>CP136069.1:90476584-91139084 GCA_032622095.1 Siphonodentalium dalli
CTTGCAGGGATGACCCCACAGGTGTTGGGGGAGGTGGGTTTCAGATTTGTTCAATGAGATGTAATTATAAATATTAAAATGAATATAAAATTATAGACTATTGATCAATAGAAGGGGGCTCCTAGTTTTAATATTCACCCAATATTTATTATTTTATAACAAGATATCATGGGGTTCCTGATGAGGAAAATATTTGCTTTGAAAAAAAAAAACGTTTTTGATAAGTTATTAATTAAGCTTACATGATTGGTGTGGTTATTTAAAGCCTTTCATACCCTTTATCTGTTTTATCCTACTGTTTTAACATTTAAATTTGAGTATGAAATAGCTGTAGAATTCAGTTCTTGATAACATACACTTTTCAGATTAAAAAAAAATCTTCTCATGTATGTCTTCCAACACATGTATACATTTGGTGCACATAATGTCAACATCTGAATCTCCTACCGGTCTCAGGTTTGCTCAATTGGATTCAAGAAGGGGCAGACATTGAAGATTTAATAATAATAATTGAATTAGGAATGTGTATGTATGTCAATGTGAACACTTTAATTTCTAAGCTGAGTGTATAGTTCTAACTACTAGTACTTATTTTGAAGTAAATTTGACAAGTACTGACTGTTGTAGTCTTCAGAGTCCCAGTCTTCTCTGTCTTCACAGTCAGGTGAGTGACTCCACAGTAATTGACTGTCTTGTTTATATTGTTATTGCCGGCATTCACAAGCTTGGCTTTTATTTGATTATCTTTTAGCATTTAGCAAAGCAGCATACTGTACAAGTGAAAGTATACTGATTAGTTTAAATTTTAATTTCAGATAGTAAAAGCTCTCAATTATCTTAAAGAGAAGCATGGTATTATTCACCGAGGTATGTTTGTATCATATGACAAGATTCAGGTTCTGTGTGAAAAATAATTGGGAAGAGCTGGTCATTGTGCATGGTTAGGGACAGAAAATAGTTGTGATAGTTTTGAGACAGCCATTTATGGTCAGAGAGAGAGAAAGAGTTTATAACTCTTATAGCAGTCAACAGCAGTCTTGGAAATTTGAGTGTAATGGAAGAAAGTGATCACGGTATATATTCAAGTGTCAAACCTTGCATATCAGCAAGTACTATTTCGAGTATAAATGTAAAGCATTATCAGATATTAGTGTACTGTAGTAATATTTTGCTAGGCAAATGTTGGGGCTTTATACATGGTAAATGCCAAACAGACTGTGAGGTTTTAGTCAAAGTTTGTGCTATATACTATATACATGGTACCCAAAATGTTATAAATATAATTCCTCTTTCTTTGAATCTTTTCAGATGTTAAACCATCAAATATTCTACTGGATGAACTGGGCACAGTCAAGTTATGTGACTTTGGGATTAGTGGGAGGCTAGTTGATTCCAAAGCTAAAACGAGGAGTGCTGGATGTGCGGCCTACATGGCGGTATGTACACTCTCACCTCATTTTCCCCATTGTGCGTGTTTCCATCTGTATAATTATAGCAAATGATGTCTTCACTAATTATCAATAAAATAAAACAATGTTTGATTTGTGAATATTGGTGCTCTCTGCCCAGAATTATGGTCTCTGTCGACTCAAGTTTTCAGATTACTTTGGATGCTAAATATAACTTTTTATAGGCCTTTTGAAAAAAGGTTGTATTATGTAATCAGTCCGTTTATCTGTCTGTCCGTCTGTTAAAATTTTTGGTTTCCGATCGATAACTCCATTTCGGATTATCTGATCTGAACCAAAGTTGTTATGTGTATTTCCCAGCTATTAATACAGGCCACGATCGAATATGGGTTCCTTCCAATTACATTTACATGATTTACAGCCCTTTTTCGACTTAGAATTTGACCTTCTGTTAACATTTTTGGTTTCCGACTGAATACTTCAGTTTGGATTATTTGATCTAAACCAAAGTTGGTATGTGTATTTCCCAGCTAAAGATACATGCCAAGTTCGAATATGGTTTACCGCCCAATTATTTTTACATGAGTTATGGCCCTTTATCGACTTATGATTTGACAGTCTGTTAACATTTACGTTTTTCGATCGATAACTCCAGCTTGAATTATTTGATCTGAACCAAAGTTGCTATGTGTATATCCCAGCTAAAGATACCTAGTTTGCCAAGTTTGAATATGGGTTCCGTCCAATTATTTTTACATGAGTTACGGCCCTTTTTTCACTTAGAATTTGACCGATTTCATAACATTTCGGTTCCAACCTATAACTCAGTTTGGATTATTTTATCTGAACCAAAGCTGGTATGTGTGTTTCCCAGCTAAAACCACAGGCCAAGTTCAAATATAGGTTCTGTTCAATTATTTTTACATGAGGTACGGCCATTTTTCGACTGAATTTGACCGCATTTTGCATTGAAATTAGGGGTATATCAGATTGCAGTTGTACAATTCGAAATGGCTAAAGGGCGTATTTTGGCATGCCCTAGCGATGCTCTTTTTTATTTTGTTGGTTAACTGATCCTCCTACCCAAAAACAAACACCAGAGTAGAATTTTTTTTTTTTTTCAATCAGCACTTATTTTAGGTTCTCCAAATTTTTTTTTAGTTATAGTAGTTACTGACCAGTCATCATGCCATCAACAAATCCAGAATTTCATGCAAAAACAATTGGGAACGTGAACATTTCTGATTAATTTGTTTACCGTATAATGGCATAGTGTTTCTGCTGTCCAGATTCTAACTCCGGTCTAATCAATTGAATCAAATCAAAATCAAACTTGGTCTCAATATGTGTTAACATAAGATATAGTTCAATTTTGAATTAAAGTATGGCTCAAACTTTTCAAAAAAGCCAACTTTTCTGGAAATTTGTGGCTGATAATGGGAGGCTGTGTACTATTTCAGAGATGCAGTGGAAAAAGCTCTGTGATAATTTCTGCATCAGTTCAAATCCACTCTGATTTGTAAAACTATATGTTGTATCTGGCCATACCACTGCAAGATGTGGGAATGCCTCCCCACAGTAGTCGGGGCTAGGGTCTCCAGGGTCTGTCTGCAAAATGAAAAGTGCTTATAAATTTCAACCCACTCCTTTAAAAGTGCTTAACCCTTTGAACCCTGACGCCCTACCACGAACGACACCCTGACCCTGGGCTCCTCGTGGGATTTTCCTTTAAATTTTATAGTGTCTTGTTGGATGATGTTGGTTATGTTTAATTTGTGACACAGGTATGAAACTTTACAGGCCCCCCCCCCCCCATTGATCACTGATCATTATAAAATTGGAAGACTTTTGCCACGCGGCAGCGTCTTGGTAATGGTTGCTAGGCAACTACCCCGAATTGACTGGAAAAGGCAATTATAGCATGGTATGTCATAACTCAATGCCAGTGATTGCGTTTTTGATGACGATAATACCCTAATGTGAAATTTGACATATATCCGACAAGAATTTAAGTGAGATCGAATGAAATTAATTAGTTAAGGTAGCAACGGTTGCTAATCAAGTACCACAAATGAACGGATGACACCACTGCACTAACCATTAAGTGGTAGTGTTCCCTTAATTTATACAATATCTAGTCGCATAATGCTGTATATGTTCAATGGTGGCACCTGTTTGAAACTGTGCATACATATGTATGTTATGCATGGACCATTCTATGATCATTAAAATATAAGGACACTTTGCCACCCAATCTCTCCTTAGTAACGGTTACCAGACAACTACCCGGCATTAGCAAGAAACTGCAATTATGATGCAGCTATATGTCCTAAATATAACACCACATTTTCGCTTAAAACGCATGTTTTTGTCGTTTACAACCTATGTTCTGCGCATGCGCATATATTCCTACCCGATACTATAGCGGGTAGACATTCCATATACACACCCTGACCACTGCCGATGTCTATGGGGCCATTTAAACATATATTAGTGGGTATATGTCGTGCATAAGTACGCTATAAACCATTTATTTCGCATTTCGCTGCTCTGCGCATGCGCGAAGAAATCAACTTGATATGCGATCGAGGCCCTTCACCATATAAATATAATTTGAACAGGCTTTTTATATTTGATATATATAACTAGAGTTTAGACGTCGATTTGTTATTGAATCGCATAGCTATAAACTATAAACACGTGGGTATATGGAGGTTCACGCAGCGGCAGGTATTCCGGCCTCTGGGGTTCAAAGGGTTAAATAGATTTCTTCCTTTAAAAGTACTTACAAATCAACCATAATCCTTGAAAAGTCCTTAAATTCCGCATAAAATGGATATCGGTTACTATAAATAACTATCCAGATTTCCCATCTCCGCAAAATGTCATCAATGTATGTTGTCACGTGCCGACATACGCAGTCTCAACCAATAATGCAGTTTAACACGTTTCTTCTAGAAAATGTCTAACGGAAAATGTTTTTTTTATCAGATTTGGGGGATAAAGTATGAACGAATAAGAGCTGTGAAGGGAAATAAGGATAAAGAAGAGCGTTCACTATGCAAGAAGGAGATAGATTTTGAACAATGTAAACTGATGTCGAGTGATGTAGGTTACTCAAAAAGTGCTTAAATTTGATTCCCAGGAAGAGAGAGTGTGAACCCTGGTGGCATAGTTGGAGCTGCTGCATATGTTAATGGCTGTCACATGTACTACACATACATGTACCAACTCCAGGTCAAATGCCATTACTGTGTCATTCTGATTCTGTTCTCCAGACATAATCTCATTCACTCACAGGCCACTGGCAGTATGTGTATTATAACATATTTTATTCATGTTTGATGTCCTACATGCTATGACTGGGTTTATATGTAATTATACCCACTTTAAAAAAAAAAAGGGGGTACACTGTTTTGAACCTGTCCATGTGTGCGGACATACCGTCCGTCCGTCTGTCCCTCCATCCGTCCGTCCATCCGATGTCTGTTTATGTCGTAACTTGAACAATAGTGCTCGGATCTCAATGAAATTTGGTATGGATGTTCACTACTATGAGGACATTAAATAGAGGGTTCCATCGTTTTGATCAGAGTCTCCATTCTAGAGTTATACATCATTGTTTATCTGGAAATGTTCGCTTTTTGGTCCGTCTAGTGTCTGTTCATGTCGTAACTTCAACAGTTGTGCTGGGATCTCAATGAAATTTTGCATGGATGTTCACTACTATGAGGACATGCAATAGAGGGTTCCATTGTTTTGTTTGGCTTTTCTATTCTAGAGTTATTCATCTTTGTTTATCTGGAAATGTTGGATTTTTGGTCCATCCGATGTCTGTTCATGTCATAACTTGAACAGTATTCCTCAGATCTCATTATCTCCGATCGATAACTCCAGTTTGGATTATTTGATCTGAGCCAAAGCTGGTATGTGTATTTCCCGGCTAAAACTACAGGCCAAGTTCGAATATAGGTTCTGTCTAATTATTTTCACATGAGTTACAGCCATTTTTCGACTTAGAATTTGACCGCATTTTGGCATTGAAATTAGGGGTATATCAGATATTCTTCAAATGTAAGCCCAAAGTATTATTTTATTTTGCGGTAGTACAATTCGAAATAGCTATGCCATGCCCTAGCGATGCTCTTGTTTGTTTATATGGAAATATTAGCTTTTTGGTCCATCCGATGTCTGTTCAGGTGATAACTTGAATAGTAATGCTCGGATCTCAATGAAATTTGGTATGGATGTTCACCACTATGAGGATATTTAATGGCGCATTTAACTGTTTTGTTTTGGTTTATCGTTCTATAGTTATTCATCTTTGTTTATATGAAAATGCAGATTTTTGGATCCATCTGTCTGAGTATTTCAGTCATAATTATTTATATTTGCAGCCTGAGAGAATAGACCCACCAGATCCAACAAAACCAGATTATGATATCAGAGCTGATGTGTGGAGTCTCGGTATATCACTAGTGAGTATGTCCACCATTGGGGTATGATAAATAGAGAATACCTACAGTTTTTGTTTGAATACTGAAATATCTCATGAGTGTCTGGAAAGAAATATCAAAATATCATGAGCAGCTACAAGCAGCGAGTGAAAATTATATATTCTTTCCAGACAGGAATGAGATGTTTCAGGTATTCATACAAAAAATGTAAGTGTACTTTTTATTATATGTGTCTTATTAATGCTTAAAGTGGCTCAATTATGCATCCTTTTCACTTTTAATAGCACAGCAAATTAAACACAGAAAGCAACACCTGGTTGACCCAAATTTCTGACACCGATCAGCTGATAGGCAGCAAACTTCTTTCAAGTGATAATGTCATTCAGCAAGCTACAGTGAAATAACAAAAAGCTACAATGAAATAACAAAATGGTATTTCACTGTAGCTTCTAAGAGATACATACAACAATTTATGTTTTGGTAATTTCCGCTATTTTATAGGCAAGCATATAATAAATCTGTATATCACTAGTGAGTGACTCCGTTGTTGTAGGTGTGATATCTCTTTGTACATCACAAGTGAGTTTCTCCATGTGGGTATGATATCCCAAAAAAACTATTGATGAGTGGGTGTGAAGTTCTTGTATGTATAACATGTTACTACGTCATTATACCCCCTGCAGTCGATTTTTGATCAATTTCCGTGAAACTTGGCACAGACATCAACCACCATGGGAACCTGTGCACCTGTGATTATGACGTCTGTCCGACATTTTTTGGTGGAATTATCCCCCTTTTTCGACTTAGAAATTTTTCGCAACATGTATTATTTTGTCCGAGCTTTTTTATTCCTACATTTTTTGGTCAATAGGTTTAAGATTAGGGTTAGGGTTGTGCACCTGCAATACGAATTGTTATTTTATTATTTTAACTAAATGTTTACTGACATGTGAAACATCTTAGTATTTTAAAAACACGGGGGGTATCCTTAGTCCCATTGGGACAGTCACACCTCTAGTTTTAATTAGTACATATGTATTACGCTAAATAAAAGAACACATTATCAGCATCAGTCGACACACATTACTTGTACATTGATACAAATTATTCTCTGTTTGGTGACAAACATCCATTCAGTAACGAAACGATAAACAACACTTTACCCTTTCATGATGGGAGCTGTGCTGGTACAGCATTACAGACTCTGTGCCAGTGCACTAAATGAATCTGTATTTCAGCCATATTGGGGAAACAAATAACACGACTGGGTGACCATGGTTTGTTCCGTCGGGAAATAATTTTGGTATTTGTCACTGAAAACCAGATTATGATATCAGAGCTGATGTGTGGAGTCTCGGTATATCACTAGTGGGTATCTCCACCATTGGGGTATGATATATAGAGAATACCTACCATTTTTGTTTGAATGCTAAAATATCTCATGAGTGTCTGGAAAGAAATTTTGAATTATCATGATGGTATTTGTCACTGAAAAGTAGTCATTTCCTTGCACCAGATATACTCACAAAGCAATCCAAAGCTACGTATATTATGCAAGTTGATAATTTCCGTGGGTGCATTTAATAATTCTGTTGATTGTACCCAGAGCATTGATCATGAAATTACACAGACCACCATCTGATTGAAGACTAAATAAATGAACAAGCTACGAGTTACTGTGTTTACAAATTTATAAGTTTCCGACAGGTATAATTAAACATCAAAAAGCATCTATGCATTGACCAATAATACCTAGCAAGGAGATTGAATCAAGTATTTCCTAAAAGTTCAACAGGTAGTTTCCATGAAAATGAAACGGAAAGGATATAATTATTCTGTCAATCGTAAAACTATTTGTACAACTGTGACGTCATACAGCAGAAGATATTTTTAGCAGCATAGTATTAATGGTAGCGAAATCGTTCAAACTCGGAACGTGTAGCCTGTTCAATAGTCTGCATTAGTCCAACAACTATAGTTAGGACCACTTCTATGAACAGAGTTTTAGCCCCCTTGTTAGGAAATATAATTGAGTTTTGGCGAGAAATGTGAACATGTGCGTCAATGTTTGTGCATGGGGCCCCACGTGGGATAACGGAACTATTATTGACTGTACTTTATCTCCATATTGGGGATATGTTTTGCATGGGATCTCCTAGCGTCAATAGTTTCATCCACAGAAATCTGGTGCACAAAATATCTATACTCCGCAGTCCGGCATTTGACGTCGCCACAACATTTTCATATGTGTATTACGCTGTATACAACATCACTGTTTGACTCCATTGTAGTTTTGGTGCTTTTTAGCTCACCTGAGACGAAGTCTCCGGTGGAGCTATAGTCATCACTACTCGTCCGTCGTCCGTCCATCCATCCGTCGTACCATCCGTCCGCACTAACCAGAGAGTACTTGTGGGGTGCGATGAATTTAACATGAATTTAACATGCTTTTCTTCTAATTGTTTTATTTACAAACCATCTCCGTTATTTCGTTAATATAATATTTCTCAGAATATGTAATATATCTGAAATAAATATTTAGGAAAACAAGATATTTGAAAAAGCGGATATATTAACGAAATAACGGAGATTGCTTAGAAACAGTTTATAACACCACAAATGATCAATTTCGTCCCGTATAAGTCGAATTCTATACTAGGGTGGGTGGGCTTGGGGGAGGTTTGGGGCCGCTCTTTAAAAATACGCTCTTTAAAAAATCGTCAGTTGTGGGTTGCACCCCACAATTTACTCAAACAAAAGACCGCATCCCACAAGTATCCTTGGGTATGTGCGGTCACCCCACAAGTATACTTTGACCAGTGCGTCAACAATTCTTTGAACATCTCCTCTGGAACCGTAACTCCGAATTGGTTCATATTTGGTGTGGATGTTCCCTAGGTGACTCTCATTCAGATTTGTTCAAATGAGGTCACCCGGTCAAATAGTTGCGAAGCTAGGACCATAACTCATTTCTACCATAGTAATTCTTACAGCGACTTCTTCTCGAATTTCATTGGGCCGAATGGGTTCATATTTGGTACAAAGGGTCCTTGGGGGACTGCTGTGGTTCGGATTTGTTCAAATGAGGTCACTGGTTCAAATGTGGGCGGAGCCAGTGACATAACTCAAAAAAATAAAACAAATTGTTAAATTCAGATTTTTGGAATTTTCAGTTGTGACCTTTCTCAATTTAACAAACAATTTTTTTTTTTTTTAAACATGTTATAAAATTTGAAAAAAGTGACACCATTATAACATATGCAGATTTATTAAATTATGGAAACATTCCACCCTCCCCCACCCACCCCCTCCCACATGGCCCAGACCCACCCCACCCTGCCATCAACCAACATGCCTTCCAAGCCATATCACCTCTCAATTTAATTAATACCTCTTCTCACCACAGAAGCATATATATCTGCAAAGACACAGGTCATTAATTTAGATTAGAATAATAGATGTCATCTGGCTAGATTATGTAAACATATCTGTAGCAATTTAAAAACAAACTGGTGCTCCCATGGTTAGGTGATGACTGATAGGTTTCCCTGACATTCAATGGTATTGTGAATGGCTTCGGTTTCTTCAAGTCTGGAAATAGTGTGTCTGACATTTACAGAGTGAGGTCCCCAGATGGTGAATTTAGTTTTGATACCCCATACAGCATGCTAGCATAACCAAATACACCCTCCAGGGACCTAATTCTGCTTAGGCCTCATCTTCTGGGAAGTATCCTAAGTATCAAATTGACAGTTTGTTTTAGTCACTTTTTTTCACCTGTTCAGTTTCAATGTCCCCCTAATTTGCAGAAGATAAAATGCATAATTGAGGTGCTCAATGGGTGTGTATCACCAACTTCAACTGTAGGAATTCAATCTGTTCCTAGGTTTTTATTGGCCATTGAGGCCTAATCAGATTGAGGATGAATTCGGTGATGCTAGCCTGCCTTACGGAATATTGTCATTAAATTCACCTTTTGGGGACCTAATTCTGCAAATGTCAGACATACTAAATTCAGGCTTGGCCATTTCATATTATTTTCTTAATCACCACTTATCCAGATGATATCATACCACAATTTTTGAAAGAAAAATTGGGGGGTATATATTGGATTAACTTTGTCTTCTATTTGTCAGGATTCCATCCATCTGCCTGTTGGGATGTCTATCCATCCATCTATCAACAATTGTTTTCTTCTCCATATCACAGACAGAATGTGTTTATATATTTCAGTGTGCATGTTCTAGGGTCCTGCGAATATTCGATTCGAGATTCGATTCGAAAGTCAAATTCGATTTGAATTCGATTCAAAATTTCCAACTCGAAATTTTGAATATACACTGACAAAAAAGTAAGCTGTTTACGGACAAGTGCACACGTCGATCTTCGCTGTTTCTGTGTCATATAATTCCCGAAAATTATGAATATATGCACCTTATAATTCTTATTGTACATCGCGAATGTTCGCATGCTATTAAATATAAGTATAGCCAGTAATTAGCCACTATAGGACGACTAAATACATCTGAATTCTAGCTTTGAACATGGTAGCCAAAAGCTCAGAGATCGCCGATGGACCGATGACACGTGTAAATTATAATAGCGATGAGATGAAAGCATTGTCCAGATTAGTCATTATTCGAGTTACCATGGATATCTCGATCCAGTTTTGTGGTGTAATTCTACTTTTTCAAATTGTACAACAAAAACATTAGTTTATTCAGATTGCCGCACGCGACTTTTCCCGTTTTGTCTAAAACCGCGCACACGAGGTACCAATGGAGTACACCGCTAACCCCTTTTCTAGTGATTCGTCGTTCGAACCATCGATCTATATTTAATATACAATATACGTCCATGTTCGAACGAAGTATGAATGCAAATGGATATTGGCCAGATGATTTTGTGCATGGTATGTTGATATATGTTACGACCAAATGAAGTTACTTAATAAGTGTATTTAACAATAACATAAATGTAACTTTCCCATCCTCCGCATTCGTCGCAGTCGACATTCGTTCTGTAATATCGCCGAGAATGTAAAAACACGTGCTCCCGGCGTCGAAGAGTGCGTGTGGCGGTGTTTTCTTTTGAAGTTGACTTTCAGTTTCGGAGCGTTCCTTAAAACTTGTCGTCCGTTATTCATGTTTATTTTAAACATGATAAAAGCCGCATGTAGTGCAGAAACTTACACGTGTGATGAATGCAATGTGGTTTATAAATCACAAGCGTCTGGGACAACAAGACATCTAAGCATCCAGCACTACATAAACAGGCTACTCTGCGACTGTTGTTGCATCTTCAAGTTTATAAAAACGAGTGTTTCCGAGTGCCGATGTGCAATTGTGCATGTACATGCAAACTCTACAAATTGCGCGTGATTTTAATTCCGATAATCCGTTTAGTGGTTATATATCTAATCATCATTACGACCGCATGGACGTTTTAATCTGTATTTTTTCTCTCAACAATTCTCAAATGAAGTTAATAGTATCGGGAATGACGGTTGATCGCCACGCAAGTTATGATGGAATTTCATGGAAGTTCATAGAACGTTTCTCAAATCGTCTAATCATTGACATTAAATGCCTAATTGAGAATGCAACACACAGGTATGATTCTATTCGATATTCGATTCGATTACGTAGACTCGATTCGATATTCGATTCGATCAAAATCTCCAATTCGCAGGACCCTAGCATGATCCCTAGGTGTCTCACAATCAGATTTGTTCAATTAAGTTCATCACATCAAATACATGTAGGTGCGAAGCCAGGGCCATAACTCTTTCCCTCCATAGTAATTCTTAAACAGCTTTTTCATAAGAACCATTGGGCATATATAGCTTATATTTTGTATGGAGGGGCCTTGGGTGACGGGGTTCAGATTTGTTCAAATGGGGTCATTTTTAGGAAATGAGGTCCCCAGAGGGTGAATTTGGTGATGTTAGTCCACCTTGCGGAATACTGTCATTAAATTCACCTGCAAAGGTCAGACACCCTAAATACAGACTTGGCTGTTCCAATATTAGTTTCTTAACCACCACTTATACAGGTGAAATCATACCCTGATTTTTCAAAGAAAAATTGGGGGGTATGTTGGTATTACTAGATGAATGGATCTCATAGATGAGGATTCACATGTGTTCAGAGATAAGGGCAGAGATAAGAGATTTAACTCTCCTCTATGCTGTTTGGTACTGGTATAATAATATTGATTTCTAGACAGCCTGGGTGGGGGCAATGTTTGAGGCAATGGGGAGGGAGTGTAGAGGGTGGATATTTGACCCCCTACTTTGATCAAAAGTTAAAATTTCATGCCTGATACTACATTAGTTGTAGATTAGATGTTCACACCAAAAATAAATTGTTCTCGTAGTTTGGTTTGATTTTCTAACATGTATGGTTTTAAACCATCAGTCCATATGTTCCTACTTCAGGTTAAACTGTTGGACCGAATTGGCCAGAAATTTTAACTTTATGGGGAGTGTCAGGTTGGTAATTTTCAAATGTTTGAGAGCTTTGAAGTACTGGTACCAGTCGTAAAATTAAACCTAAGAGGAATGTACAAAAGGATTTTTGTGAACTTAGTACTGTGGTATGGTTGTCCTCTTTAAAAGGTAAGAGGTTGGAGATTTGTCAGTGATGTGCAATTAGAAATTTCAAGGTGAAGAGCCCTGCTCATCTGGGAACATCCAGCTATGTCCATGTTTAGAACTACTTGTCTTAAGTAATTTTGTCAAGTACTGACTCTTGTAGTCTTCAGAGTCCCCGTCTTCTGAGTCCTTACAGTCTGGTGAGCGACCCACAGTCATTGACTGTCTTGTATTTCAAAGGGTTACACTGTACCACTAACATACTGTGTTCAGTTGACCCGCCTTTTCAGTGTCACCAGTATTCTGTTTAACCCTCGAACTCCCGTTGCAGTCAGATTTATTTAAGGTAGATTGTAGTAGACATGAAATTTGGACATCAAACACCTATCAATATATTATCCTCTATCAATTTACATTCTGGTTACATCATGGTTACAGGTAGAATGTGCGACTGGTGAGTTCCCATACAGAAATTGTAAAACAGACTTTGAAGTTTTAACAAAAGTATTGCAAGAAGATCCTCCACTACTTCCTAACGGCCAAGGCTTCTCCATCGATTTCTGCTCCTTTGTCAAAGAATGGTAAGTAGCACATGACAGAAGCCGCTTCAGCGATTCCTGCTCCTTTGTTAAAGATTTGTACATATATAGATGTGAAATGTCTGTTCTCTGCATGTGAAATTTGATGTTAGGCCAAATAAATAAAAATTATGCGTGTTCAGGCACGTCCCTTGTCACTGAATTTTCTTTTAAAAAGCATTGTCAAACATTTTTTATGTGTACCCATGGATACCATAGTATGGTACATATAGTGTCGACGTCCAGATTGACCACTCATCGTTCGTCTGTCCGCCCGTCTGTCTAGCCGTTGTAGAGCATTGTCAGCCCAGTGGTTTTGTTGTATCAGTGTGTGATGTCACACAGAATAGTCTGTGCATGGCAGGTATTAAGTGGCTGGGCCTGACATAGTTTTTCACCTGCTTTCAACTGAGCCAATTGCCTGAACTCAATAACAATGCATTTTTTCATCCCGACACTTGGAATGAAAATATGGTACAAAATGTTTCTAGTTGTTGGCAAAGATGTCTAGTGTGCTATCTAAGTGATAGACATTAGACACTTGTATTGCTATCTGTAATGATAAAGGACACACTTCACAGTACTTTATCAATGTCAAGTTGAGATGCAGTGACATTTTTTTTTTTTTTTGGGTGTCTATTAAAATACCCGGTGTCCATCCGTGCGGAAAGTTTCCGGATGAGAACTTTATTTTGGGCCATCAGATCGAAACCAAATTTGGTATGTGAGTTTATCAGCTCAATGCACAGGTCAAGTTTGAATATGGGTTCGGTCCGCTCATTTTTGCCTGAGTTATGGCCCTTTTTTACTTAGAATCTGTTTGTCCGTGCGTTAGTGCAGTAAGTTTCCAGATACTTTTACCCCCCCCCCCCACTATCTCGCTCCCCATCCAACTCTTGACATCACCCTTATGTACAGGTACACTTGTCCTTATCTTTTGTAACACCGCACTATTATAAGTGAAACATGATTGTTATAATATATTACCACAAGGGCCCTGCACTACAAGCTATGCTTTGGTGGGGTCCTGTTGTTGTATTTATCATATATGATCTTTATTATCAAATAAATATATTGAATTGAAAATTGAAAATCTGAAGATTATTTTGGTTTCCAGATGATAACTTTTCTTTTATCTGATTTAAAAAAAATTCAACTGAATCATTTGGTACGTGGTTCAAATTTCAGAAGACAAAGGCCAAGTTTGAATTTGGTCACGTTCCGATGAATTTTGACAGAGTTAAAAAAAGCTATCCTTACTAAAAGGCCACTTTTTCGGGGGGAACTTGGTCGGCGACCTTTTATTATTTCTGATTTTCACTTGTTTCAGTCTCACAAAAGACTATAAGAAGCGCCCCAAGTACAGAAAGTTACTGGTAAGTTACTTCCTTATTTGTGAGATTAAAATTTAACAATTCTGCCTTCGGTGAACTCGGAGGTCATATTGTCCCCCAATTTTTTTATTTGGAGGACTATTAAATTAGCCGGTGTCCGTCCGTCTGTTGGTATGTGAGTTTATCAGCTCAAAACACAGGTCAAATTCTAATATGGGTTCGGTCTGGTCATTTTTGCCAGAGTTATGGCCCCTTTTCGACTTAGATTTTTGTCGTTTTGAGGTTTCCTGATGATAACTGTAGTTTGTGTGATCAGATCTGAACCAAATTTTGAATGTGAGTTTATCGGCTCCAAATACAGGTCAGGTTCGAATATGGATTCGGTTCGCCCATTTTTGCCGGAGCTATGGTCCTTGTCGACTTAGAATTGGCCAATTATTTTGGTTTCCTGATGATTAAACTTTAGTTTTTATATTCTGCGGATTGTTTTTATAAATATGCCCGTTTTGAAAAAAACGATGTATTATGTTACTGGTCTAGCCGTCCATCCATCTGTCTGTCCGTCCGGTCGCTTTTTTCATTTCCGAATGACTTAGTAAGACTGAACTGAATGGACTGAAATTTGGTATGTGGGTTTACTAGCACAAAATACAGGTCAATTCGAATTTGGGTTCCGCCCGTCAATTTTCACCAGAGATACAAACCTTTTTGTTGGAATTTGCACTTAATTATCGTTTCTGGATGATAACTTTAGTAAATCTGAATTGAATGGAACGAAATTTGGTATGTGAGTTTACTGGCCCAAAATACAGGTCAAGTTCGAATTTGGGTTCCGCCCGTCAATTTTCACCTGAGTTATGGCCCATTGTTGAAATCACAGAGGCGTATTTTGCCACGCCCTATCTTCGCATGAAGATACAGGAATTTGGGTTTGGTCCGCCCGTTTTTGCCGGGGTTATGGTCCTTGTTGACTGAAAATTTGCCAATTATTTTGGTTTCCGGATGATAACTTTACTATTAGTTATCTGATTGTTTTAAATTCAACTGAATCTCTTGATAATTGGTAGGCCAACATGGTTCAAATTTCAGAGACAAAGGCCAAGTTTGAATTTGGTCACTGTCCGATGAATTTTGACAGAGTTAACCGAAGTCGAATTTCCTATGTGCTTTGAGAACAATTCTCTCACTAAAAACTTATTGACAGAATGGAGAATTGGAGCGGTATAGTTTTGTTGACAATTTCGCACACTCCTTAGCAAAATGGTAGCAAATTAGAACTCTTGTGTTTGACTTGCCATGAATGTTGTCGTCCATGTGCATTTTGACTTTTGTGTTGATAAAATAGTCGGAGAACCAAATTACACTGCTTCACAATATAGTTCTTGGTTCTAGAGGGACTTTCCTAACTTAAGGTACAAAATTACACAAATGTTGATCGATATTTTTTGTGCTTAATAAGGCCAACTTGTTGCTCTGTTCACTCAGTATATATATTATATCGCGGAAGTCCACCAAATGTGAGTAAAATACATGTCGCCGGTAGCAATGATCTAACCGAGTCATCAAGGATGCTAAACATGAGAACGAGTCTAAATGTAACACTTTATTGCAGGAACATCAATTCATCAAACGGTTTGAGGTGATGCATGTGGACGTGGCAGCTTGGTTTGCGGAAATCTCGAGAGATATAGAGTTCAATGCTGCACCATCATGAACAGAACATGATGCAAACATGATGGACTAACCGACAAATTCCATTCACCATGGCCAGCGGAAATTCCCTGCTCAACGCAAATAAAGAACTAAAACCTTTGATTGCATGCATCCAGTTTTAGCTGCTTGCCAGGTATCACTGCTGGTATGACTAGTGGCAGAGGCATTCATGACGCAAGTTAACTGATGCATGACCAATTGATCTGACTCTTATTTATAGTGGCCTGTATGACACACTTGGGAACAAATAGTGGAATAGTGACGGAACATCACTCCATGTGTTTATGACTTTGGAACACTATTATTTGAATCAATTAAAAACACTATTTGCTTCAGAAATATTCGGCATTGTGACCTTCTTCAGCTATATGTGTTATTATATACATGTTATGTTTTGCAGACAATAGATAATGTCCCTCTGGACAATAATTCACATAATTATTTAATCCTTCCATGACTGGAGCTTCCTGAAATATTGTGAAAACCCTGTGCCAATGCATTCTCTTATATATGCAAGTCTCCCATACAGAGCCTCACATATATAAGAAAATACATTGGCCTAACAATATTTACCTTGACCTTGTAAGCCAGTGCATTCTCATTTTTGCAGGGCTCCCTATGGAGACTTGCATATATAAGAGAATGCACTGGCACAGGATCTTTAATGCTGCACCAGTGCAGCTCCCCTCATGAAAGTTTTGAAATCATGTTTGCATTATGATCTCCAAACAACCTAAAACCAACATCTGGTATTACATATATTTCAATTAAAACTGTGTAAAAGTTTAAAAGTATCCAGGTGAAAAACATTGCACATCATATATGAACAACGTATTATTGCTAAAAATAGCCATTTTCTCTGTCCCATTTCCTGGGGAAAAATTGGAGAAAAAATTTATTCCATAAATGACCGAAGCTCCTGTCGACTGGTTTCACTGACTCTGAATTATTTTACTCCAATCTCTGTGCAGAAAGTTTAGGGAAGAGATACAGCAACATTAATTTTAACCCTTTCATGATGGGAGCTGTGCAAAAACCGCCATAAACAGAAATAATAGTAAAATATAGATAGACTTTGTTCTTATTCCTATCAGAAATAAACAGGCATAAACAGTATGTTATTGTCAAATGTTTTTCCTTTGTCATGTAAACAAAAGCAAAAAACGTTACGTTACCTGGCTTTTGTTTAGATCCGGATATGGTAAACATAAAGACCGTTATTTGTTACTGTTTTCCTGATATGGAAATAATAAAGAGCGTTTATATCATTTGTGTGTGATTAACCAATAGAATTGCGCTGTGTTATGTAAACAGAAGCAAAACTTCTGTAACACGAGAAGGTTATTGTTTACGTACACCATCGTATGTTTTGACAACAATATACTATTTACGTGCTGATTATGTTTGGCTTATGAACAAAACTATATATATTTTAATATTCCTTCTGTTGATGGCGATTTGAACAAATATGAATATTTCTGCAACGAACGTTGCCCATGCCTTTAAAGATCCTGTACCAGTGCATTCTCTTATATATTCGAGTCTCCCATAGGGAGCCTCGCATAATAAGATAAAGCACTGGCTTACAAGGTCAAGGTAAATATTGTTATGCCTATGTATTCTCTTATATATGTGAGGCTCCCTATGGGAGACTCGCATATATAAGAGAATGCATTTGCATAGGGTTTTCGCAAAATTTAACGAAGCTCCAGTAATGAAAGGGTTAACACCCAACTTTTGTTCCACTCTTTCCTAATTTTCATTTGTGTGTTCAAGAATATAGTCAGCATAGTCTTTCAATGATCCATCACCATTCTATCCGTGTTGTTCTTACATGAATCATACAGCCTTCTGGGCTGAGAAACTATGTCATATTTTGCTCTAAAATGGTGGCAAGATGTCTTGCATCGAAGCGAGTATTCATCATTTTCTTCATCTATGTTATAAATAACTGAAGCAAAAAGATAGTGAATGAGCTATGTATCAATATTTTTCATGCTCACTATGAATCCTGTCCCCATATAAATATGACTGTTGAGAAGATAGACAGTAATGCCCTAAATAATCGACTCTTTAGACAGGATTTAGTCAGAAATATGGCTTGTTGCCATTCATCGGAAAGCTCTCAGTGAGAGTTTTCCGATGAATGGCAACAAGCCAAATTTCCGACTAAATCAGGAAAAATTACCCATAATTCTGCTGTGGTTAAGGAGTCGATTATTTGGGGCATTATTGTAAGTGTTCAAGTGACTTCTGTCACCATTTTTCAGGGTTATGAAATTTTAACATCAAATTCTCCTTAAAAACAAATCTGTTTGATATCCGTTTTAGCAGTATACAAGATGATTACTTTGATAGCTCATTAGTGTAATAGCTTGCTAATATACAGTAATTCCCAAAATAGTTGACTCCTTAACCACAGCAGAATTATGGGTAATTTTTCAGGATTTAGTCGGAAATATGGCTTGTTGCCATTCATCGGAAAGCTATCGGTGAACTAAGGAGTCGATTATTTAGGGCATTACTGTATTTGGAAAATATAGAAAAATTAATGCTGAAATTGCCAGGCATTTTGTTGTTATCAATTTCAAACAAACTATGATGTAGGTTTCTGGTCCCGGCTCAGAAATGTTCTTGGAATATCATTCTCATGTCATATCATTCTATATCACATGAAACCCCAATTATATTATTTAAAAAGCCATTACATATTTCCTTATCTCTCACTAGTTACATATCACTTGGCATCACGCCAACAAAATGACTGCGCGTCTTTACATTGATTCAGGTGGATTAATACTATTTCAAAAAGCTGCACATGACACCAATACCATACAATGCAAAATGATTGCTTTGTTTATTAAAGTTAAATTCTTGTCCAACTTCATTGCTCTAATGAAAATAGACACAAAAACAAAGAGGCAAATTGGGGGACTATATTTTCCTTAATGATGCACATTCCTTGTGTTGTGTTTGTGTCTCTCGGTGTGGATAACAACGGAGTAGTTGAAATCGTGGAACAAATAAAAAATAATAATTATGGCATAAATAAAATACACGCATAGTACCCGAGAATACAAAGTTTTCACCGCTCGTGGTATTTACATTGATTCAGGTGGATTAATACTATTTCAAAAAGCTGCACATGACACCAATACCATACAATGCAAAATGATTGCTTTGTTTATTAAAGTTAAATTCTTGTCCAACTTCATTGCTCTAATGAAAATAGACACAAAAACAAAGAGGCAAATTGGGGGACTATATTTTCCTTCGCCAGTCCCAGATCACACAATATTGTCATATACAGTTGTGAAGCGTCTTAGCCATTGCTGTAAATGTATGCATTTTGCAGCTTTAAAGGGGTTTTGATTAGTTGAAAGGTCATAAAGCTCTAGTTTTTTTCATGTGTATACAAGATCTTCAGCTCGTTATGTTGGGATATAAGATTTTATGAAACTCGTTTGATAAATTTGATTCATAACTAGTATACGACTCGTGAATCAAATTTATCAAACTCGTTTCATAAATCCTATGTCCCAACATAACTCGTTAGAGTTCCTCTATATCTCCTCCCACCAACTGTTTAACCCAAAATTCAGTTTCTTCAAATATATGTCACTCTATCAAGTATGGTCTCTCAACTTGTATGAAATTAAATCTTCCCCACATTCCATACTGAAAGCTAATTAAATTTGTTAATAATGAAGTCACATAAATTTAAAATTGAGAAGTCAGAAAACTTCCTAATATGGAATTCATGAACCTTTTTTGATACTAAAGTAGTCTTTATACCATAATTGTTTATTCTATTGTGTGTATAACACCTATGTTGTAAACATTATCTTTATACCATACTGTGGGTATATAGAGCTTCCTACTGTGGGTATAAATATCTACTGTGGATGTAAATGTTCAAACGTTATTTTGTGTGTTAAACGTTTATACCCATAGTAGAACTGCATCATAGTTAGTAAAATTGTTTCTATGCACATTCATTGGAATTGGAAGTTGTCATGATATCAATTAGATATGAGCAAAATTGCCTGCATTTCCATCAAATGTAGCTTGCTAGTGTTATATGAACTACGAACACATGAATGGTAATTCCAAGTGACTGATCAATCAGAAACAGGCTGATGTCATGACATAAATGTATGCATCACTACGCGTGATGCACATTCCTTGTGTTGTGTTTGTGTCTCTCGGTGTGGATAACAACGGAGTAGTTGAAATCGTGGAACAAATAAAAAATAATAATTATGGCATAAATAAAATACACGCATAGTACCCGAGAATACAAAGTTTTCACCGCTCGTGGTATTTTGGTTTTAACCATTCGGCAAAAGGCTTGTGGTTAAAACCACAATTCTACTCGTAGTGAAAATTTGGTATTCTCAGCTACTATGGGTGTATTCTATATATCTACTACAGAAAACTGAATTATAAATTTGTATTGAAGAGAGATAATAAATAAGATGTCGGTAAAGTGGATGTTTAAAGATCAAGCATTCAGCAGATTTCAGCTAATTGGCTATGTGATTGAAACACTCATCATGTCATGGGCAGCTAGTTAATATTAGTTACAAACATGGAAACAGTGGGGCTCGCAATTAAAATTCTATTTGAAAGTTGAGAGACTGTCTAATTGTAAGTTTTTGGCAATCATAATCAGAGGCATTCACATTGTACAGCAGACTACCCTTTAACCAAAATGAGTTGTAGTCATCGATTACACATCGTCTGTACAATTTTGAGTATATTTGGGGATACATGTCAATTTTATATCTCTGTCATTTTTTTACCCCATGTACCCGCCAAAGTTTCCCAAGATAACAATCTTGTCCTCGGAAAAATAAGCCAAGCAGTTTGATGTGTTTTTAGAGCAGTTTAATGTGTGGTTTTTTTCAGCAAATTCTCACATTCACATCAATATTTTCATAAAGAAATAAATAGCTGATCAAACGGCAGGTCATGACAAGCACAACTTACTAGAACAATCTCATAAGTGGTCTAAACTGTCAGTACAAAGGTCATCCATTTAACCATGTTGTTTTCCCCAGGCCATGACATCAGTCAGTTGGATTCTGACAAAGACGAAGTGTGATCCCATCCTTTCCTTTGTATACACATCATGCCAACATCTGTAAACAGGATTTTAAATGGCTTGTTTTCCCAATTTTTACCAATAATCGCTATGGTGCTGAAGCATCCGTAATGAGAGGCCTTTCCTGAATATGATAACATGAAAGATGTGTACCTCGGATGCATGTGTATTAGCTAGTTTATAACGATAAATTAAGACACCGTCATCTGGCCGTCAACATGTTAATTCATGTACACCTTCTGTACTTTGCACATTAATCAATCATCTAATGTAAACCAGGGACCAGCCTAGAGGGCGACTTGGGAGACATCTCCCTAAAATGTGCCACTTCTCCCTATCTTTGTCCCAGCGAGAAGTGACCTCTCTCTTATGCTGGCATATGTTAAGTATATTTGCTGATTATAATGGTGTTCTTACTCACGATAATGGTTTTATAAATGGGCTCTGGTGTTGCCTAATACCTTAAATCATTAAATCATAGAAGGGTGATTTTGGGGTGTAAATAGAACTTCAGCAGTTTTACTTCTCCCTGTTAACAGTCCATTTATCCCTAATACTGAAATTGGGAGAAGTGACTTCTCTCAATTTGAAACTTCTCGGCTAATCCCTGATGTGAAGTAACTCTTAACTTACCAGACATCATTTTATTGACTGAAACTGTTGCATGGCATAGCACTTGTACATATTTGTGTACAAGCTCATCAATGTATAATGTGATTCACCCCTACATCCTGCTTCTAGAATTGGAGAACAATGTTCACACAAACAAAATTGAAAAACGACGATAATGAAACCTATTAAATACTGTAGAACATTATTGGCCACCCTTCTTCAAATTTATAACTTGGGCAATGCCTAAATCAAATTATATCTTTGATAAATGGAGTTTCTTGAATTTTTGCGAAACCCCTGTGCCAATGCATTCTCTTATATATGTGAGTCGCCCGTAGGATGCCTCGCATATATAAGAGAATACATTAGCATAACAATATTTATCTTGACCTTTTAACCCAGTGCATTCTGTTATATATAAGAGAATGCCCCGGCACAGGGTTTTTAATGCCGCACCAGCGCAGCTTCCCTTGTGAAAGGGTTGAGCAACTCTTCCTGTCATGAAAGGATTAAGATGCAAAGGTGGGCCCTGTTAAAACACTTTTTAAATTCTTCAATTGGTTATCAATATTTTCTGAAGAGCTTTGTTGAAACAACTGAGAATTTTCAATTTGCATCTATTACATGAGGCAGAGTCATTCTCTTGCATTCTCAAGCCCACAAAACTCTAGTAAAATTTAATAAGTAATAGCCTTAAATAATTCAAAGGAATTAGTCATGGGTAGTACCCTTTTGAAATTACTGCCAAGAATGGGTAATCTATTATTGTTACTGTTTATTGTTTTTTAAATTGTTTATTCTGCATGTGAACATTATTCGCCAAGTCCGGAAGCAGGATGTAGGGGATGATTGCCAAAGGAGTGCAAGCTTTTCGAGAACTTGTGTTCAATATTTATATTGTTGACATCAACAAATTGTATCTATTTGAATTTTACCTTGTGCCTGGAGCATGTATCATTCTCATATCATCATGTATCACAATATGTTAGATTGTTTCTACCGAACTGTTAATGCTTTGTTACATTGTGTATTAGTGGAGAATTAACAGTAATCATATCAGTATGTGCCCTTTAGTTAACAGTGTAGGGCCCTGCGAATATTCCATGTGATTTGATGACGATATCGAATCAGAGCCCCAATTTGAATATCTTTGATTATCACATTTGTCCCCATCATTGACACATTCTTGCGAATTTTGTTCAGGTTGATAATGAAATAGGAGTTATGCATCCATGATGTTTGTCAAAACTATTCAAACATGCGTATTTTGTTAAATTATCAGATATTGATTCACTGTATAACATCAAAATGCACAAACTGACCAAACGGGTCTAGCATTTTAAGATCAATCGCTAAACTGGTTAAATGTATTATCAGGACTGGCATATACGCCTATGTAACTTGTTTGCAAACTGCACACTTGCTGGTGTACTTGAAGTTATATTGATATTTAGTGTCATGTTATCATATCAGAAATCTTTGAGGTTGCTATGCACCAGCAGCTATCCGAATCGTTTCGAGATTCGATATCAACATCTACCTCCTGATTTCATATTGGATTTCAAATTTTTGCAGGAAAGTGTTGATTTGCAGGGCCATATAACAGTGGTGCAACAGTTTGACTTTCAGATAATCTGGAAAGTGTCACTGAATTGAATAAAGTTCAGATGAAATAAATGTTAAGGAGCTGTTACAGAAATAATAATAATCATAATGAACCAGTAAATTTTATTCTACTGGATTTAGTCTTGATTGATTTGACCTTTGGTTAGGGACATGGCTCCAGGCTCTTGGTTTGGTAGGTGTGGTGATGTCCAACTTTCAACTGCCAACTGCACCCCCTCCACCTCACTTGAAGGCCATATTTCCCAACTCCCAATTTTGGAGAACTTATTCACCACATAACTGAGAATGGGTCTTCCAACTGATACCGCAAACTTTGTTCCACCAGTTGGAAAATCCCAACCCTAACATCCTCCCTATTGGAAATTTTCTAACTGTTGGCTTTTTCAGAGTCAAGTCTGCAAATAGTGTGTCTGTCATTTGCAGAATGTGTCGCCAGAGGGTGAATTTATTGATGCTATCCCAAACAGAGGGCTTTTAGAATGTCAGTTATAGTTATTTTTGGATTTTCCAAACCAAAATGACATCTTTGATAATTATATGTCTAGTTTTCAACAATTTTTCAATCTTATCTGACCATAATCGTGAAAGATGAGTGTCCTCAAAAGCCACTCATGATATATATAGCAAACATCTGATGGTGTAGCAAGAATTTCAACTCTGCCTTTGTAGCATTTCCCATGGTACTATGTGGCTATTGTTTACATAGTATTGCCAGAAATCAGACAGTTCTCAATAATCATTAAACAAGTTTGTAACTGCTTAAGAATTTTTTGAGGCATTTATCTTTCCAAGATGATCATCAGCGACATGAAATATGACATTTGGATCAGAGAAACGGAACTTTCAGAACGATTCGGAATTGTATCTATGGTTGGAATGACAACATCTTCGACTTTGGATAAAATGAGCCTATATTGTTGACAAATCAGCACTTAATGGAAAATGGTATTCGAAATACCACATCGCGATTATTCATTGTGAGCATTCGTCCTCGCAAGATCTTACTAGCTGCACTATGCATATGAAGACATTTTAAATAGCAACCGATAGATGATTTATGCAATGTTTCATCTATATACATATTGACATGATAATAGTGTAAATAATAATGTGAAAATATCGACGACTTTTAAATTTCTGGCTACCAGTTTGGCCGCCATCTTGGCAAGATTATCAATTGCCCAACTCAAATGAATACTTTGTATCAATGTTCCCTGCCACATATAAATATGGGAGGAATTCACATAACAATAATGCCTATTGTAAGAAAGTAAAGAAATATCAATGTTATTCAAACTTTTGTCACCATTTCAGCCACTATGTTGTAATTTGGAAGCTGTTTCTGAGAGGGAATAGAAAGTAATTAGTTTGCCCCAATATTCCCAACTCATCTGTACCACACTGGAGATCCGTGAACTCGAACAACGGTTGAGAACTCTAACAACGGTTAACATTGACAGGACGGAAAGTGTAATTTTTAGCTCAACTTTACTTTGTAAAGTTTGAGCTATTGCCATGGCTTGGTATCTGTCGTGCGTGTGTGTGTATGTGTGTGCGTGATTCGTCAACAATTTCCTTTAGCACGGGCCAGTCTGAGTAAACTCATACCTAAATATTCATTACAACATTGAATATTAGGTCTGACGGATAACATCGCTATCTCATTTCCAAGTCCTCGGGATTCCGTAATCTGATTGATTGCGTAAATTATTTTCCGTCCAATGAAACCGTATGGGTTGATAAACAAGTGTTAATGGGCGGAGACTCCCATAATGTCACCTCTAAATATCATTCTGAACTCCTCGACCTGTGACCTCTGCGGCTGAACTCCTCGACCTGTGACCGCGACGAGGTTTGCCGAATGCTCTAAATATAGTAACAGAGCGGAATTTCGAGGCTTGCAAATTCAACAGAGACAGAAAAAATGGCTTCGAAATTATATATTCGGTACGATTCCGATTAATTTGAAGGATGTGCTGGACCTGATAGATAGGCCTGCGTATGGTACCAACTTGGCCTCCCATAAATATAAATAGAACTTTACTCATGTATTTGATTTACTTTATTGTAACATGGTTTGCAAATCAACAAATTATTTGCCGTAAAAAAAAAGTCATCTGAAAGTCAAACACCGAGGAAATGACTTAATTTTATGCTTTTAAATAGTTCTAAAGCATCATTTTTGATGACGACCTTATTTTTTGCTCTCGGATGCAGCTTTCCCGTTGATGCAGCGAGTTCATCTCCCGAAAAAAGAATAGTCGCACACACGACAAATATTATCTTCTGTAAGTTTTAATGTCGCGACACAGGCCTTCTGTGGGTTGATGAGTCGGCGAAGCACAACAAATAACACGTGGGGACACCTGTCAATCATCGATGTATTTTTAAAAATCCGTGACGTCATTTTGGGGAAGCTCTTCGCTGAATAGAAATGGTTTTGGCTACATTAGCTCCAGACTCTATATTTCAAATATAGAGTCGACGTTCACCCAGACTGAGCACGGGCTACAGTTCGTACCTTTGGTCCGATTATTATGAAATTTGTCATGGATGTTGACATTGACATGTAGATGGGAACGAGTCATTTTGGGGTCATTTGAAAATTCAAAATTCAATCCATTAGCACAGGCTACAGGCCGTACTGTTCGTCTTATTGTCATGAAATTTGTCATGGATGTTAATATTGACATGTAGATGGGAAACGAGTAATTTTGGGGTCATTCGGCCAAAAAACATGGCCGCCAGCAGCCATCTTGGATTTTACTCTTTGCATGACTAAATCCTTTGGCACGGGCTACAGGTAGTAGCTTTAGTCTGATCATCATGAAATTTGTCATGGCTGTTGAAATTGGAATGTAGATGGGAACGAGTCATTTTGGGGTCATTTGGACAAAAAACATGGCTGCCAGTGGCCATCTTGGATTCTACTCTTTGCATGACTAAAGCTATCAAATGTTTTTGAATTGTTGGAAAACATAGCCGCCAGCAACCATCTTAGATTTTACTTTTATATACATGTATATATATATACCTCTTCATGTTGATAAACTAGTATTAGACATTCAACTTTCCACATTCCTAATCACTCCATCGACAGTAACACATTAAATTATTCCCTTTCCAAGTTGAGCTACAGTGTCATTGACACTTTCATTATGATATATACCCATGCAATGTGCCATAATTCAAATATTTTCCGAGTTCATTGTGTGTGTATATAATGGTTCTATTGCATGATCGTCAAAACGCCGGTGTTTAATCAAATTTGTTTGTATATGGGCTGATAAATGAAAAATATTCCTCCGACTCGAGCATATTTTCTTGTTCAATGGAACTCCACACAGTCGCCTGTTGACCCGGATAAAAACTGCCACCCATATTGTACAGCAAAAATATCCTCCTCGATAATCACATGCCCGGCGTTACGCGTGAAAGTGGGTCACCGACGAAAACCTGACATAATCAACTCTGGGGTTGAAGCTCGGAATGAACTCGCACAACGGTTACTAAAAATGGTTTAAACCACGCACAACGGTTTTCGATACCACACGCATAGGTTAAGCTTCCAATGAAATGTTCTGCAAAGTAAATCCTGCTGACGAAATTTGATGGCTAAATGGTCCATGTTAGTTGAAACCCCATCTATAACATATTGCGTGCATTATAGTGCGCCATCAACCGCCTATTGTTGTTATATAGCACGCATATATATTACATTAAATTTAATTTGTGTTTCGAACACTGTTGTACATAAGGCGACACGCATTTGAATCTAGAAGATTTTATGTTTAATATCGAATCGTTATGAATGACGGCTCGGGTAAGATATCATTATCATTACGACATTCAAAACTCGTAAGGTGTATAAAAATAATAATTCACATGCATGTCACGTTCGTTCGATCACTCTGTGTTTAATATCCCATGCCTTGATGTTATTCAAGCCTGAAACTATGAGAAAATTTGAACCAACAATAGAAGTTATAAATTAGGGTATAACGGGTGCTACTAAAAGCCGATTGCACCCGACCGCACCTCCCAAGGGGTCCAAGTGAGATTAGACATGCGTGCATAATAGACCTGTATGTACCAAAGTTCCAATCCACAAGTCGATAGCTCGAGCGGAAACGGTACTGTTAACCCTTAACTTGGGGATTGGAACTTTGGTGCATACAGGTCTATATTCTGCACGATAATGCAAGCCCCATCTCGCTCGAACCTCGATGGCAGGTGCGGTCGGTGGATGTTATTTTCGGCACAGTGCGTACACCTTTCACATAAGTGCGTTGAACTATCCGTTAACTTCCCGTTTAACGCAAGCGTTTGACACCAATGCAATGCATTTAGCTCCATTGCATTTGTTCAAAATGAATTCATCAAAATATGTAACCTTGTATGTAGAGTCAATATCCCGAGCATTTGTGGGCCGAGAATACTTGGTCTAATTACATTGCAGAATAAATGTTTGACAAAAGACACTTTACAACAGAATCAACTGTAACATTGTAGTTTTACCCTAGAACGTACATTCCATGGTACCATGGTAGTTATCACTTTACCGTGGTAATACCATGCGGGGTAGTATACCATACTACAATGTATGGTAGTACCAACTGTAACCAAAAGCATCGTAGAGTACCTTAGTACAATGCCATGGAATAGCACATGGTATATATCAATTTAACGTGGTAGTACCATGGTAGTATACCGTGGTGGTACTATACTGCCATGGTAGTACCAAACTGCCATTGTAGTATCATGCTAAAGTAGGCACCTACCCTAGTAGAGTTCCATTGTATCATGGTAGATATCACTTATCGTACCATGTTAGTACGACACTATGCCATGGTAGTACCACGGAAGTACCATGATAGTACCACGATGGTACCATTGTAGTACCAGGGTAGTACAATTGTGCTTTTTAGCTCACCTGAGACGAAGTCTCCGGTGGAGCTATAGTCATCACTCGTCCGTCCGTCCATCCGTTAACAATTCTTTGAACATCTTCTCCCGATCCATTGCACCGAATGAGTTCATAATTGGTGTGTATGTTCCCTAGGTGACTAACATTCAGATTTGTTCAAATGAGTTCACTGGGTCAAATAGTTGCGAAGACAGGGCCATAACTCTTTCCCTCCATAGTATTTCTTAAAACGACTTCTTCTCGTACCATCAGGTTGAATGGGTTCATATTTGGTATGAAGGGTCCTTGGCTGACTGGGGTTCACATTTGTTCAAATGAGGTCACTGGGTCAAATGTCGGCGAAGCCAGGGACATAACTCAAACAAAAAAACAATTCAGATTGAGTTCCTTGCTTAGTTTAAAAAAAAAAAATTTTTGATTATAATCATGTTATAAAATTTGAAAAAAACTAACACCTTTATAATATCTGCAGAGTTATGAAAATTTAATCTTTAATGAAATCACTGAAACTTTTTTTTCCTTCACCCCCCCCCCCACATGACCCAGACCACCACCCTGCCCCCAACCCACCCTGCGCCCAACCAACACCCCATATCATATAACAATACCTCTGCTCACCAGAAGAATAGAGTTATTATCTACCAGAGGACTGGGTCAGGTATTAGCTACAGACAGACAGACAGCCATTGTCATTAATTGAGATTAGAATAACAGATATCAGACAGTTTGTGTAAACAACTACAATTTGCACTGCTGTCTGTTGTCATTATCAAATTAAAATAAACTTCTGTTCTCAATTCTGAGTTTAGTGTGTCTGAATTTGCAGAATCAGGTCCCCAGAGGGTGAATTTAGTGATGCTACCCCATACAGCAGGCTAGCATCACCAAATACACCCTCCATGGACCTCATTCTGCTTATGCCTCATCTTCTGGGAAGTATCTAGAGTATCAAATTGACATTTTTAGTTATTTTTCCGTTCTGTTCAGATACCCCTAATTTGGAAGATAAAATGCATAACCGAGGTGCTCAATTGGGGTATATCACCAACTTCAACTGGAGAACTTCAATCAATCCTAGGTTTCCCATGGCAGATGAGGCATAATCAGAATGCAGTCTCCAGATGGTGAATTTGGTGACGCTAGCCCATCTTGCGACATAGCATCATTAAATTCACCTTTTGGGGACCTCATTCTGCAAATGTCAGACACACTAAATTCAGGCTTGGCTATTCCAATATTATGTTCTTAACCACCACTCATCCAGGTGAAATCATACCCTGATATATATATATTGTTTAACATTTTTTGAAAATTGAAAAACTAATGCCATTACATTTCTGAAGGTTGTGCCCCCTGGCCCTTCACTCAAGTTCATTGCTTCTGCCACCCTGGTCCCAAAAATAATATTTACTCATATTATTGACAAAGAATCATTAATAAGGAGCATTTACTTTGGCTCTAACTGTATGTGGGGTATGCCTACACATGTCAAGTTAAATCTGACATTTTTATAAACATTCCCTGGAGATCTGCTAGAGGTCATTAATTCCCAATTACTACAACAATCTATCATGTGTATTGTTTAAATCTTTCAACAGGACATTTAACACTCCATATCCACCACCTCACTAGAACATACTAGTATTTGGCAAACTTGAAAAGTGTCCTTTGAAAGAACCACCAGCTCTATTTAGCTCATATTTAATATTGAGGCTCCTTTGGTGATTGGGATTCAAATTTGTTCAATCAGGGTCACCAGGTCAAGTAGGTGCAAGGCCAGCTACATTACTCGTTCTCTCCATATTAATACATGATACAGTATGTCTTCTATACAGGAACCAAATGGCCTATTTTGCTTATATTTGGTAATAATTCTTTAATTCTTAAAATATGTTTGCAAGAATTAGTTGACTTATTTAGCATGGAATGTTCTTGTTTGACTGCAATTCAGATTTTTTAAATGGTGTCACCTGGTTAAATAAGGGCCAAGTGAAGGACAGTTTCCCTCTTAATATGCTTCCGTCACAAGGACCATCAGCAGGTCTATTTTACTGATATTTAGTATGAAGGGTTCTTTGGTGTCTGGGATTCAAATTTATTCAGATGGGGTCACCAGGTTAAATAGAGTCTCTATAGTTATACTTAAAATGTCTTCTCGAGAGGTTGGACTATTTAGCTTACATATAGTATGGAGGATCCTTTAATGACTGAGGTTCAGATTTGTTAAAATGAGGTCAACCTGTCAATAAATGTCGGGGCTATGGGGAGTTAACACTTTTGTGTCTAATAAAGTCATTGAAATACCCCCAATTCATTAAAACATCTACCGTGGAACCACCTGACTGATTAATCTGATATACATGTATGGTTTTTGGGTCCATGGATAATTGGACTTTAAACATGTCTAAATTGTTTTATAAAGAGATGCTTGTGAGGTCGAAAATTTCCAACAATTGAGAAAGTTTGAAGTGTCGGTTGTGAAATTCCAACCTAAGACTTGGGAGTCTGGAGCCTGGTTGGGAGGGGACTTGTTGAGCTGAAGGATGGGGGTGTTCAGTAGTGTACAGTTGGTAATTTGAAGGTGTATTTTCACCAATCTACATATGTGAAGTCTCTCTAGCCACATATCCTGTTTAAATCTACTTCTTTTAAAGTGATTATGAAAAGTTCTGATTGTTGTGGTCTGCAGAGACCCAGTCTTATCAGTCTTTGCAGTCTGGTGAGCGACCCCACAGTCATTGACTGTCTTGTTTATATGGGAGTCTTGATCTCGTCACATAAATTTGTGCATTTTTGGCATCGCACAATGCGTTCACGCACCAATTTACTGACTGTTTAGTAAAGTTGTCCGCTAAAATTAGTGTACGTCTTTTTACGCAGTTATGTGAAAGGCCCAGTGCTGACTCTATTGTTTAAACCAATGCGCCTTGTGTGCGCCTAACGATGGAAACCCTTATGTATACTCTATGTCGACCATTTTATGGAGGTTTAATAAAAACAATTCTAATATTGAAAACCGGTGTGCGTGTTATTAAACATGTTTGCTTAACCTAAGTGCGTGGTATTCGAAACCGTTGTACGAGTTCTTCCAGAAATAATACTGGATTTCAAAATGCATACCATATACATGCCTTTCATCTTGTTATAATATCTGGGTTCAACATATAAGTATGCTGAGATGCTAGCCTATTTGGAGACAAATAACATACACTAAGAGAACGACCGACAGGGTCTCACCAAACGATTGAAATCGTACACATGGAAATTATTCAAGAAATAAGGTATATAAATCTCTTTTGTGACACGATTAAGACATTGTTTCGGCAATGGATTACTGCTTCCCATAGATGGTTCATTCTTACACCTTTTTTAATTAATCTGATATGGACAATATCATTGTTTTGTTTAATACTCACCGATTTTTGCAGTAGCTTCGACGTGAAAATTAAAAAAATGACCGTTGTACTTAGTTCACGTAACCGTATAGATCGAGTTCACGGATCTCCAGTGTGTGTAAGCATGGTTGGAGATGACATGACAATAACTCCCACTGAGAGAGAATATGAGGGATTTTGTGATATTTTTATGTGTACCCATACCATGTATGGTACACATAATGCCGACATCCGGATCAACCATCCGTCGTTCGTCTGTCCGTCTGTCCGTAGACACTTGCTATCTGATTCGATTACTCGAATATTTTTTATCGGATCGTGTTCAAATTTTATGTGCATGTTTATGATGACACACTCCTCACCTTTTGGTATCGATCGGTTGATCAGTTTAGAAATTATTAACACTTTGCATCCGCACATAGGCATGAGCTATCCGATGCTGTAACCAAAGTATTTTTTTTCCCGATTGTGTTCATATTTGATATGTAGGTTTATGATGACACACACCTCACCTGTATAGTTTCTGGTATCGATTGGTTGATCGGTTTAGAAGATAATTAACCCTGCACACAAATGCTATCTGATGCATCTAAGTCAAACAATTTTCTTCTGATATGCCTCATATTTCTTACCTAGGTTTTTCTTAGCACGTTCTTCATCTGTATGGTTTTTGGTATCGTTTAGTTAACCCTTTCTGCTCTTGTTTTTAAATAGAATTCATCCAAGCTGTGTTGACTTCAATATTTTTCATCTGATCAGTACCAAATTTGGTACATATTGTCCTCACCCCGAAATACAGATCAGGTTCGTATTTGAGTTTGATCCGGTATATTTTAACAGAGTTATGGCCATTTACAATTCAAGTAACTGATAATGTAATTAATGCCTGCACTGTGAGCTTAGAAGAGAATTTCTCACATCACACAGAGAGTGTATTATTGGCAATGGAGCTTTCCACAGAGGCCACGCCCAGAGTAATAGTACCGCCCACTGTTAAAAAAGACTTTATCCACATAAATATTGTCTGTTACTGGAGATCGACTTCCGAAGTGAACACATCAGCACTTGCCCATATGTTAACCAGCTGAAACAGACTCATGTATATGATTGGTGCAAATTTTGATATTTTAAACAGTTTTGATTATTTTTTAAATTATTAAATTTCTTTTTGGATTGATCTCTGATCTGCTGTTGAACAAGAAAATAATATATTTTATTTTTAAATTAAAAAAAAAAATTAACATTCAATTTTTAAATTTTGTTCTAAGCTTTTAATTTTCTTTTTAGGTTCAGATTGAAACTTTAAAACTTTTTTTAAATTAAAAAAAATATATATATATATTTAAAAAAAAAATTAAATTAAAATTTTTAATTTTCATTATTGGTTTTTAGATTAATACTTATTGCTAAAAAAATTAAAATTTTGAAATTAAATTTTTTTTTTTATATTTGTTTAAAAATTTTAATTAAAAAAATAAGGCCGTTATAACTTCTGCCGGGGTACCCCGAAGGCACCACACCAAATTTTTGCCATTAAATGTTAAAATTATGACAAGTGTCATGCTAAACGAAAAATATTGTTATAATCACGGATAACTTTATAACATCATGCCGCAAATATAAATAACAGTATATTATTATTTGACAACAAAAAAGTTGTTTGAATATAGCCAATTTAACACTGAATGTATGCACGGATATATTAGGGTGAAGAAAGATGGCAGAATTTTCAATGCAGCCATTGGCCGGCTTGGTCGCTGATTGGTCAAAAATATACGCTAATAATTATTTGATTGACAGCTGTGGAAAGGTCCATTAGTTATGTTTAGCTGGACACTAGATAGATAGAAAGATAGCATGGCTAGCAGAGTCTGTTGATAAAATTTGTCAAAACTGTGATTGATGACTCTCTGGTCCTGTTCTGTTTTCTGTGCAATATTAAGTTAACCCCTTTTGTTGAAACAGGTTCATGACATTAGAGACTGACTTATTGTATGGGTTTCTAAATCCAATGACATGCTTGTTATAGACTTTTTGTGTTTATCAGTTCATTAGTTTGGGTAAGATTAACCCCATTCTATCCGATTTCATAACTCAAATATTTCCATTGATTATGTTGATAGTTCTTGGCATAGTTTGTGATAACACACCACTAACCTGCATAGTGAGAGTCATTTTGGTTTATTTGCTCAAAATTATTAACATCCTCCACCAATCCTGTTGACACAATGTGATAACTAAATATTTTTCACACAATCACTATATAAATAATTGCATCCATGTTAATGATGACACATTCTTCACCTGTATATATTTTGGTATCGATTGAATGGTTTTGAAAATATTAACCATAACTTTAATTATATTTCCGCTGTTTACATACATTATATCTTTCCAATGATCAGCTTAGAAGAAAATTAACCCACTCCATTCCATAGTCATACAGTATGCTATCCAATGTAATGAATCTAATATTTGCAATCTGACCAATCTCGTATCCTACCTCTAGCTATCTGAAATTTCTGCATTAAAGCATTCTATATCCAATCATTATCAATCATTTTATATCCAGGTCTATACATCCCTCACTTGTATAGTTGTTCAGGTATTGATTGGGTTTTGAATGGGAAATATTAACCCTTTTCTCCCATCTAAATGATCCCATGAATTTTTAATATTCAGCTAACACAAAACATAATAAAAAAAATAACAATAATAAAAAAAAACATGATATGTTATGATGTTATGTCTCACATTCCAATGTAATAAGCAAATAAATGGAGTTGCTATGTTTATCTACTATTTTGTCTTTAACTGCTATGGTGCTTCTCTCTGACTATGGATTGAGCTTAATCATGTTAATTAGCTTTATCACTCTATAAGATATATCTGTGTTGGAGTGACCTAATAGGTTGAAATCGAATGCCACATCCGTGTTCCTATTGTGTTTATGTGAGCAAGGTGCCCAATAAGTCTGATTCCACTTGTGATCTTAATAGTAAGGTGTGAATTGTTGAAACTTTTGCACCCATGAAAAGGTTGGTGTAAGGTTTTATTAAAATAGCTAATCGGTATCGCTAAGGTATGGGTTAAACATCTGCCGATCGTGATCGGCCTCTCGTTTTTAAAACTATGTGTGTCATCTTGGATTTGGGGGACTTTTTGTTGTAAGGAAAGTACTGTGCCTCAGTACCATCAACTCACAACAGTAAGCATGGATGGAGTTCTGATACTAAAGATCACTGATGTGAAAATGTTCGGTGATGCTACAATTTCTTGTCGCCATCTTGGTGAATATTTATCAACTCAAGTATGATGGGAATTATCCTACACACATATATACATGGGTGGATTTATAATAACAATAGCACCCACTGATTCGAAACAGACGTTACATGATTAGCGAAGACTCGGCTTGGGACCAGATTATACAAAAATATTCCTGACCATTAATACATATTATGATCTCATTGTGTGTGTAAACTGTAAATGACTCTTCTATAAGATAAATGTTTTGCATCATGCCAAGATGCCCATGTTTCCCCACAAAGACAAAAATGTTATGTGGTAAAACGTCGAAACATTTCACATTTTGGAAGCATTTTGGACACCATATTGGATTTTGGAAATCCTGGTGCATATCAAGCAAAATGGCCGTCATGATGGATGACATCTTGTCTGGAGGAATTATTGTATTATGAAAATCCGTCTCCATTTCAATTGTCTCATATGTAGTGGGGCGTATTAGTTAAACACATTCAAATATCACACATTGAAAACGATATCGGAGTAAATAGAGCAAAATATAATGAATATTGGTATCTTGACATCCAACCTGTATCAAGTTGATCAATTTTGATACTAATGGGTCAGGGTAGCCACATATTATGGTATTTCTCTTTTCATATCAATATAATGGCCCGAATCCCTAAAGATATTTTCAGTAACATTCCATACTGAATCATCTAAAATTAATTTGTCATGTTCAATTAGGGTACTAGGACCTCCATAATGGTATTTTTAGTTGTCAGTTAATTAAATAGCATGTTTAATACTCAAGTTAGTCACAAATTACTACCTGATGACGTTGTTTATCGAGTTTCGTTGAAATGGACATGATGACATTAATTTTCATGATGAAATCGACATCGGATTGCGCACACAGCGTCAATAATATAATGGTTAATTTCAGTAAAATACTCACCTCTAGACAACAACCAACAGTCTTGACTTTTGAATACTTTCAGTTTGATGTTGGTAGTTTATATTCTATAATAATTTTTACAAAAGGAACGGCTTTTAAAAGTGTTTTATTTAGGTTTTAAGTCTGAGTCGGTGAGCTCGTATATAGTCTGTTTGCATCGTGATTCTCTGATTTCTCACATGCCTTGATGTATGATATGATTGACCTAATTTATACACCGACAAAAATATTCCCCGTCCCGAGTTGACCATACATAACAAATTTCACGTCGATGTCACCGCTGACGACCGAGATATCGCACACGGTAAATTGTGGGTACCCATTTCAAGGTCAAGGTCACCTCAGGCGGACAAACTGACCCGACGAAAATCGTCCCCCGTCCCTTGGAAGCCCTAAGTAGGAAATTTCGTCTCGATATCCCCAGTTTCCGAGACGGTCGATTGAGCCGTATTTATACTCGTGTATATAAACGCTCTTTAATAAAGACACCGCAGATACGAACGCTCTTTAATAATTAACCCATCAATTCCAACGACGGTTGCAGGGCGAAGGGTGAAGTAGTGCTCGGACGTTCTCAGAAGCGGTGCGATGACACTTCTCGTGGTTTTTTACCCTTAAATAGCAAGTTTGGGCTCAATCGGTCGAGCCGTTTTCGAGTCTATAAAGGACCTAAAGGATATACACACGGAAGTCTCAAAATATATAGTAGAAGATTGCTATTGGACCCACTCTGTCGATGAACCCTTGTGCATGTCGGGAGTGTAATATATCATAATCACACCACGATATAAGGCCTAAGTTAATCTTATTTGATGGGAATACGCATCTGAAGTTATTTTATAGGATTAAAAAAGACAGATATATATATATATCCTAGCTTATGCGTGTGTTTTAGCTGTGGTTCGTTAATTACGCTAGCATATGGTCATATTACGACACTGCTGTTTTGAATGTTTGCGAGCACTTTAGTCGCACAGGCGATCGGTGGGCTTAAAGCATTAATGTCGTAATCTGAAATAAAGGTGTGCGTCTTTCAATGGCTGACGTTCCAAAATGAGGAAAATTACTATCGGAATTATGCACAGTGAAGTTCATTCGTAGCCGCGGTTTACATTTTATTGAGAACATAATTATAACACATTATGAAATGTCAAATATTTGCATTGGAGTGGCTTAAAATATAAATGTCGCGTTGGGAAAATCTCAATCACTGGCTGGGCTGGAGACAATACCGGAATCGAAATCGAAATTCGTGATGCAAGCAACCGTTATTATATCGCGTTTATTAGTCGATTTTTTTCTCCAAAACTCGACTTATAATTTGATGGTGGGCGGGCGGGCGGACGAAGTGTTTTGCTTATAACTCAACCGTTTATTTTGGTGTGTGAGTACATTTCCATGCACGTAAGCTGCAGACAAAAAATCGGGTTCGTCCGCACAATTATTACAGAGTTATAGCCCTTTGAATTTTCAGCTCGTTAGCGCGATAACTTCAACAAACGTTATCCGATTTGATTGAAATTTGGTATTAGGTGTCTCCCAAGAATATCTCGGATGAGTTCGAAAACCGGCCTGGTCCGATAAAATTTGATAGAGTTATGGCCCTTAATTAGTAATTTTTCACGAATTTTCAGCTCGTTAGCGCGATAACTTCAACAAACGTTATCCGATTTGATTGAAATTTGGTATATAGGTGTCTCCCATGAATATCTCGGATGAGTTCGAAAACCGGCCTGGTCCGATAAAATTTGATAGAGTTATGGCCCTTAATTAGTCATTTTTCACGAATTTTCAGCTCATTAGCGCGATAACTTCAACAAACGTTATCCGATTTGATTGAAGTTGGTATATAGGTGTCTCCCAAGAATATCTCGGATGAGTTCGAAAACCGGCCTGGTCCGATAAAATTTGATAGAGTTATGGCCCTTAATTAGTCATTTTTCACGAATTTTCAGCTCGTTAGCGCGATAACTTCAACAAACGTTATCCGATTTGATTGAAGTTGGTATATAGGTGTCTCCCAAGAATATCTCGGATGAGTTCGAATACCGGCCTGGTCCGATAAAATTTGATAGAGTTATGGCCCTTAATTAGTCATTTTTCACGAATTTTCAGCTCGTTAGCGCGATAACTTCAACAAACGTTATCCGATTTGATTGAAATTTGGTATATAGGTGTCTCCCAAGAATATCTCGGATGGGTTCGAAAACCGGCCTGGTCCGATAAAATTTGATAGAGTTATGGCTCTTAATTAGTCATTTTTCACGAATTTTTAGCTCGTTTTTTCGCGATAACTTCAACAAACGTCCTCCGATTTGTTTAAAATTTGGAATAGACATACTTGCCAAGAATATTTCGGACGAGTTCGAAAACCAGCCTGGCCCGATAAAATTTGATAGAGTTATGGCCCTTAATTAGTCATTTTTCGATTTTACCTATTAATTAGTCTACCGATACTGATGCACACCAATTGGCGGTAGCCACCAGCGGTAAGCCACCGAAAACGAGACACTGCATCTCTGATGCCACATCTTGTATTATCATAATATTACATAGTACATACGTGAATCTGATAATCCTGAGATATCCTTCTATTTTCACGAATCGACAAGAAACACATACTCATATATGAACAAAGCAGAAGATACATTCAGGTTATCGCAAATTTGGTCGATGGTGAAAGCTACACGATGACGTTGTTCGTCGAGTTTCGATGTAATCGACATGATGATATTTTATGAATGAAATCGACATGATGAAATCGACAAGCTTCTTCGTATAGTACACATCTCAATCGGATTGCGCACACATGCAGCGTCAATAATATAATCGTTAATTTCAGTAAAATACTCCCCTCTAGACAAAAACCAACAGTCTTGACTTTTGAATACTTTCAGTTTGATGTTGGTAGTTTATATTCTATAATAATTTGTACAAAAGGAACGGCTTTTAAAAGTGTTTTATTTAGGTTTTAAGTCTGAGTCTGTTTGCATTGTGAATCTCTGATTTCTCACATGCCTTGATGTATGATATGATTGACATAATTTATACACGAAATTGTTATAGGACCAACTCTGTCGATGAAGCCTTGTGCATGTCTGGAATGTAATATATCATAATCACACCACGATATAAGGCCTAATTTGATATTATTTTATGGGAATACGCACATATGTATGGAGGGTTATTAGGGTCACAATCCTAACTTCACATTTTAATTCTAACTTAACATTTTAATTCTTATATTTTAATTCTAACTTAACGTTTTAATTCTAACTTAACATTTTAATTCTTATATTTTAATTCTAACTTAACATTTTAATTCTTATATTTTAATTTAACTCTAACTTAATCTTTTAATTCTTACTTAATATTTTAATTCTAAGTTAACATTTTAATTCTAACTTGATATTTAATTATAACTTCATATTTTAATTCTTATTTAATATTTTAATTCTTATATTTTAATTGTAACTCTAACTTTATATTTAAATTCTTACTTATAAATAGTTTTATTTTAATATTTTAAAGGTACGGTTGGCCTTGGCGGTGGGTATCCTGTAAAAATATTTCCACCCGTCAAAAACCGCCACAAACAGAAAGAACATCAAAATGTAGACAGACTTTGTCCGTATACAAATAAGAAATCTCGCATAAACGGTATGTTATTGTCATTTGTTTGACCATTGTTAAGTAAAGAAAGGCATAAAAAGTTACTTTTCAGTCTGGTGTTTGTTTATATTATGATGGTAAACATAAAGAGCGTTCTTTGTTGGTGAATTCCTGATATGGAACACATAAAGAGCGTTTATGCCATTTTTGTGTGATTCGCCAGTAGCATTGTGCTGTCTTCTGTAACACAATCAGGCTCTTGCTTAGGTAAAATATAGTAGGTCTTTGTGATAACATGCTGTTTACGCGATAGTCATGGTATATATGAACGAAACTGTATGCATTTTAATGTTTTTCTGTTTACGGTGATTGGAACAAATATGAATATTTTCGACAACTAAGGCCTCACGTGCCTTTAAATCTACTACAAAAAAAAATCTAATGTTGGAATTAAAATATTATATTTAAAAAGTTGAAATTGAAATGAGCATAAAACGGATCTCAGAATTGAAAGGCAAAAATTAAAACAAACATAAAATGGATTCTGGAAGTTGTAATTGTGACCCAAATAACACGCCGGCACTTCTATAACAATTGTAACGAAAGGCGTCGCTGCGATCGAACGGCGGGACATGACAATCTGCGGGATGGGATGGAATATGGAATAGAACGACAATCTGCGGAACATAATTTCAAATTGCGTGGTGGAACGGCCGATATCTCGATGAATACAGCACGTAGAGGGCTCTTTTTGGTGTCTAACGAAAGGCCCACATTCGCCCTATCCATACATATTAACCCCGCCACTTACCGGACACCAGTTGCATTATTCGATCGGCAACTGACCTAACATAAAATTGTCGAAATCAAGGCCGTGGAACAGCTGTATAAATGTATTTTTACAGCGATAACGCTATACTCACAAGCGAACTTGGTATTAAAATGAAGTTTATCATCTATTGCACAACAAAAAATCTATTACTTCGAGCGAAGCTGCGAGTTATGTACACCTAAGAGACCGATTAACCCACCCATGCGAAGGTGCCACGAAACACGAAAAACTGCGTTCGACATCAATGTTTAGAATTTAGATTTCTCGATAAATAGCAAACAACAATTATTAGGCACCAAATGACGCAGTGGAATACTGCGCATTTGTTTTTTAGCTACAATATGGCTGTTTTAATACGAATACTGTAATGGCGAACACGCAAACACGCGCCGATGAAAACAGCTAAAAATAGACTCGATGTTTACAATAACAGGATCGATTTCAGCTGATATATTCCATATAATGGGGCGTATAGTATATCAAAATGTAGGATTAGACACAGGGAATGTAATTTTGTCCAAATGGGTCCACTACGCAGTGAAATTGTTGCAGAAATTCGCTCCAAGAAAGAGCGCTACTTTTCTCGTAAAAAATAGAATGGCCGTTTTATCGTTCCAACTAAGCCTGTTCTTAGCAGAACTTCATCCACAAAATACGACTATACACCATGTATCAGAAGACGTATCAAATGTGATTTTTTTAAGGGATTTGCGCTCTTCATTTGTTATAAATCGTACTTATTTTTTATTTCAGTTGTGACTAAAAGCCCAGATGCCGGAAGCCGGTATCCGGCGATTACAAGCCAAGTTACAAAATAGATTAACTGGGTTGAACGCATGAATATGTCAATGGTCAGACTGTTTGCATGAAAGAATATTCAAATCAAATAGTGTTTATAGATTTAAAAACTTATGTGTCCGCCGGTCATACGCGGTGGAGGTTCTCATATTATCTGCCGGTCATACGCGAGGGAGGTTCTCATATGAACATATTATCTGCCGGTCATACGCAGGGGAGGTTCTCATAGGAACATATTATCCACCGGTCATACGCGGTGGAGGTTCTCATATTATCCGCGGTCATCTGCGGGTAGATTAGAGACCTTTCGCATCCTCACGTTTACGATTACGAATAGCTATTCGTAGTCGTAAGTCTATCCGTGTGGCCAAAAAGTCCTTTCGCAAAACGACTACGCGTAAGAGTTTTGACGAACACGTACCATCATTAGTTCGTACCACTTTTACAACTCAAAGCGTGTGTTTGGTATACAGTCCCTAAATACTTCACTTATCGTCTCATTTGCAACAATGCGATAATCATGACCTGTTTATATTGTCAATAATTCGACCAGTCACAACGTACGACCCGGGATTCTCGTGATATATTATGGCAATACAGGTATAAATGCCAGGTCATATGTGGTGGAAATTCAGTTCGTTGTTATCATATGGATGACCTGATAGGCGTTATGCTGATGGGGGAAGAGCGGTTCCTAAATTTGGACCTCACATCAACCACGACGCCACCACTTCAAGACCCTTTCAGTCCGCAATTTCATTTCAACGCGATTTCTGCAGAAAGACAGTCTAGCCAGATTATGCCATCCCCCACAATTTACGACATAATTATCCATAATTGTCATCATTATTATGTAATAAGTATGTGCAAGGACGTGGCTAGAGGGTTTCCGTTGCGGGTGTGCACACGACTACGGGCAATAGACCAGGACCCACCGGGCCGATCATGGTTGTTCGGCCCGGTGTGAGAAAATTGTGAAAACTAAACAAGAAAATCGCAAAATCCTGGCATCCAGACTAGCCTCAAGCATTCATAGAGTTGGAAATTTCCAACTGATGACAATTCCAGTGACAATTTTGATCAAATGTAGGACAATATTATTTTCTTAAATTAACTAGAAGTTTTTGACTGGCCACGGGGAGGGACCAAGACACAAGCTTTCCAAGTGTTGGAAATTTCCAACCTGACACCCCTAAGGTTGGAAAATTTCTAACTGATGGCCATTTCAGTCCAAAATTTTTATCAAAAGAAGGAAAATATGCAAATATTGGTCCAAAAACAATAAATTCCCCACAATAAGTTGTTTTAAAATCAAACTACAAGAACATTATCAATCTATTGTTGGTGTAAAATTTCCAACTAATGTTGTGTCAGGTATGAAATTTCCAACTGTTGGAAAATTTTGACCAAAGTTGGAGGGTGAGACACCCCCCAACCCCCCCCCCCCCCTGTCGCCACGTCTCTGTGTATGTGTATTGGGAATCAATTAATATCCTATCCTATCCAGGCCTATCACCTCTTTGGGTTTAGGAAATCAGACATAAGTTTGCTGTGCTCGCTGATGTGCATCACTTCTGATTTGTCCTATCAAATCGTAACAAAGTCGACACGGTGATGTTGGTGGGTGTGCCAAATATTTGGCGACTGGTTTCATAGTGTACTTCTATATATTACTGCAAAGTGTTGTGTCGCAGCCAGCGATTACTATCCGTTGTGAATAGCGATCTTATTTCGCGGGAAGCTCGAGATGGTGTTATTTGAGCTTATTGCGGATAGTAAAATACGACAACGATTAGAAAGTACACAAATGTTGGTGACGTAGTACCCTATCCGTATCCGTAATCGTAAACGTGAGTTTTGCGAAAGGTCTCTATTCTCATATTATCCTTCGGTCATATACGGGTTTCTCATATAAACATATTATCCGCTGGTCATACGCGGTGGAGGTTCATATTATTCGCCGGTCATACGGTAGGGAGGTTCTCATATTGTACGCCGGTCAAACACGGGTGAGGTTCTCATACGAGAACCTCCCCCGCAAATGACTGGTGGATAATATGACAACCTCCCTCGTGTATGACCGGCGGATAATATGAACCTCCACCGCATATGACGGCGGATATGTTCATATGAGAACCTGTGTTGGGGAGATTCTCATATTATCCGCCGGTCATACGTGTGGGAGGTTCTCATATGAACATATTATCCGCCGGTCATACGCGAGGGAGGTTCTCATATTATCCGTCAGTCATACGCGGGGGAGGTTCTCATATTATCCGCCGGTCATATGCGGGAGAAGTGACATGATAATATGAGAACCTCCCCCGTAGATGACCGCTGATAATATGAGAACCTCCAGCTCTTAGTTTTCTTATAGTTGTAATAACAAAATGAACTATACACTTTAAGTTTTGGGCAGTCACGGACCGCGGCTCAGTTATAAAAACAACGCTAGTTGCCAAGTTTGCTTGTGCACGGGCATATAGCGTTATCACTGTACAAATGCATTTCTACAGCTGTTCCACGGCCTTGATTTCGACAATTTTATGTTAGGTCAGTTGTCGACCGAATAATGCAAATTCTGGTGTCCGGTCAGTTGCGGGGTTAATATGTTTCGTTAGACACCAAAAGGATCCCTCTACGTGCTGTATTCATCGAGATATCGGCCGTTCCACGCAATTTGAAATTATGTTCCGCAGATTGTCGTTCTATTCCATATTCCAACCCATCCCGCAGATTGTCATGTCCCGCCGTTCGATCGCAGCGACGCCTTTCGTTACAATTGTTATAGAAGTGCCGGCGTGTTATTTGGGTCACAATTACAACTTCCAGAATCCATTTTATGTTTGTTTTAATTTTTGCCTTTCAATTCTGAGATCCGTTTTATGCTCATTTCAATTTCAACTTTTTAAATATAATATTTTAATTGTAGTAGATTTAAAATATTAAAATAAAACTATTAAGTAAGAATTTAAATATAAAGTTATAGTTACAATTAAAATATAAGAATTAAAATATTAAGTAAGAATTAAAATATGAAGTTATAATTAAAATATCAAGTTAGAATTAAAATATAAGAATTAAAATGTTAAGTTAGAATTAAAATATTAAGTAAGAATGAAAAGATTAAGTTAGAGTTAAAAGATTAAATTAGAGTTAAAATATAAGAATTAAAATATTAAGTTAGAATTAAAATGCAAAGTTAGAATTAAAATATAAGAATTAAAATGTTAAGTTAGAATTAAAATATTAAGTAAGAATTAAAATGTTAAGTTAGAACTAAAATGTGAAGTTAGGATTGTGACCCTAATAACCCTCCATACATATGGAGTTATTTTATTGGATTAAAAAGACACAGATATATCCTAGCTTATGCGTGTGTTTAGCTGTGGTTCGTTAGTTACTCTAGCGTATGGTCATATTACGAAAATGTTGCAAAAAACATTTCTTAAGCAATGTTTATATATGACCAGTGCCATATCCAGGTTTGATGACAGCAAATGTCATGCTCATACTGGAAATTCCGTTTAAATGTGATTTTTGTTTGTGGTGGGGGAGGGGTGGGGGCCCCTGGCCACTTTATGCTGTAGTTGTGGAACTTAAGAATTGGGTTTGTTCCCTCAGCTTGGTCCTATCCCGACAATTCAGGCACATCAAACATTTCACATCCAATAGTTCCATAAAACTGTCTGGTCTCCCCGACTATATTCAACGGATACACATTTAATTACAGGTATTTGGCACAATAGACCCCACTACCCCAAAGACATATATAACTATATGTCTTCAGGGTGGTGCGGTCTATTGTGATACACATTGAATCACACTTTTGTGACTGACAATATAAAACTAGGCTCCAGTGTACAGGAACTCAATATTTTGAGACACTTCTGAATACTTTTTGAAAATAAATACGACTTGTAATAGAGTTATCTTCCTTCCCATGCATATTGTCACGAATGGCTGAAATCTTATCGGTGGGTCTGATGTTTAGTCAATGTGTGCAATTGTGTGGAGTTTCACACCCTGTCAAGTAATCATGCTAGTGTTCTATGATGTTGGTGAGTCCTGCTGAATTTATATGATGCTGGTAGGAGAAACTGATGACGTTACGAAAAAGTACCGTACGTTATTTTTTTCTAAAGTCATGTTCTCCGTGGCGTGATTAGCTATAATCCGAGCGATTTGTATGAAACATCAACTTATAAATTTTTGAAAACTGCAATAATGGCTGCGCTGGTGTTAGCAAAACGACGTGAACAGCCATCTTGATTCTAGTCGATTTGCAACAACTAAAACAACCATGCAGTATAAATATTCGACAAAAAGCCTGATGACCCAGGTGTGACACCAGTATCTCCCCGACGCAGGGGCTACGATCCCCGACAGGCATATGCGGACTGCCCGATCGGGAGACCGGGTAAATTCCCGATGGGCCGGAGGTCGGAAAAATTCTGATTCCACGTGATTTTCTATCAAGCGAGAATCCGAGGTTTTTTTTTTACGGTTTTGGGGTGGTTGGGCCGCAAATGAAACCGACGTGGGCCGCCACATGTGTTGTTTAACCAGCCGAATTGGCTAATCGTAATTTTGTCATTAAATGAAATATATCAGCATCATATAACACCACGTAAAGACCCCGTTAATCTCGAGATTTTAACGGTAACTCCCAGCTGTAAATCCCCAAAAAAATCTCACGCACCCCTCCCGGACTCTCCCCCAATTGAAATTTCCAACACAATTGGAACGCTTCAGTTGAGGCCAGTCTAGATGCTAGGATTAGCGATTTTCTTGTATAGTTTCCGAACAACCATGGACAGCCCGGTGTGTCCTGGTCTCTTGTCCGTAGCCGTGTGCATTTGTCTGGAGTTAGACCGCTATAGATGTTAGAATTTATGCAATTTTTCAGGTAAAGATATCTGAATAGTCTCATACCGGGAATATATATAACCATGCATGGTTTATGAATATATAGGATATTAGGCCAGAGCACTGAGGTGCAAGGGGGTGCAAATGGAATTATGCAAAAACATGTATTTGGTCTGATTCTGATTCACGGGGGGGGGGGTGCAGTTGGAATTTCCCAAGGTGGACACCCCCCAACAGAGACCCTCCCCAACTCGTCGCTCCGCGACTCGGCAATTGCCTTCGGCAGATGGGCCGGTATTATATTCATTTCCCGGGCCGGTTTTTTGGCCCAATCCGCCTCTGCCGACAGGAGAGCTATAAGATCCCCGGAAACTACCAGGCTGACAACTGCCGATTTCCCCGACGGGGTGGGCATAACCATTTTACAGCCCCTGACCCATTCCCTTGCGCCATACCACTGCCCAGTGATAAATGTTGATGAAACACAGTTTCTTAATTACCTCTATATAATTATTATGTTGAAACTATATGTGAAATCGATGCCTTCTATTTCATATCTTCTTAACCGTGACTGGTAGGCGACATTCACTCCTCTCTGATACCTGGGAATCGTAATCAGTGAGGCGTAGGGTGACACCCTATACTTGTGCAGTCTTTTGCCAACTTTTCACTCACATTAATATGGATTTCCGGCCGTGAAAGGTAAATGAATCTCACGTAACTAAGAAAGGGATTTTTCTGAAAAATTGGCAACCAAATATGTATTTGTCAAGTTCAACAATGGGAATTTCACATGCTATAGAATGCACGATTAACGCAATTAACGTACTGATCATTGATATAGATACCAACACTTAACTGCATGGTAATCAACAGAAACCCGACTCGCCGCTTCAAATGTTCTGGTTACAAAACGTTGAACCGCGGACATCGAAAGCGGAACCGGATTGTATCGATTGCAGCCTGTGACTTAACCAGGGGTGGTTACCAGAATATACCGACACCTTACTTCCATGATTGTACTGCTTACACAGTAATGCTTTCATGGGGGCATCACACACTCGATTAGCAGTTCTGCAACCCTTATCTCAGATCCTTAATATAGAATGGCGGATATCGTTGTCTTTGACTAAACGACCGAATAGTGATCAAATTAGTTCCGTTAACCAAAACGCTCTTTAAACATATGGAGCGTAACCTTCGGTAAGTATTTAATGCGATCGATTAAGCAAGCTAGCTTTAACTGACGTGCGTTTGGCGCTGTATCGATCTCCCACAACACGACTCCCCCATTCTATCGCCTCTACCATTTCCGAATCCACCTTTAGTTCCTCTTTGACAACTCGCTCGGCAGAGATTACCAGCTGTGATGCGCGCGGCTACACAGAATTTAAATACTTGAACATTTAACCAACATCCGATTTACATGAATTTGCCTTCATTCTCCGCTGTTAGCGTCGTAACCGTCGTTTAACTTTCTGGCTATTCTGTTTTACGACTCCTTTTCAGTATAGAGCTGAGTCTTGCTGGTAATGGGTCACGTGGAATCTTGCTATATGTTCTCAGATTCCTGATAATGTTCCACACATGGACGTGACTACATATATGGTTTCCATTTTCCCATATATAATTTTCAACTGCACCCCTTGAGGCAGACCGAAATTCAGTTTGTACCAGTATATCATGCCATGGATCTCTCTGGCTAACGCCCATGCATATAGAGATAATATTCCACCAGTATACAAATTAACCTTGGAACTTTTTGATGTTCTGACAGGAAATTTTTACCATAACATTGAACAAACAATACAGGGGATATATATCTTTGTTACGCCCTATATTATGGGGTGTATACTGCGAGGCATATATGGCTCGATCATAGGAGCTATGGAAAAATGTGATTAATAACGTACTTGCTATTTGCGTACCTGTTAGACTTTTTTTGCAGGATGTTTGTCATCGCGGATGTATTTTTATCATGACCGCGTTAATTGCTTTCGATATTTAGGTGTGAACAATGGCTGGGCCACGCCTGAAGATTTTATCGCGGGAAAGCAATGCATAATATACAAGAAACCCTTAATCAGAAATGGTAACGCCCTCAAGATCATATTATTAGCCATAAATATAAATTATAATATAAAATATATTGGTTATATGAATTCACCGCCTCAGAATTCCGTTAAAACAACTAATCCTTCGAATTATTAAAAAAACTACGGCTTATTACTGGAGGTTTCTCATTCACCACACCAGAAAGCTTCTAAATGCGGATAAAAAATCGGAGGTTTTGTGTTCCGGCCAAGAGTGCATGGTCCAACAATAATAATTAATAAATTTAGTTTAAAGCTGTAAATCCCCATATAGCTCTTAGGCTTTACATCAATACATATACAATGATGATTAGAACATAGTAAGAAATATCAATTATGTACAATGAGCTGCTCATATGGCTACCATCAGTGGGTCGGATGATACACACGTTGAAACAGATGTGTTTTTAGATTAGATGTGAACATTTTGAGCGACTGGGGTGCCCTCAAGTGACCAGGCAATTTAATCCAGAGAAATGGTGAAGCCACGGAAAAGGCCCGGTCACCAGCTGTTACGAGGTCACCCGGTACAAACACAAGGCTGTGAGAACTTTCAGATCGCAGAGGCCGCGGAGGAACATATCGAGAAATCAAGTCTGCCAAGTATGATGGGGCCTCGCTATTCAGACACTTGTGCGTTAATTTCAAAATTTTGAATTCAATCCGTTCCCTCGGAGGTAACCAGTGGAGCTCGCACAATAATGGCGTGACATGATCATTTTTACGGCTCATAAAAATAACTAGTGCATGATGCAGATTTCTGCACAGTTTATATTTTGTCGAAGAAGGACTGGTTGCAGCCGTACAACAGAGAATTGCAGTAGTCCAGACGACTGGTAACGAAGGCATGTACTAGCTGTTTTGTGGTCTCGACGTCGATAACATTCCGCACCCTGCTGATATTTCTAAGATGGTAATACGAGGACCTGCACACTTGCTCGATGTGTTTTTCAGCAGACAGGTTCTCGTCCAAGAAATATCCGAGGTTGCGGACTGTGCTGGATGGCGAGACAACACTGCCTTCAATGTTGAGACTATGTTTAGAACATTTTGAAAGTTGCTGTCGCAAATCAATATATATAAAGTCAGTTTTATCTGCATTCAATTTTAAGAAGTTGATTGTCATCCCTGATCGAATATCAGCGACACATCGTTCAAGCTTATATTTGGTAGAACTTGTAGAATCAAAATCCGGCTTAAAATGAATATACAGTTGTGTGTCATCCGCATAGAAGTGAAAAGATAATTCATGTCGTCTAATGAGGTCGCCAAGGGGTAGTACATATATAGTGTAGAGCAACGGCCCCAGCAATTATCCCTGTGGAACGCCGAATTTAAGAGATTAAGCTGCTTTCGATGTGGAACCGGAAACGGAACCATCTGCGTACGGTCGTTCATACCTAAACATCGAAAGCAATTAACGCGGCCATAATTGTTACATACTGCAATTATAAGACATCCAGCGGATACACACCCCACGAAAACCCGAAATGTGTTGTCTTGCGAGAAATCCCGGGGAGAGCTTCCCGGTGAATGGCAAGAACCATATTTCCGACTAAATCCTGAAAAGTTACCCATAATTCTGCTGCGGTTATGGAGTCGATTACTTAGGGCATTACTGTAGCTCAATTTGACACGGACAGATTAGCCTTCCTACAATATCCATAAACAAGATCATATATTATATACCCATGATTTTAATTATAGAATATAAAATATATTGGTTTCGCGAATGACCAACTCAGAATTCCGTTAAAATAACAATAACAACTAGCACCCAATTAACGAACCTGCGGCCGACTCGGCCGTCTCGAACCACAACCATCAGTGGGCTGCAGAAGGAAAAATATCTATAAAAGTTGAAATATAAGACTTACAAATTATCTTTTAAATTTCTTTTATTGGTAATTGACATAGCTTGTCACAAACCAAAAATCAACACTATTGACATAATAATGTAAAGGACAATAAACGAAATTGAAATTCCCAACTACGCCTTTTACCGGACTCGGCCTCCTGGTCGCGTAGTTCGACTTTTAAATAATCCGGAAAAAACAATTTTCTATTTATAAAACGCCCATCGGCCCACATCTTTCTAATATTTGGCCAACAGTATACACGCGGGCGTGCTAATAACATAAGTAACATTGCTGATGTATGCATGTCTCAGTTGGAATGTAGACTAAAGGTCGTATTGCGAAGTATCGCGGGGTGTATTTAATCCGATTATAGTATAGATTTTCGGTTAGCATTCAGCGGCCTTTCTGGTGTGGTGAATGAGAAACCTGCAGTAATATGCAGTATAGTTGTAATAATTTGAAGGATTAGTTGTTTTAACGGAACTCTTGCATTCATGAAACCTTGAAGGAATTAATCGGAAGCCATGGATTATCTCAACCATGTAGTTGTTTTAATAATAGATGGTGAATGAAACGTTGTCGGAAATTATTGATAATGCGTCTCGAGATTGTTTGTAAATCATCCAGTGTTCAGCTTCTGTCAGTAAATCTGAGACCACTCTTTCAAGGTTGGCCACCCACCCATGCCGTCAAATAGGCCGAAATCCTTACCGTTCTCGAAAATGGTCCATACCCATTTTCACCCCTCGAGGTGGTACCCCCGCCCCGGGTGATGGGTGGGGGTCGGGATGTTTCTAGGGGGTATTTGGGGCGGGCCACCCACCCATGCCGTCAAATCGGCCGAAAGTGAGATTTTTAGGAATAAGGAATAGGGAATACGTTCCAAATGTCATGTTCGTCTTAAATGCTCTTAAAACTCATTTGAACATCCAAATAAGTATTGTGTCTACGTATTTAGGGAGGAGGAATTGACAGGTCGAAAAATACACGAAATATCGACCCACGGGCTTTATGTTCTGAAAACAAATTAAAATTGTCCAGCTGTTTCAACATTCGGCATATGCGTGAGACAAACGCTCTTTAATTGTACTTTATCAGGAATATAATAAAGGTTGATTTTCTCAAACAGACTATATGACTTGGTTAAGTCATTTAGTATTTATCGACATATTTTGATCCCCGGGACGAACGGCGCTATTTTAGAATAATATTATGCATGTGAATATTTTTTTGGGGGGGAAAAGCCGCTGAGTAGCATTATGCCTCTTTGTGAATAACGCTACCCCATGGTATAGTTATGGTTTTGGTAGGCTTGTATATTGACAGCGGAGTATGTTACAAGCCCATGTGAAAAAGAATTGAGGACCATGTGCACGTATATTGACGATATGCATGGTGAGCATAAATATAGTTTGCCTCTCGATACACAATAATCGGATATCGGCTTTGGAACTCGAATAAATATCTAAAATGAAAGTGTCAATGACACTATAGCTCAACTTGGGGAAGGAGTTAGTTTTTTGCCGAGCAATGAATAGAATGACAAAGAAAAAAATGAATGTATACTAGAGGTCACCCCGAAGATCCATATGAAGTTTGGTGATGATTGGATGAGGGATGTGGTCTGTAGGGTGCGCCAAAGGATTTAGTCATACAAAGAGTAAATTCCAAGATGGCCGCTGGCAGCCATGTTTTCCAACGAATTCTATCAAAATAGGAGGCTCCCATCTAGAGGTCACCCCGAAGATCCATATGAAGTTTTGTGACAATCGGATGAGATATGTGGCCGTAGAGTGTGCCGAAGGATTTACTCATAAAAAAGTCAATTGCAAGATGGCGGCAATGTTTTTCAACAAATTTCGGTCAATGTAGGAGGCTCCCATCTACTGGTCACCCCGAAGATCCATATATGAAGTTTTGTGATGATCGGATGAGGGATGTGGTCTGTGGTGTGCCAAAGGATTTAGTCATGCAGAGAGTAAAATCCAATATGGCTGCCGGCGGACATGTTTTTCATCGAAAATCATTCAAATTAGATAGCACCCATCTGCAAGTGATCACAATCGTGCCTGCAAAATTTTAAAATGACCCGGCCATAAATACGGGCTGTATATAACGTGTGCATGCCGATGGACTCAATTCAAATTTGAAATCCAAGATGGCTGCTGGCAGCCAATGTTTTCATCGAAACCCTGAATCTACATATATGAAGTTTGGTGAAGATCGAGTTGAGCTAAAAATGGGAGTTGTGAATTTCAGTTTGGTCGGTGGGCTGATGGTAAAGTCTCCAGTTTGGGCCATAGGGAGTAACGAGAAAGATATTTCGGACTTAATTTGCTCACATATAAGTGAATAAAAAAAAATGTTCACATAAATAAAAATAAATAAATATTAACAATACACATTCAATTAACAGCAAGTATGTCGTGTGCATTACTTAAGATAATGACTATATATCACTATATATACAGACTCATACTCATAAGATCCTCCTTTGCTTAATGGTTTGAAGTGTAGCAGCGAAAATAGACAAGGACACAATACATCAAGACTAAACTTAACCTATATGCATGTAGTCGTTTGACGTTTGACAAGGCTTGCTACGACCGTATTGGATTCACCCAGCCCCCGTTCCGCGGTTTAAGTGCTACATGTCAAAGTTCTGGAGGGGTTTTCCCTATACGAAATTCATGATTATTCAAAAGCTCCATATATGGAATCATGAATATTCAAACGTTCCATGTATGGAATGCCCTTCCAGAACTTTGACCAGTAGCATTTAAACCGCTGAACGGGGGCTAGATTAATCCAATATGGCCGCGACTCAGTGATCTCGCTTTGAAATAACCGACAATGATTCTTCGAATCGAATTTAGTGCACTCGGTCAATAAAATTCGTATAGAATTGCTACTCTTTAGAGATCCTCTCTCTACATATGTTATTAGGGTTGGAATAAAATATGTGTATATTAAAAGTTAAAAGCCATAACTCCTCATCATGTTCATATTTATCCAGATGAAATTTGGCTTCGAAGAATCATCGTCGGTCATTAAAATACATACATTTTGTATAGAATGGAATGGATTTTAACCTTTCTTACATGTTGGGCGATATATGTGTCGCCTATTTTCGCCACTTCGAATAGATTCTAAAACGAATGAAAAACAAATCTAATCAAATGGTCATCTTTACATAAAAATGGTCTTAGAAACAATTACATGATGTAATGTGTGGGGTTTCCAGTTGACACTAAATCCCTTTTTAAATCAAGGGATATGTTATTACATGTAATTCTGTAAGACATGACACCTCAAAGAAAGTAAGCCCCCCCCCCTGATATTTTCGATGATATCTTCAGATGTGGTATTTAGAACTCGATTAAACTTTGGGAAGATAATCTCTAAAATAAAACGACACATCTTGTAACTAATGATACAGTGAGTGCATGGCTTCGTGCTTGACTGCATACCAATCGAATGCAATGGGAAGAGTCGACTTCCAAAAATCACAATTTAAAGATACGGGCGGCGTTGGTGGTGGGTGTGCTGTTAAAATAATTACCTCCATCAAAAACCGCCATAAACAGAAAGAACAGTAAAATATGGACAGACTTTGTTCTTATTCCAATCAGAAATATGGCATAAACAGTATGTTATTGTCAATTTTTATTCCTTTATTATGTAAACAAAAGCAAAAAAAACGTTACGTTACCTCGCTTTTGTTTAAATCCGGATATGGTAAACATAAAGAGCGTTATTTGTTACTGTTTTCCCGATATGGAAATAATAAAAAGAGTTTATATCATTTGTGTGTGATAGAATTGCGCTGTGTTATGTAAACAGAAGCACAACTTCTGTAACATGAGCAGGCTCTTGTTTGCGTACACCATCGTACGCCTTGACGACAATATACTATTTACGCGCTGATTATGTTTGGCATATGAACAAAACTATATATATTATAATATTCCTTCTGTTGATGGCGATTTGCAACAAATATGAATATTTCTGCAACGAACACCGCCCGTGTCTTTAATACTACTGGATTCACTAAGAAGGGACATGTTAATATGCTGGAAATATAGTTATGTTCAAATATCATATTTCTCGGTTAATAACAGGTGGGCCTCTCCTTGGTTATTTGGCACCATATGAGCATGTGTCAGATGGCAAGGGAGCATAACTATGTTATAAGTTATATTTAACAGCATCTCTTCGTGATTCATGAATTTGTTGCTATAAATACGTCGTTAGCGAAGACATTTTGGTGAAATTTCAGAAGTTAACTTGTTTATCTTCGATGAAAACGAAAAAGGATAAATAACGTTCACTGACATTAAAATATTACGACTGCCCGCTTGCCAACTAAACGGACACACTATTAAATACATGGGATAGCTATGATCGGACATTTGTAAGATCATTAAAACTCACCGATAAGTAAATTGATATAATGATATTGCAACAAGTATAGTACAATGTATATATAGTTTAAGATTGGCTGTGTCTTCAATCGACAATCTGGTTGCGCGAAATGAGTCTGTTACTATAAATAGAAAAAGAATAGTAGTCGAGTAAGAATCATACTGGTGTACCAGGGTGTACTATCGTAAAATAGTAGCATTATATGCAGCCAATCAGAACGCTAGAAAGTCACGTGAGACACAATATATATAGGTTATTTATTCTATCCAAAATACATGGTGTGGAGATAATGTTCCCTGCCCCCCCCCCCCCCCCCCCATGTGGTGTGCTGCTAACGACAGCATTGATTAAGTGGTAAATTAAACATCTCATAGAATGGACATGCATGTAGTGAGCGGTTAACAAAAGTGTGGATAATGACACTAAACTATATAGCATTCCTCATCTATAGAGCAAGGTGAATTGGCAGCATCATGGAGATATTGGATCTATAGATCTAGTGTATATCCATTATAATGAGGACACATTGCCTGCAAGTCTGTCTGTGACATGGAGTTACATGCATGCAGAACTAACTTCAACTAAGCTGTTCTTCAGAGTTCAGCCGAGTCTGTAAGGGACTATAGGTACAGTCCTAGTATACTGAACATAATAAGCGGTGTCACTAGGTCGCGGCCATATTGGATTAATCCAGCTCCGTTCCAGCCCCGATTCCGTGGTTTTAGTGCTACTGGTCAAAGTTTTGGAGTAGCATTTTCATATATGGTGCTATTGAGTTATTCGTGACTTCCAAATATGGAATGCTACTCCAAAACTTTGACCTGTAGCACTAAAACCACGGAATCGGACCTGATGGATACAACATGGCCGCGATTTAGTGACAGGGTGTATACACAGGTACAATTTTCCGACAATCGGCCTCATGATTCTTGAGATACATGTACAATGTAATATTTCAGGGAGGGGGGGCTTATTTTGAGGTGTTTATATAAAGTCCAATAACGGCAAGAGTTTTAGCAAATATAACTATAAGAAATAACTTATTAGTTCGTTGTATATATATAACTATTACACACCCATTGAGCAGGAATGTTGGTATGCATGAAAATCACAACCCTGTAGTGTCCTTGCACAATGAATCAAATAAGACAATCCAGTTCGTTTTAGCTATGTTTCCAACACGAAACAGATGTCTAAATACAGTAATGCCCTAAATAATCCACTTCTTAATCACAGGATTTAGTCGGAAATATGGCTTGTTGACATTCATTGGAAAGCTCGATTATTAACGACATTACTGTAGGCGCTAATATGTTGTCAAAATAGCTCTAATCGAATTCAGCACTGCGGGTTGTCACCTGTCCGAACTGAAGTAAGAGCTTTGCATGGAGTAGAGTTTCCCTATGGGGTTAATAAGAGATCCATCTGTCATGTGACTGTCCGACAGGTCATTCATCAACATACTGTCAACAGAGTTGAGACTTCCGTCGCTTGGCATCGTTACTTCAGGATACAAGTTGTTGTTGTTCATATGAGATTCAGTATACATTCCTCCTGAAAAAGGAAATTTTATAAAGTATGGAACAACAAGAGGTTGCAACTTGCACACCGGTGTGCTGGTATACAGAAGGGTGCCAAATTGAAGCATTGGCAGAACGGAACCCAGATTTAAAATAAACAAAGAAGGATATCTCTAGAATGAAAATTGCGAACACCATGGCCCTCTTTTGAAATCAATCATGATGGCGAACCTCCAAACCAAATTCCATTGGTGTAAAAAAAAAATTATTTCTCAATAATACATTCCATGGATAACAATTAAATATAAATATAAATATTAATGAGAAAACCGATTTGGCAGTAAGCCGATTATGCTTATGGTGGCCATCTCCAATACGAAACCAGAAAAAGGACTAAAAAGGCCGTTCTAGCCTTTGTCGCTACATCAAAGTCGCGTACCAGCATTTTATTAGCTCAACTCATGGCCTCCAGTAGCCATCTTGGATCCTTCGGCACACCGTACAGTCGTATTTATGGCTGTATCATTTTTAAATGTTGCAGGCACGATTGTGATCACTTGTAGATGGGTCCTATTTTGACCGAAATTCGTAGAAAAACATGGCCGCTGAGCTACAGCGTCATTGACACTTTCATTTACATCCCGAATACCCAATTTAAGAAGTGTGTATGAATCCTGTCCATACAGCTTGGAAATGGACTGAATCCCGCGTACTCGTATATTTTCTATCTATGTGGTGGGGGGAGGGGGTGGGGTGATTATTTCAGCTGGTCATAATTTAAACTCACCGGGTCGTTCGTCGCCCGAGTCATAACTTTCCATATCGTCCAGACTCTCCAATTTGTAGTTTTCTGTTAAAGGCGTTGTTTCTAGAAATATCAAATATAAGCATGCAGTATTTTTGTGTGTACCATCTATATTGCGAGAACAATTCTTGATTTTTCAAATGAGACCGAACAATGCATATATAATTAACGGTCAATAACTGCATGTATAACGGTAAATCAACAAGATGTCCAAGAGTCCGATGATTAAAGCACCCTTATATGTAGCAGTTTGATGTCTGACATGCTTGTTTTTGTTATTTTCCGGTCCTGATCCACGGGGATCCAAATAGGCGAGTAATTCGAGTAAGTCTTATATATGTACTTTATATATGTGCCATAGCAAGTTTCACTCAAGTCATAGAAATTTAGAAAAGTCGGCCAACTGACTTTTCTCCCGAGTGAAATAACAATTTTAAGCGTTCGTTCTTAGTCTATTCCTGACATGATAAAAGACAGAGTGTTATTCATACATATATAAGTGTCACGTGTATTCGATTTGTTTAAGCTATCAAATTTGACAAGTTTAAAAGCCTGTATATTTTACAGATAATTTTTATCCTTCCAAATTACGTAGATGTAATTTGGATGTTCAAATGACCCATAAATGTCTGTTTAAATTAAGCTTAGCAACATTTTAAAAAGTAATATGCACGTGACGCGGCTTGCTGTCCGATGTTTAACACTTTCTATACTAGGTGGATTCTCCCACTCAGTTATAAAAGTATACATTGGAATTGTGTATTATTCATCCGGAGGGGTGTTCATGAAAAATAAACAGACGACAGACAATACAAATGTAGAATGAGTCCTATATATAACATTATTAATCACATTAGTAACTTTGACGTGATTAGATATCATCACAGATGTATGGGACACTGTTACTCGTTGTATCTATTATTTACATGTAGATATCTGCTAGTGATTTAGAGATATCTCCTAATGCATTAACATATATCAGCTAGTGATTTAGAGATATCTCCTGATGAATTAACATATATCTGCTAGTGATTTAGAGATGTCTCCTAATGAATTAACATATATCAGCTAGTGATTTAGAGATATCTCCTAATGAATTAACATATATCTGCTAGTGATTTAGAGATATCTCCTGATGAATTAACATATATCTGCTAGTGATTTAGAGATATCTCCTGATGAATTAACATATATCAGCTAGTGATTTAGAGATATCTCCTAATGAATTAACATATATCTGCTAGTGATTTAGAGATATCTCCTAATGAATTAACATATATCTGCTAGTGATTTAGAGATATCTCCTGATGAATTAACATATATCTGCTAGTGATTTAGAGATATCTCCTGATGAATTAACATATATCTGCTAGTGATTTAGAGATATCTCCTGATGAATTAACATATATCTGCTAGTGATTTAGAGATATCTCCTAATGAATTAACATATATCAGCTAGTGATTTAGAGATATCTCCTGATGAATTAACATATATCTGCTAGTGATTTAGAGATATCTCCTAATGAATTAACATATATCTGCTAGTGATTTAGATATATCTTTGAAAAAAATCTTCATAATAATTGGAGATATCTCTTAATGAATTGGAGATATCACCTCCAAATGAATTGGAGATATCTTTAAAATTGACGATATCTGTAAATATGGGATAAATAGCGGAAATGTGCCCCACACAGATGAACACGGGCAAGCAGTCATACCTGACTCATCGGCGTCATCGATCTTCTTTTTCTGTTTTTGGTGACCATTTTTCTTTCCGTCTGTGTCACTGTTAGTACTCCCATCGCTGGACTTATTCTCTTGATTTTGACGCCTGGCGAGTTTCTTCATCTACAAAGAGAAAAAGATATAGAAGTGATAACAGATAAATTAACATTTAGTTAATAATTGCGCACGATTTCTAGAAAAACAATTGGAAATTTCATAGTAATTGACACCCGTCCGGGTTGAACAATTATTCTACATGTATATATCAACTTCCAACTATAACGCGGTCGTCATCAGTAAAATATGACCATTATTTCCAAAAAGTTAATTCACCCAATAAATTAAATTTGATGTAATGATGATAACACACAGGCTTGAAATATGGTGCATGATATTTGCAAATTGAGATCCGCACAGGCCGAATTTAGTGACGCTAACCCGCACATCGGACTAGCATAAATAAATTCACCCTCCGGGGACCTCATTCTGCTTAGGTCACGTCTTCTCTGGAAAGTATCTTTTTTATCAAATTAACAAGTTTTTTTTAGATTCTTTAGAAACTTCTTCAGAAAATTTATTTCCTTATTTAGTTCAGTTTCTCTATATCCGGGAGCAAATCGGCAGATGACATTCGAGGTGCAAAAATGGGTGCACATCACATTCTTCATCATCTGGGAACTTAAATCTGAGTCAAGGTCTCCCATAGCAGATGAAGCCATGCAGCATGAGGTGCCCAGAGGATGAATTTGATGACGCTAGCCCGCTAAACTAAATTCACCCTCTGAGGACCGCATATTATCACGCGTGATACCACGAGACTCATCATCCGTGATACCACGAGACTTATCATCCACTGACCTTCGCTCTCTGGTTCTGAAACCACACCTGCACGACTCGAACACTGAGGCCAGTTTCAGCTGCCAACGCTTCTCTAACCTGAAAGAAAAATAATGAAATGAGCTAAACGTACAGATGTAATCTTGCCCCGTGGTATTTTGAAGCCCATTGGAGGTTATAAACCATATTTTTCGTGATTTCAATTTAATTTTTATGTTATCTATATATATATATATATATATATATATATATATATATATATATATATATATATATATATATATAAAAGAGTAGGATATGTCTGTCCGTCCGTCTGTTCGCCCGTCCGTTCGCGATTTTTATCCCAGACTCCTGGACACTCCTGAACCTATTTCAACCAAATTTGGTGTGGTGATTCAGGGTACCCCGGCGAATGTTATAACGGCGTAATTTTTTTCTTCAAAATTTTGATATTTCTTTTTTAAATTGTTTCTAATAAAAAAAAATCAAACTTTTTATATATTTTTTTATTTATAATTAATATTTTGTTTTAAATGTGCGCGAAGCTCACAAGGGGTGGGGGACACGTGGCCTGTGAATAAATGAATAAAGGCTCCCTATTGGAGTCTGTTTATTAGGAAGCCTGTTTCATCTATAATCTTATATATAGTCGAAATATAGTATAGAAAACCTGTAACAGTTTGACGCCTGTGATATGCTTGCTTTTGTTGTATCCTGGCCGGGGATCATAAAAGGTGGATAAAATAAGTTATATACTATTAAATTGATCTTATAAACCGCAGAAGATCTTGCTGAAATAAAACAAATTGAATAAATCATGCCGTGACTCCAGCATTAAATAGTAAAGAGCGTTCCTTGTTAGTCTATTTCTGATATGGTAAAAATAAAGAGCGTTTTTCCCCACTTCTATAGTAAGAGGTTCATTGTTAGTCTATTCCTAATATGATAAAAAATAAAGAGTGTTTTCCCACTTCTATGCGAAAAATTTAAAACAGCTGAACATTTTCTATGAATATAACTAGCGTAGGCATATCGTCCGCATAGTACAGAAATAGTTCACATTTGAGACGTATGTTTTCAAAACTTACAAACCTTTCTGCATGGTTTTGGGTTCACTTCGAATGACAGTTTGAACTTTCGTCTCTGACTTGTGGTTAGGATCGTCCTCGGTCGCTTTGAACTCTTAGAATTTTCAGGATCATCATCCTCATAACTGTCGCCCCCATCACCTGCAAAAGAATTCAATATAATACTATATTGAATTGAAGCGTACCCATACCGCATATACAATCCCTATACCAGCGCTGAAGTATTTGGTGCTATTTATAACGGGCAAATTGGAAGTAAACAAAAGGAATATATATATATATTTATTAAAAAGACAACGATCATAAAATATGTGAAATAAATCATTCTTGGCCGCCCTTTGTCGAATGAATTGCTCGATTCGAATAAATTGCTAAACTGTTTCAATTGTGTTTTTTTTCGGTGATATCTTCCGCTGAGTTTTGCAGGAACAACTGGGGATTTTCAACTCGCAACGATTACAGGAGGTACTTTCATCTCTGCCAACAGCGAATGATTCCAAAGCTGACACCAACAAAACTTCAATAACATTTCAAGAGTAAATATTCAGCGGCTGAAAACTCACAGTAATTTCCCAAAGAGTACTGTATGCCTATGGATAATACAACAGTGATTCTACTTAAGAATAACATTGGAATAAATCAGAAAAAATTTATTGTGAATTCAGGTACTTTTAATAAAGCAGTGATATATCTTACCCGGTATTGAACTAAAACTCATTGGTGAGTAGTGCCTTTAGTAAATATACAGGCCTTTGTTGATCTTATTATCTCAACCTTCCCACCAGCACTTGTATTATCGTTTCGCATGTCTGTCGTCTGCCCATATATCCCTCCAGGTGAATAATAGAACAACACAAATCTATACTGTCATAACTGAATGGAGAATCCATATATTAAAGAAAGGGTTAATTGTAACCGAACAGCAACTAAACTTATTGACTATCGAACACTCACTTTTGGGACTCAATGGAAAAATACAGAACTCTCGCTCAAAATCCAGTTTGCAGAATAGTTGCCCTTCTTTGATGACGAACTGTTCCCCTTTTTGTAACTGATGACCGCACGCTACACAGATGAAGCACTGTAAATGGTAAACGTTTCCCATAGCTCTCATCACTAGTTCGTTTGCGGCAACATGTTGCAGGCATGATCTACATTTAGCACTGAACAATCTGGAAATGAGAACATAAATAAAATATCGTGCAAAACTAACCATTGTGGGTTTTGCAATGGATGCAAGTTTGTTTAAACATTTTTTTTATTTGTACTATAATACAAAATGGAATGGGCACAAGTTCCAAAACTTAATGAGCTCCTCTCCGGTATATATTGATACAAACAATTTGTTTAACAAAGTGGTACAACAAGAATCTTATTTACAGCTGCATGTGGTGAATGGGAAAGATGATTGTTGGAAGACTGCAACAGATCAGTGGGGAAGGGTGGAATGAGAACGATGGTGGGGCCGATGCCAACGTCGAGTGTGCATGCGAAAAACAATTAATTTATTATCGTGAAATTGATAATTAATTTATTATCGTGAATTTGATAATTAATTTATTATCGCGAATACATGTAAATTGTATGTTGTAAAATTAGGACACTGCATTTTTAACAATATATATATATATATTCCGGGCGATGACTACACGTGTCTTGCTTCCCATGGTATATAGCGGAGTGTAGATGTAATTGTGCTCATACTTAAGATGGATCCATTCTTCAGAAGTATGACATTGGTCTGATGTATACATGAAAAATCTGCTTGTTTCCATGCCACATAGATATCTTGGAAACATGGTTCATGCAACTTGTAACAACAGAACACGGTTGAATAACTGCATGGTTGGTATCTTATTTCGCACGTTGTAAATATAAAAATATATATGTTCATATTTAGTTTCTTAGGTCGAGTCATTCTTCTAATGTATAATAGTGGTCATTGTTCATATGTCACATGCAGCGAGATACCTCTGAAACCTGGTTCACGGAACTTGCAACACCTGAACAAAACCGGGTAACTGAGGGTGCATGCTGGCTGTTATCTGTTTTTCACGGTGTCGATTTGTGAGGTAATTATGTTCATATTTTGACCCTTATATCGAGTAATTGTTCTGAAGTATAGTATTGGTTTGATGTGACACATCCATGGCGGATATGGACCACCGTGGAATGTGTTTTGGAGTATTCACTGCCATTCACAACGGTGCTAATCTCACTTTAAACAGAGAGTTGTTTGCTCTAGACATCTGCGGGCTGGCGACCGCCCTTTGCATTGATGTTTACTAAATATCGATAAAGTCTCGCTTTAGCCCTGATCCAGGATCGTGCATATGAAATGAGAGATCCGGGCGCACGTGCAGTAATTCCGTCGTCCGGATGAGTGACTTAAAATATGATTTATCAATCGGTGACTTGGACGCTAGCTAATTTTATGGTAATGCTGCTTTCACGCTCTCTTTCACCAACACACTGACAAACAACAATGATTGACAAATGAGGCGATCACATATAAAGGTCTGCTTTGTCCGGAAGAGTATCAAAAACGCATTCCAGTTCGAACCGCGAATTGCCATCAACGTCATGATGGTAAGCCTTCTCAAGATGATGGGACTGGATGAATCTCACGATATAAGGTTCGTCTCGAATTCGTATGACTGCGATAGCATTGCGACTGATATATTACGTAGAAAGTGCATATATTTCCCAAAACGCATATTACTTAGACAGAGAAAGTGCGAAATATCAAATACTATAAGCTATCATTATACTCGCAGTCTGTCGTTTGTGTGCCACCCCACCCTCGCCAACAATGTCGGCTAAACCTATGCTTTTGAGTTCAGTCAGAAAACTCCAAAATAAAAAAAACAAACAACAAACAAACGCATGCTATACATGTAGGTTACATCTTCATAACTTATAGACCGCGTACCTTCATTCACGGTTTGCCCATGAACCCTCGTCAACTTATTTCACCGAAAGCGTTTTAGTGCATGGACCTGGATACGCAGGTGGTAAAATTTGATTTAGTTTGAACCATATTTTATTCATGAATAGTTACAATATGTGAGATACACCAGATGAGTACAATAATTATGTTGTCATGGATCGAATTCGACATCAAGCATTGTGTTTATGTTAGTCGGTTCCGAAAACATTATTTAGTGTGAACGGTGCTGGTAATAATATGATATATATACGTAGTTATAGTTTAGTTAATGATTCATTTTGGCTTTATTAATTCTAGTGACAACTATACAACATACGTCCAACTTAACCGGGAGGCGTTCAATGCCAAAAATGCGACATATCGACTATAGACATGCAAACAGTAATACACTCCACCAGAGGCGTTCAATGCCAAAATGCGACGCACCAACTCTATATATATATACATTCAAACAGCAATATTCTCTTCAATATATATACCAAAATGCGATATATATCAACTATAGACAAGCAAACGGCAATACACTCCACCGGGAGGCGCTCAATACCAAAATGCGACGTATCAACTAGACAGCATGCAAACAGAAATACACTCCACCGGGAGGCGTTCAATACCAAATTGGCCGAAAAAATGTCCAACTGAAGGGGTCAAGGTGAGCCAACGAAGTTTCCCCCTGCAGAGGAGAGAAAGTATTTCGGGGGAGCAAACTCCGGGATGCTCTAAAGGGCCGATAGACCCTCTCCTTCAGCATCATGCAGAGTTGTGTTTTTGTCTACATGGGGGGGGGGGGGGTGAAACTGAAAAGTCCAAGTTGAATACCCCTCCACAAAATAATCTAATCGCATCCAGGTTTGAGTGCATATTCAGTCTAAATCTCCATTCTTCACAGGAGATTATTCCCACGCGAGCTTCAAGATCTGACTCGGCAGCTGAGTCGCGATTTTTAATTCAATGCACATCGCTACTCTTGATAGTATTCATACGATGACAGTGAAGAGATCGGCACAGTGTCATGGACACAATATCAAACGGACGAGGCTCATCAGTTTATCGCATTTAAATGGGGTCAGGTGTTCAAAGCGCACTATCAAATTGTCGTCCATCTTTGTATACTTCATACCAACGGATTAGCAGAGATTTTATAACAGTGCAATGTAGCGGCGTGTAGATAACTGTGGCATTTCAAGTTATTATTTATTCATGGCTGTATATCACACGTTCGAAATCTCACCGGATTTTAAACTAGAATGCTAATTTGAACCTCCAAATTATGTCTGGAAAAACGGACTTTTTCCTCATTCATTAAATAATCTTTTGGAAAATACCCCGCGGAATGATAGGGTTTCCCGCCAAGAAAACGATCCTCCACATAGGACACCTATATAGGATCAAATATACGGAGCGATTTTCACATCATCGAATCATGCAGGGCTGCACATGTGATGCCACAACGACAAGCCTAATTTCAGGCTTCAAGCTATAACACGGAGCTTTAAGTTTTTCGAACAAAATTACTGAGAGCATGCCTGACGTCAGATATACCAACGTTTTGTTCGAGAAACCTGATGTTCGCGTGCAGATATTAATTACATAGCGATCCGCAATGTATATGTACAGTAAGTTAGTAAGCCCAATTTCGACCCTTCCAGCGAAAACTCACGCGGTACGAATTCAGCAAATATTTTATTCGTAGTTTCGGGACATAAAATACGCCAACTTCAAACTTGACTTTTGTAAGAAGAAAAATAAAAACCTTGCTTTTGGGGAAATTTGCTTGATAGTTTTATTCTAAGGAAAGGGCAATTCATATTTTTCTTTGCCTAAAAGTATTCTTTATTGTGTCCCAAAACCCACATTTCATATATTATTCTTATAAATACTACCATATTTTCTCACTCCACTTCCAATTGACTATCTTTATTAATTTCGAAAATCTGAGCTCGGATCAACAGGAACCTTTTGCGTGTTTTCGTCGATTCAATCTACGAAAGCAGAAATACTTCACCGAGGTCACGATCAAAGGGCGCTGCATGAAAGCGATGTTTGCGAACTCAATATTTTTATATTTGTAACGTCGCTTAGTTAAAGAAAGAGGTTTATTCTGATATAAAACATTCATAAACGGATAAGCCTCGGTTAAGTCGAACTTGATCAATTCGATGAATCTCGCAAACATATCCGTGACACTGTTTTCTTTTAACTTCGATCTAACCAGCTTGATAATTAATCCTGCACAGAACACAATCAACTCTGATCCCTCTTTGTTTCCACACAACACAAGGCGGTGTATTCCGGACAGACCCGGCACATATGTTTGGATTCCCATCGCAGGAGATTATTTCCCGGATCCATCTTGTGTTCTGCCGACTTTCAGGGAATGAATGAACTGATTGTTGAAGACACGAAGCTGTATATAATAAGCTGATGACAAGATGATGTCATACTGGTCGTTTATATGTTTATTTGCACGATGGTAATCTGCATGCAATTCGCAATACATGATCACGCACACACATGTGTAGTTAGCCATTGAAGAGCCCCATCAGATTCGACATACGATTTAATAATTAAAATTCCCTAAGCCTCTTTAGATTATCAGGCGAATAAAACGTGAAAATGCATGTAATGGACGTCATTCCTAACACATCATATACAATCCAATAAAAAACAGTGGGCATAAGCACCGCAGCGTAATATTACGAACTCTATTCAACATTCACTTTTAATGGACAACGAAAATATGAATGCTGTTTTCATAGATTTTACCATAGATCTTTTTCATATGGGGCATGAAAATCTATCTTTTAAATTCGCGCAGTATCATTCTTCGCTCAATTTTAAATTCCCGCACATTGAATTCGCGCAGCCTGATGCGCGAATTCAAAAATGACAAAAATATTTCCATAAAATTTATCAAAACCATGTACCCGAACGCAGATTAAATGATACCCACGATATAAAAATACAACACTCACATATAGGACACAAAGTAACTGCTAATTATTTATATGTGAAGATAATTATAACTCGAGATCTACCACACTTGCGCTGATCCATTAATAAGTATAGTATTTCAATAGTTAGGGGCATCACTGACATTAATTCGACTTAAGTGCATAGCACATAGTTTGTTGACTTAAAACATATCACTTAGTAGTTTACATGTACTATATTGATTTAAACACAAACCTCTTTAATTGTCCCGCTTGTTCGCTAAATTTATGAGCGAGTCGTACTATTTTTCGCTCAGTTTTAAATTAGCACACCGTAGTTTGCGCGAAAAACAGTACTGCGCGAATTTAAATACGAGTATATGTATATAGCTACTAGGGTACAATCACACGACGGCATGCACTTTTGCAGATAATTCGCCACAGAGGGATGTTATGTGTATATATATGTGTATGTGTGTGTGCTAAGATATGAATGATAAACTACTTACATAATTAAATTTATGTAATTCTTGAAGTTATCGTATAATTGACATTTGCCCGAAATCAGCCTTCTTTTTATCTGGCAGTAAATCAACAGTTCGATACAGTTAGTTCGGGGAATTTCATCGTTCTATAGCGATAACGTAATCGAAGAAACATATTCTGTGATTCCAAAACTTATCACTTAAAAATGAATATGTGTAATAGATAGCCATCTGTGAAAACATTCATGAAACTTTTCCGGCTATTTTTGCGGCTGTGCATGTGTATGTTGTCAGAAAGCCCACATGACTCCGATCATCTTAGTGTCGATTTCATTACGTTGTGGTATAACAACTTTAACAATGCTTACTTTAAAATTTGCATCATTGCTCTAGCTTGCTGATTACTATATAGACATATCTTTATGTATAAGGGGATCTTGTGAAGGTTGAGAAAAACATTGCCCCAGTCGGACAATACACAATACCAGATATAGTGTCCTCAGGACTAATTATCCCCAGAAGAATAAGCTATATATATTCTAATGCACAATCTCAGTGTGTCCCCAGACAAGGGCAAATTGGCTTGGCCTGAGTATCTGGCCCAGATCTTAGCCAGCAATCAGTTTGTGGCTGAAATGGTTCAGTACAGCGGGGATTAATCACCAGAGTGGTGTGGCACAATATTGCCATTGCATCTAATCACCCCGAGGTCACATGGGTGTGACATTAGCTGTGAACCATATATTGTTACTCGGATCTCTAATGGACAAGGTTATAAATGTGAACTTGTGTACCATGCTCAAAATTGCTGATCAACAGACGAAGAAGCCAGGCTGGCCACATGTGCATATACAGTGCTGGGAAACTGGACCTGGTGTGTGACATGCATCACGTAAAAGCTAATCTATGGGAGATCAATGCAATTGGGTTTTGGGATAGTTTATAGAAAAAATACCACACAGAAGCAGCAGCTACTGAGAATGTTATAGAGGAATCCGAAGAAAAGAAAGAAATACACATAGTTTTAGGAACGGACAATTTAATGCCACTATCTGAGTTGAAAGAATCCGCAGACGATCTTACCTCTCTATAGAAAACAAATTAGGCAATGCAGAATAGAGAACATGAGATTCAAAAGCTCTCAAGGCTGAATTTTTTTTTTAAATGAGTAACTGGTATGCTACAAGGAAGCGCTTGAGTTCACGCATAGAACATTATTGACTAAGTTGTCGATATATCTGAAAATTGAATTATATGCCGTTTCAACACATCTCTAAAAAGAGGCAATGCAGACTAAACGTTTAAAAGCTCTCAAGATTGAAAACAGAAAATTGTTCAAGTAGCAACTGTCCGCTTAAAATAAGCGCTCGTGGTCAAGCTTAGATAGTTATTGCCAACGACGTTGTGGGATAAAACTGAAAATGAAGATTATATTGTGCTGAAAATTGAACATGATAAGTAACCATCTAGACATATTTGCCGAGAAGGGTCGTCAGGAAGAGATCGCCAAAATGAAAGAGAATTATGTAGCCCAACAAACCAAGTATAGGATATTAGAAATGTCTGTTGAACTATTGCATGGAACCAAATCACCATCGAACACGAATTTCCGATAAACACAAAGAAGACAATCGATACTTATGCAAAGCCTGTGGCGTCGGTGTGATAGGAGATGAATTATCATTATATCTTTAATTGCGAAAACACAGAATCATTGAGAAGACGTTACTTTTCTCCAACACTGACAAGGTCGGCAAGCTTACACAACTTAGGACAAATATTTAAAGATATGGGCGGCGTTGGGGGTGGGTATGCTGTTAAAATATTCACCTCCGTCAAAAACCGCCATAAACAAAAAGAATAGTAAAATATAGACAAACTTTGTTCTTATATACCAATGAGAAATATGGCATAAACAGTATGTTATTGTCAATTATTTCCCCGTTGTTATGTAAACAAAAGCAAAAAACGTTACGTTTCCTGGTTTTTGTTTAGATCCGGATATGGTAAACATAAAGAGCGATATTTGTTACTGTGTTCCTGATATGGAAATAATAAAGAGCGTTTATATCATTTTTTGTGTGATTAACCAATAGAATTGCGCTGTGTTAAGTAAATAGAAGCACAACTTCTGTAACAATTATATGAACAAAATTAAACTATATATTTTAATATGTCTTCTGTTGATGGCGATTTGAACAAATATGAATATTTCTGCAACGAACGCCGCCGTGCCTTTAATACCAGAGACCCTGTATATCTTCACAAACTAGGATTATTTATACGAGCACTGAATACAATCATCGGTTCACCGCCACCCTGATACCACCCTAATATGCCCCTGATATGTTTACAACCAGTGTCATTCGTTAGATATATACACACCTCTATTCCGAGACATCGAAAACTATTGATTTGAGAAACACGTACAAGTACCACCAACGCCATGCATTCATTGATTCAAGATTGTTATTCTGAATGAACTCATGTTACACATGTGAGTTTATTATTTGAGTGAAATAAGTAATGGTTAGAGCACAAGAATTGTTCTTTACCAGAATCAATCGAGTCGGAGACGAGATTTATTCTGGTGAAGAACAATTCGCGTGCTCTGACCGACTTAGAGCACAATTGATCACACTTAATGCAATAAACTGGAAATTTGCCGTGCGCTGGCCGCGATTGGGCATAATAGCCGGTTAGCCACGCCCAAAAAACGTGATTAACATGAACTGAATGTGAATAGATATGTCCGAAACAACACGGACTGTTCCCACTTTAAAGCGCCCGTGCGATTTGTTTGTTATGAGTTGCGGGTGACTAACAATCATTGAACTATTCCTTCGACAGCCTTGGAAATTGGTGTGCTTTACCAAAAATCAGCGAACAATTGCAACAATGGGATTGTGCTCTAAAGTATATTATAGTATAGATACATTCATGATTGTGAGCTGGTGACGTTTTTTTAAAACTTACTTGAGATAATCATCCCTGCAGTATATCTGTCGGTCTTTAGCGTAGCAGGACCCACTTAGTGACATTCTGCATATGGAACACTGCAAGCAATGTTCGTGCCACGAATGGTCCATAACTCGCAACAAGAAACGGTCTTCTATCTGTCGCTGGCATCCGATACAGGTTTCTCGTTGTACCGCGGGCATCGCTGAAAAACCACAAACTCTGGTCAATGGTGGAATTATATGAGAGAAAAAAATTACTGCATGCTGCTGTACTAGTCATATACTCCGTTGGGCACAATCTCGATTTAAAAACCCATTCGGGGACAGTCATTTGAAACGGCACTCAATCTTCAAATAATCTTCATCATTCGTATTCCACCAATGCACGACTGAAAGTTACTCCACAGTGTGCTATGATTCACTTTCATGCATCCATATAATATACATTTTACAAATAAATGTGTATTAATGATATTTTCCTCAAAACCATGACTAAGTTAAAACCTTGAACAATAGCACACGACTGTCGCCTACATATGACCAATCAATCCTTTCATAATAGCATTGGCCTGTCAAGCGATATCGTGTTCCCACAAAGTATACATAACACGAAAAGTTTGGATTGAATGAATGAATATTAGCTCAAATTGATTAATCTCAGTAAATGTAAAAAGCAGTCCCCTATCTATAAAAGCATAACATCTAACTCATAATATATATAAACTGTGAAAATATGAATTCAAATTGGTTGTTATAAAGTACACTGTTGGTTCAATTAATTTTCGGAGTGTACAATGTTTGGATACCCTCTCGAATTATCGTCTGTTCAACAGTTCAAGGTATGGTGTATGCCGAAGAGAATATCTTTAATACTGCATGGTGTTGACCACTTTAGGCTCATCTAGTCGTGTCCACATATGGTTTCTTATAGAGAGGGCATTCAAAGAAAAAATGGCTTGCGTCTTCACATTGGTTACCACTGGGGCAACACGGGCTTGAGGAAATGTTCTTTTTGAATTTATCGAAGTTCAGATCACTGCAGTTGTTTCGGAGTCTACATTGCAAAAATAATTTATGTTCTCCACCCGGCATTGTAGTAAGATGGAGGTCTTATTGATGTCTCTTCAATGGGTAAATTCATTATATATGATTATACATATTAGCAAGTATTTCGTCATTGGTTGGTTCTCATGTGGGGGTCTGAGTTGTTTTTTTGTGTGCATCATTTGTACTTTTAGACGATACATTCTATTCAATCGTAGTTGGCAGGAAGCTTTATTCAAAGTGAATCAAATATATGCACATACAATTCTCTCCTCCGTGGATGCTATAACAAAGAATACAACTGGCAGTGATTGCTATACGTATACTAGTAGTATGTCGCTATATATTCGATGACCCAAACAGTCAGGGGAACCTGGTATATAGCATGCATGTATATGCTTACCGCACAAGAACTAGATAAGGAGAATCACACGTTCTCACCACATCGTGGCATGTTGCCGATAAATCAGGGCCGTCCTCTGCCAACAAAATGTTCGTAACCGCTATCTACAGATCAAAGTAACATTTGTTTGATTGCTCAGATTTATGTTTTCATTATCAGTCGTTTCTTACGTCGGTCCTGTCATACGTGCATTGTTGTTGTGTATCGAAGAAGCAATGCAAATAAAACATACAGATGACCATCGCACTAAATAAAAATTTAAATCGTATTATGTCGGAGATAGAGATTAAACACCGTTATATACGTATCGGTCTGTCTGTCTGTATCACCAACGCATATGGTTCGAATAAAGCTCCGTCAATGTATGACATGAGTGCAATGGCGTACGAATACCACGACAGGAATCACTGAACTAAATGGTTTCCCCATAGACGACCACTCCAGTGATGTTTACCCAGCTAGATTGACACCAGTTTATTACGAAAATGCAAGAAAAGTCACAGGTCATGTGTTTACTTTTTAAAATAAATCCCCAAGTGCACGACAGGGCTATACCACAGCCAAATTTTATCTGGAAAAACCCAGAACTACAGCAGCTAGTTAAATAAATTTCCCACTCACAAAAATCCACCCCCCCCCCATTAATTCACCAGTTTAAATTATTTAGATATGACGTACAAATCAAATAAACAAGATTTCATCCTTTAACAAGAAAAACATAGTCAGAAATGGTAACGCCACCAAGATCATATTATTAGCCATAGATATACATTATAATATAATTATAATATAAAATATTATTCATTAGTTAGCGTTAATATAGGCGCTAACTAATGAATAATATTATTTGATTGACTTGTTAAATAACATCTAATAAATATTCATCTTATTCACAACTTTAAGGAGTCCTTCTGGCACACGAGAATAATTATCGCCGTTTGATTTGCACCAAGTGAACTCGGCGCATATATAATTGATAGAACAGACCTCTATTATGATGATCGTGTCGTTATTTGTTTAAAATACGTATCAATTGACATATACGCACCCGTTCCCTCATTAAAATCTACATATATCGCCCATTTTAGGGGACCTCCGCGAATTCGGGGACTTCCGCAAAGCGACTTCCGCAAATAGGGACCTACTGCAAATCGTCGCACCCAATGCAATTTGTAAACAAATACGATTGACATGCGTTCTAACGAGGTGATCTTTAATTAAATGAAAGAAGCAATGCTACATAAAACTATTTGTCATGGACTCAGCCAGTGTGCCATATATCTGTGTCAACTAAGGTCGCTTTGCGTGGTAAAAGTGAAAAGTGAAAGTGGAAATTCGGAAAATCCTATTGAAAATGAAAGTACAATTTTGTCAATTTCGCGGCAGATTGAGAGAATATAATTATACTATTGAAAATGAATGTACGATTCCTGGAATTCTATCAGATATCGCGAGTCTGCTCGTTTTCGTGATCATAGGTTATATAGGGCCTATATGACCACGAAAACGAGTCGAGTCACGATACATCCATCGGTACAAACACATTGTGTATACGATACAATTTTGACTTGATGAACAGAAAATAAAAGATCGCGGTTACTACAACAGAACAGACATGCGCACTCCAATTAAAATTACCCATAATTCACTTCACTACAACAGGGCTCCCAATGGGTTATACATTATTTTCAGGCTATCAGATTATTTATATTTTCAACAACATATTATTACACCGGCGACTTTAAGTTTACAATTTCAGCCTGTCATGACTCTATCGATACGATTGAGTCATATTTTCAAAAAACATATTATACACCGGTGGCGTTAACTTTACAATTTCAGCATCTACGTGATTCTATCGGTACGATTGAGTAAGGTACAAAACAAAAATCTCCCACAATGCATTCGCCCAGTCGACCACATAAAATCAAAATCTCCAAAACAACTTACACCACCTTGTGGCGTAATAACGTTGTCACATGCATCAGGTGAAGGCCATTCTTCAGTTACCTTCACCTCTAGCATTCCACGCTACACTCATAGCACCCTGATTCCGATAGACAAGAACCCTCAAATGTTGTCCTTTCCCCGATGACAAGAGTGCCTTAATTTATTGGTAAGTACAGAGGTTTACGCAAACTAAAGGATATAGTTACGACTATACGTTCAGTTGTTCGTCGTCGAAATTCGGGTATAGGACGATGACGGGTAGGATTGTTGAATACGACAACGTACATTAATGCCCTAAATAATATATTCCTAGTAAACACAGCAGAATTATGGGTAACTTTTCGATGAGAGCTTTCCGAGCTTTTCGGGATTTAATCAGAAATACGACTTGTTGCCATTCATCGGAAAGCTTTCAGTGAGAGCATTCCACCATATTTCCGACTAAATCCTGAAAATTACCCATAATTCTGCTGTGGTAAAAGAGTCGATTATTTAGGGCATTACTCTATGGCCAGTAGTCTCGACGATCCACCAGGTCAAAGATTCATAATCAGAATTAACGCTGCTAAATTAATATTGCTTTGGCTTCGGGGGTTTGTACAACGCAATTTGGTATCGAGAGCATATGTCGGTCGGCTCGTAGAATATTTGCTAGGCCACCAAATATTCCAGGTGGTGCAAAATATAATATTTATAAAAACAGAGTTGACAGTGGTTAGCATTATTTTTTGGTAAGTAATCGTTCGATTCTGATAACTAAAGCGTCTTTTGAAGAAATGTTGGTTGATGTTCGACTTTGATGATGGAGGGACCATCGAATCGGATTATGTACCTTTAAGTACAATAATCTTTTTTTCAATCGGCCAGTTGAGCATATATATAGTTGTTCGAGGCTGTGTGATACAACAAAACCAATTTACTGAGTGTCTGTTTCTTCAAATGAAGTGTTTAGGTACTGTTATGACATCACGACAGTCAACCATCTGTCACCATAATTTTCTGACGTAGAACCCCAAACGCAGTCGTGACACGACTACGTTTAGGATACTACGTCAGAAAGTTATAGTAATACGTCGTCAAATCATGCGCACGTCCAATGTGATGGGTGACTATCGTGGTATACCTAAACACTTCATTTAAAGATAAAGATGACTCAGTAAATTGGTTCTGTCGTGACTCTATCCGTGAGTTTTGCAAAATATCTATCTTAATGCTGAATTGATGGTATCCAATGGTCTTTGTGTGCTAAAGTAACCACGAAGGGTCGCAACATTGGTATTTACTATTTTTGTACATATTATTTAATTCGACGAAATTCATAGTATATAAACTATATATAGGCCTATATGTGCATGCATGTTGTGCAAATATCTGTATAGTGGGTCTGATTGAAATATTACCGTTTTAGTTTGAGCCTTTAGTCAGCTGGAACATGTCCCATAACCCAAAGGTCAGTAACACACACTTCTATAGATATATGCATACATACATCGCACGATATATTGGCAATTTGTTTAACTATAAGCAATCAGGTATATCTGCGCTGTTATTTGTACGAGGAAAATGTATGGGTGAAACTAACAGGGGCAAGAAAGTATATTTGTCATACCTTTCTTAGGAACCCACCACCCCCATATCGATTGTTGCTCGTAACAAAAATTGTTTCGACCCCCCCCCCCCCCCCCCCCCCAACCTTAGCTGTCGTACAACATTTTCGGAAACATAATTCCGCCAATATATGGATTTTCACTCGTCACAATGATATACGCAATACAGTTCCCGTACAAGATTTCGTGGTTAGCCATTTGTACAATATTAAGTTGCCACAAGCAGTGATATCTGGTACCTCGTTGATAAAATAATCGGATTCAACAGGGTTCGTGATTTCTATTATGAACAAATTCAGACCGCGACATTTGAGCAGTTCGCTGAGTGCATTTTGTTATTCAGAAACGAACGTCGTGTAAAACATCGGGAAGTTTGCGCTTTCAGAAATTAAACCCAGAAAAAAGGTCGGGTGGAAAGAAGGAAGCTGTAATGGAATTAGAATATCAATTGTATCCAGCAGAAAAATTATTCAGGTTTCTTTTGGATAATCTCCTTAATATACGGCGGGCAACAAAACCGACAATGGCTGACAGAAGCTAGCGCAATCGCATGAATACGGAAACAGGTCCCAGGTAGTGAGATCCGCTGGTGTGTCAGTCGACGCTCAATAAGTCGGAGGATTAGACTCGAGTGCTGCAAGTCACCCATGCTCTACCGGCGTATCTTCCGAGTCAACGAATAACAAAGAGATGTGCGTGTGTAAAATGCCGTATCTACGATCTGTATCCATAATAATGTCAACCGTGAATTATACCATATACGCATCCACGTTACGGGTTTATAAAACGGTATAATATTAGTATTCCGCCATAACTTTTGTTTATGCTCTTAAAGACCCATCTTCCGATTTGACTGTCCAAATAATTCAGAATTCCCCAATCCAATTTTATTCGCTTATCAGACAAAAGAAAATGAAAAATACTTATTTGATTTTTGTTGTTTTTTCTTCTAAACTGTATAACATACAGTGTTAAGAAATGTAACGCTGGGCCGGTCTTCTCCCAACACAATATACAATATTCACAATATACAGTCCGCACATAACATTAAATATGATGATATATGACAATGCAAAATATTTTATAACATAAAGGTGCGTATATGCGATTGGAAGGAGATCGGTCCGCCGATATAATCACAACGCATGCGCCGGTTTGATAATTTTCAACAGAGAAGTTGGAAAAATTATTAATTATGGGGGAGATTCGTCCCCAACCATGCATTACAGCGAGGAACTAAAGGGAGTAGTCCTCGTCCGACAATTTGGTCGGAACTTGGTCATGATGGTGGGGGCTCGGGGGGGGGGGGTGGCCTCAGTATAATGTTACGAGTAATTAGGAACATGTATCGTTTAACATACGATTCACCAAGTAAAGGAACTTATACATATGTTGCGCAAAACTACTGTTTGTCGGATGTTCATCAGTTGAGACATTTCCATTCTCGTATATATATAAGATTAGTAAAATGTTTCCGCCCGTACTTTCAATATAACCACATTGGTATCACACACACGCATCGCGATTTTCTAGAACATCATACATACACATATAGGTAACACGTATAAAACGATCACAGAATCTCATAACTCACAACGCTCTTTATTATATATACCGCTTTTGGGGTGACATAATTATATTCACGTACGCACTTTATAACAGGCGAGCATTGCAATTTTATTAGGCTGACACAGATAGATATATGACGATCAATTAATGGGCTTTTTGTCCGATCTAGTTATTTTCTGGTATAGAAAATGTACAAATGAATGCTTTATGTTATGTTAGGTGTCAAATAGGATAGGACATCTTTAAATCAGATATAAGGCAGAGTACTGAGACATACCTTACGCAGTATATATAATTAAATGGTAATGGCAATGTTATATGCAATATTTGCAGGTTCTTTCGGATGAATGTTTATTTACACAATAATATATGAAACACTAGCTGAAACAGGCTCCCTTTGGGAGCCTTTATTCCGCATCGGACGGGCATGTGGCCCCTGTGAGCGCATCGCGCACCTGACAGACATATCCTATTCTTTTATATAGAGAGATAATATTTAGTATGCTCTTGCAATATATCCTCGTGCATATAGGTTCACATAGGACCTAAATATTGACATTGGTTCATATTGGACTTATTTGATTCTGGAATAAGTCCATATAGTGGACTTATACCCGTTAGTCCGTTGGATGGCGCGGGCCACATTGGAAACACGTATATACAGAGCGTACATCTGGTGCTGCAAAATATCATCGTGCAAATAGGTTCATATTGGACCTAAATATTCACATATAGGTTCATATTTGACTTATTTGATTCTGGAATAAGCCCACAGAGATAGGGAGAGAGGAAAAATGGAAATATATAAGGAATTGTTGTAATAGATATGATAATTTTTGTGTACATGCATTTGGTAGAAAGGGAGAACGACTGTAAGCACATGGCTTTTCGGGTAACATTGTCCCATGCATGTGTCACGAATGGGCCCTGTAAAAAGTATACATATATATATATCATTCATTTTGGAATTTTACGTTAATATCGGGACCGGACAGTAGATAGATAAGTCGGATATTACATGGATTCTGGGATATTTTGGGTATTAAAAATAAGAGGAGAAATCGGGAGAAGGGGGTGAGGGTGGAGGGGAGATGATGGAAGGGGAGAAGAAGAATGGAACGGATTTTTCATTTTGTTACTCGTTAGGTATGGTGCTCTAAGATGCTGACTTACTTCCTTTAAACTGGTGGAGTCTTAACAAGGCAATATAAATGGCGAAAGGGAAGTGACAACAACTGAATATAGGGGATTATATTATACCGGTACATGCAGCCCAGCTGTGCAGCTATTGAGTTGGCTGATTTCAAGCAACAAGTCATATAATTTCATTCAAAGGCACATGATATTATTGATCCCTATATTTCACTCTCAATACTATTACATGTACTTCAGGCAGGGACTATCAAGGTCGTAATTTTCCTCAGTATTTCTAGTCGATACACATGTACCAGCAGTCCTATATACATGGCTACATATATAAAACATAAACCCATTTCGAATGTCAAAATATGACATCCGCGTATCAAAAGTATAAAATTATAAACAAATATTTGCAAATATCATCTTGTCTTCTAAGCCGTTTACACCTCTCACTGATTAATGTAAACCATTTTATTATAATACGTTTATTCTCTGACCAAAAAGATATTGAGATACAAGTAGAAGATATATACAAAAGATTGAGAATGTTGCAGTATATGTACAATATATACACGAACTTCCCATCATCGTCATGATTATCATCATCATGGTAGTCGTTTTCGTTGTCCTCGTCGTCGATACATCATCACCGTAACCACGTCATCGGTATCACCGTCTTCGTTGTCATCACGTTATCGTCTTCGCCTACTCGTCGTCACAATCGCCAGTATCATTATCATCATTATCCCCAACAACAACAATAACAAAAAAATGCATAATATTTAACTTAAGGTATATCAGTCACATGAATGAACATAGTCTGCGCAGGCAATCCACATCTTCCAAATTCAGAATGTCATCTAATATATCAATAGTTGCATGTTCTATGCTGGTATATTTGCTAGGCAAGAAGCGATGTCTGGCCTCGCAGAAACATTCATATTCTAGTAAATAGTGCAGTTCATCTCCGATATGTCTTCTAGTGCACAGCGAACATAGTCTATGGAATATGTTGGTGTCATTCCATCGGCCTTTCTCTGTTGGCAAGCGATGATTACAAGTACGGAATTGACAAAGAGTTAACGTTATTAAGTTCCTAGTGTCCAAATAGGCCAAGTATTTTTCGAAATGTATATCATGTTTGAATATTTTATAAGTACTGCTTCGACTAGAGTTTTCAATGTTCGATAACCATAGGTTAGTAGACCACACAAACGCAATCAAACAATAACTGACATACTGCCAGTTCATCGGGATGTCACAAGGAGTGCATTGGCCAACAAACTTGAACACTGTATGTGCACATGCACCGTTATAATTGTGATGTGAAGGTTATAGGCCTAAGATGAAATATACCGATACATAATGCATAGCTTTATATATTCACTCAGAAGTATTTCAATGTCGGTAACAAGATGGGAAGCAGATACCTATGGGAACTGTTTTTTTCTTCTTATGATTTTGCTTCTGATCATGCCACTACTATTCCACTGTTTTGGGCTGTATTAATTGGACTGGGTTGGAATATACTAAATAGTAATTGCTAGAAAGAACAAGGCTGATATAATTTTGTTTCATATTACTCTTATTTATTTACTAATTGGGGGGGGGGGGGGGGCCAAAAAGTTGGTCTGCAATGGAAAAAACATATTTGCACATGGGTGAGGGTAGGTGGTCAGGCAGCGGAAATTATTGTTTTCGATCCTGTGTCTGCAAATCAAAACGGATTGATATGATATAATGAACCAATGAACTAGATTCCAATATAAGCTTTTACTATTTTGAGAAACTTAAGGTTTCTTTGAGGGTGTAACCAGTCACTAGTTATCACACCAACACCACTTCAGCGTCTGCGAACTGTTGAGTGTGCATCAATACTACTTTAAGAGATAATATGTTAGGGAGCATAACATTTCGCTGCATTTAATTAACCTATAAACTGTGCCGTATTGCGTCACATTGAAGATGTCGGGAGTCTCCATATATATAGTATCAGAAACACAAACTTAACCCTTCTATGACTGAAATTTAGCGAAAACCCTGTGCCAATGCATTCTCTCATAGCGAATACATTGGCCTAACCATATTTACCACGACCTAGTAAGCCAGTGCATTCTGTTATATATACGAGGCTCCCTATGGGAGACTTAAATATATAAGAGAATCTACTGGCACGGGGTCTTTAATGCCGCATCAACGCAGCTCCCGCCACGAAAGGGTTAAAAGGGAGTATATGACAACATCGAGATAGACAACGCAACTCACTATTAATCATAGCAACGTAAAATGCAGTTCAGCTTCATAAAGTCCTGTATTAGCTTCTTTTTCAGGTATCTGTAGATATTTATTTCACAATATATTGGTCCTTGGGTTCCTGAAATAAACAGTGCGTTCCAATATCAGTTATGTGAATATAGATTTCTTCGAAGTACGAATATTTATCAAACCGTGACCACATGCATATATGCTGACAAATTGGTAAACCTTTAAAATCTTAGACGTTTTTTTAACTGATACCAGAGATGTCATGGCACTAGTACGTTCCACGGTGATTGAATGTCATTGAACTGTCTATATATCTGCGGGTTCCGAAATTAAAGGCACGGGCGGCGTTCGTTGCAGAAATATTCATATTTGTTAAAATCGCCATCAACAGAAGGAATATTAAAAAATATATAGTTTTGTTCATATGCCAAACATAATCAGCGCGTAAATAGTATATTGTCGTCAAGACGTACGATGGTGTACGCAAACAAGAGCCTGCTCGTGTTACAGAAGTTGTGCTATTGTTTACACAACACAGCGCAATTATATTGGTCAATCACACACAAATGATATAAACGCTCTTTATTATTTCCATATCACGAAAACAGTAACAAATGACGCTCTTTATGTTTACCATATCCGGATCTTAACAAAAGCCAGGTAACGTAACGTTTTTTGCTTTTGTTTACACAACAAAGGAATAGATATTGACATTAACATACTGTTTATGCCATAGTTCTGATTGGTATAAGAACAAGGTCTGTCTATATTTTACTATTCCTTCTGTTTATGGCGGTTTTTTACGGAGGTGAATATTTTAACAGCATACCCACCGCCAACGCCGCCCATATATTTAAACGTTTTGTTTATAAACTGTATGCTTTCTTGGTTGATGGACATAACAGTAATGAAACAATACGAAACATCACAACTCAGATAAACCTCAAGTCTCAAAACATTTGTGTACCGAGTAACCACACTTTAGCCTCACAACTTGATGTGATTCTATACAACAAAATCTCTATACCCTTCTTGGTGGGAATATATCCCTTATGTGGTAATACCGTCGCATGAGCTGAAGGGAGGGGCTATTTACCCCAAATCGTGCCACACTATATATAGTTACTGTCAAATGCGTGGTTTTATAGACTAAACATAATAATGTCGATCAAATATTGGACTCTCAAGGTTCCCAATTTAATACAGTTCTGATCACATAGATTACCTGTTTTTGTAGACCATGCCATGAATCTCTACTCTGGCTAACGCCCGTAGAGATCATATTCCACCAGTAAAAAACCTTGGTATTTTTTAAAGTTTTGACCGGGAAACTTATAAAGCCAAAACAATAATGCGGGCAATATATTTCTTACTTATTATCTGTTCCTTAAGAATGTGCTTCACTGTAGGTGAAGATCCCAACTCAAACTTGCACGCTTTTCTGTGACTTGTGAGCCGATATCGCAGTAAACATTGAATTAATTACCCAGGAGAAACAGTGATGCAAAGCAAATTCGCTCAAAAATTCATTTAAATTGTGAAATTTCGAGTTGGGACCTTCACCTACAGTGATGTACATTATTAAGGAACAGATAACAACTAAGATATATATTTCCTACATTATTTTTCGACTTGATAAGGTTCCCTGTCAAAACTTCAAAATGTTCCAAGGTTTCGTACTGGTGGAATATGATCTCTACGGGCGTTAGGCAGAGTAGATATTCATGGCATGGTCTACTGTTTTTGTTGACACGTTTTCCATACGTTATACGAAGCGATAAAGTCCCGTGGTGGTCTGATACCTAATATTATTCTCGCTTGTCTTCAATTCCGAACATTCGGGGGATAAAGTAATGTCGAAAGATGTGTGTATATATTAAAAAACGGACTTGTATGACACAGAAAGAGTTATTCAAATCATAGAATTTAGAAAATCGGATGGAAAATAAAAGATCGTTCCTTGTATGGAAATTCCTGATATGCATGGTAACAAACTTTCTTCTACAATAAGAAGTACGAATATGACTGATCATTAGCACTGTTTGTGATATATACCGGTATGAGTATTCACGTATACAAATGTATAATCAATTAATATTGCATGGAACCAAAAGTCGCAAGACTTGTTCCGCACTAACTGATTGTGATGAAATGAAAAGAGTTTGCCTCATTTCCGCGGAGAAAATAAAACAACTGGAAATTACTATGACTTCAGGCAAGTTTGTTATCAGTGCATACAACCTGCAAATCGGTGTTATTATCTGTATTTAATGACATATCGTAACCACTTTCAAAATTACGTAGATATCTGAAGGTTCAAAATGAGACATGTTGTCCGTTAACATGCTACACGATCCGCGTGTCCGGTATAAAAAAGCGTGAGATGAAAGATTTGTTATTTGAGGGGTTAGGTGGAGGACCATTCGGTCCTTCCGACAATCCCGGGGTTACCCCCCCCCCCCCAAACACTACCTATATATTTGTTATTTGTATAACTTCGTCAGGTCAGTTGATATTTCGAATTATGTGGGCGATCCAGTTTTCGTCGGGATATCAAATTTCCAGCCAAAAAGTTATGTCCTAATATATGTTATAAGCAGTTCTTCTCTCGGCCATTTCGACTAAAATACCTACACGTAATGTCGACTGATTATTGTGATTTCGAATTGTTATTCAAAAGCCACATATAGACATCGCTGTCCACAAATGGTTTGTTTCAGGTTCGTATGCTACAATTTCGCCAAAAACTATTTTCTAGAAAGCGAGAAAGATATCACCAACATGGTTGATATAAACGATAATGGTGTCCATATAAGACTTAGTCGCCAGCGGCAATGTCGTGTTGAGATAAAACAAAAACAAGCAATATGCCCATTGTATACACTAAAAATTCAAAAACGAACGCAAGTTCTGGATTAAATATATAACTTGATATTCCCCTGTAAATTGGCGGAACACTTCGAATAATATATAAATCCAGCTTGCAGGAATCATTTTCTTTTGTTCGGCGAAATGACTTGATGCGTTACCGTGGAATTGAAAATTGTATATAACATTTCTCAACGAACTTTGAAGCTTTTTACCGAGAGAATATCAACTTGAGCAAACTTGTTACATGATTTTTTTTTAAATTCAACGAAGATAAGATTTCATAAATCCCCTGATCGGATTGAACTAAAAGTGACCATGATTTCTTATCTTATATATGCCATAATTTGGAGAAGCAACTATTTCGTATTAAAATGTTTTGCTCTTATATATACATTGCAGATCCATATCACACACAATGAAACATTTAAATGCCAAATTCCATGTGCAAAACCCACATTTATTAGAATCCAGAATAAATGACTTGGAGTCAGGGATATTCTTTCTATGTTACCGAGATATTTTCTAAAAGTGGAAATCGTAGGCACTCTATACCTCTTGTGTCACCTTATCACTGATATCGTAATAACGGCTAATTTTGACATCTATATAGTCAACAAATATTCCATGTGATGATTAGATCGTTAATTTCAATTAATCTGTAAACATCGACCACTCCAGTTGACTAGGTCACTGATAATTGAGTCTATATTGATTCTTCAAAGTGTCAGATAATTAAACCATATTTAAAATGGTCAGAAATTGTCTAACTGAGATTTATTTTAACCCCGGAATGCGATACGATACGGCTATGTCATTAATTTTGTTGTCCTGTGTTTCTACGTTAGTAATAAGAAAGTGTTCCGGTATTTTCAATTCAATTTATTCTGTTAATCGATATGCATATATTACAGACAAAATATATATGACATCAAGATATTCAATTATGACATATAATAATAATAATAAATATGGTTAGATATTTGGTAAGTTTCCGTTCGGGTGATGATTTCAGGTACAGTGGGCGGGGAATTTATGGTCACGGATGTATATATAGGTATGGATTTATTTTATATATAGTTTTATCGTACATGCTCTATAACGTTACGATTGACTAGTCGGTCAACAAAATATAGTCGGTCAACAAAATATAACTAAGTCAATATTTTTGTATTTTATTACTGATTATGTAAGATCGTTTTGCAATTATCATCCGCGTTTCCTTCAAACCAGATTAATTTATTTGTGCTGATCCAAATCACAGAATTGTACAACTGAGCCACTTTACTGTATTAATAAGTTGCAAATATGTTATCTGACAAAAAAACAACACTATTTTAATAATAGGCATTCTTCTATAGTCATTTGTGTAGCTTACATCAATGGCAAATGACGTTTTGTTTTTGTTTTTCTACAGAGCATTACGTCGTGTGGCCCGTCACACAATTAACAATACCAGCAAATTGTCATCACCACATTCATATTCATGTATTACTATAAAAATAACCTCATAGGTGCATCCATCACCAACTAGGTTCATCGTTATTATATTTTGTAAAGTTCGTATTAAAAGCACGAATTAAATAAAGAATATTTCAATACTTATAGTTCCAAAAATAGCTCAACAGAAAACGGAGGGTTTTGTTGGGATACGACTGTTGCCATCTCGAAACTAAAATGTTTACCTGTAGCTCTCTTCAATTATAGAGGTGTTTGGCACAAGAGTATGCAGTGGGTTCTGTGCATAGTTCCTTTGAAGGGGTCATTGTCGTGTGGCGAATTGGTGGTTGTGTTGCCTTATTTGGGAATAGATTATTTAATTTGCAGTTCACACCTGCAATATTTTGACTCCCCGCTAAATATAATATATAACCGACACAGCTCGAAAAAATAGAAGCAGAATATTCTGTCGATTGTAGTTTCATCTATCTTTACTGAGAAATCCTTGTCCACACACACACATAAAAAAAACTTACATTACATAAACAAAATAAAAAATAAACCAAAGGACAATTTAATTAGCGCTATCTATATTTCAATTGAAAGGCATTTATATTTCGGACATCCGAAAAGGAGGGTTGGGAAACAACGATTCGGAACGACAGTAAGTCTGTTTTGTTTTTGTCAATGCTGGCAATATCAGACAATATATATCATATATATCATTCCACAGATATGACGGATTTCATCATGGTTAGTGACTTTTAAGACAACAGATATATATAACGCATAAGGTGCGCTCTTTGTCGCAGCTTGTGGTATTTAATAGTTTACCTGTCTGAATTCCGGGTAAAGCTTCCCAATTTAAGATTTATTCCATAAACGAAACGGCGAAATATGAATATCATTCATCAAGAAAGATTGCCAAACACCTGATAATCTCGAGGTATAAAATACGACCACTGTTCCGTTCTGACACCGGTCTCCAGTATTACCCGGCAGTGATTAATATCAATGGTTTATCGACGCAAGGCTAACAGATACTTCAGTTGACAAACTCCACGGAATTGTCGCTATCAAAAATGAAACGTCGTAAAACTGCCAAACATCAAAGGGAATCTCAGCATTCCACCTGGAAACGTATTCACGTTGACTATCTGTCTGAGATTTGCAGAGATATTACTATGTACACATTAGAGTGGGTCACTTTCTGAAACAGGGACCGCCCACTGAAGTCTGTTGTCACACGCCATATTAAATCGATTCGCCCACCGCGGCTGTGTGACACGCGAAACACCACCATTCCCGATATCAGTCTTTATTTACGACAATCAATTCGTAGGATTTTAGCTATCTTTGGCTCCGCCTTCAATGAATTACATTTGCTAACATTTCATTCTCGCGGTTTGTGGTCAAAGATCTGACGTTCGTCTATTAGAAATTTACTATAGTGTATGACACTACCGAGATTAAAATTCAAAATAGAGAAACTATCGGGAGGCGTTGGTAACAATTGCCAGACATTCGTCGACAACATTCTTTTTGGTCCTTCTCCACTCAAAACATACAAATTTATTTACGTCACAAATAATACATGTGCTATTCTTATGTTATTATGAAAAATTATCAGGTGTATTTATACCTTATCTGACATTCACCGATAGGAAATGAATTATTTATTCTCGATATGAGGGAACTGAAGCTTTCAATATACTGCACCGTTAATGTTTCTCCAATTGTTCGCTGCTGAATTACAAATACTACATGCGTAATTGACCGCAAATTAGTCAAAAATACCTAAGCTAAGTTTCCGCTTACCATGCAATTAACAAAATTAATAGTGTATATAAATAGTCCAGGAGATGAGGGACCAGGTAGGCTGTTGACATTTGAAGACTACTTTCGTGCAAACATGAAGAAAGATGGAATTCGAAACAAAACTCGACTAGAAAGTAAACGCTTTTATTTTAAACTCAGCGATAGCAGACCGCGACCGTCAAATTCCAACCATACCAGTAGATGTAACAACTCATTCTCTGTTGTCCCATTCACCCGTGAAAATATAATTAAAGCTATTAAATTAAAGTTAATAAGGCCCATGTTTTTGATGGAATCAGTCCTAAAATGCTTAAAGAAATAGCCGAATCGATCGCAGTCCCTTTAGAAATTATCTTTAAAAAATCATTTAAAAAAAAGGGAAATTCCCATCTGATTGGAAAAAGCAAACGTGATTCCCATATTTTAAAAAGATGACGCTGTCGAATGTACAAATTATCGTCCAATCTCTCTCCCCCAAGCCTTAGTAAAATATTTAAGAAAATAATTATTCAACACCTCATGGAATTCTTCCAAAACAATAAATTACAATATCGCAACCAATCTAGTTTTATCCCTGGACATAGCACGACTTTTCAGTTAACAGACTTATATATCACAACCTTTGCCAGACCCTATATAGATATTTAGCCTCTACACGTGCGCTGCATTATGTGATATATCAAAGGCTTTTGGAAGAGTCTGGCATAGGGGACTGATTTATAAGCTGAACAATATGGCATTTTTGGACCACTTTTAAACTGGATGGAGGACTACCTCACTAATAGAAAACAAAGAGTTCTCATAAATGTTCAAACTTCAGAGCTATCCCGACTGGAGTCCCTCAAGGCTCAATACTCGGCCCCTTCCTATTCCTCGTATACATAAACAACCTACCTGAAAATTTAAACTCAGACACTAGAATGTATGCGGATGATACTTGTCTCACGACGATGCACTATGATATTGATTTGTTAGAAATAAATAAAAACGAAGACCTAATTTAGATTGATGAGTGGGCACGTAAATGGCTTGTAAATTTCAATCCGACTAAAACAAAAGCAATATTGTTCTCTCTGACCCCCAGTACTGTGCCCTTAAATGTCCTTTTTCAAAACAAAAAAGTGGAACTCAGAGTCGCATAAACATCTCGGTCTTGAAATTCAAAGCAACTAAAACTGGAACACGCACATTGAGTCAATCACCACAAGAGTTACTGCCCGGTTGTCAATCCTCAGAAAATATAAATATAAACTTGACAGAAGAACACTTGATAAACTATACAAGGCCTATATTCTACCATTATTAGATTACACTGATGTCATATGGGAAAACGCCCCTGATTATATTCTGAAGAAACTCGACCGAATTCACATCGATGCCGCCAGAATTGTAACTGGCCTCACACGCTCATGCTCAAATTGTTCCGTCCTGTGTGAAGCAGGCTGGCATACACTAAAAAATCGCAGAGAGAAACATAAATTACAAACACTATTCAAAACTATAAATAATAAAGCCCCAGACTACCTTATTGGTTTACTGCCGGCACGTTCATACCAGGTATCAAGACATGCCATGCGATGCCCGGATAGGTTCCACTCGTATTATTGTTCTACAGAACACTATAAAAAATCATTCCTTCCTTCGACCGTGACAGAGTGGAACAAACTTCCTAAGTGTGTAACTGCAGCTGAAAATCTGCAAGATTTCAAAGAAAACTTGAATATTGTCGACACAGACACGAAACCCCCCAATTACTTTGAATTAGGAAACCGGAAAAGTAACATTCTACACTCTCTTTATCCAAAAAGCCCTCAAATTTTGCCAGGAACACCCTGGGGCTTAACTATGGGCCAAGCTGAACAACCCTACAATATGGACATACTATATATCCCCAACCCCCCCCCCCTATGGATACACCACTCCTCAGGTGGTACCACTCTAGATTTTGCCCCTGATTTCAAAATGAAACTTCATTGGAACCACAATCCCTCACCCCACCCTATGATACAACACCCACCCCTAGTAATTTTCATGCGGCTTTACTCTAGATTTCGCCAATTCTGCTAAAGGAAACCTCATTAGAACCACCATAACACCACGCCACAATTCCCACTGAAATTACATAGCTACTCCCACCCCTCCCACAACTCGCGCATGCGTCACGTATTTTATGTATTACCATATTCTGTATTATATAGCTTCAACATCATAATATTCATGATAACTTTAGCTAATAAAATCGTATCGTATCGTAGGTTACGTAACTCGTGCAGCGATCTTCGTCTAGACATGCACGAACACTATACTGCCGACAGTCCAAATTGTCAGTGTGGATATATACGTGTACGAAAGTAGCATGCACTTCTTTCTTTTCTGTCCATTATATGACGAACAGAGACATGTACTTTACTGTAAACTGGAGAAACATAATTTCCGAATATCAAACTGGAACCAACTGCTGATGAAACCTTTCAAAGAAACACAAAATTATTTCGCATTGTTCAGTCCTACATAGCTGCAACAACACGCTTTAGTCAGGATTAATTGCCCGATAATATACCTTCAGATATAGTCAGCAACATAAGTATAACGACAGACGTCCTGGTCCGTCCTCATATCATACGTATCCAGATAGACAGTTGGCACACTCAGTCCACACTCTTACCATTATAACTTCTATCTTCTTTATTTTCAGTTATGTAATACGCCACAATTGTAAATACTCTGCCATCTTGTAAACAAATACTGTAATTCAACTTTGTGTCGGGAGAGGGGTCTCCTGTAAGTTTCTGTAACTTGTACCCCAATCCCTTTGTAAATTGAATAATTCACAATAAAATATGTTTAAAGTAAGTGCAAATTGTAAAACTCAACCGGAAATTGCGCATCTGAACCTCTAAATTGGGTCTACACAATTTAGGAGGGAAGATAGGTAGACAAAAACACGAAACATCAGTTCACGCGCTTTTTATATTCCGGAGGAAAACCCCGCAATTGTCATCTGTTGTTATTTGTTTCGCATATATCATATTCTGAATAGACTTTTAATGACGCTCTCCGTTGTTCTATGCAAAAGAATAATATGGACCCGAGTTATATAAACTCTATGAATACGTACGCCCACATGCAAGCATTAAACATCATTATCCAGTATAGGTATACATATTATACCTTCAAGCCACCACGGAACTTTAAGGGAACCACACATAGATCTCTCTGCGCATGCTTGTAGAAAGTGGCGGGCCATGTGGATTTTATGAGCAGTTTGCCGATTATATCATATCACTCTATACAGCCCTCTCTATGACGAATTGCTTACATAATTTCCAGCACGCCAAGATACCTTTACTTGCGACCAATATTGATCATTCGTGGCACATGCACCATGTACCAATACTTACAAGAGCACCTAAATTACGATGAAAATCTTGTGAACAAAAGCGTTCAAGTTAATCAAGAACGCTCTTTAGTATCTCCGTCTATTGGGGAAGGAAATTATTGACGCTCTTTATCATAGGTGAGAATTTGATATTTGACTTTATTTATGACCAGCTGAAACTGGCACCCCCAACACATGTTCCCTTATTCACCGTCGGAGTAAAGGGGCCCGTGGCCCATATAAATAATATTTATTATGCTACTTCAATATATCCTCGTGTAAATAGGTTCATATTGGACTTACATATTGCCATTGGTTCATAACGGAATTATTTGATTCTGGAATAAGCCCATAGTGGACTTATACCCGTTATTCGGTTGGTTGGCTCGGGTCACAATGAAAACACATATATAAAGAGCGTACATCTTGTGCTGCAACCTATCCTCGTGCAAATAATTATGTTCATATATAGATAACTCAGGTTAGGGCAAGCTCCATGCAGTGTTCAGTCCCCTGCTACGCGGGACTTATCGCTGCCAGCACCTACACATAATGTGAAGAAATCGCACATTTATTTATTTGAGAATTTCGTAAGTTACAATTCAGTCTGCATTATTCTGAGAAACTGGACTGTACATATTCAATTATTCATTTGAAAGTTGTTTAGATCAAGCCAGAATGAATTGAAACTGACAAAATACTTCAATAAAATATTTCTTTAATTAAGAAAATACACATGCGCCAGCAGCGGTCAGACATACCGTAGCGAGTGTCTGAACTCTGTTTTGCAGCTTGAGGTCAGGGTTGCTTGATCAGAACCAAACTTTGTGTGTCGCTGAATTTTTCCTCAAAATGCAAACTGTTTGGATCAAGGATTTGTCCAATTTTATTTCATACTTTTTGCCAAGATTCTGTATATAGTCAGGGATATAAAGCAATAAGTTTAACCCAGTGTTCGCGCTGTCGGTGGCCAAATTAGCCAATGGCTAATATTTTTCGAATTTGGCTAATAAAAATTTCATTTGGCTAAACTTTTGGCTAAACTTTTTTTGACCCCAAATGGAGACTGAAAGCATGGAGTCAGAAAGCTAATTAATAAAAGCGCTCAATAGATCGACATTCAAGACGAAGTTAGGTGACGAAAGTATTTCATTATTTTCGTACTTATGAAATATCGTTCCGTAGCAGCAATTTTAGAGGTAAGCTCTAACATTTAGTGATGTGAACGATCTAGTCCGAACACAACGAAAGTGGGAATATATCGCCGACTGTGCAAAGGGAAACTCGATCGCGGACAGTACAAAGGGAAAGCCGATCGACAACTCTATCAACCAAGCGATCACAAAGTGATATGCAATCATATTTAGTGTTTTAATCTGGAGAAAGATACGTCACGAAACAGCAAAATGTCATTATTTTACATTTAATCCCCTAATCCCCCATTGTCTGTCTGGTCACTCACGGGGCCTCTGCACAATGCATGTTTATGATGACATTGTATTTATGACCGCCGAGGTTTATGAGCACCAAGTGTAAGACAATAGCTTAATCAGCCAAATGTGAATCATGACAGATATTTTGTGGCTATTGGCCGTCAATATCGATACAGTCAAAATAATATGCATGCTTTTATGACAGATTGTAATTTGATAATGGCGTAACAATATTAAGTTATTAGTTTCCAGATGTCACTTAGATATTTTCGCAAGGATAAATATTTATTGATTTTAAAAAAGATATTGATATAAAACAAAACAAAAATTAAGGACAATCCCGGGTTACCCCCCCCCCCCCCCCCCCCCCCCCCCCCCCAAATCACTCTTTCACATAAAGATTAAATAAATTTTTAATAAATGATGTATATAAAAATACTTCTAGTTCATCAAAGTTATTTAAATTATTGTGTATTTTACCTGTGTCTGTTAGATTTTACGTTTTAGTCATTAATTGTGAACCGACCAGAAAACGATGATCTAATTTGGCCAAAATACATTTGGCTAAAGTTTTTTTCATTTGGCTAATAAAATTTTCATTTGGCTAAACTTTTGGCTAAAGTTTTTTTCGGTCCAGCGCGAACACTGGAACTTTAACCCTTCCATGACTGGAGCTTCCTGAAATTTTGAGAAAACCATGCGCCAGTGCTTGCTCCTATATATGGGAGTCTCCCATATGGAGCCTCGCATATATATATATGAGATAAGTAAATCACAAATGGGATTCCGGAAGGGTCATTCAACTGTAGATAATATATTCATATTACATGCCTTAATAAATATATACCTCAAGAGCGGGCGAAAACTATATTGCACATTCATTGACTTCCGCAAAGCATTTGATACGGCGTGGAGAGGTGCACTATGGCTCAAGCTTATACAATCAGATATAAATGGTAAAATATTACGAGTCATACGGAGCTTATACACGAATATTAAGCTATATATGTGTGCAAAATAATAATGTTCAGTCAGGTTTCTTCATAAGCCAGGTAGGTTTATTTCAAGGAGAGACAATGTCACCACTTTTATTCTCTTTTTTCGTAAACGATTTACAATGTTTTTTAAACGATTGTGCCATTTTAAACCTACATTTTTTAGATGAGAAATATTTTGAACATATTGGATGTTTTATAACATATTATGTTTGTTATATGCCGACGATACCGTTATATCTTGTCAGATTCTGAGGAAAATATGCACCGTGCTCTTTTAGCCTTTGCTGACTACGCCGAGGCATGGAAACGTGAAGTGAATACTCTCAAGACCAAACTTATTATATTTACGAACAAATTACCAAGAAATATGCCCATATTTATATACCGAGGGCAAGACATAAAATTTGTAAAGGAATTTAAATATCTTGGTATCAAGTTCTTCTACAATGGGAGATTTTGCCAATCTCTTAAAGACACCACAATTACCGCAACGAAAGCAATGTACGGTCTACTGAATCGAACTCGAAAACTGAGGTTACCATTAGATATCTTATTCAAGTTATTCGATGCTATGGTTATGCCAATTATGTTGTATGGAAGTGAAGTTTGGTGCTTTGAAAAAGTCTCGAGACGCTCCATTTGAAATTTTGTAAAATAGTTACCTCAATGAAATCTAGTATACGCCTAATTACATGGTTTATGCCGAACTTGGTAGATATCCTATATTGATTGAAATAAAATACAGGACTAGCATACTGGTCCAAGCTAGTTTCACACGAAGGATCAGAGCTAGCCAAGAATATATTTCTTTTACTCAGATATATAAACGAGAGGGATACAAAACTGCAAAATAAGATGAATTGGGTATGTTTTGTAGAAGGAATTCTACATGACCTACACATGGAACATGTGTGGACAAACCAATCAGCGCTGAGCAAAACAGAGTTGAGAAACATAAAATCGCTACTGATTAAGCAGTATGAGCACCACCTCTTTGAAAATCTTAATGCTTCTACTTCATCGCGCGCCATATTTTACAGAGACATAAAGCAGTCCATGAAAATGAGTAGCTATTTAGTTTATTTGCCATCTCATTTGTCTAATTACCTATATTGAAAATCAGAACATCTAATCATAAATTACCAGTAGAAAAAAAATAGATGGACAAAAGAAACCACAAATTCCGCAGACAATTTAATGTGTGTTTTATGTGAGAAAAGTCCTTGCGACGAATATCACTTTATAATCCAATGCCAAAAGTTACAAGATTTACGCGAAATCCACATTCCCAAATATTACTGGGAGAACCCTAACAGGAATAAATTTCATCGTTTGCTCTCAATTGAATATTTTAGCCTTCTTTAAATAGTAAGCATATTTATAAAACTATCTTTAAAAAGGATACCACTTTAATGTAAATGGCATCATGGATTACAATATAATTGTGTGTGTATGTATTTTTATTGATATGACTTATATGTTATGTGTGCCTTGTGTATAGTATGTATATATGTTATTGCATGTTCCAACTTAACTGTTGGCTTTGCTAATAAACAATCACAATCAGAATACATTGGCCTAACAATATTTACATTGACCTTGTAAGCCAGTGTATACATTCTCTTATATATTCGAGGCTTCGTAAGGGGGGGGGGGGGGGGGGGCTCGCATACATACGAGAATGCACTGGCATAAAATATTTAATGCTGCACCAGCGCGCTCCCGTCGTGAAATGGTAATCAGAGAGACCGGTTAACATGAGCTTCTGTCTCTACGCAATATGTTGTTCAAGGAACTGGACAGAAAATGTGGGTATATTAGAATGTTACAGTGTTCAGTCGTGGGCTGGACATGTTTTTCGACAGAAAAATATATCTTTTAATACATGTTTTAGTGAGATATGTGTAACACCACGAGCATATTTAATGGTGTTAGATAATAATTCCCAACTGTTAATGTCTCCTTCTTAGATTCTCTGATTGCTCTCCAGAAGACACATCATAATATTAGCTTTTGAATTTTTCCAGGTATCTAAATATTTTTATAAATATGCCTATTTGAACCTCACTTCTACGAGCATTATGTCATAGAAAGATGCATCGAAGTCATACACAATACAACTTTGAATACGACGTTTGGTTCCAAAAAAAAACAAACAACCATTTGCACGTTAAGGAGCAGAAAAGAGCGTTCCGTGTTAGTCTTTTTCCGATAAGGTAGAAATAAAGAGCGTTTATTTAACTTTTGTGAGAAAAAATATAAAGACAGCTGGAAAATGGCTATGACCGTTGAAAGTATTTTTTCAGAGCATATGAAGCCGGTATATCAATATATCGTGCATTTGTCAACCTATCTTATACCTTCTCTCAAATTACGTGAGCAGAATTTGGAAGCTCGAATGTGCCGTGTCCGTTTAAACAGACCAACTGGTGTATTATGCCACGCATGCATGACATTGCAATTGTTTTGGGATAATTCTGGATCAGAATATTAATTTTGCAGTACCCGGAAATTGCAATATTGGCGACTAACTTGAGGTGGACCGTGGAGGGAAATGCCGGAAATACTGATCGCCGTGTGTCCGTTACAAGCAAATCTAAATGATTCTATAACTGTCAGCTAGATCGACACATTTCATCGAGCTGAACACAGTGTTTGTCACCTATAGGCGTATATACTTGCTCATCTTCCGATTACCGCCATTATGATTGACCGTGACAATGTTGTCCATATTGCGTATTTCACACGTTTCCTTCTGACGTCCAACCACTTAATAAAACCATTGTGTCTTGATAAAACTCGCGGAATTATTGTTCATAATTTCCCGGTGTCATCGCCTCTTTATTGCTTTTCCTTTAATTGCCAATTCAGACATTCGTGGGAACTCGGGTAATACGCACCAGAGATTTAGGTTTCAAATGATCCGCTAACCATTGGCACTCGCAGCCTTATAGTAACCATGATAATACCAATAACGTATTCCGCGGTGCAGTGTATAGCGCGTAGATTTAACTACAACTTCGATTGAAGTCTCCGAGGCCCATGCACCCAGCTTTCGCACATGCAAAATTCTGCTACGAGTTATGTGAATAGCTTCACCTCATTTTTGGAATTCGTGTGTTATATATTAAACGGACATGGCTCGATCATTCGAGCTTCCAAATTTTGTTTATACGTAATTTTGAAGGAAGAAGAAGGTATAAAATGGGTTGACACATTCACGACATGACATACCGGCCTAATATGCTCTGAAAAATACTTGCCATGGCCACAGCCATTTTCCAGTTGTTTTAATAATCTCTAATAATTATGTTTAAATCGCACAATAAACTTATTAACAGGATGCATGGACAACTTATTGACACCTGAATGAAAATGTTATCTGTTTGACATCTTCAATTGTAGTTTGAGAAACAGTGTGGTGACGAGGATGCGAGATACATCACGTGAGTGGTCAGCGACTGAACTGCTTTGCTAAATTAGAAGAGACCACAATTACAATGCCGAGTTGTCTAAGATTTGAAAACTTCCCACACACGTGAGCTAAGCCCTATATGTCAATTCAAATAAGTTTACTTATTCTACTCTCCGCGGCATTTACCATAATAAATCGACTTACCAGATGTACGCGCTTTATAATGTGTTTTCACTGAGGCTCGCGTCATAAAACGGAATAACGCGTATAAGTCCATTTCATAATCAAATAAGTCCAATATGAACCTATATACGTGAATATTTAGGTCTCATATGAACCTATATATTTTGCACGAGGATCTGATGTCAATTTATATATCTACATTGTTAAAGGCACGGGCGTCGTTCGTTGCAGAAATATTCATATTTGTTCAAATCGCCATCAACAGAAGGAATATTAAAATATATATATAGTTTTGTTCATATGCCAAATGTAATCAGCGCGTAAATAGTATATTGTCGTCAAAACGTACGATGGTGTACGTAAACAAGAGCCTGCTCGTGTTACAGAAGTTGTGCTTCTGTTTACATAACACAGCGCAATTCTATTGGTTAATCACACAAAAATGATATAAACGCTCTTTATTATTTCCATATCAGGAAAACAGTAACAAATAATGCCCTTTATGTTTACCATATCCGGATCTAAACAAATTAAAGCCAGTTAACGTAACGTTTTTTGCTTTTGTTTACATAACAAAGGAAAAACAATTGACAATAACATACTGTCTATATTTTACTATTCTTTCTGTTTATGGCGGTTTTTGACTGAGGTGAATATTTTAACAGCATACCCACCGTCAACACCGCCCGTATCTTTAATTTCTGAAAATGAATGCTTCCTGTTATTCCTACATAGCATCCATGTATTGTTTCGGTTGAATTTCTTCGAAGCTGCTTACTGCATGGCCATCGGAATGATCAAAATATAGATCCTAAATACATTAAACGGACGTGGCTCATTCCATGCATGCACATCATGGTTGCGTAATTTGAAGGCGGGGTAAGATGGGCCGATCTGCAGGGCTTTGTGTATACATGTACCACGAACAACAACTGGCCAACGTCATTTTCCAGCTGTTTTGCACTTTGTTCTCTCAGAAGTGAGATAAACGCTCTTTATTTTTTACCATATCAGGAAAAAACTAACAATGAACGCTCTTTATTTTTACATTTTACATGCCGAATACCACTTCACTAAATGCTGTGACGTGAATCACCATGAAGGCCGCATACCTCATCCGTTCACCAAACTTCATGTGGATCTTCGGGGTGATATCTAGATGGAGGGCATCGATTTCCCCCTCCGAATTCGTTAAAAAAAAAAAATCCTTTGGCACACCCTAAAACCACACCCATCATCTGACCGCCACCAAACTTCATATGGATCTTCGGGGTTACAGCTAGATGGGAGCCGTCAATTATTTCCGAAATTCGTTAAATATAACATCCCCCCCCCCCCAGCAGCCATCTTGGATTTTACTCTTTGTGTGACTAAATCCTTCGGCATACAATACAGACCACATCCCACTCCGGTCGTCATCAAAATTCATTTTGATCTTCGTGGTGACCTCTAGATGGGAGCCATCGATTATTTATGAAATTCGTTAAAAACATGGCCGCCAGCAGCCGTATTGGATTTCAAATTTGAATCCATCGCACACCCTGCATACATCGAAGAAACGTTTTGTAAATTGACAGATGGGAGCTATCGAATTTGAACGATTTTCGACGAAAAACATGGTATTTTACTAATTGCGTGAATAAATACTTTGGTACACCATACAGATCACATCCCTCATCTGATCGCCACCAAACTTCATATGCATCTTCAGGGTGACCGAAATTCGTGAAAACAAACATGGCTGCCAGCGGCCATCTTGGATTGTACTCTTTACACGACTAAAAACTTCGGCACAACCTACAGGACACATCCCTCGTTCTACACCAAACTTCATAAGGATCTTCGGGGTGACATCTCAGATTGGGAGCCAACAATATTTTCCGAATTTCGTTAAAAACATGGTCGCCAGCGGCCATCTTGGATTTTACTCTTTTTCATGACTAAAATCCTTGGACACAACCTACATGCCACACCCCTCTTCCAAACTTCATTATTCCAATATTTTGAAAGCTTGAGGTATATAATGAGTTGTAAATTGTCAACCTAGTGGAGGTGTGCAAAGGGAATTTTACGAACGCGAGTTTTGTCCGGTCGGGAGGGTTATATTATGAGCTATGTGGATGAGGGTCTGCAATTGGAAATCTGGTAGTGCACATGCATCCCCCACAGCTCAATACAGAAACCCATCTAGCGACATCCCTGTTTATAACTATTTGTTATGACAAGTACTGATAGTGATCTTGGGAGTTCCAATCTTCTCAGAATTTACAGTCAGGTGTGCGACTCAACACCCATTGATTGTCTTGAAACAGATATTGAGTGTTTTTACTAACTTCGCCGTAATTGGATCAACTGGCAGCAACCCTTGAATCGATCATTTGTGTACATAATGTAGTCCTACGGTCTTATCACTACGGTCTTATCATATTGTTGATACATTTGGCTCAAATAGCAATGAACAAGAGCAACAGTAATGGTATGAATATATGCATTTATAACGGTGTTCTTTAATATAATAACCAACATTGATTGACCTTGCATGGTCGCCCATTCTAACCACTGATATTGTAACTTAAAAGATCAACGCCTTTACGGCTTGAATTTCTTTACTTTGCCATTAACCTCACATGTTGGCGCAATTTTTCAGGTTTCTATCTAATAAACTCGAATATTATACAAATATAAGACCACGAACTCGTCAAGTCATTTTTAGAATCGAATCGCCAAGAACCTATTCGCTGTATATATTCGTCTTTGTGACAATCAAGAATGCGGTTTCTTATACACCCATATAAAACTTCAAGGCAGAGTTCAGTCCCCTTAATACGACCATCTGACCACTTCCATCACGTATATACACGTCATTAAATATAACATTTTGTATTGAAGATTTATGTCGGTTACAATTCATTCTGTTTTCATCTATAGCCAATTTCCAAATTAATATGGACAGTTTGTTTCTCATAATAATTTAGAATGAATTGTTACCGAGCAACGTATTTAATAAAACAAATGCGAGTTTCTCTCATATTATATGTACGTGATGGCAGTGGTCATTCAAGCGTAACAGGGGACTGAATCTGTCTTGTAGTTTGGACCCATATATGCACAATATGGCATTCTCTAACGTGGTGAATAGCCCCGACTTCACGTAAGCCATCGAGCTTGTCCATATATGTTATCACTTCCATTTTGAATTTCTGTGTCATCTGTATATTATGTATTTGTTTGGAATTGGAAATAAAAATATATTGACACTAATATTGGTGTCTAATAAATACAGGACCACAACGACATGTGAAGAGGGTAAACTATTTTGTTTTACTGCAAAGTTATAAATTCAGCTCGGTTGCGCCTTGTATGTTGCGGCACAACAAATTGTATATATGCCATGGTGACTATCTCATGTGGGAATCATTGGCAGGTTCTGTAATCTCTCGTTCAGCAATGCATTATGTTTCTTCACTCTGTTGGTATGAGCAGGATGATCTGTAATTGCAGCCTGGAGCTTAAATTTTTTTTAATTGTGAGCTATTATTCCGGTTACCCCCGTTGTTGCTTAAAGCATGAAATTATGCTCATTTTTGTTACATACGTGTCCGGTTCCTGGAATAAAAAAAGGTCGCTAAATAATTTATATAAATTTTAAGGGAAACCAAAACACACACACACACACACACACACACCCCCTCACACACACACACAAATGAGAATCTTCATGTTTGGGTCAAGTTCACACGTCAGAATTCTGGTGTCGAATCAAGCAAATTAGTTCATGTAGGTCTCCCTTCAATCGAAGAAACCGTGCGTCGTTAATCCTGGGGCGTCTGGATCATTGCCTGAACCATATAATTAATTCTCTAACCTGAGGAAATCGACAAAGAGTTTAATAAAAGCGTAATTTTGCGATGTTCATTTTGTCCGCGTGACAGAATCCCATTCTGTTGTGGCAGCGAGCGTATTTTATTGAGTACCGCCAGCCAATAGGTTATCCCATTCCTCGCACGGTGATGGCTTCTGGTTGCTTGCACCGCCAAGATATGCAATGCCTCGTCTTACATCTTCTGATTCGTACAAAAGTATACCAATTAAACATATTTGAGAGATATCCTAGAATTGTTGTCTTGCGCTGACGATGGTAGTGACCTGATGGCGAAATTAAGACGATGGCTGAAGATGCTATAACATTGTTGTCGTCCATTTATTCCGAAGGTTGGATACTTCGATGGTCCAATAATCTGAAGGTACAATACTCCGAAAGTCATATATTACGAAGAGCCAATACCATGAAGGTCCCAAATTACGAAGACCCAAAACCCCGAAGGTCCCATATTAGAAGGCCCAACACCAATAAGTAAGGCCCCATGCTCCAAATGATTAATATCCGAAGGTCCGATTATAAAGAACGGGCTCCCTGACGGATGTCTTCTTGTAAATAATATATCTCTAACAGCATTCCATGTCCCGTCACAGCAAGACAATTGGTATGCGTATGTAAATTTAAAAACGTTTAAAGAGTATATAATGTTATGCAAATGGTGTAAGCAATCAGTGACTCGCGACAGGAGGGTTCAATGAGTCTCATTCTATAACATTTTGATCAGACAAAACTGTCATGGCCGAACAACGATATTTGACATTTATGACTGGAAAATCTACCAAAAGCATGCACGCAAGAAAGTGGTTGCATCATCCAATACAAGGCAAACTGTGACTATGCCAGATCACATGAGCACACTCAATCCACACTTTGTTCTGATAATGCAATATGTAGAACCCGATCCTTAAAAAAACTATCACGTAGGTCTGTACACGGTGAAAGCCGGTCATCATTACCCAGAACACCTTCGGAGTATCGGATCTTCGGTGTAATCGGTCTTGGAAGTATAAGATCTTCGGAGTATTAGACCTTGCATTGGACTTCGGGGTTTTATACCTTCGGACTGTTGGACTCTCGGAGTATCAATACGTTGAGCATTCGGAGTATTTTGGCTTCGGAATATCGGATCTTCATAGTATCGGGTCTTCGGAATATCATAACTTCGGGGTATTGCATGTTCGGAATAAAGGTATTTGCAGGGAAATACCTGAAGCATCCAAGGGGACAGCTTTCGCAATTTTTTTTATTATTTTATTTTGATTTGACAAAGTCAGTTGATGGTCAAACGATTTATCAGCTATACTGAACTTCTAAAACTTACACAATTCGACGATGTTGAAATTTTAGATCATGTCATTGACCACACTCGTGCCAACCAATTTCGAATCTTCGGGTGTCAGAATATGGTCATGGACAAGAGAATGCAGGAGCATATAAATTATATATAATACTAGCAGGCGGCGTTGGTCAGAAACATGACATTTTTTTGGCTTTATGCCTTTTTAATCAAGAGAAATTATGGTACCCGTCCCTAAAAGATTTAAGGTACATCGGGCGGAAAGAACTGACCCGATGAAAAATTGTTGAGCCCGACGTTGTCCGGGCTATTCAAAAACCCAATTTCAAGTCGATAGCTCCACCCGTTTCCGTCAGATCTGTCTGGCGTCGCACGGGCTCGGCGACCCGATAAAATTCGTATCCGGGGCAAGATACATTCACATACCAAATTTCAAGTCGATAGCTCCACCCGTTTCCGAGATCTCGTCTGCGCATGCGCTGCACGGGCGTCGCACGGGCTCGACAATACGACAACGACGACCACCTGGTCAAACTACACTCACGTACCAAGTTTCGTCCCGATCGGTCGAGGTGTTGGTATCTGATGCAAAAGACGAAATTGTGAGTGTTGGTTTGTAACCGGGATTTCTGAGAAGCATTATGCCTATATCCACACTAACTACCCCCCCCCCAAGCCCTGACCTAAGTGTCATACATACTATAACAATGATGTTGTAAGAGTACTATGGCATCCAATAAATCTCCCCGCATAGCAAACCACTCAAAAGTATTGTTCCCGTATATCTCTCTGCAGATGCTAATAACGTTGAATGGTAAACAGACGCTCTTTATAGCGATGCGTCAAAAACAAACGCTAATTAAATTATCACTTGATTAACCACCGCAGTGCCGTTTTTGTGACTGAGATTGGAGAACGGGTGCTCTGAGCTTCTCCAAGCGATGCGTCAAAAACAAACGCTCATTAAATTACCACTTGATTTACCACCGCAGTGCCGTTTTTTTTTACTGAGATTGGAGAACGGGTGCTCTGAGCTTCTCCAAAACGCGACCACGCCGGTGTCCGTGGGATTTTACACTTATATACGAAATTTGAGCTCAATCTGTACACGCGTTTTCGATTCTATGAAGTACCCACATACACACACACATATATACACACATATATATATACGTAGTTCTCAAATTATATAGTAGATGTTGACGTTGGTCGGCGACTGGTTAAGTTCACAAACTCAAATTAATATTCGAACTCCCATGGAATACATACCAAATGGGTCGATCATGGCTCACTATTGTATTTAAATTCCAGATATGTAAGGTGGAGAAACACTTGGGCTTCCCTACATGGTCTTCTTGATATCATTGAATATGTCAATCCACTCATGTCAACCAGGTTAGGGTGATTATTTCTGTGTAGTTTTGGCCATGCTTATAAGAGGTACGTTCATACACTGGCAAGTTTGCAAGGTATATGGTTTGCAGGAATTTCGTCGTAGAAAACGACATGATGGCAGAATATGAACGGAAAGATGCATATCAAATGCATGGGTACAACAGCTAACTACTTGAGAAGTAAACTCTGTAGTTCCATCTGTAGTGATGCCACTGGAATTTGGCTGTAAATAACATGCAATTATCTCGCAAGATTCAATCATACAGGTATTTGAAGTAGCACCGTTATACAAGTGGAACCACATCAATATTACTTCTCATGTCGTTCGCTTTATAGTGAAGATGAGTGGTATATGCATGTTTCCGTTCATATTATGGCACCATGTGGTTCTCTGTGACGAAATCCTTGCAGTAATTACCGTGCAAAGTTGCCAACGTATGAACGTACCCTAAGAGCCACGCTGAAACTTTGTAATTAGTCAAAGAAACACATGATTCCACGAGAAGTTGTAATAAAATTTCTATTTTTAATGAACGCGTTTAACAGTTTTCATTGTCGCCATTGTGCAAAATGTGGAAAGTTGAATATATAACTGACGAGAACTAAAACTGTAGTACATTATGGTCAAGGCTAAAATTGCAATACACCACTATAGAGGTTTCACAAAGTCTCGATTATCACTTACGGCTATGTTTAGCCATTCTTTATCATTTATGTTTGACCAAAGAATCGTTTCGGAAATATTACGATGGAGAGTAGGATATTGAACTCTACAACGCATGGCTATAATCGACCACAGTGAGAATTTGACTTCGTACTATAACATTAAGCACAGAGTTCACAATATATTTTATAAAAGTTGGATAAATACCAACACCCCCGTCCGATCTATGGACGGAACATTCCATGTAGCACTCAACACTGCCAATTTGTTAATGAACGATCAGCACGTAGTACGTGTGCCTGGATATGTACAGAATTACACACCCAGTCTCGGGACCGAGGAATAATGCAGAGACCATTTATAAGCCCCGCATGTTGTTCAGAATATCGTGCCTATTTAGTCTTATAATAGGCGTGAGGAAATGCGTTACTGAATTATCACGAAGTCAGATGCATAATAAAGTGCATCAGATTCCTCAAAATAATTGACGGAACGACATATATGTGCGTCTATTTGGCAATGGTTACAGTTATAATGATGGGGCCATCGCTGGCGGTAGCGTTCAAATCCACATGCTTCCATCGTGGACTTTGACTCGAAATCGTTATCTGGTGCATGGAATTGCCAGTTACTCGCCGATGGCCGGTGGTTTGCCGCGCATTGTCGACGAGTTTATCAGCCATTGAAATCACTATTAGATTACCGTAAGTGTGTGGATTTCGTCCACCACTAAAACTGACATAGTCGTGATATGGCCTTAGTTGCTGAAAGCGACATTAAATCCCAATCAATCAACCAATCAATCAATAATACAGTTAGAATGTGCGCATAACTGGGTTACATATCGATACTACATGTATATAGTGCTCTAATTGTAATTGGAAGGAAACTAAACGTGGACAACTCAGATATAATATGTTTATCATGTAAGAAATTATACTCCCAAACTTTCGCTCGCTGCATTGTAGCTACCATATATCTTCTAAAAATTCAGGGGGAGTTACTTTTAAGGTGTTAATTCAACCCACAGGAGAAGAGCGATGTGACTAATATGCGTTGCCGATGTCTAACTTCAATTGAACGTATGTCCACCCAACACGGGAACCGGTAAAATGATTCCACAAACAATAGATATGCAAAAACCGGCATCAATAGGGATTATACGCAACCCCATCATAACAGGGCGGTAGCTTAACAAAGCGCGAGGCACACCCGGCCATGGATACAATCACATTTTCTGTATGGGACAAACGTTTGGCCAATAACTGGCAACGTCCGCGAGCCAAAATGAAACAATGGCGATTGTCTCCTTGGAATCTTCAAGTAGTTAATTGCCTATCGATATCTGTAGAGGCGGCACGTGCCCCTAGCGGGATCCTACCATGGCGGAAATTACCCCCACTTTAACAGGGATCCAGTCAGATTTGTCTGAGGACGTAATCGTCGAGATTAACAGTTTTGTTGACCGTTGGAATCACTGGCGTCTCCCGGAAGTTACCAGAATAGCCGCCGGTATTGTTGGTCCTTAATCGTACTTAATACCGGCTATCATGCAGACGGCTCGACCAGAAATGATACGCTCTTATCTCTTGAAGCGAATATCGTGTCCCCAAGCACCCCTCCTTGAGTTTGGATGCTATTAATATTGGTGACCAAATCGAGAGAGAGAGAAAAAAACTCGACAGCCTGAATCATGTTATTATATAAGTATGAAATTTATTCTTCCAAGTCATATTTTTTTATATGATCGTTCTATAATACTTAAATGCTGATCTGAAAACGTCACGTAAGTTAAATTTATACCGAAATATAAGTTTGTATAAATGTGAACTCAATTGAAAAAAGCATAACAGTATGATACGTTAAATAAAAACTGAAATGGGCGGTAAATTATAAAATTATAAATATATACATTTATAAATTATAAATATTTACATTTCAGATCTATAAACGGCCAAGGCGTATTATTGATCCGGGGGAGGGAGGTTATATAGGCCCTGACAGCGATAACAAGATCTTATTTGAATAGCTTGAGATCAGATCTCCTTCTGTTGTCACGGCTAACATTGTTAGTTTTTGTTCTCGAAGAACTGATTTTAAAGTTGCTTTCCTGTGGTGTATCAGAAAAATTGTAGTTCTTTTTGTTAGCGATACCAGCAGACGGGTGTGACTAAACACCACCCGGACCAGCCCGGGCCGCCCATGTGGAGTATAGGGTGATTTTTAGTGGCAATGTAAGTGCAGGGGTGTCATGGAAACCCACTCACGCACGGACAGGGGTCGCGATCACACAGAAGTGTCGCTATTAACCCTCTAAAGCCGGCATCGGCGAATATGTTCGCCGCGAATGAAGCCCGGACCTCCCCTGTTGCGTCCAGGGGTGATTTTAGTGTCCATATCTGTGCGCGGGTGTCGTCGAGACCCACATACACACGGAGGGTGGTCACGGCCAAACAGAAGTACCGATATTAACCCCTAAACTTGCCAGATTCAGCCAGAATTACAAAATTGTGCCCCCAATAAAAAAAACTCACAGCCCGGACCCCCGTATCGCCCTCGTACAGCTAATAATTCCTTACACATATGTTGCGGAACTACCATCGACTACACTCACGAAGAAACAAGGGCGAATCGCCCACGAAAGCCTGGCAATTAACCCCCAAAATGCCGCCATCGCCGAATATGTTTACCGATAACGAAGCTAACAGCCCGGACCAGCCCGGACCGCCCCTGTTGCGTCTAGGGGTGATTTTAGTGTCCATATCTGTGCGCGGGTGTCAATGTAACCCACATACGCACGGAGGGTATGTGTGTATGTGGGTTTCGACGACACCCGCGCACAGATATGGACACTAAAATCACCCCTAGATGCAACAGGGGCGGTCCGGGCTGTTAGCTTCATTCGCGGCGAACATATTCGCCGATGCCGGAATTTTGAGGGTTAATAGCGACACTTCTGTGTGATCGCGACCCCTGTCCGTGCGTGAGTGGGTTTCCATAACACCCCTGCACTCATATTGCCACTAAAATCATTCCTATACTCCACAGGGGCGGCCGGACTGGTCCGGTGGTGTTTAGTCACACCCGTCTGCTGGTATCGCTAACAAAAAGAACTACAATTGTTCTGATACACCACAAGAAAGCAACTTTAAAATCAGTTCTTCGAGAAAATACTAACAATGTTAGCCGTGACAACAGAAGGAGATCTGATCTCAAGCTATTCAAATAAGATCTTGTTATCGCTGTCAGGGCCTATATAACCTCCCGACACGCCCGGGCAAGCCCGGACAGGAACACGCGGGCAGTATAATATGATGACTTATGGTAGTAGGATACAAAATAAGCATAGATTATGAAAATTGACTTGCTGTGTCATCCACCGGCTGGTTTATTAACCCTTTAAATGCCGATATTGACTAAAATTACTCGGGAGAGCCCGGGCAGAGCCAGAGACCCGATCACATTATATCTTGATGACGAATGGTACTTACTTACTTACTTACTTACGAGGAACTTACAAAAGGTATACTGTGAATATTGACTCGCCATCTCGTTCACGGTCGGCTGTATTAACCCCTTAAATGACGATATGCGCCAGAAGAACACTGGAGAGCCCGGACAGCCCCATGGGCCCACGGACAACATAATATGATGCCTTATGGTAGTGGGATACATACTATGTATATATATGTTTTGAACGTTTATTTGCTGTGCCATCCACCGTTGGTTTTATTATTAACCCTTTAAATTCCGATATTGGCTAAATAGTGGTATATATTAGTAACAAAATTGTTCGCTGTATGCTAAAGCATGAATTTTTGAACATATGTACATATTCACATACTATAATTGATATCAGATATGGAGTCGCGTTGAATATACATTTTAACCCCTGTTTGAAGGGATTTCCCGAATTTAAAGAGCGTTTCGTGATTATATAATTTAGTAAATGTCGCAATTACTCTTACCATGGAATATGCAATTAAAAAATAGGCATATATAAAAATAGAGCGTATGTATGAGTCTGTGAGATATAATGACACATTTTTAGGCCAAAATTGGAACTCCCCGTCCAAGATGGCTCTCAAATTGTTAGCCGTAAGTGGAAAATTTGACGTTATTTCTCTAATATATTCTATATCAGTTTCTGCTGTTTGGAACTGGTTGAGAATTTGACTTTATTTTGTGATGTTCATGTTAACTGATCATTGGAGCAATTATGTCCTTCATGTGGTTCCACCCCTTCAAATCCTTACAAAAATCGATGTTTACAGAATTCAGCATAAAATTTCACCAAAAATCATAAATTATATCCAAGTCACATTTCATCAAGAAATGAGCAGAACTGGACAATGTAAGTGGTGCATACCATTACTCGTGACTATTTTAACACAATTGAACCAAAATTGTCACTTTGGCTAAAAACGGTTGTCAAAATAGTGGTCAAAATATGGAAAATTGTAAATATGGTCCCAGTAAAAATAAATGTTGTGGTTGATGTATAAAATTGGCTATTGTGTCGTATATACATTGAATACTAACATTTATGATGCATCTTGGTTAAGTGTCACGATTACTTTACCAACAATGTTTTTCTCAAAATTCTCACTTATCAGTTTTGGACTATTTGGAACTATTTGTGGTGTTTATTGATTCGATCCGTCTTAAATGCATCACATTGATGTGTTTTTAGAAGAAAAAAATACTCGAGATGGCTTGCAAAATGTCCACAAAATTTTATAGAAAAGTTGATATTTTCACATATATACCGAACATATTCTCTGCTCTTCTGTAAAGGTAGCAAATTGTGATTCATTTGGTTATTAAACATGCTACTTAATCAATTGACAACTAAATGTTCTATTCCGGTTGTCCCTGTGCATTATGGGGCATGCCAAATCCATTTTAAATGATGCAGAATGCAATTTTTCCGAAAACTTCTTATGTGATTCTGGCCATGTTTTTGAACGGAAATGAGCAGAACTCTGAACATGAACTGAGAGGGGCATCGTTATATGCCTAATCTGGCCCAATAACACGTGTAACCATTATATGCAAGTGGTGTTAGGCCAGGTAACCGAAGACTTTTTATAAAGTGAAACAAGGAGATTAGTGAAAAGCTGCTTAAAAACTCTTTCACTGCCGATCGCGTCTAAAGTCGAATTACCCATACACTGTTGATAGCGACTTGAGTCGAAACGGGTACATGCTGCCAACAGGACGGGTACATGTGGTGTAAATATGGCCGTCCAGTGAATATGACGTATATGAGTGCCAGTGGTGGGCACGTGCATGACATGCTTATACGCTCCAGACTATATAACATCAGGAAACATGTGAGATAGTGCAGATAAGATGCAATCTCTTTATATAGGACTATGTAACACGAACAGTAAATATAAGGGCACTCGGTGATGTCATGGTCACGTGATCATTTCATAGGTCACGTTTGTGTCTATAGCTATCACATTTTAATCAATAATATAAAATGGAAACGCAAATACAGCAACCTACCCAGTATATGTTCACAACAAGCCTATAACATAATGAAGTCGGAAAATCCCCAAAACATACGGTTATACTGGTGTTATATGTAGATCCAAGATGGCCGTGTGGCGTGGTCAATGTGACTGCAACATATTAATATATTCTATATAGTCCAACAGTACAAGGCAAAGACATCTACGATATATTGAACCATCAATGCATTACCCACACCTATACCTGTATGTACATGGTATACGTGAGCACAAAGATAAGTTCATGGTAATCATCACAGTCACGTGACTTATTCAAATATGGATATATACAGCACATTTTGGCCGGGTATGGATCCCTCCCTTAAAGATGACAACTATATATATCCATATACGCATGAATATGCATCAAACAGCCATTAGCGTGTAAACCAAGCTGCCACCAATGTCACGTGTCACACTATATATCTCCTAACTTATCACCATGTAAATACGTTTGTATCGTCATCTTGATCGCATGTGTGTTATTATATTGTATTAGGAGAGGGGCTTCATAAGTTGCAAAAACTTTTGCCCCAATCCCTTTTGTATATTATGCAAATAAAATATGTTTCAAGTCAAGTCACGTGAGCGCTGTGGTGGTGGCATGAGTGGCTATGAACTATGTCTAGTCACATATGAAGTTTCAACACATTTCAAGCGATACTTGAGATACACTATGTTACTTTTATATACCATTAATGCGTGTATACATGTATTGTATGCTTGGTAGTGTGGACTCCGTCTGTGGCGCTGAGTGACAGCGAAAAAGTTAATAACATCAAATTATGGGCCATTGGCATCAAGATTGATTGACTAATGTCATGAATACTATTTCCACAATTGTGGATATATAGAAGGCCACCAGGATAGATAATTCTCTGAAATTACCTCCCAATCGGTTAACATATACCTTAGTTATTGTGGAAAGTGACCACCCAGAGATGCAAGTGGTACAACTCACACATGACTATACAATCATTCTATATATACAAAAAGATCACACAAATTACAATGTAGCCGCTCGCCATATACGCGCACACCTCACACGTGACCATATAAACCCACTTGTGTTACCGGTACACTCCAGGAACTACACACCATGAGTCACCATGCAGCTACACATGTGACATACGTGTAACGTCACATCCTGTATATATATATACCATACTCATGACCATAGCATCACTACAGGTATACATATACACCTCACCAACGGATATGCCAATACCCCGCACTATCATTCATACACTCCAGATTTGCATATGCACATCGCCAATAACAATTCATCCGCTCGATGTATATTCGTGCACCTTATCCATGAGCATACAGCTACTCTACGTATATCTATGCATCCACCAATGACAATACAGCTACGACAGAGATGCACATACATCACATATACAACCATGATCACAAGGGCACTTCATATATACCCACACGCCCGCCAATAACAGCTATACCGCACATTCATTCCATGTACACCTATATACATTACACATAAGCATACAGCCACTCCTATTTATCCATACACCCACACATGATCATACAGCCAACATGTGCATACATATACACCCAGCCATGACAATAGTCATACAAGGTACATGTACACATGCATATACCACACATGACCATACAGTATATATACATAAACAACACACAGCTTACCATGTAGCTACTACCATTATACCCATACACCACCTCAATGACCATACAGCCAATCACCGTGTAGCTATTCAACTCACACAAGACAGTACATTCAGTCCTTTCATACCTATTCATCACATGTATGGGCATACCACCGTGATAATATTACCACTCGTTTCATTCATGACCATACAATAACTCCATGTATAACTATTCACGTCACCTATGACCACACTTTCACTACCTGGCTGCCATTTTGACACACAATTAGGCATATATTAATTTGATTTTCATGATAATCGGCGAGAGTAGCCACTTCATATGGTATCAATCAGTTCCGCTAGGACGTTCTGTCCATTTCCATTCAAAAATATGGCCAGAATACCAAAAGTCGTTTTTGGAAAAGTTCCATTCTGCATCATTTAAAATGAATTTGTCATGGCAAGTCATCTTGAGAAATTGTGTCTAAAACACATAAGTGTGACAAATTTAAGACAGATCAAAACAACAAATATCTATGATACCAAGATATTATACATTTTACTTGTCCAAATGGTCCAAATCTGAAAATTAAATGTTTGCCGATTTTTATGTCAAGTTTGTGACAGAAAAATCCAATATTTATGGTAATGTCAGTGGTACCAATATGACCACTTAACCAATGTGCATCAGAAATGTTAGACTTTAATGTATATAAGACAGAATAGTCAATTATTGTATTCATCAACCACAAATTGTATGCGATTAAATGGCATGCTGGGGCAATATTTACCATTTTCCAGATTTTGGCCGCCGATTTGGCAGTCATTTTTTAGGCAAAGTGAGAATTTTTGTTCCATTGAGTTGAAATATTCATTAGCAATGGTATGCATCACTTTCTGTGCACAGTTCTGTCCATTTCTTCTTAAAATATGACAAGAATCCTAGCGTGATTTTTGGTGAAATTTCATTCCAAGTTATGTAAAAATCGAATTATTGAGGGATCGGATTGCTTCTATGATCACTTAACATGAAAGTACAAAATAAAGTCACATTTCCGAACCAGTTCCATACATGAGAAACTAATATAGAAGATATTGGTGAAAAACGCCAAATTGTCCTCTTTCAGCTGCCATTTTGACGTCCATCTTGGACTGGGAGTTCCAATTTTACCAGAAATATGTGATATTATATCTAGCTCCGTCAACCTTACTCCAATTGCCTAATTTTAATAAATTATATATTTCACGAAACGCTCTTTAAATTCGTGAAATTCCTTAAAAGATGGGTTAAAGTGAAATTTCAGCGTAACTCCATACCTAATAGCAATTAGTATATGAATATGTACATATGTACAACATTTCATGCTTTAATCACAAAGCAATCAATTTTGATACTTATCTATTGCTCTATTTAGCCAATATCGGAATTTGAAGGGTTAATAAAACCTGCTGGGGATGACACAGCAAATAAATGTTCGAATTCTATACTTATTATGTATCCCACTACCATAAGGCATCATATTATGTTGTCCATGGGGCTGTCCGGGCTCTCTTGTGTTCTTCTGGCGCATATCGTCATTTAAGGGGTTAACGAAGCCGGCCGTGAACGAGATGGCGAGTCAATCTTCACAGTATACCTAGAGTGAGTTCCTCGCTACCATTCGTCATCAAGATATAATGTGATTGGGTCTCTGGGTCTGCCTTGGCTCTATCGGTTTCTTTTAGTAAATATCGGCATTTAAAGGGTTAATAAACACGCCGGTGGATGACACAGCAAATCAATTTTCACAACCTATGATTATTTTGTATCCTACTACCATAAGTCATCATTTCGGCCAATTTGGCCGTTTACTTCATGTCTGTTTTTCATCTGACGTGTGTGTCGAATAAATGATGTGGAGGATTTATGTAAATGTTAGCCCAAACTACATTTCCAAGTAACGATGGTTTTGTTGTTTATTTTGAGGAATAATACCGCGTCAGATGAATTCAGCCCAAATATGTTAACAGTTGTCGTGTAAAACATTCGGCAGTAGGTTAGCGTTATTTAGTATTTGTGGATGTCATTTAACATGGGGGAAATAGACTACTGCGCTGGAACGAGCATGTGAATTTGTCGTTTTAATGTATAGCAACTTGATAATCAATAACAGAGGCATTCTCTGTCAAATATGGTCGCTCTATTTACGGTATTAATTGCGGAACTTTCTAAAGTAAACTACGCGTAAACGGATACATACGGTAAATTATAGAAGGTGCCGGAATCGGCCTAATCGCCCTAGGGCCAACTCGCCCCAGTCGACGTGTGTCAATTCGGTACCTACTATAACATGTCCCCGAGGATGAGTCCGGCTCGAAATAAAATATGTACACGGATGTTATATAGCGTTTTGTCCGTTGTTTCTCAATGAATATTATTGAAATTTGGTGTATATGTCCGGGCTGGGACATGGAATACAACAACGTTTGAATTGTTTTTAAATTTACAAATTTGTTGATTTTATTCATTTTTTTTTTTTCGTTCTGAAAACACACTATAAAGTGTATATAATATAATAACGAACACGAGACATACATAATTTATAAACTGTTAACAAAAGATATCAAATTCAATACATGACAAAGATGACTCAGTGGAGTTTATAAAGTGAACATAAAAACATTGAGGTAAGAATCTTTTTAAGGAATGCAACTTTATTTAATGATAATAAACACATAAATTAAAATAACAAACATGAGACATACATAATTTATAAACTGTTAACAAAAGATATCAAACTCAATACATGACAAAGATGACTCAGTGAAGTTTATAAAGTGAACATAAAAATATTAAGGTAAGAATCTTTTTAAGCATTACCAAACCGTTTAGCACAGACCACAGTCCACTTCACTCATCCGATCATCACCAAACTTCATATTTATCTTGATATTGATCTATCAGATGAGAGCTATCAAATATTTTTTTAATTTCATAGGAAAAAATGGTCGCCAGCGGCCATATTGCATTTACGTTATATGTTATCGCGTTATGTCGATATCTAGTATTACTTAGAAATTTCACCTTTCCAGATTCATAATTGCTCCATTGACTGTAACAGATGAAATTATTCCCCTCTTCGGATAGAGTGTCACTGAAACTTTATTTTGTCAGACTGTCTGTATAATCACTGATTATATATGGCAATAATCTGTAATAAGATGTAGCACTATTTTATTTTATATTTACACGCAGTGCTGTTTTTATACAACAATTCTAATCCCCCCTAGATCATCATGTGATTGACCATACATCGCGCGAGGACCTGGTTGAATTAAGGGGGGTTTTATGGATCACTTCTGTCCTCAAGCTAGATTATACTTATGACATTTAATGGCATGTTTCTAACGTGGAGGGTTAGATATGCTTGAGAAACCACCACTCTTTAATTCACACCAAGTTCTCAGCTGTCATGAACCCATAGCCATGATATATGGTTTATTTTATGTATACTAGTAATATAGTTATTTTCAGTACCTTTATATACCAGTACTGTGTATAACAATGCATATAAATTAATCAATGTATACATGTATATTGATTCAACGGATTCAGTGGTTTTGTCCATCAGTCTATCAAATTTTCGGGGAAAACATGGCCACAAGCAGTACACCCTGCTAAATTTCGAATTTGAATCAATTGGCGCACCCTGCAGCCAGCTTTTATTGGAGAACTTTTTCTCATGTGGATATTTTGGGTCACCGCTAGATGTGAGCCATATTTTGTTCTCAAACTGTCCTTGTGAAGACATCACTGCCAGCGGTGATCTTCAATTTTACTATTTTTATGGCTAAATAATTTGGTTGATCCTACAGACGACACCCCTTGTCCGATCGTCACCAGATTCCACAATGATCTTCTGGATAACCAGCGTGAGAGTAATCTAATTTTCCCGAATTTCGTTAAAAAAACATTACCACAGGCAGCAATTTGGTATCTTACTCTTTGATCCTCTTTTGCATGACTGAATTGTTTAGCAACTGTACAGACATATCCCTCATATGATAGTCACCAAACTTCATATTGATCTTCGGGCTGACTAGATGGGAGCTATCGAATGCTTTGAAATTTTTTGGAAAACATTGTCGCCAGCAGTCATCTTCTATTTTGGTTTTTATATACATGTATATCTCTTCATGCGGATAGCCAGTATTACGTAGGTACTTCAACTTTCCGCATTCCTGTCATCATTTGAAATATAAGAATTTACCTGATACATGCACCCTTCAAATTTTTTTTCGTCGTATCTATTTTAATGACCCGCATGGTAATATTGATACAGATATATTTGTCAAACATTTCTTTGTACAATATACAGGTATTTAGTTTGTAACTAAATCTAGAAATATATAATAGTAGCTGGTGGACCCGACTTCGTCCGGGATGTTCCCCTCTGATTTTCGGAGAATTGCGCGATTTAACCTTGAATTGACTATTTTAAAGGTGAAGGTCATGTCGGGGTCACGATTTGACCCGTCCAAAACACTCCCCGGACAAAAGTCACGACAAAAGTACCCGTCGAAATCCGCCCGGCTTTACCCGATTTGACCTTGAATTGACAATTTTGAATGTCAAGATCAGGTCAGGGTCATGATTTGACCCACCCGAAACACTCCTGGGACAAAAGTAACAGTAGGTATCAAATTTCGTTGAAATACTTCCGTTTTACCAGATTTGACCTTGAATTGATCTTTTTGAATGTCAAAGTCAGGTCGGGATCAAGATTTGACCCGTCCAAAATACTCCCTGGAAATAATTCCCCCTAGGTATCAAATTTTGTCAAATCTGTCAGGCAGTTTTCCCGGCCATAGCTAACAGACAAACAGACAGACAAATGTCCAAAATATATATTAGACTAGCTGATGTACTCGACTTCGTTCGGGCTAGTTAGGGATTTTTTTGTGATCGCCTCCATCTGGACAGTACCCAGTATATACAGCGTCTGGCCAAACTATTGTTCAATTGGTCCAGAAACATGCCTATATCAACACGTTCGAGAACATGGTCCCACGTGAAATTGGACCCGTCCATATTGCTCCCGGGATCGAAGTAGTCCTACACACAAATTTTTAGTCGGATGTCCAGAAACATGCCTATGAGCGAGGTCAAGTTGACACGTTAAATACCAAATTCGAGCAGTGTTAGAGTCTATAACACATACACACATGCATGCATGCATACACACATACATACATACAGACAGGTGTTTCAAAATGTATAATCGATAGCTACAACAATTCTATGGTAGATAGTTCACGGCCGACCTGATGCATGCATCTTAGTTTTCTTGTATTATACTGCCCACGGGATCGTGTGACTGTCCGTGCCTACCCGGGCTTGCCCGAGCACTAATTAGTCACACCGGACGGAGCGGAAAGATGAAATCTTGTTAGCGCTGCCAGGACCTAACAATTTTAAACAGATTAGCGTATAACATCGTCGCCCATTATTTCGCGTTCCGCGTGTATAATGTTTCGGTGATTCTTGGTATACATGGGTCATGGGCGTTTTATTTATAGAAATGGGATTTTTTGGGACAGATTAAAAGTCGAACTGCGACCCGGAGGCCGAGTTCTGGTGAGATGCACGAGTGATAAGCCGTATATATATAGTTGTTGTAATAATTTGAAGGATTAGTTGTTTTATAACGGAATTGTGAGTTGGTCATTCGTGAAACCAATATATTTTATATTCTATAATTACAATCATGGGTATATAATATATGATCTTGAGCGCGTTACCATTTCTCAGGCTGACATTGGGTTTCATGTGTGTTTATGATTCTGATGGCTGTGTGTTGGCGCGCACTCAGTATCTCTAGTTGAATAATTATATAGACTGATTAGTGATTCCTGGCTCAAAATGTGAAAATCTTAACACGTAGTAACCTGAGCCGTTAGCCATATTATTAGTGGAATTACGAATACCATGGATGCACTGGAATTCATGCGGCATTTACTTTTCCCGACCCAATCATATTAAAAGTCCTGTTTCTGCTGTCTGGAGTCGTAAGCCAAGTTGGTGGTGCGCTTCGGTGAACTTTGGGGAGAAACGCGGTGGTAGGCTGTGCTCCGCAGATCAATTGTGGGAGATACACGGTCAAAATATGAAAAATTTGCCGCATGGATGCAATTTCCGCGCCAAAGGAAAGTTTTCTGGTCGCGATGTCTTCTTTAAGCCGATATATTGGTTCTCTAATAGTTTTCTGACGCTTCCGCGTTTAACGCCCAATTATAGCTGCTTTATTGGAAATGCTTGGAGCAGCGAGGCAATTAATTCTCCGCTTCGCTGTTATTACATCAAACTGTCAACGCGTTGAATGGCCGACATATTTCCAGGAATGTCTGTCTTGTCGGCTTCACTCTGATGTCGTAAAGAAAACTCCAATGTCCTTTGTTTTCGTTCAATATTGTTTCCACGATATTGCTCTCGGACTTTTGTGTCGGGAGTCTCGCGATCTTACGAACATATTGTATAGGATTAACGCCATTGTTGTGGGAAATTATTCATGACTCTTATAATTAATTCCGAATTTATTCGAAACAATTCCTGTTCATGTAGGATCGTGTTGTCAACGTTCAAATTACGATCAATAGATTAAGAAACACGTGTAAAATATAAAACGCTTTCCAAACTACAATCTACACGCCGATAAATTGCATTTAAACTGATTACGTTTTCCAGAGACCATGCGAAAGTGTGAGCTCCAAATCACGTGTATATCAAGTATAGTATACGATAAAATAGATAACGCACCGCTTCTAAATGTTTGAATAATCGATACTTTCACATTCATCAACGTTTGTTTTTCTGTGACCTAAAGGGTCTTCATTTTACCGTACCATAAAATATTAACAACAACAACAGCAACAACCCCATCTTACTTCTTATTTTTCTTAAAATCAGCAGTTGGTGGAATCTTTTTTAGATTGTTTGTGTTTCCTGAGGTCGGACAAAAGGGAATTTACATGGCTTGCATTTTGTACCCCGTTCGTGCAACTATACAAGTATACAAATCGTATTGAGATCCATAAATATCTGAACGGTATATATTATTTTCACCCTTGTCTATAACTTATAACTATATATGCTTCGTATTCGCTGACTATATACGCACGTGAGCAGGACAAGGGAACTCAATCTGCAAGGGACAAATAAAAAAAAAGGATGGTCGGAGATATTTTTCACATCTAATAACTCACTAGAACAGTTTACCAATGTTCAAGTTCATGAAAATTTTCATATTTGCCTCATTATATCGTCCCGGGGCAAAGAGACAGATGCTCGTTCTCGTTATTTGATACTGACTTTGGACATTTAGGTTTGTGTGGTTGTCTGTCCTATCCCCAACCAGTTTGCTCAACATGTCAACAGTTTTAATTTCATGCCTGGAACGACATCAGGTGGGAATTTCAGTCTTTGGTGAGGTTGTGCTTATAATTCTTTATATCTTTGTTCAATCTAGTGTGAAATAGCATTATGTAAAAAAAACTCCGAATATTTTCGCACATCCAAATTGTTATGATGGTTATCAGTTGTAAACTTTTCAGCGAAAACGGAGTTTTAAGTTGGAATTTTCGTTTGATAGATTATATATATACAGTTGAAAAATCTAAAGATATTTTTTCCCGATTTTGGGAATTTGTATCTGGTTTACAGTGCAGTGGGACTCACACCAACGAAGACATAGCTCTATACCTCTATATATGTGTTAGATTGCTTGCAACAAATGTTTTGAAACGGTGTTAATCTTCAGTTAACCTCAGTACTTGATACTAACGTGGATATGTGATATGAACTAGCAGAGCCCTACAAATACCCAAGGCGACTTCCTTCTGGCAATCTTGCTATCGTTAGTCAAACTTGTTTTCTTGCGGATAAGTCGACATGCAGCATGCGACACTTAAACACGAAGCTGTCATTTTGATTTCAAAGATATTCCCGGCACACCTTTGGCTGTTTGTACGCACTTACGTGATTGTACGGGTGTACTGGTGAGCAGGTGTTCGTTATCTACCCATATCGCCGATACATAATCCATTTACGTGACATTGCTATATTTCGGATATTACAAAACATCTAGAATATGATTTCCAATGTCCATAATCTATTGTTACTGTCAATTGTGCTATGTAGCAAGAGTTTTGAGTCTCTTTACGGTGTATTCTCTTTGTTGACATTTCAAGTGAAGTACTGCTAGCATGTCTCCGATATAGAGATGACAACTCAAACTGACCTTGATATCGTGACGACTCACTTGCAGAATGTTAGTACACGTAGCATAGACAGGGACGTGTCTAGATTGTGTTTAATTGTTTGGGTGTCCAACTTGCATTTTCCAACTTCACCGCCATGCACATTTGAAAAGCTGTGCTCCCAACTCTATGAAGCTTCATTCGCACCCATGCATCCCATTGAGTTGACATTTTCCAACCGATACATACCCCTGATAGATTGGGTGCGATGTTGGAATTTTTCTAACATTGAATGATTTATTCTAACTGCCATTTGAGTCTATTTGTTCGAATTTTTCACTAAAACGATATAGTTTACACAACAAATTACTGCTCGTGAAGAAAATGAATCAACATAACTTCGGTATAAAATTGCTAATTCAGGCACGAAATTTCAACTTTTGAAAATATTGACTAAATCGGTTGTTGGATGAGAAACCCTCCACCACCTGCCGCGACGGCCCTGGCAAATGACTTTGAGACAATGACGAATCGCTTGCAAGAATGATAGTATATATATGTTACTGATACAGACTTCGCTATATAGTCCTCCGGATCATCTGTTCTTTGGATATAGAGACGACTGTTAAGAGGGCGAAGTTTCCAAGGTTTTCATTACTGAATGGATTCTCCCAGGCAATTATACAAGTTTATACATTGGTCTGGTCTATTATTCATTGCATGGAGAGGTGTTCAGGAGATATATAAGCGGGCGGTAGACAGACGAATAACCAACACAAGTGCAAAATGTTCCCTTTCTTTTGTTGGAAATGGCCAATTAAAATTATGGGCCGGATTCGTCATCCAGTTTAAACCTGTACATTGACGGTCCAGCCAAACCGGGTCGATGGGGGCGTTTGTTGTCGATGAGTGGATAGCTGATTCGGTGAGATCAGCATACAATCATACTGCACGTAGTAACCAGACGGACCACAAACATGCCGGCAGAATGGTTATTGGCACGCCCTCAATTAACGCGAACAACGCATGCTTATAACAACCCTCGTGTGAGATTAAATCAATTATGACACGATAATACCCAGCCATCTCAGGTTAAGCCTCCCTAAATCCGATTTAGCTGGACCGCCGAATGCTATGTTTTAGTTGTCGGTTTAAGGTTATAAATACGCAAAACAAATGAATATCGCAATTGACAAAAAAAAACTTATCTCAAGCACTTTATAAGTGTGAGTGCTTCTGGCTTGCTTATATACTCCAGTCAAAGTATGCTCGTTATCGTAATAATAAATTTTCGCTGTCGATAGAATGGGGCGGTCCGCAATATATACAGTAATGCCCTAATTAATCGACTTCTTAACCACAACAGAATTATGGGTAACTTTTCAGGATTTAGCCGGAAATATGGCTTGTTGCCATTCATCGGAAAGCTCTCGGTGAGAGCTTTCCGATGAATGGCAACAAGCCATTTACCCATAATTCTGCTGTGGTTAAGAAGTCGATTACTTACAGCATTACTGTACGCAAGTACGATTATTTAGCTCGATGATATATACACACTATGTAATCACTTGAAGCGGTTCGGTGTCGCGTCATGTTCTCTGTATTTACACATGTAGCCAAAAAAAGTGTCATTATTAATATACCCGTTCTTGGTATGTATACATTGGTTCAATGCTGCCGAATTTCAACATAAAATGGGGTGTATTTCAAAGTAATTCTCTTATTTCTCCACGTTATCAGGCATAGGCCAGATATTCAGTCATATCGATAAAAATGGAGCGCAGATGTCGTGTTGTAATGCGAAAAGTGTCGCACAAAAGTACACCTATTAATTTCTATTCGATAACCGGAAAAAAGTGTCATTATTATTATAACGTTATTATACAATGCTGTGTACAGTACGTGTTATTCTTGTGTAATAACACCTTGTATATATATATAGTGATCTGTTTCATTATAGCTTGATTTGGTTTTGGAACAGCCATTAATGGGTGATTTATTTTTGGTAATTTGAGCGATTTTACTATCGTGAGTCTGCCATTAGGAGTCATGTTTCTCTTTCCCAGGAATCTATCTCATTTTTCATACTTTTTAATTTGTCAGCATAATTCAGATTTGGAATATTGTTTAGGTTCGTATGGAGTTTTATTCTTAGCATTTCAAAATCGTTTGTGTCACAAATATTCTCTATCTTTCTATGCGGAGTTTCGTTCTGCCGTTCTGACCAGATACTTATAATACCACTCTGCATTAATCCTTCTTTATATTGCTCCAAATCCCTTCAACTGTAATAGGGACTGTGTAAGGCTACATTTGCTCCCGTCTAATATATATCATCCGCACACATGGATATTTTAATTTCGGTTTTCCGATCATAATAACTCTAATAGTTTTAATATTTCGTATTAGTATGGCTAGTATTTCTGCACATACAAGAAACATGTAAGAGATAATGGGTTCCCCTTGATGACATCCCCTTCCTAATTGGAAGTTTTCTGAGAGAAATCCGTGTGTTGTAACCGTAGCAGTTCAGTTAGAGTAGAATGTATTCACCCAATTTAAAAATGTCTAATACTTGATTAATTATACTTCTAAATCTTCTTGCTATAATGCAAGCACTTGCTAATTTATATGAACAGTTCAGTAATAGGCCTCCAGTTCTTTAAGTACATTTTGTCTTTATTTGGTATTCGCAATAGAGTGATCACCCCTTGTCTTTGAGTTATAGACAATTCACCAATCGCGTATCCGTGATTAATTGAGCGCCATAAAAATGACCCTTATCTCCAGAAAAATTGAAACTTTACTGTATATCCACTCAGACTAGGGCCTTCATTCAACATTGCTTTGAATGCAGTGAGTAATTCATCTTTTGTAATTAGCCTTCGATGCGTGTTGCTTGTTCTGCAGTGAGATGACGTGGGAAGTCGCAGCTCTTCATTATCGTGTTTAGATAAAACAGCTTATAGTTTGTTTTTTTCTTCGAATACTAGTATCGCGATTTCTAGAGGTGTGTGAAGTTAGTTCGACGTTGGACGTTCGATATTCGATATTTAAAAAAAATATTTGGGGTGCGCCACGAGTCCAATTCGTGCTCTCCCACTGAAACTTCGTTCGAAAATTCCGCGCTTTTCCTGTTTTCCAGACCATGACTTATACGACATAAAGCTGTAGAGAGCGCAGGCAAAATTAACTGGCCGATTGAGCTGAAATTTGATAATTATAGTCGCTCCCATGTGAGAAATGCACATGACAATCTAGAAGTGCAGACATGGTGAGCGTCATGCGTTTTAAATATCGAATATCATAGCTGGACTGGAAAATTTCCAGCCTGTTCTCCCAAAAACACGCACATTATCTGCTTACAATAGAACTTATTTTAGGTTTATAATCTGCTTAGAATTTCCTAATTTTGAGTCGATAATATGCTGAAAATTATAGAATTTTAGTCACATACTTGTCTCATATATAATGAGGCGATTCTAAGCCTATTGTTCGGACTACGGCAGAATTAACTCAACTCACGACTTTTCAGGTGTGCTCTCTTTAATATACGTTTTAACTGTGGCCCGACCATAAAACGAAACAACGGGTATGAGCCATTATCTCCTTATTTCAGAATCAAATAATCACATTATGTGCCTAGTTCACATTATAGGTCGATTATGTGCTTATTTGTACGGGGATATGTTGAAATTTCGGCAAAAAAAGCAAAAAAATTGATCGCACAGGAGACATCTCTAGGAATTATTCGTGCTTTCCAACTCACAAATTTTCCACTTTTTTTTTTAGCCGAAATTTTATTTCACGTTCGGTATTCGTTGGATATTCAGATATTCATTCGAGATTCGCGTGAAGCTGGTTGGATGTTCGACGTTGGATATTCGATATTCGGCACTTAGAAAATTTCAATAAAATGAATTTTCGTTTTATGCAGTTCTAGATGCATTGACTATTTTGTTGGTGTCAGTTATTGTTTCTCCATTTTCTTGTATAATTTTAGACAATGTGTTTGCTGTGAAATGACGCTCAGAAAATATTTGCTTGGTTTTTCTCCTTCTATCCACCTTGGTTTTGATATGATAATTGAACCTTTAATTTGCTTTTCCCTGAATTCACTTAGTTTTTTTTTTTCAGCTTTATTTATGTTATTGATCAGACATTCACAGTCTTCTGTTTTGGCGTTTTCCGCTATAGTCTGATTTCAAGTGATTTTTTTCTTATTCTCTAGTGAATCATCATCTCGATTTGGGTTTTTTTCTTCTTTTGTTTAGACGAGAAGGCTATTGTATGTCCTCGTATGTTTAAAAGTAGCGCTTCGAAGACCAAGTTATCATTTATTACGAGTTGTACATTATTTATGTTGAGTTCTGGGCCGTTAATATAGTCATAAACCATACATGCGTACCTGTTTATGTTTTCTATTATAACTTGTTTTACCATGTTTGCGTAATCGGGATTTTTAAAGAGAGAATTATTAAACTTCCAGGAACTTCTTCCTCTTTTTTGGTATTATGAAATGTTAATAACATTGTTACGATTTAGTGATCTGTTCGGTAACCTGGAATAATGTTCGGAAGTGACTCGGTATCTACGAAATCCAATAGTTCATCTGATATTAAAAAATAATCAAGGCGTGACATTTACACTGGTGACACCCTCCTCCAAGTATAGAGTTTCATTTTGTATCCTCCATACATCGTTTAGATCAAGTATTTTCATCATTTCGTTAAATTTTTAGTTTGCTTTAGGATTTGGCGCTTGTTTGTGGTTTAGTGTGTCCATTTGTATTTAACTTGTAGTCCGTGGGCCAAACCAGATATTTTTCGAGTTGGCTGCACCCCCCCCCCTCCAACAAAGGTTTTTATATATCAAATTAAAGGTCATCATATGGCCATCAGATTTTGCTTGTTGCCCGTTTCAGAAAATGTCCCAAAATAGATTTTTCAGGGAAGACAACTCTTACCCCTAAACTAAAATGAAAATTTTCTCGAGTACATGTGTCAGGGCATAAACAAATTATTGCGGTTATAAACAGCACAATATATCGTTTACATTATTAAGAAATGATCATAAAATGACACGCGATACAAAACTAGACCATTTTACGAGCTAGTTAGAAAAACTTGAGATAAATATTTTGAAATTGCGAAAAATGACTTGGATCTTTAAAACAATTGTCACATATAAATGGCTATAACGTGTGAACCCACATGGGCTATTGATCCGCAACATGGCTCAAAAATTGCCCCATTGACATATCAAAACGATTTAAATAATGGAATGCCAAGAATATTGCTGTGAAAATGTTATACGTAAACTTAACCCCACCCCCTAAAATATAACTTTTGCAGAAAAACGAATTATGTAGTTTACACTTAGAATGCTGCATGTCAAGTTGTTTTTAGAAGCATAAACTGAAACAGTGTATAGAGTGATGAAGGGAATTATAAATAGCGGTGTCTGAACGTGATCTAAGATTAAAATTTGAAAACAATTTATGAAAAATGAGAATTTTAACTAATTTCTGTAAAATTTACAACATTGTCATTTAAGTTTGATAGGCTATGGTATAACCTCACGAGAACACTGGTCTAGATTTAGTAAGTTTATAAAACCCCATACGATCACCTTTCTGGCAACTCTTTCATATATTTTTCAATTTTTACTTGAATTTTTATGGAAATATTATATATCTATTATATATTTTGGAAGATCTGTCTGTGTGTGTGTGTGTGTGTGTGTGTGTGAGGGTGAGGGCGAGTGTGTGAGGGTGTGAGGGAGGGTGTGTGTGTGTGTGTGTCTGTCTGTCTGTAATCGATGGACTCGAAAACGGCCCAGCCGATTTCGATGAAACTTGGTATGTGGGGGTATTTTTGGCCGGGGAGTGACATGGGCCTATTAATTTGCTAGTGCGACGTGACATTGACCTTGAAATCGGGTCATTTCAAGGTCAAACGCCCGAAAATCACGGGATTTCGATGAAACTTGGTATGTGGGGGTGACGTCGGCCGGGGAGTGGCATAAACCTATTAATTTGCCCGTGCGACGTGACATTGACCTTGAAATCGGGTCATTTCAAGGTCAAACGCCCGAATATCACGGGATTTCGATGAAACTTGGTATGTGGGGGTACTTTCGCATGGGGAGTCTCATAAGCATATTCATTTGCCCGTGCGACGTGACATTGACCTTGAAATCGGGTCAATTCAAGGTCAAATCGCCAATTTTGATGGGATTTCGACGAAATTTTATACATATGGTTACTTTTGTCCACTGAGTGTTTTTGACGGGTCAAATCGTGACCCCGACCTGACCTTGACCTTCAAAATGATCAATTCAAGGTCAAATCGGGTAAAACCGGATGGATTTCGACGGGCACGTTTGTCGGGTACTTTTGTCCGGGCAGTGTTTTGGACTGGTCAAATCGTGACCCCACTTGACCTTGACCTTCAAAATGGACAATTCAAGGTCAAAGCCCGGACGAAGTCGGGTCACCTTCTAGTATATATATATTTCAACTGAACACATATGGTTATAATGGTTTATGAGTGAGACTTGTGTTATACAGAATGGTATTTTCTTATTTGTGCCGCGCATGTCAGGACAGTGATCACAACTGACAATAGATATGGCATTACATGCTCTACATATTTGACAATAAGTTTAGGATGGCATCCAAAACGGCCAACAAAATCGAAGTTTCTCACACTTTCCGTCACAAACGTGACTGAGTTCGTTATCTTGGGACAAGGGAATTGTTAATGATGAGTTAACTGGTAACAGTAAACAAACATAAGAACCCTACTATTGTTTCAATTAATTTAAGCTAATGAGTAATTGATTATCTTAAGGACAATAGCTACTCATTTATTGGGGGAATACTTGATAAAAAGATATAGAAAGATTAAAACAATCATCACTAACATGTGTTTTTTGGATCAGTTTAGATAAGTAATATCAATTTATATAAGTTGTCTGAAGAAAATTGAAATTGTATGCCCAAATTACCAGCCTCCAATTTCAAGTTGCCTATCTCTGATGTAAACATGTGTTCAGGTGAAATGCATTATATTAACGAAATTATTTGCTATACAGAGGATTTTTTTGTCAATAAAGAAATGACTTTTGCAGTATATAATATTGTTTCCAAACAGTTTTCAAGACATGCTACTACCTGTTCTATAATTTGAGTATCTATAGTCGTTAAATGTTCTCTCACGCTGCTCATCCTATATATCAGTCGTCAAAATTCACACTCTTTCTGTTATTGTAGACATTCTCACACACATCGTTACATGGTCAGTCTGCATTGGAACAAGATCATTTGTTAGATTCACATGAATCTTTGCAGCCAAAGCTCAGTAGTCACAGTAGATCTGGAGGAATTATAATCCGACTGGCGTGTAGGACTCAATCAAAGAGCGACCATCCATGGCTGTCAGAACATGGTACACAACGCTGGGGAGTCAGTATGATGTGCCAATCACTGATACAGTTCGCACGAAGATGTGTTAATGTGATTTCTTAAGGAGTCTGTGGCTGCTGGTGGTAGAATGTGTGTTCGTTAATTTGTCTAATTGACGACATTATAGCTCACCACAATTTATGCAAACTCTTGGTGGGATATATAGTGTCATCGTCAATATTAATAGATTGCACAAATTGATGCAAAAGTCGCATCACATTTCACTGCTTTTGACTACTAAGACAAATGGCTATATTCTATAAGTATTTGTGAATGTCGTAGCCTGTCAACGCGTGAATTAGAGGCAAGGTTTCACACACCTCTTGAACAAAACTGCCCGCTGTGTCGTTCACGGAAATGACACACGACCTATTTTTTATTTCAGTATGAAGAATTATCCTAGCTCATATTCATCATGAAACATAACATTATAGTATTTCGACATGTACGCCAGGGGAATAAAAACAATAACTAGCGTCCGAACGAGGGGTGCTGCATTGGCTGCTTGTAACAGCATACATGTATCCGCTTCCTCGTGGTAACATACTAGCACGAGATCAGGAAATAACTCTAAGCGAACTTCGCCATTGAATGACCGTATCACGTGACATTCGACCCCATGGCAAACATAATTCAGTGATTTTGAAACAGCACTCGACCATTCGCGAAAAAATAGAAGCCTGTTACGGAGTCTTTGTTATCACCACCTGATCAATATTTGGCATTGTCTGGAAATGTGTCATGGACACAGGATATGTGAAGCCTTGCCTGAATACCAGGATTGTATTATCGGGTTGCAGGAAAAAGGTAGCATAATGACTTATTATGAAAAAGAGGTGCAATGTATCATACTATGCAACAACTTCAACAATCTACTAATATCGACGATGACCTACTTACATCCTGCTTTATGTGACAAACCGGCATGTATTCAAGTCGTTGAATTACGATAAATTTTCTCCTGTTGTAAAACGAGAACAATAATACCAAATTCAGACTTCTTAAGCAACACATTTTTCGTGCAAACTATCATCCAATTACTTGGCACAATAACTCACACCCATTCTGGAATGCCACGTCCTTATAACCCTGTGCAACTTGGGCTCCATATATAGCCATACCTTCTGTGGCATATATATAACCATAGCCCTGTATCTAGTGCATGAGATACATGTTTATGGTTATATGATAACAACACTAGGCATAGTGACACGAGGTGTCCCTAAAGTATGACCCTTTACCTATATGCCCGTTTGAGTGTAATGTAAATAATGTTATAACATGGACGCAGAGCGGGAATAGTCAGCACCCAGATGCACATGCATAAGAACGAATCTATAACCAATGATGAAGCAAGATTCAGGCGCAATCATGACCAGCCAGTCCAATCTCATTGTCCCTTTCATGCCCGTCGGGTTCATAGCCTAGATAAACACCATGCTACTATTATAATCTTCGTATTGTTAACAAATTCAAATGATTTCAGTTGACCCATAATATATACACACAATCTGGACAGAAACATAACAGCTAAATGGAGTAAAAACAAATCCTAAACATCCTGAAGTACTGAACCTTTTGACATGCAGTGTATCGTTCTGCTTGTCTTCATCAAGCTTGAAAATAGGATTGGCCAAAATGACCCCGCAACAGAAGTACCAATACTGAAAGCATAGTTACCGGGCATGAGATATATGGGTGCATGGGATTATATGGGATTAGTTTTCCATGACGGCCATCGGTGATCGCTTCGTGAGGGGCCCGGAAGTCCTACACATCAACAACGCATCGATGACACTTCATCCCTATCCAAATGCAGTTATGGAACTACTGCGATTTGCAATTGGCTACAATGGTTCATGCGAATTGTTGTTATTTGGCTGCCGACATGTATGGATGTACTGGTGTATGAAATGGAATAACCGAAGTAGTGCCAATTTTGACTTAACTGGCTACCCTGAGGATGAGCAGAGTTATTGGGCATTTTCGTCAATCAATTACTAATCACAATAAATGAGTTGAGACAAGATATTAGAGTTCTTTAGTTTGTGGAGGAGCACCAGTGAATGCATTTCTTAATGACTAATTTCCTTATCCGCATATGACGAACCCAGTTTAATTTGTGTCGGAAAGATTGAAAATATTCGATGTTGGTGCCGTTTTGGACGCCATCTTAAAACAATTATCAAACATGAAGTGTCCGATGCTGTATGTATCTTAATTTGTGTCTAGTGTCACAAAATGCGCCAGAAAATAAGAAAATATCTCCCTAAAAAACGTGAGTCTCGCCATTGGTAGCCATATGTGACCAGTTTATGAAATAGTTGACAAAAAAGTGATCATGTGAGGATTTATGAATTTACAAATTCTGGATCAGTATCCTCGTCTGATTTTTTCATACCCCTATCAAAATTTAATCACAATGTTGTGAAATTTTGATAAATTAGTAAAAATTACCATTTCCCCCCATTTCCCCCCAAATTTTCATCTTAGAACACGTTCGGACAAGGTTGTTTATCATTCCCCTTCATCGATCTCTACACCGTTTCATTTTATGCCCCTAAAGCCTTCTTTGCATGCGGCATTCTAAGTGTAAACTATACACTTAATTTTTCTGAGAAAATGATATTTTAAGGGGTGGTGTTAAGTTTATACCCACAGCGCATTTTCACAGAAATATAAATGGCATTCCATCATCCCAATTGTTTTGATAAGTCTTTGGGGCAATTTTTGAGATATGTTGCGCATCAATAGCCCATGTGTTTCACAAGTTCTAGCCAATTATATGTGACACTATTTTTCAAAACCAAGTAATTTTTTCGCAATTTCAAAATATTTATCGCATTTTTTTCGAACTAGCTTATACATTGGTCCAGTTTTGTATCTCATATTGTTTTATCTTGATCTATAATTAATATAAAAAATGTCTTGTTTACTTTATAACCGCAGTAAATTTTTATACGCTGACACTTGTACTCGATGAAATTTTTATTTTATTTTAGGGTTAGGAGTTGTCTTCCCTGAAAAATCTATTTTGGGATACATTCTGAAGCGGGCAACAAGCAAAATCGGATGCGTCATATAATGACCTTCAATTTGTTATATAAAAACCTTTGTTGGAGGGGGTGCAGCCAACTTCTAAACTAGAGGCTTTCTGAGAATTGGCCCACGGACTATTGCCAGGTTCCAGTCTCCACACCATTTTTTTTTTTCCCAAATGATTCTAGAATTTCAGTAATTTTTTCATAAAATTTCGGTTCGTCGTCATTTGGACCGTATATATTTAAAATTATAAGTCTTTCTCCTTCTACTGTTAGGTCTAGAATTATATAATTCCCATTTGGATCACGTTTTATATTGTGTACTTTAAATAAAAAATTGTTGTTGGGCAGAACTGCGACGTACTCCCCTTGACCTCCAATCGAATGAAGCGAAATATATATAGGATGTCGTCGTTACATTTTCTAGTTTATTAATCTAGTGAGTGCCATGAAGACAGTATATTGAATAGTTCTTTTGTTTGAAAAATTTCAAGACGGTCTCGCCGTTCTGTCCCCTGACCCGATCCCTTACAGTTGAATGAAAGAATTTTAAAAGACTGCACAATTTAGCATTTTTTCACCCTAGTGTTCTTGATACAACTTGTGTACCACATCAAATTTTTCTCAGACTCCACTCTATCACAGAAACTCCTCTTACAAATAACAATTAATAAAACATATATAGGTATTATACACAACATGGCGGACACCTTTTTTGGGATAGCGCCCTGGAAAACACAAAAGTAATAATGTCTAATTAGGTATATGATTAATGAGGGTCCATCTCTTCCCATAACAAGTGCTCAATCCAGAAGAGTCGCCTTATGTAATCACATATGTGATTCATATAGCCTCCAATCTGTTAGTTAAAATGTTAAAGATTTTGAAAGCACACATCGGTACTACCGGGGTAACTTTACCCTAATGTCGAGGTTAATTACTCTGGTAGAATTAGTCTGCTAGAATTACTCTAGTAGAATCCCATATGAATACTTATATTCCGGTAAAATACCTTGACGAAATACATGGGTGGGAACATTTTACTTAAGTAAAAATACATGGGTGGGTCTACATGTGTGCGTATAATATGGTGACTATTCACTGGTTGAATTTTACCAGAGCGGCAGTGACCGATACATCATGCAGACCGATCTGTTTTAATGACAAGTGTACCTTTAAATATATTTAACAACATTCTTGTATATTACAGATACGTATTATCGTTCATATGTGTTTATCCAATATATGTTGCTTTCGTGGCATCGATCGTGGCATGGCTTAGGGTTGCGGCCATTTTGATAGTCATTTCATGGCCGCGGTATATTCTTTTCTGTCCGTGTCTGGCTGTCTGCTTCCAAGGAGGTTCGTGGAGCTCTCTATTCAGGAAGTGTCCATGTCAAAGTTGCTACATTGGGGGGTGTAAATTTGTGGACGCCGTTCGAGTACTCTGTTTTATATCCTCCTTCATGTTAATTCATTTACTGGGATATTGGCTATTGCTTCCACTTGTGACCATATCGTGTGCAAAAATAATTATGTGGTTGATGAAAGGACACAATTTGACTGAATCGGTAAATAATTTCATGACGCGTCTCAATGCTTGCCGTCGTTACGTCGTGAATTTATCGAATCTGGCGACAAATGAATGTTAGTGTATGTGATAGAATGACCATCGGCCAAACGTAAGAACACAGGTTTTCCTTTTTGTGTGAACTTATTATGTGTTCTGCATTGAATAGAAATGGTGTGGTGTCATCACCGGACCCATCCGAGATGGGAATAGTTTAGCCTCCAGAAAAATGTGGTCACATGAATTCACGTGGTGCCTAGACTATTGGACACACGTGTGAATAATTCGCCTCATGTGGTGCCTATGCTAATAGACACAAGTAGGAATTTATGGGCAACATTAATGCTATCGGCGGAATTTAAATTTGTTGACGTTCTCTGGCCAACGGGATGTAACTCTAAATGACAAAACAAAACATGGACGACTGCAAACTCCAGGCAGATTCTCTCCCATCGCTCCGCTGATATTACCACTGCCACAAGGACTTTTTGTAAGGATTTCTGACATGATCTTAGTTCTTATTTTTTAGGATTAAAATTTTCTATATCTGGCTCTGTTCGTATGGTTCTTATCAATACCGGAATAATTACCATTATTGCAAATTTGTGGTGGTTTAAAAAAAAAGAAAAGAAAAAAAAGGTGACTAAATATAGTTCCGACGATATGTAAAATAGATGTATCGGTCCGCAAAGTACCATCCTTATGGCAGTGATGTTTTTGTCTGTTTGGCCTACTTCAAACAGAATTTAAAGGTAGCTAATGTAATTTATCGTCTTAAATAATTCGTACGGTCAATATTAATGGGAATATTTTCTTAATTTTACAGTTGGACTAGCCACCCCTTGCATCAGGACATGTCTATAGCAGTGGAATGTCTATTTTTGTAGATATGTCTATAGCAGTGGTTTCAAAGCACGTGGTTTTAATGTCATTTTTTTCTAATGAACACAACTTTCTCCAACATGTCTACAGTCTGTTTAAAGTTAACACCCATGTTTAACTCAGACAATAAAGCAGTTATCGCCGACAGAAAGGATGTAATTCAGTTTGAAGAACATGTATTCTTTGAAAATTGCAATACGGTAAAATGCTGAAGTATTCCCAATTTAATTCAAACTAATTAGTATTTGCACTAGTCATATAAGTATAGTGGAGCGAAATATAATATCCAAACTACACAACCGCAATCAAACTTACGAGGCAGTTTAGCATAAGTGTTCGAAAACTCAATTTGCGTCAATGTACTTAACCGGCTTTTGTGGTATGGATATATAGCATTATTGAAACTTGTTATAGAAAATTATATGTGCTCATATCTTGACAAGAATTTCCAAGTTACCAGTCGGAAACACATTATTTCATGACATTTTGACATTTAAGCTAAGCTCAGTCACAATGCAGGCTATTTTACAGCACGCCAAAGTACTGCTTCAATTCATTATACTGTAAGTGCAATTCCTGTTCAAAGCAATTCAATTCCAAGTACAATATAAATCGAACTAACATGACTCCGGGAACGTGTTCACTATTCCTAATTCATTATTCGCGAAAATGTCTCTTTCGGTCAATTTGACGGTAAGGGTGTGTGGCCCGCCCCAAATACCCACAAGAAACATCCCACCCTTCACCGGGGGTCTTACCATCCCGTAGGGATGAAATGGGAGTATGGACAATTTTCGACAACGGTAAGGATTTCGGCTGGACCATTTTCGAGAACGGTGGGTGGTCCGCACCAAATACCCACACTCTTAGAACAAATGTGTATAAATACTACACAAAATGTGTTACATTTGATCTTAAACAAAATTGTGTAGAAATGACACATGACATATAATTATTAAATGTGTGTATCATAGTTATTAGATGAAAAGTGTTATATTGGAGACACAAAACTCGTAAAGGCTACCACAGAACAAACAATTGGCAGCAGCTTTAAACTTTGTTTTACACTATGTTTGTGTAAAAACTGAACAACACATAATTGTGTAGCTCAAAGTTTTAAAGCAGCTGCCAATTTTGGTATTATGGCAGCTTTTACGAGGTTTATGTCTCAAATAGAACATATCTCATCTATTAAATATAATATACTCAGATATTCACTCATATTCAATGTTGAGAAAATTCCACCGACACATTTATGTCATGTTGCATTTCTACACACTTGTGTTTAAGATCAAATGTAACACATATTGTGTAGTATTTATACACATTTGTTCTAAGAGTGCATATAAACACCCCATCGCACCCTCACCCTCGGGGTTGTACCACCGGTGTGAGGTGTTTCTAGGGAGTATTTGGGGCGGGATACCCACCCACCGATGTATATGGCGACAAATTGACAAAAAGATACATTTTTGCGAATAAGTTCCAAAAGTCATGTTCGTGATATCGACACCAGATTGAAGGCGTGTGGAGTTAATATGCGATTTATCTATGAGATATGTGGCCTTTCCTTTGTGTGGAAAATTCTACTCCATGCAGGTGGCACACCACGGGCAAGCACGATAAGAAACGACATATTAGCCAATGTGATTCCGTCTATATATATACACTACATCTAGATATATAGGAATTAGCTCGTCACAAGAAGACGACAGAACATTAATTAAAACGCGAAGTGTTTTCTGTTTATGTTTGTATTTATAAGAAAATTAGTTGACAGATCCCATCAGTATTTCTGGAGTCTTTGTCATATTCCTATTCAGATATTTCCTGTTCCTATTCCTGCTGTGCCTGTTATTACAAGTCACCCGCACCAACAACCATGCACGCACGTTGAAGGTTGACACAGAGACTCAACAATTATAAAGCATGCACGAGAGCAGCAACTGGGTTGATACAGATTATAGTTGCCATTATATACAAAGAAGCTGCACTACTTCCAATCCAGACTTCGATGGTCCAGGATCGCATGATCAGAAAACTCCTATACACGACAAACTGCCGTGGCATCCAACAGAAGGATATTCGCCTAATGGAAATGCTACTATATATAGTAGAAAGACGGCGAAATTGACGTAGAAGAGCTGCTCTATATACAGTCAAGTGTATGAACTATGAATAATTCAGAAGTACATATACATGAATAATTCAGAAGTACACACATGTAGTCGCTATGTTCCTAAATATAACAGCAAGTCTGTGTGTGGAACATGAACGCTTCCGACGTTAAATTTACCAATACATGTATATATCTATAGTCGCGTTAAGTATTATGTTGTTATATATAGTGTTTTATTGTGTTTGTATCCTTCACAACTAATAAAGATATGAAAACATTCAAAGTTGTCTTCTCTCTTCAAATGGATCCTTTGAAACAAGCACAACTTTGATTTATTGTAATCAGTGCGATATAAGTGGAAGTAGATAATTGTATATATACGTGATAATGTGTTGCATATAGCCCACACATGTATACTTAACAATGAGTATTTACCATACAATAAACTATGTGGTTATTTAGACAAATCGAAAGTGGCGTTTAGACCAGAATTAGGTGACGTTCTGTCCAATTATGTAGCGCTTTGACCGAAATAATATGTGCCGTCACCCTAGTGTCTCAAGTCACCCCCTGTTTAATTAGGCCTATACCGGTTTATATATTTTAGCATAACTCTCTGTTTTGTCTTGCTGCATTAATTTGTACCCTGGACACCTTCCAACGACGTGATATTGGCGTGTGAATGACACGTTACATGGAGACAACATGCATGCATGCACCGCATTGTTTCATGTTTGGAGCATTAACTATGTGCTATTATTAGATTAATTCAATATCAGACGAAAATTTAATCGGTAAGATCGAGAAACCGCTGGTAGAGATTGGTAGAGACATTCCACATTAATCCACATCTATTGAAATTTGTATGCTAAAGTTAACATAACAAAATTAATGTCAGAAAATGTTAAGAATAAGAGAAAAATCGCCAACTGTCCAAACTTATATATGAATATACAGGGAACAGATCGAAGTATTGTCAACGCCACCACACAATCGAAGATGAGTGCTCGGTAACATATGAATATTCAGGGCAGAATTCAGAATGCCCTATACGATTGACTTTCTAGACAGTCGTCATCAAAGGTTGCTTCTTCCACTGTAATGTAATATGCCGCAAAAACATACTGGATGGAAAAAGAATATATACGATGACAACGACCCAATCGTGAAACCATTAATCATGCGCAGAAGAGCCATCGCGCTGCCATTTCTACAGGTTGACAAGATTAGCAATACTTGGTTCTTCTTCTTCTTCTTCTTTTTCTTCTCCTTCTTCTTCTCCTTCTTCTTCTTCGTGTTACAGTACAAGTCCTGGCAGAGGTGTAGGCCTATGCCTATTTCTGTTGGGACAATATCGCACTATTATTATTGGTTCACTCGAAGAGCGCGACATATCACCGACTAACGACCAACCAATCGATATACCGGTTACAATAGGGTTACCCTATTGTAATGCAGTTTACAGACTACGATATATATATGACAACCTCGTGTGTGGAGGGCGACCACGGACTAACTATGTGGAAATACCGATACCTTTACGACGTTGGGCCAAGGGCCAAGCACCACGTAGCAGGCAGGGTGACACAGAAACTTGCAACTGAGGATAGCGGGCTCCCATCCCAACTTATTCAGACTGATAGACTTCATAAAGAAGGAGCAAACGTTCAATGAATGTAAGATATTACAGATATAGTCCAGTGCATTTATGGTTTTACCCAGAACTAATTGCAACATAATTTTTTTTTGCTGGAATTGGTACATATACCCTCCATAAACAACATACTAAAATCGGCAAAAATCGGAAAAAGGGAAATTAGTGAATTTCGTGGAAAAAAAATGAGAAAATTTGGTCCAATCATCAATTTATGGGTTTTCATGAATGTATATAAAAAATTCAAATTTACAAGTCCTACAAATATCATGCCTATTTTGTCGACCACATTTTCCTGAATCCAGAACTGGAAACCATTCCCAGATTCCTTAAGTATTTTTCGAGTTGTGTGCCTTCAAAAACGCGAGTTTACCTGATTTCGGAGCCTTAATTTCGCAGAATGAGCCAAATGCCGTATTATATGGTTAATTATTTAAAAAACTAGAGCAAAATTAATAACTTTTTCACTGTTTTAGTAATTTCCTCACTAGATAAAACACAAAATATGATTAATATGTGCATCTATGAATAAGGAGAATAAAATATTCTCCAACAAAAATGTGTGTTCCATTGTATGGACTTAGCCAAATTTGCCTTGACACAGATGAAATGCCATATTTGAGGTCATGTAACTCAATAAATTAATATCCATATGCTCTGCTTTTCTCATAACATTTTGAGAATACTAGATTGAACAAATTGTGAAGGAATTTCCAAATACATTGGTGAAGAAAATAAAAATATGGTCATATGAACTCTTAGTCTAGCCTCTTTTCCGGAAATGCTATTGTGGGACGTTTTTGTCAATTTTAAAAGGATTTTAGGCATATTCAGAAACATTAACGAACGTTTATTGTGTAAAATTATGTGATATGTCCTCTTAAATCATTTTTTTGTTGAGAAAATAGCATTTCAATGGTTATACCAATGAATGTCACTGGATTTCACTCATCATTGTGGAAACATACTCCAAATTTGAACGGCAGAAAAATGGGGTAGGGGAAAGCATATCAACAAAATCTTCAAAATTATGCATCTTGAAGCAGAAAACTTTATATTAACAGTTTCTGCTTACATTGTTCTTTCATTCGTCATTCATATTTCCTTTGTTTATGTTTATTGACAGAGCCATAATATTTTTTGTCATAATTTGGCAGTGAAATGTCAAATTGGCTATTTTGAGATTGTTTTTATACAACATAACCATAAAATTCTAAATCAACGTCCGATAACGTATTAAGCAGTTTTAAAATGCAACAGGAATGTACACAAACTGGAAGAAAACAACATTGTGTCTGAAATGGCTGTAATTTGGTGATAAGATTGCATTTTGTGATTTTTCCTACCCCTATACCAACGTTAAAATTTGGAGTCAGTTTCCTGAAAAATGAAAGAAATCAAGTGAAATACTATGGCATAACCAATGTAAGGCTAATTTTTTATCAGTAAAGTGTTGTGGGAGGAAAGTTAAAATAATTTTACACATTAAAACACCCATTGTTTTTTGTTTTTATGGCCCAAAACCTTTTAGATTGGTCAAAAATGCCTCAAACTGGCATCTTTGGAAACAAGCTAAAACTAAGTATTCAAAGGGCCATAAGTTGATTTTCTTAAATAATGTCCTGTTAATACCTTTACAATTTGTTCAATCCAACATACTTAAAAGGTTATAAGAAAAGCATGGCATATGGGTATTAAATTATTGAGTTACATGACCTCAAATATTGCATTTCATCACACACGTTCAGTGTCAGAGGCAAAATTGGCCAAGTCCATACAATGGAACACACATTTTGTTTGAGAATATAATCTTCTTCTTAATTATAGATACACATATTAATCTAGTGAGGAAATTACTATAACACTGAAAAATCTCTTCAGTTTGCTCTAGTTTATTTAATAATTAATCATAAATAAGGCATTTTGGCTCATTCTTCGAAATTGAGGCCCCGAAAATGGGCCGAAATCAGATAAACTCGCGTTTTTGAAGGCACACAACTCGAAAAATACGTAATGAATCTGGGACTGGTTTTCAGTACTGGGTTCAGGAAATTGAGGTCGATACAATACACATACCATTTGTAGGATTTGTGAATTTGATTGTTTTTATATGCATCCATGAAAATCCATAAATTGATGATTTGACAAAATTTCCCCAAATTTATTTCACGAAATTCACCAATTTCCCTTTTTCCGATTTTTGCCGATTTTTAGTATGTTGTTTATGGAGGGTTTATGTACTTATTCCAGCAAAAAAAAATTCTGTTGCAATTAGTTCCGGGTGTGGTATTTTTTTTCTCATAAATGCACTGGACTAATAAGTGCGGGCGGCAGAGTGACACCACAGAACTGGAAGTATCGTGCCTTAGAAAATTACCCCAACCTACCGAAAACAATGGTGTCTGCAAAACGGGACGATCCCGTCCGATTGTATTTGGCATTAAATCCCTCTTCCAAGTTGAACTACAGTGTCATTTACACTTTCATTTGTATTTCCCGCCATATGACGATTTAAACCGTACCGTACTACTTCCGGTGGTGAATATTTGCGAGAACACTCTACTTTTCGAAATTGTGTAAAAAGTATATATATTTAAACCTTAACAAATAAGCTGAAATTGTTCTTTGTAGAGAGTTTTCTACATTTTTTCCAAAGACAACTTTGTATTTATAAAATTAGACATACATCACCTATTTTCGCATTATCAGTGTCACTCGGAGTTGGATGTAGATTGTAGTTCAGAGTCTGATAGACTCATAGTCATACGAGTCATAGTCATACTCACTGTCACAGGTCCCTGACAGTGAAACTAAATTTAATAGTCATAACACTAAAAGTGCCAATATATAAGACAATGTTCTAACTCTTCTACTCAAGAATTTAAACATGTCCCTAACTATTACTATGGTGTCCTGTTTCCATCACGTTTTTTCGCTTTCAGCAGTTCCTTCGCGAAGTATCGAAGCTGGCGAAGGAACAGTGGAACCCAACACAACAACAAGAACAACCAAGGCAAACGTTTTTCTTGGTTCTTGGTTCTTGGTTCTTGTTGTTGTTGTTGGGTTTCGGCACTTCCTTTGCTTGCTTCGCGAATCATGCGAAGGAACTGCCGAAAGCGAAAAAAAAAACAAATGAAGCAAGCGAAATAACAAATTAATGCTGTTTTTTCGATTACTTCGTTTGATTTTTTCGCTTCCTTCGGTTCCTTCGCGGCGAAGAAACCGACATAATTGAGATCATTTCGCTTGCTTCGACACGAAGGAACCGAAGCAAGCAAAAAAAAACAAGCGAAGGAAACACAAAAAGGGTGTGGCGGATACAGGACATACCTAATAACATGTGGTGAGAAATGCAATAAGGCCAACACGAAGAATACCTGTGTTTAGGGTAACCCGTCCGCCCCTACTCAAAACCTGCCGCCAAATTCCATTTTATCTTTTTTCAAAAATTTCCTCCGACTTCATTTTATTTTTTTGTAATTAGGAATTCGCAACTACGGAATTAGCTTATAGTCTGGTCGTTGAAGCATTGGACCTAGAACAAATTGTTTAATACAAGCTGTTTTTTGTGTCATATTGTCGGGCAGAATGTAGGGAACAACATATCCAAAATCCGCTAAAATCTGCTTTGGGGAAAATATCTCTATTGAAGATGGCGTCCATAATGTCTGTTGTTATCGGAAAATACTGAATTCTGCGGCAGGTGCTCCAATTAATGCCAAATTTGTAATAAATTGAAATATACACAAACATTGCTTAGTCGTAAACCATATATGTAGAATATTTTTCCCAAAATGGTCACCAAAATGGACAAAATCGAATGAAATTTACATTTAGTGCAAAATTGAATATCTAGTCCTATACGAGTGAACAAACGCTCGAATATTGAGAGGAAGTATGACTACAAGTATAAGAGAAACTTTTGATTAGAGATGTACGAATTCTTTCTGATGTATCTCACAAGAGAGCAAGCGAAATCAGGGTCTTGTGGAACGGTTAAATCTGGACTTTTGGGCGCCCAGAAACGGAAAAATGACGCAGTTTTATCTGTACCACTAATCTTGAATCGTGTGATATATGTGTAATTAAACAGCTAAACGGGATTTAGTAGGGATGTATTGACTATGCGGCCTTTCTCTAGAAGCAGAAATATATGTATTCAGAGCAGTCTCACGAATGAGACCGATCACCATTTATTTTGATATCTACGGTATAAAACCTTAAAAAATTAATTGCTATAAAACGGTATGAATTATGTTCATATTGTACTGGGGAGAATGCGTAGATCCTATTGTACGTGTCTCAAAATAGTAGTTATAGTTGCCTCAGATCAAGTGATAAAACACGAATATTTCGCTTTTATCACAAGAATGCGTGATGGTGTACCATGAACTAAATTTATTAAATCACAAATGAGTACCATAGACTGTCTTCAATAAATTCAAAACTTGACCATAATTGCCTACATAATCTGTGACAGAGACTGTTTATACCTGGAAATTATATTTGGTTGAATTCACCAAGGCCACATCTACGCGAAACTTACTATGTTGTCTTCAACCGCGTTTACCCATTTTCCATAATGTTACACATGTCTGTTGCACACAGAACCGCAACTAACAATATTGGGTGAATGTTCAACGTTGGAATAACATCTTAAACAATGATCACCTGATATTTTGCACGATTACGTGGGTGGTAATGGTAATATATTTTCAAACAAAAATATACTGAAAACTAATAGTGTGCATTGCGCTGTAGCTTATTCTTGTTGTAAAGTGGCCACTGAAGTAATTTTAACAAAATTGTCTACTAAGAAACCGGGTTGGTAGCAGAATGAAAATTAGTCTTACATACAGTCTCTTTGACCTGGTGAGATTCGGTGCTAATCCATTGAAGATATGAGTGTTTCTTTACAGTATAATAACCATTGCGACATACGTGTATCGTTTATTATCACCGGGAGTGTTGACAATTCCGGAAATATAACTAGTATTTATACCTCTAGAGTATGCACTTAATTTCGGCGTTGCATTCAATATTTAATCACCATGCCGAATGAAACTACCATGCTCTGTGAGGCGAAACATTAGTTTGTGTGTTGCATGCACAAGCTATTTTTGTTTTGCCCAACAGTTGGATGTTGGATAAGCAGAACACCCAAACGTTAAAGACGTAAATCATTGGGGGGTTGACTTGCTGTGCAGTGACCGATGATCCTTCAGATTGATCTGTTTTAATGATGTGTGTACCTTTAAAGATATTTAACAACCGACTTGTATATTGCCAATACGTATTTCACTCTTATGTGGTTACCCAATATGTTGCTTTCTATGTGGTATGGTTTGGAGTTGCGGCCATTTTGACAGCCATTTCATGGCCACGATTGTATAATTTTCTATCCATGTCACTCTACTCGCTCCCGCATTCTAATTTAACACAAACTGATATAACGGCATAATTCTGATGCCACTATATATCGTATAATGACTTTAATATAATTATATCGAGAACTGATGTAGTATAGACAACCATGTTGGATGCCATCGTGGATAACAAAGTTTTCCCAACGCGGATTTTGGATATGTTGTTCCTGATGCTTTTCCGTGTCGAATGACACCGAAAGCAGCATGTAAATTTGTTCTAGGTTCACCTCAAAATCGAGTCTCAACGACCAGACTATTAAACAAGTAAACCATTTCCTTGCAAATATCGTCAATTCACGAAAAACGGAAGTGCCGCCATTGTTGTTGTAGTATATTTGTATTCCCTCGTCATTGTTCGGCAAACCTCGCCGATTTCTCGAAAGCGGAAACCAGAAAACACGCGATACTTGGGCCGGAATATGTATTAACTAGCAAATCGAAAGTAACCAGATATTTTGCTGATTGCACATGGCGATTGAATATGGCGGAAACACTTCCGTGTGCGGATAGATCCTGCGTTTTAGCTATTAAACTTCACAAATGCGTTCATATGAATCAGAATAGAAACTTCATGGTGCCTGTCAACTATAGCACAGATATGTTGTCGTGCGTGAAACGGTACCACACGGATTCTGAACTGACAGAAAAGGACATAGTAATAAAACGTCAGATTAAAAATAATTCTGACACTTTTGAAATCGACCCAAAGCTCAAAGTTGGAGACTTATAAGCCTGACGTAACATGAGTCTGTATGTACCCAGTAGGAGTGTTATGTGCCTGGTAGAACTGAATTTTTTCCTAGTAGAACTATTTCTCATTAAATATTCATTAGTTCTACAGAAAGCCGGACCCGATGAATCAACATCTTCTGTGTCGCAATGATCCGAATGCAACAGTCATAGGGTAATCAATGCACATATATTGTTCTTGGAGCTTGCTTTGTTTTACAGGTGTGAATGCCACCACCGCTTTGCATATTGATTATGTTATGTACGTCACGTGGGCGTTGCCGCATGTATGTACCATTTCCAATGGAGGAACTCTTGTTAAATTTACCTTCTGAGTTGAATATTTCTTAGTATTCGAGTCGGTGGATAAACAAAATATCATAAGTGTCTTGTGTGGGAAATTGAACAGTAATATGTCCACTCGTAGGATTTGGCCTGTAATATCCGAGCTTCACCGTAAACATAAACCGTTTAATTTCCAACACTAGACACTTATTCTATATATAATATCATTTAATATCATGCTGTATACATGTCGTTGAACTTCTGTAACACCATTAAACTGATTAAAGCTACCATGACATTGATAACAATGTGTGACAATGACTTGCCCAAGCTTTATACGAGTGACACTGGCAGACGATTAGAAGGCACGAATACTTAAATACTATTCCCCGTGAAAAATAAAATGAAAAAATAAAATAAAATGAAGTACGGCCCGCCCGCCCATGTTTTTTTTCCCTCATGTTACCCTAAAACTCAGGTATTCTTCCTTTTGGTCTAATAAAGATAAAATAAAATATAAAGAGTTATGAAGGTATAGAATAATCGTATTCCTATAATTTATAAGTTAATAACAGTTCCCTACATTTCGAAATATGGATCAACCACGTTTGGTTAGTGACAGTGGAGATATCTTCCCTGAAACCATCGAGACTGGCAGAAAAAAATGATCGACCAAGACTCTGTCTGGTCTCCTGGCTTTATACTGTAATCAAGTTTTGTTCGACAACTATTTTTCGCCTATCTCCGATGGTTTCATGTGGAATATTTCCACCAGTACTAGCTCTACACGGTTGATCCATGTATCAAATTAAAGGGAACAATTCCAGGAATTTGATGGCTTTATAGATCTATTCCTTTTTCTAATAGTACTGGCATTATGGTCTAGCTGTCGCATGACCAGACAGAGTTTTGTTCGACCAGTTTTGCTGGTCTCCAGTGGTGTCCGATGTTTTCATGGAAGATATAGTATCTCCACTGCTGCTAACTGTACATGGTTGACTCATATCAAACTGAAGGGAATTATTCAAGGAATATGACTGTTTTGACTTGGTATATTGCTGTATTTCTGGCCATGGTATCGAGCACATGTTGAAGTTCTTCATTTTGGGAGTTAGTAACCTTAGTTGTCTTACGTATAGGTACATTTAGTGTCATGATCAATTTTGTGTCTAGGACCTGTGCTCATGCTAATACAAGGTAAAAAAAGAAGATACATCCATAAGATAGCCCATGAATTATTTTACAAAGAAATATAGTCACATATATTGGGGAAATATCATAAATTTGATATTGAAACTATTAACCATCAGCGTAGATGGCATACACAACTTACTTTCAGGTATCTCCCTGAAAGCTAAGATATGTGGAATTTAATTGCCTATCACATTGGTTCAAATATAGGCCTCCCATACTAGTAGAAAGTCTACTTACGCAGAACAAACTTTGGGAACATTTCAATTAGGGTCCTGTGAATTGGAGATTTTGATCGAATCGAGTCGACGAAATCGAATCGAATATCGAATCGAATCATACCTGTGTGTTGCATTTAATGTCAATGATTAGACAATTTGTGAATTGTTCTATGAACTTCCATGAAGTTCCATCATAACTTATGTGGCGATCAACCGTCGTTCCTGATAGTATTAACTTCAATTGAGAATTGTCGAGAGAAAAACAACATTAAAACGTCCATGTGGTCGTCACGACGATTAAATATATAACCATGCACTAAACGGATTATCGGAATTATAATCACGCGCAATTTTTAGAGTTTGCATGTACATGCACAATTGCAAATCGGCACTGGGAAACACCCGTTGTTATAAACTTGAAGATGCAACAACAGTCACAGGGTAGCCTGTTTATGTAGTGCTGGATGCTTAGATGGGTCAATGTCCCAGACGCTTGAGAATTATATACCATGTTGCATTCATCACACGTGTAAGTTCCAGCACTGCATACAGCTTTTATCATGTTTAAAATAAACATGAATAACGGATGACAAATTGTCAATTTTCAAGGAACGCTCCGAAACTGAAAGTCAACTTCAAAAGAAAACACCGCCCACGTGCACTTTTCGACGCCGGGAACACGTGTTGTTTACATTCTCAGCGATGTTACATAACGCGGAATCTGAGAGACTGAGACGTATAGTCCGCGGATAATGCTAGCGGTTGCTCAGTCTCATCGCAATTATAATTTACGTGCGTCGTCGGTCCATCGGCGATCTCCGAGCTTTTGGCTACCATGTTCAAAGCTAGAATTCAGATGTATTTAGTCGTCCTATAGTGGCTAATTACTGGCTATACTTATACTTAATATCATGTGAACGTTTGCGATGTACAATAAGAATTATAAGCTGCATATATTCATAATTTTCGGGAATAATATGGCACAGCAACAGCTAAGATCAACGTGTGTACTTGTCCGTAAACTGCCTACTTTTTTGTCAGTGTATATTCGAAATTTCGAGTTGGAAATTTCGAATTCGAATCGAATTTGACTTTCGAATCGAATATCGAATATTCGCAGAACCCTAATTTCAATAGTCAGGGTTTCCGCTGTACCGCATGGAATCCCTTCAATGGCTCCATTCCCCTAGCCAAGTTTTCCCCTGTTGAACCGCCAGTTGATTTTAATTTATAGGGTCCCATTCCCCCAGCCCAGATTTCCCATGCTGCCATATCCCAGAACACATGTCATGTGTATAAAAGTATAGAGATTTTTAAAACTTCTCTCCATCTTGTATTCTTGTTGGGATATCAGTAAGAAATTTAGAGGAAAACTTTATTTGATATCTGCAAGAATATAGACGCTGAACGAAAGTGCATACCAGAACGGACATGGTGGTGACATGACTAGAATAAGTACATCTCTTTGGAGTTTCAAGAGCTAGTTACATTGCAGTTAGGTGAGGCCAAAAAAAAAAGATGCTATGTTTCCGTACATCGACCGAATCTAAAAATAACCCGCCGACCCTAATCTTTTTATTGATATCTTTTTATTGATAAAAGTCAAAATTTTCTATAAAAAAAAAAAAAAAAAAAATTTTTTTTTAATGTTTTTACCACTAAATGCTCATAAATATTGATGGTCATTAGTGTGCTAAACACATGGTTTCTAACATATGCCTGTGAAAAGTGACCATGAAGTGACAGTTGTCTCAAAAGCCCCAGGTGTGTGATGGGTTGTGGATTGATGGGCATGAATTTAGCAATTTTAATTTCATGAGAGTGGATCTCATGCCTGCTTTACCTGTATGCCTTGTTTGTGACTTATGGAACATACTCATGGGTTCCAAATAAACACGCACGCATTTATTATTTTCTTGGAAAATTTCCCCCAGGCTGCACAGTGCTTATTTGAGTCTGCAAGTTTATTAATTTTGATGCTATGAAAATTGAAATCATCACAAACTCAAGATTTCTATATGATTCTGATACCAAATTGATGAGCTTATAATTTTATGCATGTACATATTCAAATATATGGCGTACATGTGAACATTTAAATATTGAATAAAACACTACATGACACATACTATGTTGATTCATATGCTAGACCTACTACACGTACTTTAAATTTTTTAACTATAGTTGATGTTTTGCTCAGAGTTTCCACTGTGCTATTATTTGGGTCTGCACTAGACCCCGAAGCCACGACAAATAGTTTTCATGGCTGGCTCAACCGATTTTCGTGGCTGGTTAGCTAGCTAAGCCGGCTCAGTCACGACGTTCGTGGCTGACGAAATATGGCGGCTCAGCCGACTGAGATGTTATCATTCAGCGTATTTCCGTTTCCGAAATGTTCCTAATCCCCTGTTATCGGTTATAGATGCCGTTTTTTTTAGCGTTTGTGGTGAACCCGTAGAATTCCAGACCACACGTAATCTTTTGATGTTGGGCTTTTCCATTACGGCGAAATTCACGAAGGATCGACTGTCATGGATATACTATGTAGTTTCCCATCTAATCGGTATAAGTAGTTATATACATTGGGACTTCTGTCGACTTCAGACTGCTATCATCACTGCCATCTTGCGATATATGCATGCACCATTGAATGACAAACCGGATAGTAATGATATATACTATTTCAAACTATTTTCTATTCTTATGTGTATATATTGACAAATGCCAGTGATGTCTGAGACTGGGTGTTGTCGATATAAAGAATTTATATTTTAACCCTTTCAATACCGAATGGATGCGCCCATTCAGTTATATGAAAGCATGCATTGGGATAGTCTATTCCACATTAAGGGGCCAGGTGTTCTGATAATATAACAACCATGCGAGTATGCCAATATTAGGCAATGCGGTTTAGTTCTTTGCGATTCACAGTACAGTTGTGCTTGACATATAAGCCCATGCACATGGCTCAGCCATTTTACAATTCCGGCGGCGGAGATTTTTAAATGTGGCTGGCGTTAGAAATAATATGGCTGGCGGCGGCTTGTGGCCAATATGGCTGGCGGCGGCGGCGTACGATGGCGGCTTCGGGCTCTAGTCTGCACTGTTATTAACTTTCAATGGAATTTTTCCCCTGCACTATTATTTGGGCCTGCACTTTTATTTGGAGCCTGAGAGTACCGGTAGGAGCACTATCAACAGACATGGTGTGTGTATCTATATATATATACATGTATAGAGGTTATCACCACATATGTTAGGGGTACAGCTACTGTTTCCAAAAACCAGGCATGCTAGGTTGGGTGTACTGGCTACCTCCAGACAATGGGATGTAGTCGTCACAATATAAGTACGGTATAATGGTGGTATTATGGGTAAAATTCTTATAAACGTTAGTGACATCAATTTCGTACCAAGTTTATAGCCAAATGTATGAAAATGTGGTATGTGAATAATAAATAACTTACTTAAGCATGAAGTAAGCTTGATCTTTCATCAATCTTAATGTCTATTTCCACTGTGTTTATCAAGTAATACTTTCCCCACAACACAAATTGGCATTTTATGTCACTTCAGTGGAAGTAATTCAATATTTCAGCAGCTGGGTGAAAAAATATCAAAATAAAAAAATAAAATTTCCCTACCTACCTACCCTAATTTTTTCACTCCGTTATCGGAAACATACAATCTTTTTTTTTTTGGCCTTACAAAAATTTGTCAGAATTTTAATTGTACTTAGACCCCTTTGATATCTTTCAGAATAACTTCAATACGGCAATAATTATTGATATGTGTAGCCTTTAAAAAGCATTCTTTTCATGCAAAATGGTTCTCTAGTGATCAGCATTAGCGGGCAATTAAAATTATCTTTGATTATCACTCCCTGGCCTGTTGGTTTTATTTAATGACAGATACACGGGTGATGTAAGCATTAATCTGTGGATTGGGTAGGGGAATATGTTGCGGGGGAAATTTGGGTGAGGGGGGTGGGACTTGAAAAAGATCCTAAAAGGGACCCGCTGCCTCTGTAGCGGAGACACTAATTTAACACAATTGCACTTTTCTTCATTACAGAAAACAGATAATGACTGAGCTAGGACAGAGCCACCATATGTTCATTCAAGCATTTATGTCACGGGGCATTCTGGATGCAAAGAGTGTAAAGAAGCTCTATAAGAGTTGCTGTGAACGATTCAGTGGTGAGATTGGGGTATACTACATGAACCTTCTCCTCTGTTTTAATTAAAGACATATTATGTACTTATTCGGCCAATTCGGGTGTGTGAAAATAATAAGTTAGTATTCAGGCGCTATGCCAACTGGTGGAATATAGCATTCTAGTAAACATCGCCAAAAATTTCAAACAAATCGACCTTACCATTCCATAGAAAACATCGTCTAAACTACGTGCAATTGTAAATATTTACTTCTCGATTCGGGATGCTACTATCTGCGATAAGCTAATGAAAAGGATTTCACCATCGAGAGTCACCGTATTTAATTAATATATAAGAATGACGGTGTTTGTTGTCAATTTGGATATAATATTTGTAAAAAATACTACTTTCAAGTACTTTGAGCAAGATTTTCTCCATTTCTATTTGATCACCCTACTGGAGTACATGTAGTGATAATTTATTCAAAGAGCATCTTCTATTTCCGATCTGTAAGACATTGATGCAAATTGTTTGTTAATATAATCAGGGGACTGGGATTCACATTTGTGGAATTGCGATCAAGTTGGGGTGGAACAGCAGCACTTAACACCCCGTCCTCAATCCATCTAAATATTCTTATTATTACTCCTATATCAAGCCAATATAAATAAATTAATGGAGTCTCATCCAACTTTTTTTGGAAAATTAGGGTGGGCTCCGGGCGGGCGATTTTTGTTATTTATATTTTATTCTTAACCCTTTCTATGCTAAATACTCAATCACGAGTAGTTACTTTAGGAAATGTTCAGATAATAAGTTCAACAAATGACCATAGGTATTTGTCGTACTTATTATCTGAACATTTCCCACCAATTTATAAGAATCCTTCTGCATTGCATTATCTTTTGGTCTGTCTGTCGTCGGCTCATTTTTCAGGAGCACCTCTCCAGATTAATAATAGGCCCTTCGAATGTATATTTTTAAATAGTCATGGTCAGCTCTATATATTACAAGGTTATTTAAAAGTGATTTGTTTAAAATAGAATGATAATAATGGGTCATTGCAATGTACTTTTGAAGGTTGAATCTTGGATTTCAAAGTTGAATCGATCGGCACACCCTGCAAGCCATATTTATTTATTTTAGTTGCCTGATTGTTTTGAAATTTTGTATGTGGATTACTCACAATATGTTTGACATTGTGTTCTGTTCGCCCATTTTTACCAGAGTTGCTGACTTAGAATTTTCCGATTAATTTGGTTTCCAGGTGATAACTTAGTTTTAGTTTTCTGATTGCTTTGAAATTTGGTATGTGGATTTGATACCCACTTCAAAACACAGGTCAAGTTTGAATTTGTTCAGTCTGCCCATTTCTGCCAGAGCTATGGTTACTTAGCTTGAGCTACATGTCAATACTGCTAGAGGGCATTTGTCCCAGGGTCTATCATCAACCTACCATTCAATGATCCAATTAATATATCTACACGATAGTGATTGATACATGTAGATACACATGCTAGTGAACAAACATATGTGAACCGGTGGCCGGGCAACAATTTCTTTTCATGAAAATGTTCAGCTGAATCCGCTTTACAGGTGCTTACTTCAGTTCAAACATCGATCATTTCCCGGTGTGAACAGACATTTTGTGTATTCTTGGAGCCATTTTATTGCATGGCTATTCTAGTATTACACTGTTTTTATGTTTACCCATACCATAGTATGGTAAACATAGTGTCGTTGCCCGGATTGACCACTCGTTGTTGGTCCGTCTGTCTGTCCGTAGACACTTTACGAGTAATGCGATAACTCAAACATTTTTTATCCGATCGAAACCAAATTTTGTATATGGGTTTCTCAGCCCAAAATACAGATCGAGTTCGAATTTGGGTTTGATCCGATTAATTTTAAAGGAGTTATGACCCTTTTTCGAGAATTTTTTTTTTTTTTTTAAATTCATTTTTTTTAGATTTAGCTCCTTGCTAAATTTAGCATATACAGATATTAAATTTTGTGTTTGAACTTTAATAACAATAAAAAAAAAAATTTAAATAATAAAAAAAAATTGACACTTTCATTTATTTTAGTTTTATACGATTAATTAGGTGTGAATCCGTGTGATATCCTGTTTTGAAAATATGAAGATTTTATTGCAATATTTTCATGTAATATAATGATATCAATAAATTACCATGTAATCCAACATCCAGAGTATATCAGAGGATTTTTATAGATGTTGTCATTCCAAGTGAAATCTGTTATGAAATGAGTGATGACATATGATACAGAGCTCTGGTGGGTCAAGCAAGATAAACAACACTGGTGGCTGGCTGTTTGTTTATTCTAACTGTCAAATTGATTAATGGCAGCACAAGACAGGTGTTTTTCCTATTCTTGAAATTTCATTACAGGATGAGATAAGGGCCCCCTCACCTATATAAGTGTCTTCTAAATTCCATTAATTTGCTTCAAAAATAATTAACTCTTTCCAAGGTTTCCATAGACACATGCTATAATGTACATGGACTCTTCCTCATATCTCTTAATATATATTGGGTATCTTTGCACACTTCTATCAATTTTGGTATTGACTGATTAATTGATTTTTGAAAAATATATTAACCCTTCAGACACGTGCTTTCAAAATTAAAACAACAGCTGATAGCCAATTTGATTTATCTATGCAATGGGGAAACAGGCAGATAAATATACATGACTATTGTAAGTGATGACTTGTTTTGAAAATCAATATGGTAGATGTTAGTATTTCCAGGAACCTTATTTTCCCATTTGTTCACATTTTCATGGTTGATTGAATTTTAGGGGCCACAGAGCACTTAGAAGATTAACATTGAAGGTTGTGGCTTTAGTGCCCAAGCTACTTGTAAAACATTGTAATGTGTGAAACCATTCAAATGAGGGCTAACTTACTTTCTTTTATATGAACGATTTAGTGGTCATCCCCATCATATTATGTCTGTATAACATTATATAGATAATACTTTTGAATTGTATAAACTACATATATTTTTGAAAAACATACACCCCTGTTATGAAACACTTAATCTTATTTAATACACAGGTCAGATCTGATCTTATATCTGTCCATGTTTGATAAACAAATAACTGGGGAGAATGCGGGAAGGGGGGGGGGGGGGTAATTAAAGTACCATTTAAATACGAGATGGAATCCCCTACATATATGTCGTTCTAAGCAGTCTGGCTTGTCAACAATTATAATTTCTCTTTAGAAGTGAATAATAAATTTTGAATATCTGGCATGTCAAAAGTGGCAAAGATAGGGATTTATCACTTTTGCTTCCAATGAATTAACTTAAACTCCTAAACATGTCCTCCGAAATCACTAAACCATTGGATCTCACAGTGAGAGGTCCTTGTGTGAATAGGGACAGTGTTATGAGATTTAAAACTACTCCTCCCCCAACCCAAATACTTTAACCCTTTCTTAAGACAAATTATTTGAGCTTTTGATTTCAAGTTGGGTACTGATATATGGATTAATTCCTGTGATCATATCTTTGACAAATTATCAGTTATGGCTAGTCACTATCGCCAAGGTATGGGTTAAACATCTGCCGATCGTGATCGGCCTCTCGTTCCTATATAAATACAAGTTATCTCTGATCAATTTTGTCACACCAAAATAGACAGTGTACCAATTGGCACTGACACTTCAAAGTCTTTGATGATCAGCATAGAAGAAACCGCAGAGAAACGTGTGCTTGAGTTCAGTTCAGGTCACTGAGTTCACTGTCCGTGAATTACTGACGGCATCGCCATGCCGGCATCATCAAACGAAAAATATAATAGGGCTTTAAAAGTTGTATTAACTGCAACATTTCTGTGATAATTTGGCTGTGAAATGCCACTGCTGTCATGATAGTATATGGGTTGTGGATTTTCCTGAATAATCGACTTACCAGATTTCGGGATCGACTAATTCAATAATCGCATCCATGTCAATTAGTCGGATAATTGTTTCAACTCTATTGAGCTTGGAGTGTATGTAGTGTATCATTTCACAATGGATGACTAAATCTGTTTTTTCTTTTTTCTTTTCTCAGAACCTTTTCCTGAAACTGAAGAGGAAAGAAATAGACTCTTACAAGAGTTTGTTGTTGCCATTAATTTTGCCATAAGACCTTTCCATATGGAAATAAGGAAAGGAATATCAGAGGATGATGGGTCCAATTACTATACTTTGGTAAAGTATCCAGTTTCATTTGTGTACAATATTAGTGAAATTTTATAGATAAAGAATTTTATCATGGAAGATCAAGAATAACACAAGGACATGTTTCACAGCTCAAGTGTTGCACGTGACTGACCAATCCTTCACATTGAATCAATGAATACTACACTGATTGCCTCCATAAATCTGATACATGCTTGTGTAGCGTAGCTATGGGTTACCACTCTGTTTAAATCATCATGGCTCTCCTGAGATATCTACATAATTGTTTTATTGTGATTTTAGTAATGTTTAATAACAGCAGTAATTAGTAGTGATGCACTTTTTGCCATTTGTGATTTATGTCATATAGTTGGCATTTGGTCATACTTTGCATCACCAGAAATTAGCTACAGTAATAGGCAATGCCATAGAAAAAAGCTGTAGAAGCCATTATAGAATTTCATGCAGTTCTAAAGAAATGCCATAGAAGAAATATACCAATTTCAAGGGCTGTACTTTAGCCTTTGCAAGAATAACTATTTTAACAGATTTTTGTCACATTTTTCCTCATTTTCACCTGAAAGAGATGCAAGAAAGGCTTCAGTGATATATTATTTCACTTTATTCCAGCTGTTGTGGAAACATGTTCGAATAAATAACAACAGTTTGTGGTTATTTGGAAATAGTCTGTGGGCCTATATCGATAGTCCTACAATTTGTTTGTTGTTATTTGGAAATAGTCTGTGTGCCCATATTGATAGTCCTACAAAGGTTTTGGGGGTCCACATAGAGGTATCAAGCCAAGACACAGGCTCAAGGACAGATTACAGATTTACACATCAAGATCCACGAATCCATAGATACATTTTCTGTAGCATTGAGGTTCGGGGCAAGATATTATCCATGCTACCCAGGATTTATTACAAGACCCTGGCCCAGGATACACATGTATATATCTTTAAATCACAATGTATTTATCTTCACTCATCGTCACAGTTATGTGATCAATTGTTATGGCGACCAATCAACCATATCTTTCCGCTTTGTACAACGATTCTAGATATTAAGATTCAATGTGATCCAGATTTTATCTGGAATAAAAGCACAAGAGCACTGATGAAACCAACCAATTTTACTATCAAATAGGGCTGGGCGATATTTCAATATATTGACTAGTCGGTTTGGAAAAACCGTATTGAAACCGTGTGTTTAATAAAAATTCAATATATCGCAACCGCAATTTTATCACCTCAAAAGACGGTTTCAAATTACAATCCAACTGCATGAGTTGAATACTTCAGCGGACCGCTGATTGAAAGCAGCCTTTATCGGTCGCTCCCAATTTAAGTCTCCATTGTCTTTTATTGTAACCAATGACACAACGGTTGTATTTTGGGCTATAGTAGAGCGATGGAGTATCTTCTTCCAAATCCAACCTGGTAGCGGTGTAAAGTCACGAGCGATACTTCGTACAAACTTTCTGACTCATGACTCGGCGGTATTTGTCTTTCAATTATATCTTAAAAACTTGATGCAGGAAAGGAACATGTCTCAATCCTTCTAGAGTTGACACGTTAGTGTTTCTTGCCAAGAATTTGGACAAATAAACACACGAACTGCAATATTGTTCAATGATTAATTATGATTATCTTTCCCGTGTTCAAAAGTTAATTAAAAATGTTCCATAATTCATAGTGTATGATAAACTGCAGACAACCCAGAATCTACCATCTTAGCCAATTCTACTAGGTCCTCTATCAACCTATGAGCACGTGCTTAGCTATGACGTAACAGGAATGTGCATCGCGTGCTGATATGTAAACAATGGAGTAATCAGGATAACTTGAGCCTGTAATTCACTCAATGTTGTCGCGTATTCCAGAAGGCAGGAACTTTATAGAATGGGCACATGCCATTCTGAGAATAGTTTATCATTTACTGCCTGGTGATAGTGTATACAATTTTACATCCCTTATAACGAAAACCCGGAGTGTTATATCTCTCGTTTAAAATTTGATTTTACATGGTATTTTTCAATAGTAAAATAATATTCAATAAAACCGTATATCGCGGTGTTATTTTGGAAAAATCGCGGTTTTCAAAAACGTCAATACCGCCCAACCCTACTATCAAAGTTTATTTCCCAGATGTTACCAGAAAGCTGAAAATTGTAGTATCACAGTGTTTTATATTGATAAATACATGAAGCTTATTAATTCATTGCAGATTAATACCAACAGAGGCAGCATTGCCCTTCTGAGCTCCGAGTTCACACCAAATGAGCTGGACTTTTTCAAGAAAATGGTATGGTATTACTTGTTGCCGTGAGGACATTCCTACACACAATGTTCACTTCCACCTCAATATAATTTTCCTACTAGTATCTTATATCATGTTATTATTTTTTTTAATCTGATGGCAAAATTCTATGGAAAATAAAGTGGATGTAATTATTATCTGATTTGAAACCAGTGAAATTAATTGGTTGTTTCCATATTGTCCGAGGTCTGTCGTATTAGTCTTAGGTCCCAGGCCGAAGGCCAATATGACAGACCGACCCTCATAACTCGGTCAATGTGGAAACAACCAATTATTAAATAAGTACTTTATTAATTAGAAAGGTATATTTTGTTATTTCACAGGAACAAAATATCAACATATAAAATGTATCATATTTACTAAATTAACAATTATTCCAGAAATGTTGATTTGTTTTAACTTTGTGAAGGACATGAAGCGATTTCACAGTAATGTCTGTTTCCACTTTAAATGTTATTGATACTGATAATTCCTCCATGGATAGCTGCTGCACAAAATACTGACAATCAGTAATTCTTCTAGTGTCAAGCTATCATTGACAACAACTGTAACATTTTTCAGTCGACCCAATATTCTTAAAGGATTATGATCCAGAAAAAATATTAGTATTTTCTTTCAATATACTTATATAATATATATATATATATATATATATATTTTGCACTCGCAAAGCGATCATGAACTCGATCTCTGGTTTTGAAGTTATGGGAGAACACTGTGAATGCAATAACTTCCGATATAAGTCACTGCTCTCATATTATATGTATCGAGATGTGTTGTTATTATAAAGCTTTGCCCGTACTTTACGTAGGACCTATAACTGTTCTCGTAAAAGAAATCACAGATGAAGACTTTGGAATATTAATATTAAGTATATTCTACCATGATGTATTAATAAATTGTTGTATATTATTTCGGTTTTAAGCGCAGATATCTATATAATCATGTGCTCGTGTTTACGTTATCGGAATAGTCCAAGTTATATTTATTAGTCGAGTTTTTTTTCAAAACTCGACTTATAGTTTGATGAGGGACGGGCGGGCGCCGTGTTTTGCTTACAACTCAACCGTTTATTGACGGATTAAAAAAATTTGGGGTGGAGTACATATCCATGCACGTAAGCTGCAGACAAAAAATCTGGTTCGTCCGCACATTTATTACAGAGTTATGGCCCTTTGCCATTTTTCACTGATTTTAGGCTCGTTAGCGCGACAAGTTCAACAAACGTTATCTGATTCGATTGAAATTTGGAATATAGGTGTCTCCCAAGAATATCTCGGACGAGTTCGAAAACCGGCATGGTCCGATAAAATTTGATAGAGTTATGGCCCTTAATTAGTAATTTTTCACGAATTTTCAGCTCGTTAGCGCGATAACTTCAACAAACGTTATCCGATTTGATTGAAATTTGGTATATAGGTGTCTCCCAAGAATATCTCGGACGAGTTCGAAAACCGGCCTGGTCCGATAAAATTTGATAGAGTTATGGTCCTTAATTTGTCATTTTTCACGAATTTTCAGCTCGTTTGCACGATAACTTCAACAAACGTTATCCGATTTGATTGAAATTTGGTATATAGGTGTCTCCCAAGAATATCTCGGATGAGTTCGAAAACCGGCCTGGTCCGATAAAATTGTATAGAGTTATCGCCCTTAATTAGTCATTTTTCAAGAATTTTCAGCTCGTTAGCGCGATAACTTCAACAAACGTTATCCGATTTGATTGAAATTTGGTATATAGGTGTCTCCCAAGAATATCTCGGTCGAGTTCGAAAACCGGCCAGGTCCGATAAAATTTGATAGAGTTATGGCCATTAATTAGTCATTTTTTCACAAATTTTCAGCTCGTTAGCGCGATAATTTAACAAACATCATCCTATTTGATTGAAATTTTGATATATAGGTGTCTCCCAAGAATACCTCGGACGAGTTAGAAAACCGGCCCGGTCCGATAAAATTTGATAGAGTTATGGCCCTTAATTAGTCATTTTTCGTGAATTTTTAGCTCGTTAGCGCGATAACTTCAACAAACGTCCTCCGATTTGTTTAAAATTTGGAATAGACATACTTGCCAAGAATATTTCGGACGAATTCGAAAACCAGCCTGGCCCGATAAAATTTGATGGAGTTATGGCCCTTAATTAGTCATTTTTCGATTTTACCTATTAATTAGTCTACCGATACTGATGCACACCAATTGGCGGTAGCCACCGGCGGTAAGCCACCGAAAACGAGACACAGCATCTCTGATGCCACCTCTTGTATATATTTTATTCCTCTAAAGATTGCATATACGTGATGACTTTCAAAGTTATAAAATAGACATTAATCATCTCTAAAACATTCCACAGTATCCAGATGCCCTTAATCATGTGGCAATAAAGAGCATTTAGTTTTATTTTATCGTAACATGGTATAACAAAAATAATTTGGTTTATTGTTGTGGGATTTAATAAATTATATCACGCCATTCATTAGCAGTATAATACGATAAGTTTATTTTCATAGTTATGAATCATGTATATATTTAGGGCAATATATATACATACATTCGGAATATTTCACATCCAAAACAATCTTGCCGACTCAGTGTGACATTAAATACATTAAATATTGTTTAGATTAATTTATCGTAATGCGGTAACGGAGATAAGTTTGTTTATTTTTGTGCTTTGTATGGATTTCAGATGATGCATTTCATAAATTATATCATGCATAATAGGAATATATTCATAGTATATGAAGCAAGTATATGATAACAATATATATATTTTAGGAATTTTGCTCCCCACGTAACAATCTTGCCGACTGACACTGATGACATTTCACTGCATTAGCAATCTAATAGCGCGGTCACTATCCCAGTCATAAAACGTCCACGACGACAATGTATTTATTAAATTATTTTTAAAAGCTTCATTTAAAACTAATAACTTTATTCACATCTGGGATGTATACATTATTATATATAAACCTTAGCGCGGTCCAAATTACACGACATATAATGTACAAGACTTAATTTCAATTGTTGACATGCTGCTATATAGTTATTCTATTACACATGCAAGCACTGCCGATTTTGTGCTTTTAACATTGACACTTGCCACTGCTATTACATATTATTGGTGATGTCATATGGGTAGACACAATTAACTCCAGCTCCGATTCTGCGTTTTAAGTTTGTCAACTCAAATTATGTCATATGAGGTTTAGCGACGGAGATAGCCAGACAACCAGTGGAGGTATTATTTATTTTTCGGCTTATTTATTACCCGATAGTTATGGGACTTGGGTCATTGTGTTCATAACAGGGGTGCTTTCCGATAGTGTTTTGTTTATTCATCAGGATAGCAATCCTTTAAATTAAGTTAGCCAAGCTAAATACATATGACGTCATTTACATTACTGTTGACTTAGTGGCCACATTTCTGCTTAATATGGCCGAATAATCTATAGCTGATTTAATACTAATAGTATATACAAACTCAGATTAGTTGCAAATCTGTTGGCCTTTTTCGAAAAAAAAAGAAACTGGCCACTTTGACAAATGACAGCATGAACCCTAGCAGCCATTGATAGAAATTCTGAAGAAATCATCCTTCTTTTCAAGCTGGGTGCGATTGTGATGACAGATGATGGTTGTCTTGGGTCATCAGATGTTTTAAATTTGGCTGATGATCTTCCCAAAAAGCTCTCAAAAGATAATGCTGAGAATTTATTGGAACGCATGGAAACTTCCAAATGGATAGACAAAGACGTGAGTAGTTATTTAGTCTCTTTCTTCAGATCCAAGTTGGCCCAAAATTAACTTTTTGCCAATTTTTTTTAGAAGTTGCCATAATGATATCGGACCAAAATTATGGCTCCTGGAAAACTCATTCTTATTCACAGAAAAAGGGTAGATATTAGATATTTAGAAAAATAAAATTCAAGAATTTCTTATATTTTAGAATGTCTTTTCTCATGCTGAATTTTATATCCGGTAATCTTTGACTGCATTACATTTCAATTTCATTTTAATCTGTGATGTGTGATATGGTAGAATATGTGTTGAAAATTTAGTCAACACAAACAAATCCCCCTTGTATAGAGCCAACACAAAAGCTATTTGGTGCTTTGCTTATTTTATGCACAAACGGTGACTCGGTCAGATTTAGTGAAATGTTGCTGTCGGGTCATACAAAAATCAAATCTCGTGCCAAGGTCACATGTACTGTGCTCTCTTCGTCGTACCTGGAGGGACCTGGCTTCTTAGGGAAGCATCAGACCTGTTAAGTTTTGAAAATGGCAATCAGGGAGATTTTTGCAGGAGGCATTTTTATTTTGGTTTTACTTCTTTTGGGTGTTTTATAAATATCTTTCTTTTATGAACATTTGATTGTAATTCCTGATAAAAATGGGTCATGTTTAGTTTATACTCTGAACAAAAGTGACTACATTTACTAGTCATATTTCCAAAGTTCAGTTTTCAGATTTATAGATACAGTAAAACCAGTTTTCACAGACCATTGTCAACAGCAATCACCTGACATTTCCGATCACATTTCCTGTTCAGCGCCTGGTTTATTCTTTTATATTACCTTCAATGTGCGACCACCTGTCAAATGCGACTACAACCACCTAATGTTTGGTTCAAAACACGAATTTCACCTGCTTTGAGAGAACACACGATTTATTAATGAAGAAAGAAGAAGAATCTTGATTAATCTTTATAGAAATGCACCAGAAAGACACCGGATACAACTGAATATGCACAAAACTGAATGTACAAATTATGGAATTACCAACAAAATGGACTCGTCTCAAAGTTTACCTTCGACAGAAATGCTCATGCGTACTTGTAGTGCATAGGAATGATGGTGATATTACCGGTATATACATTTTAAGAATATTAACTTTATGTGTTCAGAATGGAATGTTAGTTAGCATTTACATAAAATTGAAAAAATATTGTATCTATTCAATCATTTTTAGTTTAAACAGTATTTATTTTTCCCTCTATGGACATTCAGATAAATAATTACAATAGATACACATTTAGATAATTTTTCAGGGGCTTGGTAGAATCAGCTTGACACCAAGGAGCGTAACAGAATTGGAGCAGTATATACTAGAGACGTATCCTGAGACAGCTGATATCTGTAACATATGCAACAAGCTTAGTCTCAAGGTCTGCTTCCTGTTTGATTGCAGAGATATGCCTTTTAAGGAATTCTTTGAATTCAGGATATTTCAATGATTTTCATGGCATTTTTAGGGATAGAATTATCTGCATTTTAATTGATTCTGTCTTTTTAAATATTAATTGTCAGGGGTGGATGTAGTTTTTTTTAGCTCAACTTCACTTTGTAAAGTTTGAGCTATTGCCATGGCTTGGTATCCGTTGTCCATGTGCACATGCATACGTGTGTGTGTCTGTCAACAATCTGGTCGTACCTTTGGTTGGATCATTATGAAGTTTGTCATAGCTATTGGCATTGACGTGTAGATGGGAATGAGTCATTTTGGGGTCATTCAGCGGCCATCTTGGATTTCAAAATTCAATCCATTAGCATTGGCCACAGGTCATACTGTTTGTCTGATCATCAGGAAATTTTTCAAGGATGTTAATATTATCATATAGATGGGAACGAGTCATTTTGGGGTAATTCGGCCAAAAACATGGCTGCCCTCAGCCCTCTTGGATATTGCTCTTTGCATGACTAAATCCTATGGCATGGGCTACAGGTCATACGTTTGGTCGGATCATTATGAAATTTGTCATGGCTATTGACATTGATGGGAATGAGTCATTTTTGGGGTCATTTGGCATGGGCTACAAGTAGGGCTGCAACGATTCATCGCGATATGCTTGTGTCGTGATACACTGTCACACGATATGCGTATCGTATCGTGCGAAGTGTATCACGATACAAAAAGTCACCCTTTTTTTGTCATCGAATGGAAAAATAACCCATATTTACTGTTTTTGTTAATGCAATTTAGGTGGAAAATCTTTGCAGAACATGGTTTTTGCGTATCGTGATACGTATCGTATCGTTGGTCATGTATCGTGATATGTATCGTATCGTGAAAACGTATATCGTTGCAGCCCTAGCTACAAGTTGTACCTTAGGTCGTTTCATTATGTAATTTGTCATGGCTTTTGATATTGACATGTAACCAAATTTCTCAACCCAAAATACAGATCAAGTTCGAATATGGGTTTGATCCGAGTTTTTTTTTACAGAGTTGTCGCCCTTTTTCAACTTAGAATTCATGCATACTGTGATAACTCAAACAATTTCTATCTGATCGGAACCAAATTATCTCAGCCCACAATACATATCGAGTACAAATATGAGTTTGATCCAATGTTTTTTAACAAAAAACATGGCCGCCAGCAGCCCTCTTGGATTTTACTCTTTGCATGACTAAATCCTTTGGCACAGGCTACAGTTCGTACGTTTGGTCGGATCATTATGAAATTTGTCATTCATGCAAGTTATTCATTGAGTTATGGCCCTTTTTCGACTTAGAATTCACGCATGCTGAGATAACTCATTTTTTTTCCTCCGATTGGACCAATTTTGATATGTGAGTGTTTCGGCCCAAAATACAGACCGGATCCGAATATGGGTTTGTTTTTTAACAGTTATGGCCCTTTTTAGCTCAACTTTTTTGTAATGTTGAGCTATTACCATACATTGCCAATCATGGCCACTGGCAGCCATCTTGTATTTTAATCTTTAATGACAATCATTTGGCACCTTTTTAGCTCAACTTTTTTGTAATGTTGAGCTATTACCAGGCATTGTCATCCGTGCGTGTGTGCATCCGTGAACAATTTTCTTTGGTATGTCCTACAGGCCGCATCCCTCATCCGATCTTCACCAAACTTCATCTGTAGCTTCAGGTGACCTATAGTTGGGAGCTAGCAAATTTTTCTGAATTTTTATGAATAACATGGCTGTAAGCCATCTTGGATTTCAAATTTGAAACCACCGGCACATATTTATGGCGAGATAATTTATATCTCAACTTTACTTTGTAAAGTTTGAGCTATTTCTGTGGGTGGCGTCCATCAACAATTTCTTTTGGCTCACCCTACAGGTCACAGCCCTCATCCGATCATCACCAAACTTCGGGGTGACCCCTGGATGGGAGCCATCAATGTTTTCCAAAATTTGTTAAAAAGAATGGCTGACAGCAGCCATTTTGGCTTTCAAATTTGAATCATTGGCACACCCTGCATCCCGCATTTCTGTTGAGAATTGTTTTGAAAAGGCATGTTTAGGATCATCTCTAGATGGGAGCTATACATATTTAGCGATTTATTTTTATAAAAAACATGGCCACCGGCAGCCATCTTGAATTTTACTCTTTGCATGACTAAATAATTTGGCACACCCTACAGACCACATTCCTCATCTAATCGCCAACAAACTTCATGTGGATCTTCAGGGTGATCTCTAGATTGGAGCCATCGATTCTTTCCAAAATTCACCTCTAGATTAGAGGAATCAAATTTGAACGATTTTCGATTAAAATCAGGGCCACTGGCAGCCATCTTGTATTTTACTCTTTAATGACTAAATCATTTGACACACCCTACAGACCACATCCGTCATCCTGTCATCATCAAACTTGATAGGCATCTTCAGGGTGACCTCTGGATGGGAGTCATCAATTTTTTCCAAAATTTGTTGAAACACATGGTTGGCAGCAGCCATCTTGGATTTTACTCTTTGCATGACTAAATCCTTTTGGCACAAGGAACAGACCACATCCCTCATCTGATCATAACCAAACTTCATTTGGATCTCCGGGGTGACCTCTAGTTTACTCTTCTTCCTCTTTACCATTCTATTCATTGCTCAGCAAATAATAAACCCCTTCCAAAGTTGAGCTACAGTGTCATTTATACTTTCATTGGAATTTGAATCATCTAGAATTGAGGTTTCCTGATGATAACAGCCTTAGCAGGCTTTACAGTGACACTGTAATATATCACTATCAGAGATACATAATCTCATAGAGACAAATCTGATTTATTGAAATTAAGCTATATTTACCCATCCATGGATTATATTAAACAGTATTTCCTTAATACTTTAATGGTATGAAGCATCAATTGCTATATTAAAGGACCTATGGTAGTTCTTTTGTCATGGTTGAGTGAATTTTAGGGGCACAGAGTCTGAAGATTAACATTGGGGATTTCATCAATTTCATTCCGAGAAAAGAAATCAATGATTTTCTATGTATGATAAAAAATCTATTGAGTTCTATAGAGCATTTATCATACCAGGGGCTTCAGGGGGGTCATAGACAGGAGGCAATAAAAGGGTAATATAAGTAAAAAAGGGTCAAATAAGTATTTCCAAAATCTTGTTCTCCAGTCCATGATGGCAGATGTTGTTTATACTTGGTGTAGATTATTGCCTGGAATCTTATTTTCCCATTTGTTCATGTTGTCATAGTTGATTAAATTTTAGGGGCCGCAGAACGCACTTAGAATATTAACATTGAAGGTTATGGACTTTAGCATCCAAGCTACTTGTTAAACATTGTAATGTGTGAAACCATTTGATGGAGGGCTGCTTACTTTCTTTTATTTGAACTATGGTAATCTGTTTCGAGTTTAGGGGGTCATGGGGGCCAGCATCCTCATCATATTATGGCTGTACATTTGTAATATATAGATTATATAGATAACACTTTTGTATTGTCTAAACTATTTCTGAAAAACATACACCCCTGTTATGAATCAATTACTCTTGCATGGATGAAAAAATATAAGCATTCATTATTTTACAGGTCAGACCTGATCTTATCTGTCTGACCTGACATGTTTGATAAACAAATAACAACTGGGAGAATGGGGGGGGGGGGGGGGGGTGTCATTAAAGTTCAATTTAAATATGAGATGGAATCCAAATGTTGTTCTAAGCATTCTGGCTTGTCAACAAGTTATAATTTCTCTTTACAAGTAAAGGAGATTTGATTATCTGGCAGGTCAAAAGTGGCAGAGATAGGGATTTAGTTATCAGTTATAGCTAATCGCTATTACAAAGGTATGGGGTAAACATCTTCCGATCATGATTGGCCTCTCGGTGTTGGTTATTCTGAAAAAGCCCGAGGTGCTGAGAGAAAATTTATTATTGTTGGCTTTGTTTGGGCATTAATAAATCCCAACACTCGACAATCTTTTAAGATATACCAATAGAACTATGTTTTCTGTATGTTCTTTGAATAGAACTAGTTTTATCGGCTTTTTTCTAACGCCTTAAAAAATGTAGTCAGTGCAGATTTCTAATTTTCCGACTATATTGTCACATAAAATCAATAAAAATACGAGGAGTAATTAGAATTTTTTAACATACTGGGAGGAGTTCCTGATCTATGTCTAAAATTTATAATAGTTATAATACTTTTTATAGACCAACTCTAAATCTCCAATAGTAAATTTACTAAATGCATGCGGCAACAACCATGTGTAATTGTTTTGAAAAATAGCTAGACCATGATGCATCATTCTCACTATCTGTAAAATGTTTTTTTCTCTTGTCATTTTCAGGGCCAAATTTGTGTAAGCTGTGGAATCAAAATCCACTTTCACTGTGCAAGACGATATTTTCTGAGACAAGATTGTCCAAAATGTCCCAATGCTGACTGTGGGTTAGCATGGGTACATGAGATACCCACCAGGACAAGTGGTGAGTTGTTTATTTGAAACCAGCATATTCCCATATTCTCCACACCAGAGCACTTACTAATCATGGAATTTTATTTTCGGGGAACTATAGAAACGGGCTCCGTCCGTCCGTCCATCACACTTTTGAGTACCTTCATGGTGTAATCAACTCCTCCTACAGTTTTCATCCTAGAGATTTGAAACTTCAAGATATTGTTGCCCATATATTGAAGATGTGCAACATGTATATAGATGACGGGAAAATTATTTTTTGACAGAGATATTAACCCTTTTCGACTTAGAAATTTCAACATTTTTTATAATTTTCTGTATGAGGGTACCTTCATGGTGTAATCAACTCCTCCTACAGTTTTGATCGTAGATATTTTAAACTTCAGAGTATTGTTACCCACATATTGGAGATGTGCAACATGTATATATATGACGGAAAAACTATTTTTTACAGAGTTATTAAGTGACATTAACCCTTTTCGACTTAGAACATTTCAACATTTTTTAAAACTTGTTTACTAAAGCGGCGTCGACTTGCCACGTTGTCGGGGGACACTGTGGTCGACTGACCTTTTATTTTCATTTAAAGGGCCTTTTTATATTAAAAAATCCCAATGGCTGTTTACCTCAACTTGACTTTGTCAAGTTTGAACTATTGTCATGGGATGGTCATCCATATATCAACCATCTGTGTGTCCATCAATAATTTCCTACAGGTCACAGCTCTCATCCGATTGTCACCAAACTTCATATGGATCTTCGGCATCACCTCTGGATGGGAGCTTACCTTTTTTTTCCGAATTCTGTTAAAAAACGCAGCCGCCAGTGACATTTGACATTAGACAAACAGAATATTTCTAATAGTATAGCCTATTATTCCATGTGAGAATACAGTTGTATTCCGACCAGTGTTAATTTGTTATTCACGTAAATGAAGGCTAATCTGATTTGTGTATCTGGGCAGATTTCGCAGTTACTTGATGATGTATATGGTCTCTTCTTGCAGTGGGGTGATCGCGATAGAAAACAGGACACCATAGTTCTGATGAATTTTACTGAAGTTCTTGTGTGATTTAAAGTGATATTAAACACTCTGGTAGGGTGATCCAATAGAAATGGAAAATAATATTGCTCAAAGTAGTTATTTTTACAATTCATAAATCTAAACTGACAACACACACAGCCATTATTATATATAAATTAAATTCAGTGACTCTCGATGGTGAAATATTTTTCGTTATGTTATCCACGATAGTTGCATCCCGAATCGAGAAGTAATTATTTACAATTGAGCGTAGTTCAGATGATGTTTTCTATGGAGTGGTACGGTCGATCTGCTTGAGATTTTCGGCGATGTAGTAGAATGCTACATTCCTCCAGTTGGCATACTGCCTGAATGCTAGCTTAACAGTTTAACCTGAACAAGTCCATAATATGTCTTTAAATATATATGATGTAATTATATCTGAGTGCGTGACTCTTCATAGCCCATGTGGTTATCAGCTGCTATGTTCGTTTGTCTGAATGTGACAGAATAACAGCGATGGCTACTATAGATGAACAGTACATGTAGCAATAAATGGAATTACACTATTTAGCTCAACTTGACAAGTCAAGCTTGGGCTATTGCCATGAGTTGGCATTCATCATCCGTCCGTGCATGTGTGTCCATCAACAATTTCCATTAGCACACCCTACAGGTCACATCTATCATCCATTCGTTGCCAAACTTCATATGGAAGTCGGGGTGACCTCCAGATGGAAGCCATCAATTTTTTTCGAAATTAAAAAAAAAACATGACTGCCAGCAGCCATCTGGTATTTCAAATTTGAATGCTTTGGCTCACCCTGCAGCTCGCATTCATTGGAGAATTGTTTTGAAAATTTACAGGCATGTTTAGGATCACCTCTAGATGGGCGCTATAAAATTTGAATGATATTCAATCGAAAACATGGCAACCATCTTGGATTTTACTCTTTGCATGACTAAATGCTTCGGCAAGTGCTTCAGTTTTCATCTGATTGATCTCAAACTTCATAGAGATCTTCGGGGTGACCTTTAGATGACAGCTATCCAGTCTTTCCCGGGAGAAGGGCGCAATTGCTCTCGCACATGTACACATTCACAATTTTCAATTCTCAGGTGCTAAAATTTACACTTGTCCCACTTGCTTATGGTGGCTGTAAATGTCTATATAATATTGGAACTATTTGAAAGTTTACTAAGATCCTGTCCCATCTCCATTCAATTATGGGCATGTGAGAGAGTAACTGGACATATGTCTATCCCACAATGACATTTTATTTGAGACAACCCCAACTTATGAGTTGATAGGCATCCAAATAGACTTTTTGCCTTACAAAAAACGGTTATATTTATATTCATTTCATTCTGAAAAATTATTCCTTTAATATATTTTGATCTTTCCAGAACCTTCCCAGCAAACTCAGCAGGAAGAAACGGTAAAGAAAACCAGAGCGCACCGACGTGGACGATGATGCCAAGGAGATCCTTATTTGGATGGGCAGAAATGTCATCGGTCTTGAATTTGCTATTCAGGCAGGCATGAAGTCTTCATAAAAAAATGCAGTCTTCATTAAAGAAATGTGATGCTTTTTAAGCAATCTCAAAAAGTTCAGCACAAGACCAACTTTATTCTGGGTTGAATGGCTTTGAAGACGGAAGAAGGGCATCATAGTTAAGAGTTATTGTTACTTAAACCACAGTCGCCATATTTTCTATTGTTCTCCCTTGCACAATATCCAGCCGATTACCCGCTGGTAACAATAACTGTGCATTATTTTAACAATAACTGGGAAATATTAATATATTCCCCAGGTATTGTCATAACTTGCTGACACACCGGAAGGTCAAATTGGTGTGACTATTCAATAAAATGAGAAACTGAAAAGTGTTCGGTGATTACAATGCAGACTCCACTGTGTCGCCATAATCCGGTAATATGTTGTGGTTCGATTCACTATTCCGAACGTTAAAGTCCTCTTCCAAACCTAATACGTCAGAAAGTATATCTTGTGTCGAAATTCCGACAAACGAAACATGATCCTCGTCTGATGACGATTCCACTCTATACGTTGACTGGGTCATAGTACTTATAAATTCATCATTTGAGTCCATGTTGGTTGTGTGTAGATCTCAGAATACCACCACTGTGTGGGTGCATTTATTCTCGTGAACCCAAAATAGGTAGCACGCGTTAATTAGTTAACACATTTAAGGTGAACTAATGTTGCTGGTGATGAGTGAGACAATAGTCATATATGCATTATATTATTAGGATCAACTCATGAGTTGTTGGTTAATCGCAAAACTTAATCAGCTTGTGATATATCGCTCACGGACACACCGAAATCGATCAGCTTTCAAACAGGGGCGGTTGTTCCCTTGAACTCCCAAAACATGTCAGAAGAAACCAGGACATAGATAGACACAAATTATATGGGATGTCCATATTCGTCCTGTATTCAGCATATATTCCTATATTCACGACCATCTTCAAACACGGTAAGTATACAATGGTCCATAACAATCAAATGAATAATAAACTTGATATCCCAATCACCACTCATCAAATAACTGGACTGTCAACGCGGCCCAGTGAATTCCAGTTCAAAGCGATAATTTGGATTTGTGACAATGCCTTGGAAAGCAAAGTCGATGCAGCCAGGACGCACACAATCAGGCCAAGCAAATTAAATGTTTGTTGTAGCTGGAAGGTGTCCATGTTGTTAACACATATGCACTGGTGTCAATTAGACTTCCACCCATGTGTTATCTGAGAACTAACATCATGTGAGTCAGAAATATTGTGTTTATTTGTTTATACATGCACAGCCAAGTAGGACATATCACAGGATTGAACAGTGTTCATGGGGCGGGGAGTGGGGGTCGATTGACACATTTTTAATGACAATTTCAATTCCAAGTCTCCGGATCACTATTTACAGTGGCAACTGAATTTGCGTACAAATCTTTATTTGTCTGACAGACTCGGAACTTGTTTAATGGTCATGTTCACATTTTTCGTTAAAATTTTCATTGACTTTTAATAGTTAAATATATCATACATTGTAATATCATTGACAAATATCTAAGTAAAATTATAGTGAAAATTTTAAATTTTGTCTTGTTATTCTTTAAATACTGAGGTTTAAGACAGATATTCCCCTCGCTGTCGGGCATTCGTCCAAATAATCACCTCGGCGAATTATTTTTCCGAATGCCCGACAGCTCGGGGAATATCCTATACAGAATGTTGGTTGGCAAATGGCAATGTTGAAAGTTTTTTTCAGGACTCTGCAAGTCGGTCGGTTTTCATTTCCATCAAATTGATTAAAAGTATTGATTGTATCGATTCATTGTATCAAGAGTTAAGATATGGACAAGTTTGGTAAACACTTAATCTGTAGTCAATACAATGTGATAGGTCCTGTGTTATCTAACAAAATTAATGGGACTTCTGTGCAATAGGCCATCTAATCAGAAGCAACCATAAAGACAGTAAGCAAGAATGCTAATTTTGTCAAAAATACTGATGGATGTGAATGAGGAGTGATGGAAGCGCTTCTGAACTTTCACATTCGTCATACTTTGATATCAACCACATGCACGGCTTGTGGCTGTACATTGGTTGTCTATATGTTACATACATGTGAATGACGTCATATGATTTTTTTTCTATATTGTCAGGCCAAATCAGATCAGCAGACATAAGTTTTTTTCATTTTATCACGTGACTTAGTGGTTAGCACCTGCGTGGAGTTACCAAAGCGCGGAATCGGCAATGGACCAGCGAGATGACAATAAAATTCGCTTCTTCACAACATCGGAAGAATTCCTATGCGGTTTAGGTCTGTGAGTTTCATTTAGACCAATTTCGTTGTTTAGCTTATTAGTAATGAAAACCGACAAAGACGTCATGACATGGTTCATGATGTCATTTGGCTTTGCGGGCCAGAATCCAGACAAGATTACACCTGTCATATCGTCTCCACTGGGACCAAGCGTGGATGTTGCCATGTGCAATAGACTAGACATATATACCCAGATAAACCAAATTCACTTATTATTACAAGCGACATACATAGAGGCTCTGTCGGTACCCTGTAATCGCTTCAGTTCGAATTTGGAAGCAGCTTATTTCTTGTAAAAGACTATGATAAGACTTTTCAGAGTATTTACCTATCTTACTCGTATTTAAATTCGCGCAGTACTATTACTCGCTCAGTTTTCAATTCGTGCACCTAGCTGCACGAATTCAAAACTGACATAAATATTTTCGTAATATTTTCGTGATATTTTCGTATATCTTGGAGCAGAAAACAGTTTCAGTTCTTAGTCATTGCTGGAGATAGTATATGTATATATTAAACACCATTGCGGCAGATTTACATCATGTAGACAATTATAAACTAGTACATAACTACATACATCATAATTTTGTGGCGACCTGGAATATTAGTAATTCCTATACAAGCATTTCAACAATGTCTATGTTGCCATGATTTGTCGCTTGGCATTGTGAGCAATGGTCTTGATAGCGGTTGGTCGAATGTATATATATGCATACATGTATTGGCGTAATTGTCTATTTAACAGTTCATAATATATGTAAACTCAGCAACATAACCCTCTTGTATTTCCTATGGACTGTGGTGTAGATTAAACTTGGGAGTCGTATTATTTTTCGCTAATTTTTAAATTCGCGCACCGATGGGTGCGCGAAAAATAGTACTGCGCGAATTTAAATACGAGTAAGGTATTTTGATCCTGTTTTTGAGACAGGAACATGACAAAAGTCAAAATTAATAGGTTTTGTTTGAGGACTAAAGTGTACGAGTTAGTTGTAACATTGAATCACAGCATGCATATGTTGTTGCTCCTATAAGTGTCACCTACGATCATATTAGTCTCTGTACTGATGCGCTTTACTGAATGATTTTGTATGTAATTCCCATGTGACATGCAATTCCTGGAACCACAAATCCCGGTGGACTTATTCATTCTTCCAGAGATTGGGCGGTATATTTACAGATCACTTGCAATAGTGTTGCTTTTGCATTTGCGGTTGTTTTTTCAGTATTGTGAAGTCTCTTCCCACAACAACATTTTGGTCTGTAGAAAACATTAATGGTGAAGGGGTCATTGTTGCCACATTTTGGTGTGTTGGGTACCAAACTTTACGAATAGATGTTTTGGGTTCTGAGCTGGACTTTTGCGGTTTTATAATATATACGTTATCGTAAATCATAAAGTTATATCGTTGAGAAAAAGCAATTGTTAATCAGAAATATCAATTTTAAAGATGAGTACTTATGCACCATTTTATAGCATGTGATATTTCTTCAACGATTCTGTGCTCAAAACAATGCAAATGTCAATCTAAAGCTGGGTACCCAACACACCAATTTGTAGCAACAATGACCCCTTCAGCCATAATATTGCACCTGACTGAAAAGATTTGCTAAAATTTGAATCAGGTCAGCCGATTTCGAAATAGACAAACGATTCTGAATTACATCGAATCAGTTTGCCGGGCCTATAATTGTTTACATTGAATGGTCATTAATCCAGGGGGATAGTGTTGTTGATGGATGGTTAAAGGCACGGGCGGCTTTCGTTGCAGAAATATCCCTATTTGTTCAAATCGCCATCAACAGAAGGAATATTAAAATATATATAGTTTTGTTCAAATGCCAAACATAATCAGCACGTAAATAGTATATTGTCGTCAAGACGTACGATGGCATACGTAAACAAGAGCCTGCTCATGTTACAGAAGTTTTGCTTATGTTTACATAACACAGTGCAATTATATTGGTTAATCACACACAAATGATATAAACGCTCTTTATTATTTCCATATTAGGAAAACAGTAACAAATAACGCTCTTTATGTCTTATGTCTACCATATCCGGATCTAAACAAAAGCCAGGTTCTGTAACGTTTTTTGCTTTCGTTTACATAACAAAGGAAAAACATTTGACAATAACATACTGTTTATACCATATTTCTGATTGGTATGAGAACAAAGTATGTCTATATTTTACTATTATTTCTGTTTATGGCAGTTTTTAACGCCGCCCGTATCTTTAAATAGACAAAACATGCGTAATCTTTTATAAAATGAGTAATACATATAGCAAAAAAATATATTTGAAATGTTACTATCACCATCTGCAATTAGTTTGATAAATGATTTGGTGGTTCTGGTGCATGGTGTGTATTTATTCCACACTCTTGTATCAGACAACCTTGATTCTAGACTGAGTTTTATTTATTCTGTAATTACCTTCATTGTTATTTCATTCTGTTGAAAAAAACTGTCTATTCAGACTTAGGACAGATAGGTATATCTGTGACACAATTTATCTCAATGCTCTTAGTGACAACATCAACAGGAAATAATTCTGGCTTGTATTTAACCAGTCTCTTTGAAAAGCCGATGAAAATCCTATATCGGAATTACGTCTCTAGAAGTGTCCATAATATTTCATTTCTACGATGACGAGGCATTCCCAACATGACGTAATAAACCGTTTCCAAATATGGAGTGCATTCCTGGCGCAGTAAATGTTTGTGAGAATCATAGTATTTAGACCTCTGATCTCTGACAATATCTGCTTTGCCATATACCAATGAAATTGCACGCAGTCTGCGCCACTCTCCAATGAAATGGAGGGAATCCCTTCAACACAGAACCTAATTTTAATAGAGAGTTCTAGAGACGTAATTCCGATCTAGGATTTTCGTCGGCTTTTCAAAGAGACTGGTATTTAAACTGTGGGAGACACTAACATGTATTAAATGATGGTGATTCCCTCAACATTCTCCAAGTAAACTGCTCATCAATGAGTACTTAGTAATCAAATGGCTTAAATTGATTTGAAATACTATTGAGGTGATCAGATCATGGTGAATAATCTTTCTCAGCATAGCGGCTAATAAGTCTTGTTCTATGAAATGACACAACCAATTATACAACATCCTTAAAGTGGCCTTACTCTCTGTACAGTATACCATTGTCGTTTGCAGAATGAGGTCCCCAGAGGGTGAATTTAGTGATGCTATCCTGCAGTGCGGGCTGGCATCACTAAATTCACCCTCTGGTGACCTCATTCTGCTTAGTCTTCATGTACTCTGGAAAGTTTCTTTATTATCAAATTTCTATAGAAACTTCTATTTCTTTTCTATTGTTTAGGTTCTCTATATCCCCATATTGGCAGACGACACATTGCATAATTGAGGTTTCCAATTGGTGCACATCACAATATTCATCATTTGTGAACTTCAATCTGAGTCTATGTCTCCCGTAGCAGATGATGTCATTCAGAGTGAGGTCCCAAGACTGAAGAGAGTGAATTTGGTAATGCTAGCCCACTGTGCGGGATAGCATCACTAAATTCACCCTCTGAGGACCTCATTCTGCAAATGACAGACACACTAAACTTAGGCTTGCATTGACTACTGTGGATTGTCAGTTATTTTAAAGATCCTTGGTTGGCTTTGAGCCCAAGTACCGTAATGCCCTAATTATTCGACTCCATAACCACAGCAGAATTATGGGATAATTTTTCAGGATTTAGTAGGAAATATGGCTTGTTGCCATTCATAGGAAAGCTCTCGGGGAGAGCTTTCCGATGAATGGCATCAAGCCATATTTCCGACTAAATCCTGAAAAATTACCCATAATTCTGCTGTGGTTATGGAGTCGATTAATTAGGGCATTACTGTAATCCAGAGATGAGAGGACTTATGAAAAAGGCACAATACAAATTTTCGTTGTCAAGTATTTTTTGTACATTTTTCAAGCAAATGTATCAAATAAATATTATACTATATTAATTTTTTTTTTGTATTGGGAATAAATATTGTTCTCATATTTTTTTTGTAAACATCAAGTAACCCAGAATTTCCTAAGCCAATTTTCTGCTTACGAGGCAGAAGAAAATGAAAAATACTTGCCATCACCATCAATCTTATCACACAGGCTTTGCGAAAGTCCACAAAATCATCCATAAGTAATACATGTACGTCAAAAACAAGTAATACATGTGCATCAAAAACAATCTCAAAAGCTCATAATTGAGAATGCTTTTTATTATCTACGTAGCACTTTTGGGCGACACAAACATGGATGATATTTAGAAGTGTATGCCTATGAGAGATATTTAACATGCTTACCATATAATGTGTGTTGATGATTTTTAGAAGTGTATGCCTATGAGAGATATTTAACATGCTTACCATATAATGTGTGTTGATGATTTGGTTGTGAAATTTCACATAAATACTACACTGACAACAATTAACGCTTTCGATACTTATATACACCGATGATCGGCTTAACTACACCAATAGTCGGCGTATATATGCCGATGGTTGGCATAACTACCCTGAAGATTGGCATATATATGTCGATCTAGGCATGGAATTTATTTTTGTATGTGGCGGCTCCATGTTTCCATAATTGATATATAAAATTGCCAAAAAATATTTGAATTGAACAATGATATTAGAAAAAAAAGTTATAGTAGAATTAAAACATTAATTTAAAGTTATTTGACCCTCGTTACATACCTTGAGTTTTGGCTTTTCATTTGGAATGTGGTCTGCCAATGCTTGCCGATAACAACTAAAATTGTGTTTATACAACATTTTGCATAAAAACACTGTCTCATCAAGGAAGTCTTTGTATTCGCACACACATGTATTAAAATTGAAGCGATAACTTAATATAAGTCAGAATAATCTCATATATATTTTGAAGACCTCTGTCTGTCTGTCTGTATGTTTGTTTGTCTGTCATTTATACAAATCTACGATTCTCGACCGATCGGGACGAAACTTGGTACGTGTGTGTAGTTTGACCAGGCGGTCGACGTTGTCGTATTAGCGAGCCCGTGCGGCGCCCGCTTATCGCATGCGCAGACGAGATCTCGGAAACGGGTGGAGTTATCGACTTGAAATTTGGTATGTGTGTGTAGTTTGACCAGGCGGTCGTCGTTGTCGTATTGTGAGCCCGTGCGACGCCCGTGCAGCGCATGCGCAGACGAGATCTCGGAAACGGGTGGAGCTATCGACTTGAAATTTGCTATGTGAATGTATCTTGCCCCGGATACGAATTTTATCGGGTCGCCGAGCCCTTGCGACGCAAGATTTGCGCATGCGCAGACCAGATCTCGGAAACGGGTGGAGCTATCGACTTGAAATTTGGTGTGTGAATGTATCTTGCCCCGGATACAAATTTTATCGGGTCGCCGAGCCCGTGCGACGCAAGCTTCGCGCATGCGCAGACCAGATCTCGGAAACGGGTGGAGCTATCGACTTGAAATTTGGTTTTTGAATAGCCCGGACAACGTCGGGCTCATCGGCTCGTCTATTATATATTTTGGAACTTCTGTCTGTCTGTATGTGTGTGTGTGTGTGTATGTATGTATGTGTGTTATAGACTCGAAAACTGCTCGACCGATCTGACTCAAATTTGATATGTAGGCCTACTTTGATGGGCAGGTCTAATTTCACTTGCGACCGTGTCCTTGACCGTGACCTCGCACATATACGCTCACATAGGCATGTTTCTGGACCTCGACCGATCCAACTCAAATTTGGTATGTAGGCCTACTTTGATTTCGGGAACAACATGGGCGGGTCCAATATCATGTGCGATCGTGTTCTTGACCTTGACCGTGACCTAGCTCATATACGGTGATATAGGCATGTTTCTGGACCTCGACCGATCCGACTCAAATTTGGTATGTAGACCTACATTGATCCTGGGCTCAATATGGGTGGGTCCAATTTCACGTGCGACCTTGACCTTGCTCATATACGCTTTTATAGGAAATCTGCCCAGATGGAGGCGATCAGAAAGAAATCCCTGAATAGCCCGGACCAAGTCGGGCACATCAGCCAGTTTAATATAAACTGGTATAAATACAAATAATATAACTCATAAAATAAAAGTGTCACTTACCCCATTTAACTACAGCCACCCACGAGTCTTTCAGCAATTAAATTTTGAAACCCCCCCTCCCCCTCTTCATTAAAGTTGAGAAGAACGGGATTCATAGAACCCTGAATGTAATAGTTGGAGAGAAAGAATGACTAGCATACCAAAAAAGTACCAAATTTCAATGGTTTTCGCATAAATATTCCCCAATGCAGAATTTGTAGAAATGGTCATTCTCCCTCAAGTGAACACATTAGAAGTTTCGAAATCTCAAAACCAATGAAAATGTCACAGAAGTTAATATTTTTTTGCCCAGAAAATTGTACCAAGGTGTTGCCAGAACGGTATCTGGAGAAGTCGGCCCAAAACAAAGTCGGCCCCAAGAGAAGTCGGCCCGGGTAAATTAAAGATGGTCAAGAGAAGTCGGCCCCATTATTATTTTACTGCTTGTTAATGCCTGTGGCATAAACAGATGTATGCATAACGTATATGAGACCGACATTTCGCCACATGGTGTAAAAAGGGGTTATATCACTTCGTAGCATTCCATTTTATGTGACCATGATTGATAGTCTTTAGCGCGCTTTCGTGACATGAGTGCAAACATCAATGGCAATTGCTTTGCATTAAAGTCGCTGCTGTTACTAATGAATGCATGTATCGAAAAGAGCTGCTTAAATGGAGGTCGCACAACATTGAACGCACAGTAAATGTCAGTAGCATTTTCAAGCAGATGTTGCTGTGAACTGTTTAAGATGATTAAGTGGCGAGCTCCGTCAACTTTCACATCAGATCTGAGATAATCTTTCGGCATGAAATAGTCCGCAATATCAAAATGTAGTTGATCCATCTTCTGTTCTTTCGGCTTGAGTTTTTGGCGCTGCTAATTGGAACTTCGCGTCGCGCCAGAGGGATTTCCAAACTAATGTTAATAGCTGGGCCGACTTCTCCTGGGCCGACTTTGTTTTGGGCCGACTTCGTTTTGGGCCGACTTCTCCTGTATTCGCCAGAACTGAGTATGACATTTGACAACATTCTCGGCCATTTTGAAAAATAAATGTAAATTTGCATAGCATCATGGGTATAAGTCATAGATGAAAATCCACCTGATTTATCAGGAATTCCAGAGTTCTGTTCCGTTCCCGACCTTTTGCACTATTCTTGAAATTGAATTATTGGAGTAACATGAAACTGTTTCTTGGGGAAATGCTGGGAAATGCAGTGGCTTCGGGGGTAAATAATATTCGATTCGAGTCGAGGAACCCACTTATCAAAGCTAAGAGTAATCAGATATTGATTTTTGAAGTTTGTTATTTCTCGAGATTTTGGGAAATTTGATACCATAGTTGACAGTGGTCAGCATTATTTTGTTGCAATAAATTGATTCTGATAACTAAAGCGTAGTTTTTAAGAAATGCTGTTGTTGTATCTTGATATGGGGACTGCCTGATCGGATTGAGTACCTTTAAAACTTTTTGGACAAGTAATCAGGTTTCTTCCGCTTGGAGCAATATTGTCAGTCTAAGCTATTCCTGATGTGATAAAAATAAAACAAAATCATAAATTCAAATGGGGATCGAATCACAAAAAAACCTTGCATATCTGCATTTCATGTATGTATCAACATATAATTACAGATTTAAGGAGACATGGACTAAGTATATGAGTGTTCATTGCTTCAAATGTGCTTGCTTAAGTGAGTGTGAACAAATTCTCATTTCTTATTGAAATGGCCAAGTATCAATCAGAATGCAATTGGAATGGCATATTGAGATGTCTCTCAACTCAGATCAAGCTTGAATTTGTTCCCATTCGCCCATGTCGGGGTTCAAACCTACATGTACATCAACCTCATTTAGCCCAGATAGTGATGATCTTTAATCACTACCAAAGCACCTCGTCTTTTCGGGGACATCATTAAAAAAAGGAAGCCTTTGGAGTTTCATATGACCTATGTCCATTTAGTCCAGGAGATATTGGTCGATGCTTGCACCTCCCCCAGGCCTCAACTTCACTCCACTCATTTTCTTCCTTGAGGTCTCTTAACTTTGTTCAGTTGTTAACAAGTGACCGCAGAGACTCCAGACAAAATAACATACATCATGGTGGTCATTTTGCTTGATATGCACCATATATGTCTGTTTCAAATCATGCAGTGGGTGTTATTGTTATTATAACTCCACACATGCATATACATGGATATAAGATACCTGGGCTAGGATTCCTCTTATACTTGAGTTGAGGAATATTCGGTCAAATCCGAGATGGCTACCAAAATGGCGACAAGAAATTGAAAAATCGCTCATAATAATTGATTTTCACATCAGTGAGAGTTATTTTCACGACAACTCCATCCATTCTATTGTTGTGAGTTGGTAACACTGAGGAGAAGTACTGTCCTTATATCACATCCACTGTTGTCATAATATCAATATGTATCGATCAAACGGTGCATAAACCATCTACCGTTACCAATTTAAAACATCGCATAGCCCAGCAGGTAGCATCTTGGGAGGACGAAAAACCACAATGAATAAGCATGATGTGGCATTTCAAAATCCATTCTCCAGTAAGCGCTTATAATGTATGTGCCGATAGTCCTATTATGACTTGCAAGATTCAGAACAACTACCTGAGCTGATACTGATTTGCCACAATCAGAACTATCTGGACAGGTTCTGTATTTATCAGATTAATCTATATCGCTCACACAAACACTCTTCTGCACTTCCTGTGAGAAGGGTACCACTAATCAGAGCTATTCAAACAATACATATCCCGATTTTGCTCCGAAAGCAGGGAATTCCTATCCTTATTCTTGGCAAGATTCATTTGTGGTAACATATGGTCTAATTCCTCTGCTACATATGGGATTTGAATGCCATCTTGCAAAATAAATTAGAAAGGAATACAGTTGATGAGTATATTAGCGTTTAGAATGTCCTCTCTATATCAGTCTTCTCAGCTTTGGTGGCCTGATGGGGACAACAACATGTGCATTGTACACCTGGTGATTTACCAGTCGGCTAACCACTTCTTGATAGATGGTTCGTCAATTCACAAACTCAGCGAATGCATTGACATACCTGGACAACTTCTATAGGGTTTAGAATGTTGCTAGCATAACCTATGCCTCTCTGCTAAGATCGTAGACGATCATAATGCATAATGTACCCACAGTTTGTGACCATGATCCTGAACAATCTTTGTGATGTCCAGCAGTCGTCTCGTTGGAGAGCTCCCAGCAGATACAAACAATACACACGGGCTAGTTTGTGTGCATCTGTCATGACAGTGGAGACGGAATGGGATCACGAACTGCACCACCACTTCATTGGGTATGTTTCAGACACCATTAGGATCCGGTAGTGGCATTGCTAAGATTGTATTTTCACACCCGTTTGGAAGCCGTTCTGAATCAACTGGATCAGGCATGGACCTTTGGGTACTATGTACTGGTAAGCCTTCACCAATAACTTGGGTGTAGTCTTAAAGACGATGCCTTTGGTGGTTTGGTGATATGTCATTCAAAGAATGGATGTATGCGTTATCATCCTCGGGCTGGGTGGTGGTCGGTATGGTTCAGGAAAATATGATGACCACCAACACAAGGGTAACATGTTCAACGTGAACAACAGCAAGAGGAACACCTGATACAGACCAATGTTACTCTGTAGTAATACAAAACTATTAGTTAAAATTCCTCAGTGATATAGGGTATGTAGCATGCCACGCCAGCCGTTGAGGCATGCCACATGTTCTTTGACAAGCTAAAATCGTAACATTGCCACATGGTAATAACTCTATAAAGAATGTATATTTACGAAATAACGCCGATTTGTATTAGAAATAACAACACCACAATAGATCAACTGTGGTGAAATATAAGTAAAATTCTTCTCTTGGGTGGGTGGGCTTGGGGGAGGTTTGGGGTACACTCTTTAAAAAAACTTCTCCAACTATGCCCGTTATTTCGTCAAAACACTTCTTCAAATATCTCCGTTATTTAGTTAATAAAAATAATTTCTTATTTCATAATTCGCGCTATTTCGTCATTTCGATGCATTTTTTATTCCGCAATTTCGCTGTATTTTCCTATTTCGCTTTTTCGTGGTATTTCATATTTCGATAATTCGCTATATTTGACATATTATGGGATATTGGCATGCCTCAACGGCTGGCGTGGCATGCCACATACCCTTTATCACTAAGGAATTTTAACTAATAGTTTTGTATTACTACAGAGTAACATTGGTCTGTATCAGGTGAAGAGGAATGTGCATTGATGAGATCTTACAATCAGTTTAACTCACGTTGGGTACACCAAGTGGTTTCTTGGCGACACCACCATTCTGAGACAACAAACTTCAAAAGCTATCCTGTGGGATCTCAGTGTAACATCTAACTTTCGACCTTTGAATGATTTCCCCCAAAGTGCACAGTCATTGCCGTCGAGACTATAACTTGTTCTTGAAACAAACAGTGAAATAAATGCACCACAGTTCCTGCCATTTTCTTGAATCAAACCGCCCAAGTACGAACACTAACACCGAGCGAGGATGATGACATCAAATATATTCATTCTTGAGACTCGACACCAGTTTTGGCGAAGGCTAGAGTACTATTATCCAAACAAAGGTATACACCTGGTCCAGTTGACTCAAAACGGATGTGGAAATGCATATCTTACCACACTAAAAATACAGACACGCATGCGATTCTATATTTGAAACATATACACCTGGTGTAGGAGCGGTACTTAGCTATGGTATGCAGTTGAAGACGTTTCAAGTAGGAACCGATAAATGATTTGTGTACCGTTTCGTCTCTATATATATATCGATATTATGACAAAGTGGAAATTAGTATGTGAAAATATCGACGTCTTCAATTTCTAGCCACCAGCTTGTGTGTGATTATCACTTGCCAAACTCAAACGAGTACTTCGTATCAATGTTCCCTATTCACGTGTAATTGTGGGTAGAATTCGCTTAACAATAACACCCATTGTCAGAAAGTTAAGGAATATATGTGTGTTTTCAAATTTCGGTCGCCATTTTAGCCGCCATCTTGTATTTCGGGAAACCATTTCTTGCATGAGATGTACGGTAATTAGTTTTTGCTGTTTGGGGGGGGGGGGGGGGGGGTACCCAAACCGAAGAAAACAGTTTTTTCCACCCTGTGTCTGCAGTTTTTTTTCCGCCCCACCCCCCCCCCCCCCCCCCCTGTAATGGCGATCAAGAACACATGGTGAATATCAAGCAAAATGGCCGCCATGATGGGCGCCATCTTGTCTGGAATTCCTTCTTGTTAACGACCCGGCCGAAAAAGGTAACAGGAGACCTTTAAAGACATATTATGGACTTCTTCGGGTGCGTGAAATTTTTAATTTTGATCCCGGCGCTATGACAACTGGAGCAACACAACGAGGGTCCCCGATTCCAACAACAACATTTCTTCAAAAGACGCTTTAGTCATCGGAATCGATTAATTACCCGAACATTGTGTTAACCACTGTCAATTCTAGTATAAAATGTTCCAAAACGAATTATATGTCAACATTTTGTTCAACGTAATTTGGTATCGAGAGTATGTCGGTCGGCTAATCGGCTAAGCCGCCAAATATCCGGGGGGGGGGGGAATAATTTTAAAAATCGATATCCGATAACTCTGATCTTTGTTGAGTGGGTTCCTCGACTCTAATCAAATCGCCAAAGAAATAGAAATTTAGGAGCGTTTAATTCGGAATATGTATCTTTAATATCGCTGAAAAGCTCAAACAGATCGACCTTAGCACTCCGCAGAAAACATCGTCTGAACTACGCTCAATTATAAATATTTACTTCTCGATTCGGGACGCAACTATCGGCGATAAACTCTGATAAACTTACGAAAAATTATTTCGCCACCGAGAGACACTTCATTTTAATATATAAGAATGACGGTGTGTGTTGTCAATTTAGATATAATATTTATAAAAAATAGCTATATACTTTTAGAAATATTGTTCTCCGTTCAGTATAGATGATCACCATGCTTACCGTAGTGCTTCACATCACTTTAAGAAAGAAAATAAGTTGGGCGAAGTTTAGTCCGTGGGGGGGGGGGGTGCAAAAATCGACCAATATCTCCTGGACTATACAATGGACATAGAACCTTCGTGCAGCGCCCTCTCCGTTATCACTACGATATATCACTACCGGAAGGGTGATACTGTCAAATGGGCGGCGACGGGTGTTTGGGGGGTGTCTCACCCCCCCCCCCCAACTTTGGTCAAAATTTTCAACAGTTGGAAATTTCATACCTGCCAAAACATTAGTTGGAAATTTCACACCAACAATAGGTTGAAAATGTTCTTGTTTGATTTTCAAAAAAATTTTGGAGGGAATTAATTGTTTTTGGACCAATATTTGCAAATTTTCCTATTTTTTGTCAATTTTTTTGACTGAAATGGTCATCAGTTACAATTTGTCCAACCTCAATGGGGGGGGGGGGGGGGGGTGACAGGTTGGAAATTTCCAACACTTGGAAAGCTTGTGTCCTGGTCCCTCCCCCGTTGCCAGTCAAAAAACTGCTAGTTAATTTAAGAAAACAATTTTGTCATATATTTGGTCAGCCAAGTACGTTCATTTAACGTACATGCGTCAGCATTGTCTTTGGAATTATCAAAATGGGGGTATCAGGTTTGAAATTTCAAACTCAAGGAAGGCTTGATGCCAGGGATGTGGCTAGAGGGTCTCCGTTAGGGGGGTGTCCACCTTGGGAAATTCCAATTGCACACACCCCCCCCCCCCCCCCCTTGAATCAGAATCAGACACCAAACACAACTTTTGCATAATTCCATTTGCACCCCCCCCCCCTTGAATCAGAATCACAGACCAAACACAAGTTTTGCATAATTCCATTTGCACCCCCCCCCCCCTTGCACATAAGTCCTCAGGCCTAATATCCTATGTATTCATAAACTATATGCCCGGTATAAGAAAATTCAGATACTTTAACCTGAGAATTGCATATATCCTAACATCTAGTATAGCCTACTCCAGACAAATGCACACGGCTACGGGTAAGAGACCAGGACATCGTGTCCGTCCATGTTTGTTCAGCCCCGGTGTTCGAAAATTTGGAAATCTGAACAAGAAAATCGCAAAATCCTAGCTTCGAGACTAGCCTCAAGTCTTCTTAGAGTTAGGTTGGAAAATTTCCAAATGATGACAATGTTGACCAAATGTATGACAATATTGTTTTCTTAAATTTAGTAGCAGTTTTGACTAACCACGGGGGAGGACCAGGACACAAGCTTTCCAAGTGTTGGAAATTTCCAACCTGTCACCCCCCTAAGGTTGGAAAATTTCCAACTGATGACCATTCCAACTAATGTTTTGGCAGGTATGAAATTTCCAACTGTTGAAAAATTTTGACCAAAGTTGGGGGTGGGGGGCTGAGACCCCCCCCCCCCCACACACACACACCCCCCCCCCCCCCCCCCCCCCTCTAGCCACATCCATGCTTGAGGCTGGTCTAGATGCTAGGATTTTGCGATTTTCTTGTTCAGATTTCAAAATGTACGCACTCTGGGCCGAACCATGGTCGGCCCGGTGTGTCATTGTCCCTCCACCATGGTCAATACAAAACTGCTAATTAGTTTAACAAAACAATCAATATTTTACTACATTGGTCAAACTTGTGGACTGAAATGGTCATCAGTCGGAGAATTTTCCAACCTGAGGGGGGGAGTATGAGGTTTGAAATTTCCAACACTAGGAAAGCTTCAGTTGAGGCCAATCTAGATGGTAGGATATGCGATTTTCTTGTATAGTTTTCAAAATTTTCAGGTTAAAAATATATGACTGTTCTCATACTGGGAATATAGAATCATGGTTTATGAATATAATGGATATTAGGCCTGATCACTGAGGTCACAGATAGGTGAAGTGGGGGGGGGGGGGGAGGGGGTGTGCAAATGGAATTATGCAAAACGTGTTTTTTGGTCTGATTCTGATTCAAGGGGGTGCAGTTGGAATTTCCCATGGTGGGACCACCACCCCCCCCCCCCCCCAACGGAGACCCTCTATAGCCACGTCCCTGTGTGGTACTTTGCGAACCGATACATCTATATTATTAGGTGTCGTCGGAACTATATTTAGTCACCTATTATCTTATTTCGGTACTGATACGAACAATATGAACTGAGACAGACATGGCCAATTTTAATCCTAAAACATAAGAACTATAAGATCATGTCAGAAATCCTTACCACTCGAAACGTCATTGTGACAGTGGTATCTCAGTAGAGCGATGGGAGATAATTCTGCCTGGAGTTTGATGACCAGATCGTGAGAATTTCTGTCAATTCGGCAGATCATGCCATGCACGATTCACTACTCTGGCTTTGCCGCAGACTGCGCAGAGATCATATTCCACCATGGGAACGTTAGTTCAAACCCTGGGAATGTTTTTGAAGTTATGACCGGGAACTTGTTTCTTGCATGATGGTCCTGTATAATGTATTTCAGTACTATAGGTGAAGGGCCCCAGCTCGAGATTGCCCAATTTAGGCCAGTTTTGTTAGATGATTTCGCGATGAGTTGCCAAAATCGTGCAGTTTCGATCTGGGACCTTCACCTATATATACCACATGTGAAATAAATTACGAAATGGATATTAGAGGTACATGATCCGAATTAACGCTCCTTAATTACTATTTATTTGGCTTCGGTGGTAATAAATATGTGATTCGAGTCGAGCAACCCACCCATCAAAGATCAGAGTTATCAAGATATCGATTTTTGAAATCGGTTATTTTTTCACCACCTGGAATATTTGACGGCCTAGCAAATATTCGACGAGCCGACAGACATACTCGCGATACAAATTGCGTTGAACAAAATGTTGATATTTAGGGCTAGCTTGTTTTGGAACATGTTTAGAGTTGACAGTGGTTAGTGTGCCTAGGCTATTTTTTCTTTTATTAATCGATTCTGATAACCATATAAGCGTCTTTTCTAGAAATGTTGTTGTTGGAATCTGATGATACGGGGCGCATCGAATCGGATTGTGTACCTTTAACTAAGAACTGTCTTACCTGCTTCATATCATCAAACATTCACAGACTGTGAACTGGTGGAATAATTATAATCTATAGGGCGTATAGCCACGTATATAATGTACAGATTCGTGGCCTGATCTATCAGTTCGGAACTTCGGATTGATGGAATTTTCGTGAATCGAAATAGGATTAACGTTATCCATGTAGCGAAACCTCATGTGGGTGCAAAAATCCCACACGTTCTACATCTATTAAATGTCCAACTATATATACCGTGACCACACAAATCACAATGCATGCAATGGTATAAATTTCAGAATTTTGCAATATATATGTGTACTACTTTGTTCAAAATATATTACAATTTAAGGGTATAGGCGGATGTTTTTTTTACCACACTACGAACCCCACCCCCCCCCCCCCCACCCCCCCCCCCCCCCCCCCCCATCCACACCCTGATTGTTTCCTGATTGTTTGTGTGAAATACCCTACCCTGCTCACATCCCTAATTTATAGGCATACGGAGTAAACACATCAACACTAATCGGAATCATGTTTACATGTAACTGTAAACCTGTGCAAACGATGGTAGCCCATACCCACATTCGCAGCCAATGCATGTTTGTGTATATAGCCAACATATATTTGAATATCCTAATGTCATGCATATATTTTTGTTAGAATACCGGTAAGTGTTTCTTAAGTATAGGCCTATCGCGTTCTGGCATTGGGGTGGACACCGCCCGCTATATATTATTGTTCTTCGGGATAAGGCACATAGACCAATAGGGCCCATATAGCGCACCTACTGCCTATTAACTAGTAATTAACACACTTTGGCCTGCGATTTTGACGTCATCACAACAGTTGTATTCAGTTTCGCTTTGTTGGTGTGCCATAGCACGGTCGCGTGTTCTCAACGGACAATATTATGTCTCCGATAAAGTTCGTCGGACGGTTCCATGGAAGTTCTGTTTGCTTATTCTGATAGGTGGACACTAAATCTACATATTTATCGGAAAATTAGGTTTAATTTTTAGTACTGACATGGATTTTAAGCGAACCACACCTACCACGGTATACAAGTTGACCTGATTTGTTCTATCATATAACCCGGCGTATTATGAGTTATCATGTATATACATTGGCATGGAATAAAATATGGATGAAAAAATGTAAGTTGGATGTGGCTTCGTCTGGCTATTCAACATTCTTCGCGTTAAAACCGAGTTTTCCCAATGTCACCGAACTTTAAAGGCGTTGTACAAGAATAGGCGACATGAAAGTGAATAAACGGTTATCAACATGTGAGCTTACCAAGAGTCCAGCTGACTTTATGTGGATTTTTGTGTATAATGTGTTCAAATGTATCGGGGACTCCAGCTAGGTGCTGCATTATCGTGCTTCTATTAGTTTGTTCTTTAGCAACGTTCAGAGTTTCACACGCGCTCACCGAACAAGACTTGTTCCCATTCAACATAACTGCTGACACATCCACTGCACAAACAGATGATGGAGGTTCTGGACGTATCAACATAACGAATGGACTACATCTCAATTTCTTTGGGAAAAAATATAAGTTTGTACATGTAAGTATCTCACAAGAAAAAAATTTGAGTTCAGTGGTTTTGTAGTACCAGGTATTATGGCTGATCGAATTGGTCATTGTCGCATATCGAGAAAACAGAGATCCATGATCTCTATTAAGTATGCAAAAAGACACCCAGGTTCTCCCAAGTGTGCAAAACGTCACCAAGCTAGCAGCTCTGCGGCAGTCAAACTCAACGCAGATGGAATCTCCATCAAATGCGGTTAACATTTTTCTCAAAAACCACAAACAAATCATTCCTGTTATAATAATTAACATGGGACTAATTTAAAATATATATTTTTTTAATAAGACTTTCAGATGCTGGGTGACTTTGCACATTTGGGATATCCTGGTGTCTTTTTGCACTTTTAGCAGATCCTGGGTGTCTTTTTGCACAAAACCATGCGACAATCTCCAATTTATTGGTATTATCAGGGTGTCATCCCCCTACCCCCTGAATCCTGAGTACTTACTGGTTAAAGGATGAATCTTTTATATGGTACCGGTACCAGTCAATAAAATACGGGACGTAAAATATAGTAAAATTTTAAACACTGATACTGGTATGAAGTAATGGGCATATATGTTAAATACACCGACTTGGTTACGAGTACTACTAGACTGAACAGTTCAACTGCTTAATAATTGGGGCGAAGAAATAATTAAAATTGGAACAATTTAGTGATATGCTATAAAAGCATCATTCCAGCAATTTTGTCGAATCCTGAAAACTGGTTAAATTTGGCATACGATTCCCAAGAATCAGTTAATGGTGTCACTCTTAGTTTTGGATCAATACTCTTGTGTCCCGAATAGTAGACCAGACCGGAATAGTAGTACGGGCCTACATGTACATGGCAGACAAATGGTATAATTTCACAGACCGGAATACAGGGCGGACAAAATATTAGATGTCACAATATTTGAAGATTTGAACAGGTCTATCATTGGCAATCAGTCTGTTAACTTCTCCCTTGATATCTACTAGTACTAGTAACTCTCAGTTAATTCAAATTCAACGACATCACAGACAGTTGTTTTCAATACCTACTAACACATATATAAGTATTACTACTGGTACAGTGATGTCCTAAATAATCGACTCCTTAACCACAGCAGAATTGTGGGTAATATTTCGGGTTTAGTCGCAAATATGGCTTATTACCATTCATCAGAAAGCTCTCACTGATTACCCATAATTCTGCTGTGGTGAAGGAGTCATTTAGTTAGGGCATTACTGTACATGTACAAGTAGTAATGTTAGATGGGGTTAAGTGTCATGACATTGGTGCATAGTCATACTCTTGAGATCGGATGAGTTGTTGATGCAGACTTACTTGTGTCATAGCGCATGCTTTACATTGGTAGAACAGTTTGTTAAATATCATGAAAAATAATCTTCCATTTACGTTTTTCGGGACACGACAGTAGTCTGAGACTATTTAACTTGATACAGTAGTTTACAAGTTACGGTGACATTGAGAGCACGAATATATATTGAAACAGTTACGTACATACCTTTATTCGAAAGACCCAATATTCCGAAGGTCCGATAATCCGAAGGTCTGATACTATGAATGTCCGATATTCCGAAGGTCTAATACTACAAAGGTCTGATGTTCCGAAGGCTAAATACACCGAAGGTCCGATATTCCGAAGTATTAATACTCAGAATGTCCAAAGGTCTAAAGGTCTAATACTCCGAAGACCCAATACTCCGAAGGTCTAATACTCTGAAGTTTTTATACCCGTACTTTGTAGACCGATTACTCTGAAGGTCCAATACTCCAAATGTTTTCTGGTATAAAAATGGGTTGCACCACGTGCAGACCTTTGATTGGCGATTTTAGGGATAGATCTACTGATGCATGGTGCATTGTCGTGACTGGGATACTGAGATTCCGCATCGTCCCAGTGGTCCTCAGGCGAGAGCAAACAACGTGAATTTTGTTCCTTATTCATATATATCATAAAATGACCGGAATGACCCCAAATGACCCCAAAAATTGGGCCAAAAAATAGTTGGGTCGAGTTTGAAAAAGTTGGTCGAAAAGTGCATTTATCAGGACTTGGGGTGAAATGACCCCATATTATATTATTCGGCCCGAGCAGCGCTGGGACTACTTTTTGACCCACTTTTTTCAAACTTGACCCAATTTTTTTTTTTATTTGGCTCAAAATGATTGGCCGAGATGGCTATGAATGATTATGGAGTTATCCCGGTTATTTCCCGTCAATTTCCCAACTTTCAATATTTTTGACCCATATTTCAAGTTTCGACCCAAAAACTTCTTGGCCCAATTTTTCATCCCATATCAATGAGGACGTTCCCAGAGTCATTTCCTCCAAATTCCAATGTTTTTTTACCCGAGCACTGTTTGGACCACTTTTCGACCCACTTTTTCAAACTCGACCCAAACAATTTTCAGCCCTAAATGTTTGGCCGAGGTGGCTATGATCAAATTTGGCGAGAGAGGCAGAGAGAGGGTGGGGAGAGAATGAGGGAGAGATGGAGAATGGGAGAAGAGAGGGAAGTGACATACCAGTAGTTGTGATACTGCTTACTATGCCAGGCTTCATGGGAGGGGGTCATCTGCTTTAAATATATAAATATTTCATGAATGGGCATACATGTATACATTTATTAGTAATCAAAGTAGTATTTTGCCCCATGGCCAGGTTCCTGCATATGACTATAGTTGGGACTGGGGCTCCTTCAATTCTCAGCCACAACATCACTGAATGCTTACAACGTTGCATATAATGGTAGAGGTTTTAAAATGATTAAATTTAAAATAGCAAATCAATTGACAGCCCTGACTTTCGGAGTATCGAACATTCAGAGTATCAGATCTTCAGACCTTCAGATTATTGGGTCTTTGGAATATAGCACTTTCTGACTATTGGACCTTCACAATATGGGACCTTCTTAATATGGGACATTCACAACATGGGACCTTCGAGTATCAGACCTTCGGAATAAAGGGCCAACACCATTGAAACAGACAGTTCCAAATCTTGAGTCAATGGCAGATTCAAAAATCATTGACCATCTTTATTCTTCTGTCAATGTTAACTGCCAAGTATCAACATATGCAAATGTATTTTATATACAGAGAGAGCAGGCAACATGGGTTTTTGTCACTAAGAAATCATTTTTTCTCCAATTATTTTCTATGAACCACTATGAACCGGGACAGAAATAAATGGTTATTTTTAGAACATACATGTAACAGAATTATTTTTAGTAAGAAATCTTTCTTTGAAAAATGCTTATGTGCAACACCAGATGTTGCTGTCATGTGTTTTGGCGATAATAGTTGAAACTTGTCTTGAAAAGGAACTCTACAGAAATTGGGATGTTGTTCTTGGAATTCCTGCAGTGAAGAGAGAGCATCTTTAATGTGGGGGGGGGGGGGTGACTAAACACTACATGTATCTCTCCTTGACTTTTTATATGCCCGTTTTTTATGTATTAAGTGAATGGTCCATCGGTCTGGGTCTGTCCATCCGTCCATTCAATTTTGGTTTCCAGATGATAACTTTAGCTCAACTGAATGGAATGAAATTTGATATGTGGGTTTACTACCACAAAATACAGGTAAAAAAACTAATTCAAATTTGGGTTCCACCTGCCAATTTTCATCAGAGTTATGGCCCTTTTTGTTGGAATTTGCATTCAATTTTCATTTCCAGATGATAACTTTATTAAGTCTAACTGAATGAATGAATGAAATATGGTATGTGAGTTTAATGATTACTAGACCAAAATGCAGGTCAAGTTCGAATTTGGGTTCCACCCGTCAATCTTTGCCAGAGTTATGACCCTTTGTTGGAATGACCACAGGTTTTTTTTTGCCACGCCCTAGCAATGTTGTTTATCATCCACTTGACGTTTCAGTAACTATTTGAACTAAGTTTGGTTTATTGGGGTCTATTGTACTGTATATTGTGATGTCAGTTTTATGGGTGGATATAAGACTGTGCAGCGAGTAATTTCACCAGAAAATACTCCACTGAACATAGAAACCAGTAACCCCAGAAGACAACTGACTAGCATGCCCAGATACACGAATCGGGTTAAGTATTCCCTGTGCATGGATCATAAATCTGTACAGTAATGCTCTAATTAATCGACTTCTTAACCACAGCAAAATTATGGGTAACTTTTCAGGATTTAGTCGGAAATATGGCTTATTGCAATTCATCGGAAAGCTCTCGCCGACTAAATGCTGAAAACTCAGTGAAAAGTTACCCATAATTATGCTGTGGTTAAGGAGTCAATTATTTAGGGCATTACTGTAGTTTGGGTTCACATTTCAATAGTTCTTCAATGAATCCCTGCCCCAAATCACCACCTAATTCCTGCACTCTTACTAGTATGTGAAGAAACTATGAACTGTCGCCTCAAGCTTTATACTATATAGATTGCCAGCTGCACTTTCCAGTACTTATGTGAATTGTTGCCTTTGGAACAGCTCATAACTTTTGTCAGTTCCTTGAAACACCCATACTCCAGGGTTAGTTATCTCTTTACCAGTTTTTTTCCCATACTCTTTGTTCTTTGTGAATTGAGGGTGGGTACCCATAGAGATAGCTTATGGTGGCGCTGGCTAATATATCAGTGTTTTAATATCTACAAGCTAAAAACCAATATTGATGTTAATACCGCCTGGTTTTTGAAACACAAAATATTGTCTATGGTAACATATCCTGCTGTATACTTAGTTTATTTTGACTCCACCTATCTCAGGTATTTCCCTAGATGAGGCCAAACCTATCTGCTTCTTTGGCAATTAGAGCAACCAGGGAAGGAATGCATGTTAATTAAAGCAGGATAATAAAACACCTGCACTTCTTATTGACTGGGTGGGTGTGATCATTAGAATTTTAAAGATGCTAGTACTTTACATTTCCACTGAACTTGCTGCATAGATTCAGCAGTATAAAACAATAATTTTGAGTCAGGGATACCTGTCAGCAGGAATTTCTGTCGCTAGGAAATAGTTTTATCAGAATTTTTTCTCCATAAACTTGCTCAGAAAATGTGGCTATTTTAAAAACATTACATTGTTCAAGTGTGATTTGAGTTTTTTGATTGAAAATCTATATTTTAAACACTTTTAAATGAAATATTTGTAACCCCAGATATAACTGGTTTTTTTTTCGTTTAATGATGCAACCAATCTGCTATAAAACAAGTTTTATGTTCTTGTTGTTGTTAGTTAGCATCTTTACTCAGGCAGAAATGTGGTGATGAACCCCATTTGAATAGAGTCAATTAATGACAACAATACACAGAGGAAGACATATGTGTTTAAAAGCCTTATACTGATGTGCAACTGTTTTGAAATGGGCGTAACTGTTTTGTGTAAACATCCCGATCTTCACGAACCACACACATGAGATGCAGTGTATCATAAATTTATAAAAGGAATTTCTTCTTTCCTTTCTGTCACCCTCCAGACTGAAAAGAGATTGAATTAATTGTTCTGATTTGTTACATTTTGCAACCAATAAGGGGTTAAATTTCTAACTGTCAGTGCAAATTTCAAATTTCATGACAGTTAGAAATTTTTTGGTCATTGATTTGTAGGAATTTGAATTGTAGGGATTTGAATTGTAGGGATTTGTAATTGATTTGTAGGAATTTGAATTGTAGGGATTTGTCATTGATTTGTAGGGATTTTGGCAAATAACAAATACAGTAGCATAAGTCGGTTTGTCAAATTTATTACAGCATTCCCACAAATGAATGAATAGAAGGAATCTATAGTGTGTTTCTCTGCCTGTAATTTGCTTACAGTATTGTGAATAATCTAGAAATGAATAATAGACTCTTCCAATCTATACCTTTGGAACTGATAAAGAGAATAAGTTTTAAATAAATAAAGGGCATAATAAGTTACATTGTACATGTATCATAGATATGCTATGAGTCTCTACTCTGGCTACGCCTGTCGAGATCATACTCCACCAGTTTAAAACCTGGGATCTTTTAGATATTCTGACAGGGTACATGTAGTTTATAACATTGACAAAATAACTCGAGTAATGTATTTCTTAGTCGAGAAATGCCTGGGGAACATCAATCTGATCCTAGATCGCCCATGCAGTTGAGGCCTATGCAGAATGAGGTTCACAGAGGGTGAATTTGGTGATGCTAGCCCACTGCAGGCATAGCATCACAAAATTCACCCTCTGGGGAACTCATTCTGCAAATAACAGACACTAATTGCATGCTTGGGTAAAATAAAGTGCCTTTTCTCACGTCTGTGTGAAAAATTGAAAACAGCTTGAAAATTATTATGACTTCAGATTACTTTGACAAGTTTTTTCAGAGCACTTATATAATTAAAAGCCTGTAGATTGATATTTCATGTATTTATCGACTAACTTATCCCTCCAAGCAAATTACATAGACATTATTTGGAGGTTCAAATGAGCCATCTCCACTAAAAGGATTAACAATATCCAGTATTGTTGTACTTGAATTCTCTAATGGATACAGTAATGTCCTAAGTAATTGACTCCTTAACCACAGCAGAATTATGGGTAATTTTTCAGGATTTAGTCGGAAATATGGCTTGTTGCCATTCATCGGAAAGCTCTCACTAACCACAGCAGAATTATGGGTAATTTTTCAGGATTTAGTCGGAAATATGGCTTGTTGCCATTCATCGAAAGCTCTCAGTGAGAGCTTTCCGATGAATGGCAACAAGCCATATTTCCGACTAAATCCTGAAAAATTACCCATAATTTTGTTGTGGTTAAGGAATTAATTATTTAGGGCATTACTGTACTTTAGACTGACTACATTCCACTCACTCTCTTATATTTTCCAGTGCACTTATATACCGGTAAAGGGACATTGACACAGGTGTTAATGTGCAGCCGTAAATAATTTACCATCAGGTTAATTTCAATAAGTTGAGTGGTTTTATGTTCATACCCGGCATAAACTGTGACAGTATTCCAGCTTTTGTTGTGAATATAGCAGGAATATTAGGGTTTGGCTAACTCTGCCTGATGATGAATTGTATACTCTAGTTATGTACGTGGAAGCTACACGCCCAGCCACACTTCATAATATGTTACAATTAATGTCGAGGCGGCCCATTATTCTCAGAGTCAGTGTATATATTTCATCTCGTGGAGTTGTTAATTAGCATAATATGCATTCTGTTACTCTCAAGCCTGAAAATAGTGTGTCTGTCATTTGCAGAATGAGGTCACCAGAGGGTGAATTTTGTGATGCTATCCCGCACAGTAGGCTAGCATCACCAAATTCACCCTTTGGGAACCTCATTCTGCTTAGCCCTCAACTGCTATGGGAGACCTAGGATCAGATTGAAGTTCCCCATTTGAAGTTGGTGATGTTCACCCATTAGTCTCCTCGATTATGCATTTTATCTTCTGAAAATTAGGGGGATATAGAAACTTCCCAGAAGGGAAAAAGTAACTAAACACAATGTTAATTTGAGAATTTAGATACCTTACTTTCAAGAAGATGAGGTCTAAGCAGAATGAGACCTCCAGAGGGTGAATTTGGTGTGTGGTATAGCATCACTAAATTCACCCTCAGGGGATCTCATTCTGCAAATGACAGGCACACTATTTGCAGGCTTGGTTACTCTGTTCTCACAGGTGACTGATTGCACCTCGTATGTTTATTGAAAAAGGCCCCACGTCATATTACTATCATTTTCTCTCATCTTTGCCTGCCGCATATTTGTATAAATATAAGGGTGGGTCTAGTTCAAGTGCAATGTACTGTAGCATTGGTGTCGAAACGTCACTGATGCTCTGCCAAAATTACTCTCTATTTTGGCTAATGAGGACTCTCTAGAATGGCCAGCTAATTTGTGATAGAACCCACCCAATTACAAGGGGATTGCTCTCAGTTTGCATTGGTAGACTGCGAAAGTCGTTTAAAATGGGAAGTTTGGCTAGTATTATTTGCCAGGCAATGAAAAAATAAGCATTTTAGGTTTGGGAAAAAGTCATATTTGCTATTGATGAAGTGAAATGAAATGAGACCCTTACCTTTAGTCGATCATCGTTCTCCATGTCATTACAATTTCTCTCATTTTAAATTATACGTACACTACAGGTACTAGTATATGCTACCCAGGACAAACAATTTGTTTTGTGTATTTTTTTTTACCTGCAGGCACGACAGGGACTAATTGGGCCAATGAAAGATAATTCTTACACATAATCTCCTAAAGAGTATTACCATGTCTCCAATTTAAATCGACCAATTAAAGGTTGCAACTACTGACCTGGTATACCATGTCACTAAACCGGAAGTCTGTATCCATAACATGCTAGTAACTACAACTTAGTGGTCACCCCAAAGATCTGTATGAAGTTTGGTGATGATTGGTTAACTAAGGGATGTGATATGTAGAGTGTGCCATAAGATTTAGTCGTGCTAAGAGTAAAATCCAAGATGGCTGCCAGCAGCCTGTTTGTTCAAATTTCCATTTAGAGGCGATCCTAAATATGCCTGTAAATTTTTTTAACATTTCTCAAATAAATTTGGGCTGTAGGGTGTACGCATGGATTCAAATGTGAAATCCAAGATGACTGCTGGCGGCCATGTTTTTTAACAAATCTTTGGGAAAAAATTGATGGCTCCTATCTTGTGGTCAATTTGATCCATATGAAGTTTTGTGACAATCGGATGAGGTATGTGGCCTGTAGGGCCTGAAGGATTTAGGAATGCAAAGAGTTAAATCCAAGACAGCTGCCAGCCGCATGTTTTCACTGAAAATCTTGAAGATTTGATAGCTCTCATCTAGATGCTAAACATGCCTGTAGATTTAAAAAACATTTATCAACAGATGTGGGAGAAACATACAAGGTTGAAATTAACAAGCTTTCAGGTATGGTCTAGTAAAGGCAATTCTGTCAGAAGCGATGGATTTTTCACACAATCATCAATTCATTATCCATTTTTAGCTTAAAGTGATGTGAAACACCTTGGTATAGGGTGATCAGATAGAAATTGAGAATAATCTTGCTCAAATTATTTATTTTTATGAATATTAATCCAAATTGACAACACACACTGTCATTCTTGTATATTAATTAAATGCAATGACTCTTGATGGCGAAATAACTTGTGTTAGTTTGTCACCGACAGTTGTGTCGTGAATCGAGATGTAAATATTTACAATTGAGCGCAGTTAAGATGATGTTTTCTATGGAGTGGTATGGTCGATTTCTTTGAAATTTTTGGCGATGTTAGTAGAATGCTACAAGCCTCATGTTGACACAGCGCCTGAGTACTAACTTATCAATTTCACCTACCCGAACAAGTCCATAATTTGTCTTTAACTTTACTTGTAAAGTTTGAGCTATTGCCATGGCTTGGTATCCATCATCCGTGTGTGTGTGGAGGCGTCTGTCAACAATATCGATTAGCACAGGCTATAGGTCATACCTTTGGTTGGATCATTATGAAATTTGTCATGGCTGTTGACATTGACATGTAGACAGGAACGAGTCATTTTGGGGTTATTCGGCCAAAAAACATGGCCGCTGACAACCATTTTGGATTCAAAATGCAATCCATTAACACAGGCCGTACTGTTTGTCTGATCATCATGAAATTTGTCATGGATGTTAATATTGATATGTAGATGGGAACGAGTCATTTTGGGGTCATTTGGCCAAAAAACAATGCCCGCTGGCAGCCATCCTGAATTTTACTCTTTGCATGATTAAATCCTTTGGCACAGGCTACAGGTCGTACCTTTGGTCAGATCATAATGATCATGAATCATAATCGGATCATGAAATTTGTCATGGATGTTAATATTGACCATGTAGATGGGAACAAGTGATTTTGGGGTCATTCGTCATAAATCATGACCGCTGGCAGCCATCTTGCATTTTACTTTTTGCATGACTAAATCGTTTGGCACGGGCTACAAGTCGTACTTTTGGTCGGATCATAATGAAATTTGTCATGTAAACGAGTCATTTTGAGGTCATTAGGCAAAAAACATGGCCACCAGCAGCCATCTTGGATTTCATAATTCAATCCATTAGCACGGGCTACAGGCCAGAGTGTTCGTCTGATCATCATATTGACATGTAGATGGAAACGAGTAATTTTATGTTTACCCATACCATAGTATGGTAAACATAGTGTCATTGTCCGGATTGACCAATCGTCGTTTGTCCGTCCATCCGTCTGTCTAGCCGTATGTCCGTCCATAGACACTTTACATGTAATGCGATAACTCAAACATTTTCTATCTGATCAAAACCAAATTTTGTATATGGGTTTTTCAGCCCAAAATACAGATCGAGTTCGAATATGGGTTTGATCCGACTTTTTTTTATAGAGTTATGGCCCTTTTTCGACTTAGAATTCACGCATTCTGCCATAACTCAAACATTTTTTATCTGATTGGAACCAAATTTGGTATGTGAGTTTCACAGCCCAAAATACAGATCGAGTTCGAATATGGGTTTGGTCCGAATTATTTTAAAGGAGTTATGTCCATTTTTTCGAAAATAAAATAAAAAAAATAAAATCTGATGCTATATGCTATCCGATGCATCTAAGTCAAACAATTTTCTTCTGATCTGCCTCATATTTCTTACCTAGGTCTTTCTTAGCACGTTCTTCATCTGTATGGATTTTGGTATTGTTTAGTTAACCATTTCCACTCATGTTTTTAAATAGTATTCATCCAAGCCAGGATGACTCAAACATTTTTCATCTGATCGACACGAAATTTGGTATATGAATTTATGACCCCTAAATACAGATCAAGTTCAAATATGGGTTTGATCCAATATATTTTAACAGAGTTATGGCCCTTTATAATTCATACCTGTTTGCCATGCACTGTGAACTGTATTATTGGAATGAGACAATTAAAGCTATTGGACACCCGATACACTGGTGCCTGGCAGACCTGTTTATCATCTGTCAAACTTTGATTGATGACTCTTTATTCAAGTTCTGTCTTCTGTGCAATATTAAGATAATCCCCCTGTTGAAACAGGTCAATGGCATTAATTAATGTACACTCTATAAGACTCTTAGTTCCATCATATGATGTCCTTGAAAATGATTTACCCTCTCCACACATCATATGGTTTTGATGCTTTTCATTTGATCCTTCTCTGATTGTATGTCCAGGTTGATGGTGGTCCACTTTTATCTTGCATGGATTTTGGGATTAAAATTAACCCATTCTATAGACACATGATATCTGATAGGCAGATACTAAATTATACCTTTCACTTTGAGCCAGGTTCAGTAAGGATTTCTAAAAACATTAGAGGAAATGTCTTATTTTGAAATTCCCTCTAGTGCATTTTATGGGGTGCAGGATAATAATAACGTTGCTTGTATTCTTGAGACTGACTGAGTATGGGCTTCTAAATCCAATTACATGCATTTATAGACTATTTTGATCAGTTCATTAGTGTGGTTAACATTAACCCCTTGCTATCTGATTTTATAACTCAAATATTTGCCATTGATTATATTTATATTTCATGCCATAGTTTATGATAACACACCCCTAACCTGCATAGAGAGGGTCATTTGGTTTATTTGCTTTAAAATATTAACAAAATTAACCCACCCATTCCATAGACATACAGTATGCTATCCAGTGTAATGACTCTAATATCTTCAATCTGACCATTCTCATATCCCACCTCTAGTTATCTCATAATTATGCATTAAAGTATGTTATATCCAATCATTATCAATCATATTATACTAATTTTTTAAACTATTTTATCTTTAACTGTTATGTATGGTTCTTCTGCCTGACTGGACTGAGCTTAATTAGCTTTATTACTCTATTAGACTATATATCTATTTTAAAGTGACCTAATAGGTTGAAATCGAATGCCATATCCATGTTCATATGGAAGGTGCCCAATAAGTCTTATGCCACTTGTGAACTTAAAGGTACTCAATCCGATTTGATTGTCCCCATATCATCAGATTCTAACAACAACAATTTTTTTGAAATGCCGCTTCAGTTATCAGAATCGATTAATTGCCCAAAAATAATGCTAACCACAGTCCACTATAGTATAAAATTGCCCAAAACCTGTTATTTATCAACATTTTATGAAATTTTGCTGGTTTGTCATATATCTGACACAAAAAGGCCACTTGATTTTAGAGTTATCCATCTTCATCTGCTATTTGGTCTTCTCATCGACTTTTACTGGGCCACTAAATATTCCAGGTGGTTAAAAATAATAGATTTAAAAAATCGATATCTGCTCACTCTGAGCTTTGATGAATGGATTCCTCGATTTGAATCAAATATTTTTTACACCCGAAGCAGCCAAATAAATAGTAACTGAGGGATGCTTAATCGGATCGAGTACCTTTAATAGTAAGGTGTGAATTGTTGAAAAGGTTGGTGTCAGGATTTATGAAAATAGATAATCGATATCGCCAAGGTATGGGTTAAATATCTGCCGATCGTGATCGGCCTCTCGTTGAATGTTACTCTTAGCATGATTAAATCCTTTGGTATACCAAACTTCACGTGGATCTTTTGGGTGTCCTCTAAATGGGAGCCATCTAAACTTTCCAAATTTCATTGGAAAACATGCCAGCGGCCATTATGGATTTTACTCTTTGTAGGACTATTATTATTTGCCTTCCGTTGTGCTATGCACCAACAACAATAGAGCTGATTTTTAGGGTTGGAAATTGACCAATCAGTAGACATGATTTTTTTATCTTTCAGGTTGACAACAATGGATTCATATTAGTATCGTTCATGAGAAAAGTTGAAAATTTCTTCAAACCTGAGAGCTTCCCACTGAAAGGAGAAAAACGAGAAGCAAAAGTTATTGCAGCTTTTTGGGCTGACATAGACATTCTGAAACATGGAGGGATAGTTTATTATCAAGACAGTCGTGATCCTGCCATTCTGGCAAGAGCATCTGATGAAATAAAGACATATTATCCAAAGTATCGAGAGTTCAATGCTGCATGGGCTCTTATAGCCACGTGGTATAAAGTTGGATTTTATGGGGCTGAGGGAGCCGGACATTTCAAGGTAAGCAATGATGAGTAGTTAACCCTTTCTTTACTAAATGGATTCTCCCATTCACTCATAAAAGTATACATTAGAATGGTCTATTATTTATTTTCAGGGGTGTTCAGGAAAAATGAGCAGATGACAAGCAGGCAAAAAGATAATACAAGTGCAGAAGAATTTCTATTAATTGGTGGGAAATGTTCAGATAATATGATAAACAAATGACCTACTTGTCAATGAGTAATTAGTATAAAAAGGGTTAAAGGCCCTTCGCAATGTGAATAGAAAATTATTGAAATACATCGAACAAAGGGATAACGTATGCAAAGGGTAACGTCTCAGCATATATCGTCTAAAAACATATCTGATTATCGGGGTGTTCAAGTGATATATTCTTTTGTTTTAATGCCGACATTGCTGTTGCAAATAATTTAGTGAGGAAATACGCTGCGCAACACAACTGATCATAATAACTTTATCTGTATTTTAGAGTTATTGTTCATTGCTGAAAACGTACAGCAATGCCCTAAGTAATCGACTCCTTAAACACAGCAGAATTATGGGTAACTTTTCAGGAACTAGTCGGGGAAAGCTTTCCGATGAATGGCAACAAGCCATATTTCCGACTAAATTCTGAAAAGTTACCCATAATTCTGCTGTGTTTAAGGAGTCGATTACTTAGGGCATTGCTGTACACATTGGCTGCTGATTGTTTACCAACATTGATTTCAACATGTTGAACTGGAGTTGATATTGAAAAAAAATATTTAAATTGTCGATTATTTAGGAGATTACTGTACAGTAATGCTCTAAGTAATCGACTGCTTAACCACAGCAGAATTATGGGTAATTTTTCAGGATTTAGTCGGAAATATGGCTTGTTGCCATTCATCGGAAAGCTCTCGCCGAGAGCTTTCCGATGAATGACAACAAGCCATATTTCCGACTAAATCCTGAAAAATTACCCTTAATTCTGCTGTGGTTATTAAAGCAGTCGATTACTTAGAGCATTACTGTAGGTAATTACCCAAGACAGGAAGAAGGAACATATCATTTAGTTCTCTACTTAACCCTTTCTATACTAAATACTCATTGACGGGTAGAGGTCGCTTGTTGAACTTATTATCTGAACATTTCCTACCAATGAAAATTAATCCTTCTGCACTTGTATTATATCTTTTCGCCTCTCTGTCCTCTACTTATATTGCCTGAACATCCCTACAAATGAATAATAAGACCATTCCTATGTATACTTTTATAACTGAATGGGAGAATCCATTTAGTACAGAAAGGGTTAATAGATGACATTTGTAAGTAAATTTTTGTCTAACAATGAAAGTATAGCTGTGAACAAATCCCCCAAACATTGGCCAAATCTCAGCAAATCTACCTATTTATGGACACCAGTTTTCCTAATTCGACATGTAAACTTTGTTCCTATTATTAAATATTATTTATTATACTTTTGATTGAAGGTATAATTTCACCCAACACATTCTCATCAAAGTTCATTATAAATGGAACCCATCATTTTTTCAACTTTTAAAGACATATGGTGGACTTGTTCGGGTGCGTGAAACTGATAAATTAGTAGTCAGGCGCTGTGCCAACTGGAGGATTGTAGAATTCTACTAACATCGCCGGAAATCTCAAACGAATAGACGTAAATATTTACGTCTCGATTCGGGATGCACCTATTCGCTATAAAATAATGCAAGCTATTTTGCTATTGAGAGTCCATTCTTTCAATTAATATATAGGAATTACGATGTGTGTTGTCAATTTAGATATAATATTAGTAAAATAACTACTTGGATCAAGAGTATTCTCAATTTCTGTTTTATCACCCTACCGGAGTGTTCACATCACTTTAACTCAATTAATAATTTGTGTTCTACTGTAGTTATTTAATGCCAAACTGTTTCTATTGCAGAACAATACATTTCAGTGTGTATTGGTGACAGACGGTGAATATACCTTTGTTATATTGAACTATCTCAAACTCACATGGACAACAGGAAGGAACAGTCAAGGAGACCAGACGACAGGTTTGGGTGGCAATCCGGCTCAGGTAAGCTATCCCATAATATATTATATAATGAGAATGTATGAGGCACTGGCCAGGGATGTGACAACATTGGTGTGTTTTCAATAGTTGGAAATTTTATCCCTGACACCAGTTAGTTGGAAATTTCAAATGAAATTCCAAATATATGTTGAAATAGTTTTGATAAATGTTATTTTCCAATCAGTATTTAGTGTGACATTTGTTGGTTTTAGACCATATTATAAGTTAAATATTTTTGCTTCATTTAAAAAAAAAATTGACCTATAAATTGGCGAGGTCAGTACACCGGCGGGTGGCATTCGTTTGTCTACAGATTGGCAATTGCGCGATAACTTGAGGTGGTGTGCATGTGCTCTTAAGTTTAAACAGTGCCGGTATATGATTTGTAACCTCGATCGCCAGATGTGGAGTTGCGGGTATGCGCCGAAGATACGATCCGAAGTGGTGCGGGTCTCTTTAATCATCAGAATATGTACCTTGGCAGCAACAATATACCTGCAGAAACTACCCGCACACATTAACGGGAACCAAGGGTCAACAGGTGTAATTGGAGCACTGCTGTGTCCAACATACCCGCACAACTATCATTTTTGTCGACTTTTATTCCGAGAATCACCTATAAATGCGACCTGCCAAATCTGGTTACGGCGTCCACGCATGTCCTTATATATTTCCGTTGGAATTTTTGCTAGACTTATAACAATGCAAGGTGAGGAAAATAAATAGAAATCACAAATCAAAATCTAATAGCTACTTAGGAGTGTTAAATCTGACAGAAAACAAACAGTCCTTCATTCATCCCAAACAGATCACCTAAAAACAAAAATAATGATTTCGCCAACACAATTCACTGTATTTAATTTGTATGGAAGAATTGCATTGTGTGATAGCAATTTTGATCCAAATTTTATTGAAATAACTGCGTTGACCAATCACTGTGAACTACAGCAGTGTTTCAAATCACTTTAAGGCTTGTATTTTATGTCAAACATAAATAATAGTGATATCACTTTATTCAGCAGGTGAGCGCGGCATCTATTGCAATCTCCGACAAGCAAATCCGGTCTTCCACTTTAGTCCACTTTCAAATTCCTTTCTGCAGATTGACAAGTTGGCTCCAATTTATGAGTTAATAGATGGCAAAAAAGGAAAAAGAAATATGTTAGAAACAATTTTTGTAAAATTCTGGGCCTTTGAGATATGAAGACAAAAACCAACAAATTGTGGATATTATGTGATATATATTAAACGGTGGCGTGGCAGTGATTATAATGCCTCTATGGCCATCGCGAGACAGATTACCAGTGCCTCAGTTAAATTACAATGACTATGACAGGCCCTCTATTGCGCCATGGCCAGTTAATTCATGAGTAAATCTTAACAGCATCTGCTCTGCCTTTCATCTCGATGGCAATTCCATGTGTTCTCTCCTGCATTTGTTGTGCACACCCTCTCTTTGAACAGGCTTCCCCTGAGAATATGGGTGTTACTCTGTAAGCATCAGTAATATTGAAGAGTACACTTTAGGCTAAACTCATTTGATTCTTAGATTTGATATTTATAGGGACATATTAACCCTTTCTATACTAAATGGATTCTCCCACTAAGTTATAAAATAATATATTGAAATGATCTATCATTAATTTGAAGGGGTGCTCAGGAAATATGAGCAGACAACAGAGATTCGAAAAGATAATAGTGAAGAAGGCTTACTCTTAATTTGTGGGAAACGTTCAGATAATAAGTTCAACAAATGGCCATTTGTTGAACTAATTATTTGACAATTTAACTAAAGAAACTACCTGTCGATGAGTATTTAGTATAGAAAGGGTTGAGAGCACTCACAGTTGGTGAATGTAAAAAATCATGAATGTTTGTATAACCATTGTCACCAAGAAGAAAATAGAAACATAGACTTGATTGTTATTTTTATTGTTGATAACTACTCAATGATGTGACATATCTTGTTAAAACCTTTGTCATGTGAGCATTATTAATGTTAAAGTGCCAGCCATTATATCAAGAACAGTTGAGCAAATTCTGATCAATTCTTGAAGGTCTACATTAGAAAAAGGAATGAAAAATAATCCAGAAAACACAGATTTTAAAATTAAACATTTGATTTCAATTTCATTTGGCAATGTTTGTTGATAAATTTGGCTATCACTGTAACAGTATTGTTGATAACAATGGTTAAAGATACTCAATCCGATCAGACGGTCCCCATATCATCAAGATACAACAACATTTCTTCAAAATTTGCTTTAGTTATCAGAATCAATTAATTGCAACAAAATATTGCTAACCACTGTCAACAATGGTATCAAATTTCACAAAACGTGTTATTTATCAACATTTTGTTAAATGAAATATGGCCGTATTATCACTTGAGTATCACAAAATTTGGTGGTATTACCACTTGATTTTAGAGTTATCCATCTTCATCCACAATTTTGTCCGAGACGTCCGTTTGATGACATTTTTATGGGCCACAAATAATTGCACATCTCGAGATATAACAAACTTCAAAAATCAATATCTGATCACTCTGAGCTTTATGGGTGGGTTCCTCGAATCGAATCAAATATTTTTTACCCCCGAAGTCAAAGAAATAGTAATTTAGGAGCGTTAATTCGGTTAATGCATCATTAAATATGTAAAATCTCATCACTGGAGAGTTATCAATACTAAAAATAAGTCTATTTATCCATGTTCGTGAAATAGTCTGAAATTCAAGAGATGTGAGAGATGCTTACATGTAAAAAAAAATTATTTTGTAATTCGGACATTGAGCTTCAGCTCTTTAACCATTTCATGACTGGAGCTTCCTGAAATTTTCGGAAAAACCCTGTGCCAATGCATTCTATAAGAAAATACATTGGCTAAACAATATTTACCTTGAGCTTGTAAGCCAGTGCATTCTCTTATATATTCGAGGCTCCCTATGGGAGACTCGCATGTATATGAGAACGCACTGGATTTTTAATGCTGCACCAGCATAGCTCCCATCATGAAAGGGTTAATGATGCAGATTGAAAGCTTATTTAACCCTTTCAGTGCGATTTTTGTATCAACCCATATTTCCTTGATCATTTTTAAAATTTATGGATTAAAATGATGTGATACATTGATGGAAAGAGCTCTAAGAGCTCTTTCCATCAATGTATCACCTTATTATATTCAATAAATTTAAAAAATGATCAAGGAAATATGGGTTGATATAAAAATCGGACTTGGTACTGAAAGGGTTAAACTATTGTCACTAGTTAAACTCTTTCTTTACTAACTACTCACTGATGAGTAGTTATCCCTTGGAAAACGTTCAGTCCATTTGTTGAACTTATTATCTAAACAATTGCCACCAATTTTAAAGTATCCTTCTGTACTTGTATTATCTTATTAAAGTATCCTTCTGTACTTGTATTATCTTATTAAAGTATCCTTCTGTACTTGTATTATCCTTCTGTACTTGTATTATCCTTCTGTACTTGTATTATCCTTCTGTACTTGTATTATCTTATTAAAGTATCCTTCTGTACTTGTATTATCCTTCTGTACTTGTATTATCTTCCTATGTCTGTTATCTGCTCATATATCCAGATGAATATTGGACCATTCCAAAAAATATTTTGTAACTGATTGGAGAATCCATTTAGTAAAGAAAACGTTAATTTATTAGGCCTGGAATTCCTGGAATTCAATACATTTTATTACAAATTGGAACTTTCACATTTCACTTTCACGGTGCAAAAATATTAATGTATTGAAATAAAAGTGATACTGTCATATTCTTTGATAATGTACCGTTAGATGATTTAAAAAATTCAGTTTGTGATAAAATCTCAACAAAATCTTCAAACAACCTGAGTTTAGTGTGCCTGTCATTTGCAGATGAGGTCGCCAGAGGGGGAATTTAGTGACGCTATTCCGCATAGTTGGCTAGCATCACCAAATTCACCCTCTGTTTGCCTCATTCTGCATGGCCTCATCTGCTATGGGAGACTCCGATTGAAGTTCCCAAATGGTGAATATTGTGATTTACACCCATTGGGAATCTCGATTATGAATTTTATCTTCTGCAAATTAGGGAATATAGAAATTTCCCAGAAGGGAAAAAGTAGCTTAATAATTGTAAATTTGAGACTATAGATACTTCCCAAAAGAGGAGACCTAAGCAGAATGAGGTCCCCAGAGGTTGAATTTGGTGATGCTAGCCCACTGTGCGCGATAGCATCACTAAATTACCCTCCGGGGACCTCATTCTGCACATGACAGGCACACTAAACTCAGGCTTGCACCCAAATAGGTATCCAGATGTTATCATTTACTGATAGAGCTCAGTGACTTTTCTAATTGATATGTTTTTATTTGAACTCAATCCACTAAGTAGGCCCTTCCCTACTTACATAATGAATTTTCAAATTTTAATAAAAACTGCCTCAGGCTTCATATGTCCTCTCAATGAGTTGAATGGTTTTTGCTCACCTGAGAAGAAGTTCTAATAGGTTCACTGGGACAAATAGGGGCAGATCCAGGGACATAACTCTTCCCCTCTATAGTAAGTCTTAAAGCGTCTTCTTCTCAAGAACCATCAGGCCTATTTAGTTTTTATTTGGTATGGAGTTTGGTGGCAGATCCAGGGACATAACTCTTTCCGTCCATAGTAATTCTTGAAACGTCTTCTTCTCAAAGAACCGTCTTGCCTACTTTGCTTAGATTTGGTTTGGAAGGTCCTTTGATTCAGATTTGTTCCAATGGGGTCACCAGGTAAAATAAGGGTAGAGTCAGGGAACATAACTTTTTCCCTCTATAGGTGACTTGGATTCAGATTTGTTGAAATGGGGTCACCATGTCAAATATGGGGGGGGGGCCAGGGACATAACTCTTTCCGGCATAGTAATTCTTAAAATGACTTCTTCTCAATGGTATGGAGGGTCTTTGGGAACTAGGACATAATCCCAGTGCAACTCTGTATGGAGGGTGAAGGGAGGTAGGGGTAACGGAGGGAAATTAGGGGACAATGGGCAGGGGCATGTCAGGTTTTAAATTTCCAAAAGTTTGAGATCTTGAAGTACCAGTTGTAAAATTCCAACCTAAGAGGGATGTGCAAAAGGAATTTTGTGAACTTAGGAGTGTGGAGGGTGTTGGAGACTGGACAGTGGTGTGCAGTTAGAAGTTTCAAGGTGAACGCGTTTGCTCATCAAAGAACTTCTAAGTATGTCCATGTTTAGAAACTACTTGTTTAAGTGATTTTGATAAGTAATGGCTATTATAGTCTTCAGAGTCCTGGTCATCTCAGTCTTTTTGTCAGATGAGCATCTGACCAGTCATTGTTTGCCTGCCACAGAGCTTTCTGAAGGTAAAAAGAACATTGAAATACGTTTGGAGGTTTTTTAAGTTAACTTCCCAAAGTTAAAACTACCGGTTAAGTTTGCAACTTTAAAAAAAATGGTATATCTCTTCTCTGATCTTTATCTATGAATTCAACTAGAGAATATATTCAGTCATATATACCAGTTAACAGGTGCATCTGTCACTAGAAACTAATATTTCTTTAACTTTTCTTTGAACTTGGACAGAATTTGTAGCTATTTTTAGAACAATAAAAGATTTTTGATTGAAAATTTTTCTTTTAAAAAACAATTACCCGGTAAGTGCAATATAAGTACAGTAATGCTCTAATTAATCGACTTCTTAACCACAGTAGAATTATTGGTAACTTTTCAGGATTTAGTCGGAAATATGGCTTGTTGCCATTCTTCGGAAAGCTATTGGCAAGAGCTTTCCGATGAATGGCAACAAGCCATATTTCCGACTAAATCCTGAAAAATTACCCATAATTCTGCTGTCGTTAAGAAGTCGATTATTTAGGGCATTACTGTAGCACCAGAATGACCACATGTTTTTCTTGCGTTTGGGGCAAAAATATTCCGAACATGTCTTCAAAAAGAGTTTCATAAAAATTGTGTTGATATTGTTGTTGTTGGAAGCATTGCCTTGAGCGGCGCAATCCAAAATACACCTTATAAAATTCGCTTTTGAAGTTTTCCCTGTATCAAAATAGGTTCATAAATATCTTACTACCTTTATATGAGCATTATATGTCCCGAAAAGAAGCATTGAAATCATAATAAATGCAAATTCGAATACGCTGATTGGGTCCTGATAAATATTGCAACATCTGTATTATGTAATTCTGGAATCGGAAACAGAATAATGCATGACTTCCGGAAAAGTATATTGTGTTATCTTAACATGAAACAAATTTAAAAATTCACACACTGCTTTATCTTTGTTTTAATTATCAATGTTATATTGTTCTATAAACGTTTAGAGCGAAAACAGCTGTAGACTTTCTTCCCGTGTTCTCCATATGGAATTTTTTTTGCGACCTCTGATAAAAAAATGTGAACAAACACAAACGAAATAAAATATAAGAAATAAAACACGTATTTTCAGCACTATACTTATATCAACCAATTTGTTTGGAAATCTTCCGATAATGTATGTTTTGAGACACCTTTTACCAAATACTGAATGCATAATTTTTGGGTTAAATTGAGCCATGTCCGTTTAATATTTATGATAAACTGATTTAATGGTTTTTTTAATTTGATAATAGGAACACACCTTCAATTGAAATCTAGCTTACAGTAATGCCCCATCTAATCGACTCCTTAACCAAAGCAGAATTATGGGTAACTTTTCAGGATTTAGTCAGAAATATGGCTTGTTGCCATTCATCGGAAAGCTCTCAGTGAGAGCTTTCCGATGAATGGCAACAAGCCATATTTCCGACTAAATCCTGAAAGTTACCCATAATTCTGCTGTGGTTAAGGAGTAAATTATTTAGGGCATTACTGTACTTCCTGTTTTAATTTTCTTACTTTCTGGAGTCTATTTCTCTAATAATTATATACTGATTATCTTTGTGTTGAAAAGGTGAGCTATGTATATAGTTTCAGTTTGAATTGACTCTGAATTCTAATTAGAAATAGAAATATTCAGGAAAACTATATAATGTGTCTATGATATCCCTCAATAAAAATTATATAAAATAAATTGGTTAAAATTTTATGTCTAACAAGGCAGTCTCTTTGTGGCACACCTCTGCTCAAGTAAAACCCTTATGAAATGTTCAGATAATAAGTTCAACAAAAGTTGAACTTATTATCTGAACATTTCCCAGCAATTAATAGAAATCCATCAACACTTGTATTATTATTTCATCTGTGTTCCACTTTTATTACCTGAACATCCCTCCTAATGAATAATAGATCATTCCAATGTATACTTTATAATTGAATGGGAGAATCCATTTACTATAGCAGGGAACCTCATTTTGCATAAGACTCATTATCTGGGAAGTATCTATAGTCTCAAATTAACATTGTTTTCAGTTACTTTGTCCCGTCAGTTCAGTTTTATATCCCTTAATTTTCAGAAGATAAAGTGCATAATCGAGGTGACTTCAACTTGGAAACATCATTCTGATCCTAGGTCTCCCATAGCAGTTTAAGGCCGACCAGAATGAGGTTCCCAGAGGGTGCATTTGGTGATGCTTACCTGCCGTGTGGGTTAGCATCATTAAATTCACCCTATGGGGACCTCATTTTGCAAATGACATACACACTATTTCAAGGCTTGTAGATGGTTTGTGAATCGTTTTTTGTTCTATTCGAGTTTCTTAATGTTATCGGAATCTATATTGCTTTAAACCTGTACTAAACACCACTACCAACTTCAAAAAAATGTTTAAATCCTAAATCCCCTCCACCCCTTCTGTAAATATACAAAGTCTACTGCCAAGCTACATCGAGTGAATTTATTGATGATCTGCACCACCAGTTAGTCAAACAAATAGGCCGTTTTTCCTCCCGAAAGCAACCCGTATTTATTTTTGCATGAAACCCATTGATTGGACCAGTCTCACTGTGCGAGTTAGTTTTATAAGGGTTAATAAAATTTGTTGATTTACATCAGATAAGAAAGCACTACAAACAAAATGTCAACAAAAAGTTCAAGAAACGTGTTATATAATGCATATATACATTATACAAAATGACATCCTCCCAATATGCACTGAAATATGACTACAGGACAAAAACTATGCATTAAAATGAAGGTAAAGTACATATGCCAAAACCCTTGGCTGAGAGAAATTGTTGAATAGAAACGGCAGCCTATAAAAGAACAGTGAACTCGAGGTTAATTGAGGTTGGAGAACGATTTAATATAATACTGTGTAGTGGAGCAAACATGGGATACGCCCAGACAGTATAGCCCTGCATTGTAGATGCATTAAGATTACTCAACGATTTCCTTATCGGTTGAATAAAAGGATGGGATATAAAGTTTCTTGATTCACGCGTATGGGACTTTGTAAGAAACTCATATGCGTATCAAATTAACACGAAAAAACTATAAATTTATATATGAATTACTTCGGCTGTTCAATAGAATTTTTACTTCTTAAACTTTTCAGTATGAGTAGAGGAATGTTAGGGAATGTTCAATGAAAATAATATTATAAAATAAATTACTGATCACAAAAGTTAAGAAGAACTGTACTTTTATAAAGTTGTCACCCTACAGGGCTGTAAAGCATAATCTTTAAAGGGACCCACGGAATTCACAGTGGTTAAATGTGCAATAAATATAAAAGTATAAAAACATCACCACTAAAAAGAACATGGAGATTACAGTAATGCTCAGTCTAATTAATCGACTTCTTAACTACAGCAGAATTATGGGTAACTTTTCAGGATTTAGTCGGAAATATGGCTTGTTGCCATTCATCGGAAAGCTCTCGCCAATAGCTTTCCGATGAATGGCAACAAGCCATATTTCCGACTAAATCCTGAAAAGTTACCCATAATTCTACTGTGGTTAAGAAGTCGATTAATTAGAGCATTACTGCATGTTGACTTTGTTCTTACCGGTATATTCAGTATTAATTTTTCTCCAATAAAATTTTTTTTCGTTTAAAAACAAATCGGTTGCAGTGATTTGTCAAACAATTAATATCGCTAATCGTGTAGTAAGTTAAAATAGTTTAGCCTGTATATGATGATTCTCAGAATATTTTTCAATGCTTTTACCTTTTCCAATGTTTACCGTCAAGTTTTTATTAAACTTTGGTATCTTATTAAACTAACTGTACTTTTATCGGTTATTCCGCTGTTACAGCAATGTTTACTTAACAATTATTTTGGCATGCTAAATCTCATTATATTGGAGATTTATTAATAAGGAAAATAAGAACAAAGCCAATCTATTTTTTCATGTATTTGTTGATGATATATGTACATGTAACACCATTTGACTTAACCCTTTCTGTACTGAATACTCATTGATGAGTAGTCCCCTTAGGAAATGTTCGTTGAACTTATTATCTGAAAATTTCACTCCAACGAATATAAATCCTTCTGCACCTGAACTTCCCTCCAAATCAATAATAGACCATTCTAATGTATACTTTTATAACTGAATGGGAGAATCCATTCAGTTTAGAAAGGGTTAAAATGTGTATGTTGTTGTAAACTGAGTATTGGAACCGTGAATACATGTTTAAGTTAGGAATATTATTGAGGAGAAACATAAAATTAAGGATATTAAGTTTTTCCATATCTTAAATGCAATGAAGCTGACCTGTTTTCATCAGTGACAGAGATGAAATAACACACTTTTATTTAAAATGCAGAATATGTTAAGTTACTTTTGTGGAGTGGTGCAGTTTTACACATGATGCACATTGATCAAAGATGAGATAAAAGCTCACAGGGTTACGCAGTTGCAAATTTGAATGAATAGAATATTAATGTGTATGAAGTGGCATATTGACTTTTAAACAAGCATTAGCTATTAAATATCTTGATATTGTAGTTACATGCGCAAACCTTGTATTTTCAATGATGCTGGCAACATGTATCAGTATGATGTCCAGGCCCAGGGATGTAACAACAGGGTCTGTATTCAAGATGTTTGCACCACTCGATTTTGCCCACAATGCCACGCCTGAAGTTAGTGTGTCTCACATTTACAGAATGAGGTCTCCATAGGGTGAATTTAGTGACGCTATCCCTCACAGCTGGCTAGCATCACCCTATTCACCCTCTGGGAACCTCATTCTGCTTAGGACTCATATGCTATGGGAGACCCAGGTCTGATTGATGTTTCACAGTTGAAGTTGGTGATTTTCAACAATTAGTCAACTCAATTATGCATTTAATCTTCTGCAAATTGGGGGATATTAGAAACTCGAACAGAAGGGAAAAATTAACTGAATTTGAGACTATAGATACTTCCCAGAATTGACGCCTCAGCAGGATGAGGTCCCCAGAGGTGCGTTTGGTGATGCTAGCCCACCATGCAGGATAGCATAACTAAATTCACCCTCTGGTGATATCATTCTTCAATTGTCAGACACACTAAATTCAGAATTGAAATCTACAAGCATATTTGTCTGCACCTACATGTAGATATCAGGCATTGATGCTATTTACTACAGTTTTATTAAAGTTTAACCCTTTCATGACAGGAGCTGCTGTGGTGCAGCAATAAAGATCCTGTGTCATTGCATTCTCTTATATATATGAGTCTCCCATAGGAGCCTCGCATATATAAGAGAATGCATTGGCACAGGGTTTTCGCAAAATATGAGGGAGCTCCATCATGGTTAAAGATGTATTCAGGATTCCAGACTAATTTTTACAAAACCAATTTCACTTTTTATGTGTACCCATACCATGTATGGTACACATAATGCCGACGTCCGGATCAACCATCCGTCGTTCGTCCGTCCGTCCGTCCGTATGTCCGTCTGTCCGTCTGTCCGTCTGTCCGTAGACACTTGCTATCCGATTCATTTACTTGAATATTTTTTATCGGATCTTGTTAAAATTTTATGTGCATGTTTATGATGACACACTCCTCACCTGTATAGTTTTTGGTATCGATCGGTTGATCGGTTTAGAAATTATTAACCCTTTGCATCTGCACATAGGCATGAGCTATCCGATGCTGTAACCAAAGTATTTTTTGTCCGATTGTTTTCATATTTGATATGTAGGTTTATAATGACACACCCCTCACCTGTATAGTTTTTGGTATCGATTGGTTGATTGGTTTAGAAAATAATTAACCCTGCACACCAATGCTATCTGATGCATCTAAGTCAAACTGTTTTCTTCTGATATGCCTCATATTTCTTACCTAGGTGTTTCTTAGCACGTTTTTCATCTTTATGGTTTTTGGTATCGTTTAGTTAACCCTTTCTGCTCTTGTTTTTAAATAGAATTCATCCAAGCTGTGTTGACTTAAATATTTTTCATCTGATCAGCACCAAATTTGGTACATATGGTCCTCACCCCGAAATACAGATCAGGTTCAAATTTGAGTTTGATCTGGTATATTTTAACAGAGTTATGGCCATTTAAAATTCAAGTAGCTGATAATCTAATTAATGCCTGCAGGCTCTGTTAGCTTAGAAGAGGAGATCTTATTACACAGCCAGTGTCTTATTGGAAATGAGTTTTGTTTAGCTTGACATTAGGTAAATACCATGGCTCACAGAGTAAAATCTCTTTAGATACATATCACAGTGATAGTGCATGGTTCTCTCCTGTATGGACCAGAACACCTGATCAAACAAATCTCTCAACACTAATAAAATTTCTCTCCTGACTCTCAGACTCTTATCACACACAGTGTGCTAGCATCTCTAAAAAATTGACAAGACCATGATTGATGAATCTCTGGTCCATTCTGTGTTCTGTACAAAATTAATTTAACCCCTCTGTTGAAACAGGTTCATGACATTAGAGACTGACTTATTGTATGGGTTTCTAAATCCAATGACATGCTTTTTATAGACTTTTTGTGTTTATCAGTTATTTATTTTGGGTAAGATTAACCCCATTCTATCCGATTTTATGACTCAAATATTTCCATTGATTATGTTTATAGTTCTTGGCATAGTTTATGATAACACACACCTAACCTGCACAGTGAGGGTCATTTAGTTTATTTGCTCAAAAATATTAACATCCTCCACCAATCCTGTTGACACAATGTTATAACTAAATATTTTTCACTTGATCACTATATAAATAATTGCATCCATGTTAATGATGAAACATGCATTCTTCACCTGTATAAATTTTGGTATCGATTGAATGATTTTGATAATATATTAACAGTAACTTCAATTATATTTCCGCTGTTAGGTACATTATATCTTTCCAATGATCAGCTTAGAAGAAAATTAACCCACCCCATTCCATAGTCATACACTATGCTATTCAATGTAATGAATCTAATATTTTCAATCTGACCAATCTCATATCCTACCTCTAGCTATCTGAAAATTCTGCATAAAATCATTTTATATCCAATCATTATCAATCATTTTATATCCAGGTCTATACATCCCTCACTTGTATAGTTGGTCAGGTATTGATTAGTTTTTGAATCGGGAACTATTAACTCTTTTGTCCCATCTAAATGATCCCAAGAATTTTTAATATGCAGCTAACACAAAACATAATAAAAAAAATAACAATATTAAAAAAATCATATGTTATGTCTCACATTCCAGTGTAATAAGCAAATAACTAACTATTTTGTCTTTAACTGCTATGGTGCTTCTCTCTGACTATGGATTGAGCTTAATTAGCTTTATCACTCTATAAGACATATCTGTGTTGAAGTGACTTGATATGTTAATGAAATGGAATGCCACATCCGTGTTCCTATTCTGTTTATGTGAGCAAGGTGCCCAATAAGTCTGATTCCACTTTTGACCTTAATAGTAAGGTGTCAATTATTGAAACTTTTGCACTCGTGAAAAGGTTGGTGTAAGGATTTATTAAAATAGCTAATCGGTATCGCCAAGGTATGGGTTAAACATCTGCCGATCGTGATCGGCCTCTCGTTATATTGATCCAATTGTATAAAATAACATGTTTGGAACAAAAAGTGCTACATGAAAAATGCTATTTTATTCGATATTGAATTTTTTGGATATTTTTGAGGGACACCCAAAATTATTTGGTTAAGTTTTCAATAACAATATGATATCTTTGGTAATTTATTGGTCCAGTTTACATGTCATATTTTGTTTTCAACATTTTTATGTTTACCCATACCATGTATGGTAAACATAGTGTCGTCCGGATTGACCACTCGTCGTTCGTCCGTCTGTCCGTCCGTCCGTCTGTCCGTCCGTAGACACTTCACGTGTAATGCGATAACTCAAACATTTTCTATCCAATCAGAAGCAAATTTTGTATATGGGTATATCAGCCCAAAATACAGATCGAGTTCGAATTTGGGTTTGATCCGAGTTTTTGTTACAGAGTTATGGCCCTTTTTATGTTTACCCATACTATGTATGGTAAACATAGTGTCGTTGTCCGGATTGACCACTCGTCGTGCGTCGTCCGTCCGTCCGTCTGTCCGTCCGTCTGTCTGTCCGTCCGTAGACACTTTACGTGTAATGCGATAACTCAAACATTTTTTACCTGATCAAAACCAAATTTTGTATATGGGGTTTTCAGCCCAAAATACAGATCGAGTTCGAATATGGGTTTGATCCGACTTTTTTTGACAGAGTTATGGCCCTTTTTCGACTTAGAATTCACGCATTCTGCCATAACTCAAACATTTTTTATGTGATCGGAACCAAATTTGGTATGTGAGTTTCTCGGCCCAAAATACAGATCGAGTTCGAATATGGGTTTGATCCGACTTTTTATTACGGAGTTATGGCCCTTTTTCGACTTAGAATTAATGAATTCTGCCGTAACTCAAACATTTTTTATCTGATCGGAACCAAATTTGTTAAGTGAGTTTCTCGACCCAAAATACAGATCGAGTTCGAATATGGGTTTGATCGGAGTTTTTTTTACGGAGTTATGGCCATTTTTCGACTTAGAATTCATGAATTCTGCCATAACTCAAACATTTTTTATCTGATTGGAACCAAATTTGGTGTATGAGTTTCTCAGACCAACATACAGATTGATTTCGAATATGGGTTTGATCGGATTTTTTTTAATGGTGTTATGGTCCTTTGACATATGATTCACACATACATGTACTTCGATAAATCAACCATTTTTCATCTGATAGGAACCAAATTTGGTATGTGAGTTTCTCAACTCAAAATACAGAACGAGTATGAATATGGGTTAGATCCAATTTGTTATACCAGAGATATGGCCCTTTTTAAACTAAGAATTATCCAGATTATAACCCAAGTAACTTACAATTAATGAATACCTGCTTCTCTGTGAGCAAGATAAAAGACAATATAGTTTATTGCTTTGAGAGTTATTTATAGCCCTCATATGTTAGGTCTGTATAAGAGACACAGTGAATTATTGGATAAATTGATTTAGCTATCTTTTTAACCACAACTTAGCCAGGTGAATTTATTTAACTAGACCAATGGAGCTCTCTAAGTCCTTGGATGATGGGACTACATTGGATCAAACAGGGCAGAGATAGGTGATTTAACCCCTTTTACCCATTCCATGTCTTTTAACCTTTTCCATTAAATAAATAATTATATTATTTTGATATCTCACATGGCAATTTGCAACAACATGAATAGAACTGCTCACACTATGATAGTGGTGACAGGCTCTAGAGTTTAGATGTTATATTAACCCTTCTATATTGACTCATACATTCCAATAATTTGTGTTATTACTGGTTATTATGTACATTTGTCATATACTACTTTAGATCATAACAGTATACTCTATAATTCAACATTAAAAGATTATGATTCTGATCTTAACAATTTACTATCGCCAAGGGATGGGTTAAACATCTGCCGATCGTGATCGGCCTCTCGTTCTACTTAGAATTCACACATTCTGCCATAACTCAAACCATTATTATTGGTATGTGAGTTTCACAGCCCAAAATACAGATCTAGTTCGAATATGGGTTTGATCCGATTTATTTTAAAGGAGTTATGACTCTTTTTCGAAGAAAAAAAATTGAAAAATAAATATATTTAAATTTTTATTTTTTTTTAACTTTTATAATAATAATAAAAAAAAATTCATTGACATTGTCATTTGTTTTCATTTAGATATTGATGATTATGATACAAGTTGATAAAAAGATTTCCAATGTGTCCCTTTAATTTTTTAAAATAATTAAAAACAATTATAACCATTATAACTCTGCCAAGGGTACCCCGAATCACCACACCAAATTTGATTAAATCAGTCCAAAATCTTGTGTTATGTACTGGTAAATCTGTTTGGAGCAACATTAAATCCAATTCACCAATTGCATTTGGACTACTTAGCTATTGATAAAGCTATATTATTTTCTGATGTCTCTTATGCCAATGTGCAAATAATCTGATAAAGAAGCCTGTGGTATCTAATTTAAAATAAAGATTCAACAATAAACATCACATGATATTAACAGTAGACTTGGACATCTGTGCTGCAGAGTTATATCTTCAGATGGTCTGATATCATTATAATTGTTATTGGTTTAATAGAGGTCAGTGTTCAACATAAACAATTCCTGTGATTTTTTGACAGCTGTGCTATATAATTGATATTAATGGGTCAGTGGTGAGGTTGCTTATCTGTATACTAGGACACATTATTATTGTAAACTTAAATTGGACTCTCTTAACCCAAGTATTCCATGTCGAGGGCACACCTACACATTTAACCCACGGACTTGCTGGCTGTGGCGGTTTAGCATTACAGATCCTGTACCAGTGCATTCTCTTATATAAATGCCAGTGACCCATAAATTCCAATAATTTGTGTTATGTACATTTGTCTATAATAGTACATAACAGTATACTCTATAATTCAACACCAAAACTCTCATTTATCCGATCATATTAAATTTTTATCGCCAAGGGATGGGTTAACATCTGCCGATCGTGATCGGCCTCTCGTTGTTTTAAACAGAACAGGGCAAAAAGAATGACATTGTTACATTACATTGTTATAACATGCATTGTTGTTTTAACTGGAGGACTGGAACCCTGAATGCATCTTTAATATCTAATATTTTGTCTTGCAGGCTGGTTTTAATGCTGGAGACTCAGTTCATTCTTATACAATACCTGGTGGTAATACTGGCGCTGTCCTTAATCTAACCACAACCTCTAACGTCGGATTACCCGGAAAACATGTGTTTAGAGTAGATGCTCAAATAATCCAAGACAATCGATGTGGACCTGATGGTAAATTCTTATTGCAAAATGTGTAACACTCATTTGTAGATGTCCAGGGTTTTCAAATCATTATTGCATCTATCATTATGCAAAGTTTTATGTCTCTTTTCCTGTAATGCTTAACTGTTCAAAACAAAATATACACACAAGAAATTGCAACAATAAATCTAGAAGCTTCTATGAGTTAATGCTTAAATATGTGGCAATAGATAGACCACTGGGTTACAATTTTACATTCATATACCAGGGCTGGGAAACTACGAGATTGAATTGCTCGAAAATGGCGGCAAGATGTCTCACATCGAAGATAGTTTCATCATTTTCTTCCTCTATATTATGAATAACTGAAGCAAAACGATAGCGAATGAGCTTTGTGTAAATATTTGCCAGCTCACTATGATTCCCATTCCCATATAAATATGATTCCCACCCCCATATAAATATGATTCCCATCCCCATATAAATATGATTCCCACCCCCATATAGATATGATTCCCATCCCCATATAAATATGATTCCCACCCCCATATAGATATGATTCCCATCCCCATATAAATATGATTCCCACCCCCATATAGATATGATTCCCATCCCCATATACATATGATTTATAGATATGATTCCCACCCCCATATAAATATGATTCCCATCCCCATATAAATATGATTCCCACCCCCATATAGATATGATTCCCATCCCCATATACATATGATTTATAGATATGATTCCCATCCCCATATAAATATGATTCCCACCCCCATATAAATATGATTCCCACCCCCATATAGATATGATTCCCACCCCCATATAGATATGATTCCCATCCCCATATAAATATGATTCCCACCCCCATATAGATATGATTCCCATCCCCATATAAATATGATTCCCACCCCCATATAAATATGATTCCCACCCCCATATAAATATGATTCCCACCCCCATATAGATATGATTCCCACCCCCATATAGATATGATTCCCATCCCCATATAAATATGATTCCCATCCCCATATAAATATGATTCCCACCCCCATATAAATATGATTCCCACCCCCATATAAATATGATTCCCACCCCCATATAGATATGATTCCCATCCCCATATAAATATGATTCCCATCCCCATATAAATATGAATGTTGAGAAGATATTAGGTCAACATTTTCATTCTCAAAGAGAATGGGGGGTATTCTATCCGTCATTCCGTCCGTCCTTCCGCTCGGACATTTATTGCTCCATTTTTCCGTCCGTCCGTCCGGGCAGATATCTCACACACCAGTTGTTAGATCTGAATGAAATTTGGTATGGTTGTTCACTACTATGAAGGCATTCAACAGAGTGTCCGTGTCTCCATCACCGGTTGACAGATGTCAATGAAAGTTGGTACTGTATGGATATTCACTATTAATATGATGGCAATCAATTGAGTGTTCAATCGTTTTGTTCATGTTTTCCGTTCTACAGTTATTTATCTTTGTTTACATGAAAATGTTGGGTTTTTTTTCCCCCATCCAAGCAAATGTCTCACCCATACTTTGTCGGTTTGAATTTGCCACCATGGGGGTATGCCAGCACCGCAGGTGCAATCTCTTGTTTGAAGTTGTGAAATTTGAATGACAAAATATCCTTAAAACAAATCTGTTTGATATCTGGTTTTTGCAGAATCCGCGATGAGTTGTTAAGATAGCCCATTAGTCTAATAGCTTGCTGATACCTGGAAAAATACTTTTAAATTACTGAAATTGCCAGACGTTCTATTTTGCCGCCATTTTTGAGCAAATTATGATGTAGGTTGCCGGCCCCATATACAAAACAACTATTCTGATCATGATAAATTTTTTGTTAACCCTTTCTTTACTAAATACTCATTGATGAGTAGTTCCCTCAGGAGATGTCATATAATAAAAGTTCAACAAACGGCCATAGGAATACTTGAACTTATTAATATCTGAACATTTCCTTCCAATAAATAGGTTCAGGGTTGGCGGTGGAACAAAATGTTCTCTTGCCATCATTTTTGCCAAATGAAATAATTTTTTGCCAAATTTTTAAAATATTTGCCAACTTTAATTGAGGGTATAATTGTGGAAATTCTCATTTTTATACGCCCTTTTTTTGAAAAAAGGTCGTATTATGTTATCAGTCCGTCCGTCCGTCTGTCGAGCCGTCCGTCCGTTAACATTTTTTGTTTCCGATCGATAACTCCTGTTTGGATTACTTGATCTGAACCAAAGTTGGTATGTGTATTTCCCAGCTAAAGATACAGGCCAAGTTCGAATATGGGTTCCATCCAATTATTTTTACATGAGTTACTGCCCTTTTTAGCTCACCTGAGACGAAGTCTCCGGTGGAGCTATAGTCATCACTCCTTGTCCGTCGTCCGTCCGTCTGTCCATCCGTCTGTCAACTTTTTTTAAAAACATCTTCTCCTCTGAAACCATCATAACGAATTGGTTCATATTTGGTGTGGATGTTCCCTAGGTGACTCTCATTCAGATTTGTTCAAATGAGGTCACTGGGTCAAATAGTTGCGAAACCAGGGCCATAACTCTATTCCTCCATAGTAATTCTTACAACAACTTCTTGTCCATAACCATTGTGCCGATTTAGCTAATATTTGGTATGGAGGGTCCTTGGGTGACTGGTGTTCAGATTTGTTCAAATGAGGTCACCCGGTCAATTAGTTGAGAAACCAGGGCCATAACTCATAGTAATTCTTACAATGACTTCTTCTAAAAAAATATTGGGCCGATTTAGCTTATATTTGGTACTGAGGGACCTTGGGTGACTGGAGAATGGGGGGTATTCTATCCGTCATTCCGTCCGTCCTTCCGCTCGGACATTTATTGCTCCATTTTTCCGTCCGTCCGTCCGGGCAGATATCTCACACACCAGTTGTTAGATCTGAATGAAATTTGGTATGGTTGTTCACTACTATGAAGGCATTCAACAGAGTGTCCGTGTCTCCATCACCGGTTGACAGATGTCAATGAAAGTTGGTACTGTATGGATATTCACTATTAATATGATGGCAATCAATTGAGTGTTCAATCGTTTTGTTCATGTTTTCCGTTCTACAGTTATTTATCTTTGTTTACATGAAAATGTTGGGTTTTTTTTCCCCCATCCAAGCAAATGTCTCACCCATACTTTGTCGGTTTGAATTTGCCACCATGGGGGTATGCCAGCACCGCAGGTGCAATCTCTTGTTTGAAGTTGTGAAATTTGAATGACAAAATATCCTTAAAACAAATCTGTTTGATATCTGGTTTTTGCAGTATCCGCGATGAGTTGTTAAGATAGCCCATTAGTCTAATAGCTTGCTGATACCTGGAAAAATACTTTTAAATTACTGAAATTGCCAGACGTTCTATTTTGCCGCCATTTTCGAGCAAATTATGATGTAGGTTGCCGGCCCCATATACAAAACAACTATTCTGATCATGATAAATTTTTTGTTAACCCTTTCTTTACTAAATACTCATTGATGAGTAGTTCCCTCAGGAGATGTCATATAATAAAAGTTCAACAAACGGCCATAGGAATACTTGAACTTATTAATATCTGAACATTTCCTTCCAATAAATAGGTTCAGGGTTGGCGGTGGAACAAAATGTTCTCTTGCCATCATTTTTGCCAAATGAAATAATTTTTTGCCAAATTTTTAAAATATTTGCCAACTTTAATTGAGGGTATAATTGTGGAAATTCTCATTTTTATACGCCCTTTTTTTGAAAAAAGGTCGTATTATGTTATCAGTCCGTCCGTCCGTCTGTCGAGCCGTCCGTCCGTTAACATTTTTTGTTTCCGATCGATAACTCCTGTTTGGATTACTTGATCTGAACCAAAGTTGGTATGTGTATTTCCCAGCTAAAGATACAGGCCAAGTTCGAATATGGGTTCCATCCAATTATTTTTACATGAGTTACTGCCCTTTTTAGCTCACCTGAGACGAAGTCTCCGGTGGAGCTATAGTCATCACTCCTTGTCCGTCGTCCGTCCGTCTGTCCATCCGTCTGTCAACTTTTTTTAAAAACATCTTCTCCTCTGAAACCATCATAACGAATTGGTTCATATTTGGTGTGGATGTTCCCTAGGTGACTCTCATTCAGATTTGTTCAAATGAGGTCACTGGGTCAAATAGTTGCGAAACCAGGGCCATAACTCTATTCCTCCATAGTAATTCTTACAACAACTTCTTGTCCATAACCATTGTGCCGATTTAGCTAATATTTGGTATGGAGGGTCCTTGGGTGACTGGTGTTCAGATTTGTTCAAATGAGGTCACCCGGTCAATTAGTTGAGAAACCAGGGCCATAACTCATAGTAATTCTTACAATGACTTCTTCTAAAAAAATATTGGGCCGATTTAGCTTATATTTGGTACTGAGGGACCTTGGGTGACTGGGAATCAGATTTGTTCAAATGGGGTCACTGGGTCAAATAGTGGCAGAGCTAGGGACATAACTTTAAAAACACAAAATTTAATTTTTGCATTTTGACCTTTAATTTTTGTTTAGGACACATCACAGTCTCATATTTCTTACCTAGATTTTTCTTAGCATGTTCTTCATCTGTATGGATTTTGGTATTGTTTATTTAACCCCTTCCACTCTTGTTTTGATATAGAATTCATCCAAGACAGGGTTACTCAAACATTTTTCATCTGATCAACACCAAATTTGGTATATGAATTTTTGACACTTATATATGTACAGATCAAGTTAAAATATGGGTTTGATCCGATATATTTTAACAGAGTTATGGCCATAATTCCCCAAAAAATAATAAAAAATTCAGGAACTCCTTGATCAATTTAACATACAAAACAAAATTATCACCCCCCCCCCCCCCCCACATGACCCAGAACCCCACCCTGTCCCCAACCAACAGCATTCCACCCTATCTCACCTCCTAACTCACAGGTAAATAAAGTATTTTTTATTTAAATAAATTAAAAAACATGAACTGACAAACATGACACATGGCAGGGCAGATATAGATATAAGAGAGCTATAGGCAGAGTCCCCAGGGAGTGTATTCATGCCATTCATAATTTAAATGAGATTAATGGTGTTATCAATGAAGCACCCTTGTTGTTTACATTATCACTCAGTGGTCATTAAAATCAGATTAATTTCATTTTCTCCAAGAGTGTCTGGCATTTGTAGAATGAGGTTCCCAGAGGGTGAATTCATGTTGCTCCACACAGCAGGCTAGCATAACCAAATACACCCTCTGAGAACCTTATTCTGCTTAGGCCTCATCTTCTGGGAAGTATCTAGAGTCTCAAGATCTCATTCTGCTTAGGCCTCATCTTCTGGGAAGTATCTATAGTATCAAATTTACATTGTTGTTAGTTAAATTTCCCTTCTAGGAAGTTTCTGTATCCCTTAATTTGCAGAAGATAAAATTCATGATTGAGGTGCCCAATGGGTGAACATCTCCAATTTCAACTGGGGAACTGCAATCTTATTCTAGGTCTTCCATAGCAGTTGAGGGCCTTATCAGAATGAGGTCCCCAGAGGGTGAATTTAGTGATACTAGCCCGCTGTGCAGGATAGCGTCACTAAATTCACCCTCTGGGGACCTCATTCTGCAAATAACAGACAGACTATCTCAAGGCTTGATTGTATAATACAGTGTGTTGCTTGAGGCCAGACATGCACAATGTAGGAACAGACATGCTTTTAGTGATGCTATCCCACACAGCGGGCTAGCATCACCAAATTCACCATTTGGAGACCTCATTCTGCTTAGGCCTCATCTTCTGGGAAGTATCTATAGTATCAAATTTACATTGTTGTTAGTTAAATTTCCCTTCTAGGAAGTTTCTATATCCCCTAATTTGCAGAAGATAAAATTCATAATTGAGGGGCCCAATGGGTGAACATCACCAACTTCAACTGGGGAAATTCAATTTTATTCTAGGTCTTCCATAGCAGTTGAGGGCCTTATCAGAATGAGGTCCCCAGAGGGTGAATTTAGCGTCACTAAATTCACCCTGTGGGGACCTCATTCTGCAAATGACAGACACACTATCACACTATTTCAAGGTTTGTTGTATAATACATTGTGTTGCTTGAGGCCAGGCATGCACAATGTAGGAACAGACACACTTTTTGTGATGCTATCCCGCACAGCAGGCTAGCATCACCAAATTCACCATCTGGCGACCTCATTCTGTTTAGGCCTCATCTTCTGGGAAGTATCTATAGTATCAAATTTACATTGTTGTTAGTTAAATTTCCCTTCTAGAAAGTTTCTATATCCCCTAATTTGCAGAAGATAAAATTCATAAATGAGGTGCCCAATGGGTGAATATCACCAACTTCAACTGGGGAACTTAATTTTTATCCTTATCAGATTTGTGAAAATGGGATCACAAAGTCAAATAAGGGCAGAGCAAGAGACTTAACTATTTCACTACATAGTAATTCTTAAAATATGTTTGCAAGAACTAGTTGGCTTATATAGAATGAAATGTTCTTCCTTGACTGCAATTCAGATTTTTTTAATGGGGTCACCTGGTCAAATAGGGGCCAAGCGAAGGACAGTTTCCCTCTTAATATGCTTCCTTCACAAGGACCATCAGGTCTATTTGACTGATATTTATGATATGTATGAAGGGTTCTTTGGTGTCTGGGATTCAAATTTATTCAGATGGGGTCACCAGGTTAAATAGGGTGGGACCAGGGACATAACTATATGTCTCTATAGTAAATCTTAAAATGTCTTCTCAAGAGAGTTTGGACTATTTAGCTTACATATAGTATGGAGGAATCATGAGGATCCTTTAGTGACTGAGATTCAGATTTGTTAAAATGAGGTCAACCTGTCAAGAAGTGGCAGGCTATGGGGAGTTAACACTTTTGTGTCTAATAAAATCATCGAAATACCAAATTCATTAAAACATCTACCTTGGAACCACCTGACTGATTGGTCTGACATACATGTATTGTGTTTTGGGTCCATGGATAATTGGGCTTCAAACATGTTTAAATGGTTTTAGAAAAAGGCGCTTGTGAGATTGGAAATTTCCAACAATTGAGAAAGTTTGAGGTGTCATTTGTGAAATTCCAACCTAAGACTTGGGAGTCTGGATCCCGGTCGGGAGGGGACTTGTTGAGCTGGAGGAGGGGGGTGATCAGTAGTGTACAGTTGGCAATTTCAAGGTGGATTTTTACCAAGCTGCATACTTGAAGTCTCTCTAGCCACATATCCTGTTTAAATCTACTTCTTTTAAAGTGATTATGAAAACTGCTGACTGTTTTGGTCTCCAGAGTACCAGTCTTATCAGTCTTTGCAGTCTGGTGAGCGACCCCACAATCATTGACTGTCTTGTTCGACTTAGAATTTGACCATCTGTTAACATTTTTGGTTTCCGACTGATAACTCCAGTTTGGATTATTTGATCTGAACCAAAGTTGGTATGTGTATTTCCCAGTTAAAGATACAGGCCAAATTCGAATATGGGTTCCGTCCAATTATTTTTACATGAGTTACGGCCCTTTTTCGACTTAGAATTTGACCGTCTGTTAACATTTTTGGTTTCCGACCGATAACTCCAGTTTGGATTATTTGATCTGAACCAAAGTTGGTATGTGTATTTCCCAGGTAAAGATACAGCCCAAGCTCGAATGTGGGTTTCGTCCAGTTATTTTAGCATGAGTTACAGCCCTTTTTCAACTTAGAATTTGACCAATTTCATAACATTTCGGTTTCCGACCGATAACTCCAGTTTTGATTATTTGATCTGAACCAAAGCTGGTATGTGTATTTCCCAGCTAAAACTACAGGCAAAGTTCAAATATAGGTTCTGTCTAATTATTTTTACATGAGTTACGGCCATTTTTCGACTTAGAATTTTACTGCATTTTGGCATTGAAATTAGGGGTATATTAGATTTTCTTCAAATGTAAGCTCAAATATTATTTTATTTTGCGGTAGTACAATTCGAAATGGCTAAAGGCGTATTTTGCCACGTCCTAGCGATGCTCTTTGTTTTATTTGTTATTATAAACTGTTAAACTAACCACAGATAGGTAAAATGAGCTGGTAAAGCAAGTTAGTGTATTTAATAAATATCTAAGTAGCAATAAATATCTAAGCGACACCCTGAAACTATGTTTATTCTTTCTACACATTGTCACAATGACCACATGTGTCCATAATCCAAACAGACAAAGGGAGGATTAACTGGAAACACAATTTACTAATAATCTCTTTTGCTGCTGGTATCTATACATTCAGAGCATGTTACAAATTACTTATACCTGTACCAGCCTCAATGAAAAATTAATTATACCTGTACCAGCCTCAATGAAAAAATTACTTATACCTGTACCAGCCTCAATGAAAAATTACTTATACCTGTACCAGCCTCAATGAAAAATGTACAGAACATTGTGTTGTTCCATCTCATAGTTTAACCACCTTGATTAGCTGTTTTATGAAAGTTAGATTATGAAAGAAGGGATTGCCATTTTGTGAACACTAAAGAAGTTTACATATAACTTTCTATATAGCACTGCTGATAGTGCTAAGTTGATAGATGTTCCTTTGTATTGTCTAAGTCGGCACACGTAAGGATTAGCCCACTTTCGATGATGTTCTATAACTATTCACAGCCGATATTTAAAACCCACTTGCCAAAATTTTTGCCAAATGAAAATATTTTTTGACATTGGCAAGTGGCAGCGTGAAACCTTAATAGGTTGCTTATTTTTCCTGAAAACTAGGGCCTGCGAATCACCACTTTTCCGCATAATTGAAATCCGAAATTGAATCGGGAGGAGACATCGAGATCAAATTGAATCTCAAATCGATTTTGGCTAGCCGCTGGTGCATAGCATCCTCAAAGTTGGTTGCAAGTAATTGTTCTTTTAAGGAAATTTCATCATAAGTTTCTTTGAAAGAAAATAACATCTCATGTGTGATTCTCTGGTTGTATATCCTGTACAGCTAATTTATATTCATTCCGGTTAAGTTATATTAATTAAACTGTATCAGAGTAAGTTTATGTGGAAAATAAATATACAGTTTCGCTAATAATTATCTTGATGCGAGTTGATATCATTATTGAATACTCGACATACATATTTCCGACATGGTAAAGTGACACCATAACTAGCGATATATCTACACGTGTACCCACAAGTGTGCAGTTTGCGAAGAAAAGTCACATATATAATATAGGCTATACACCAGTCATGCATGATAGCACAATTAACGAGTTAACAGTGGATAATAAAATGCTAGGCCCTTTTGGACAGTTAGCTGCTATTTGATGTTTAACCCTTTCATGAAGGGAGCTGCGCTGGTGCAGCATTAAAGATCCTGTGCATTTGTTTGTTTATACGAGTCCCCCATAGGGAGCCTCGCATATATAAGAGAATGCACTGGCTCACAGATCAAGATAAATATTGTTTGGCCAATGTATTCTCTGATACATGCGAGGGTCCCTATGGGAGACTCGCATATATAAGAGAATACATTGGCACATGGTTTTCGTAAAATTTCAGGAAGCTCCAGTCATGGAAGGGTTACCTAACTGAACCAACCTCTGATAATTTAACACAATTTACATGTTTCGACAAATATCGCAAATGCATATCTCCTATTACATCATCATCCTGCGCTAAATTTGTAACAATGTGTCAATGATTGAGACAAATTTTATAATCGAAGATATTCAAATCTGGGGGGAAAACCCCACCAGATGAATAATAGACCATTCCAATTTACACTTTTGTAACTGAGCGGGACAAATCATTTAGTACAGAAAAGGTTAACAATTGACAGTAATATCCAAAAAAATCGCTGTGGACCTGATGGTAAATTCTTATTGCGAAATGTGTAACGCTCATCTTAGTTTTTTACCGGTAGTAGATATTATATATTGACATTATACTAGTAGTTTCTTTTTGTTTTTACAGAGGATTTACGTCTGCAGCCTAAGACAGGATCCATGTTGGGTGGTCAATATATAAATGTGTCTGGACCCTGCTTCAACCATAGCACTGTCTCAGCTCGATTTCCAGAACTAAACATTGATATTGAATGTGAAGTTATAGATGACATTCGTGCTCGTTGTGTCACTCCAACAATATTCAGGACGGGTCACATCAATTTTACCTTGACTGTAAATAACAAAATGTTCCAAAGTAATTACACAAGTGGTTAGTATCAATTATATCTACAGTAATGCCCGAATTATATAACCCTTAACCCCGAGAGCTTTCCGATGGATGGCAGCAAGCCATATTTCGACTAAATCCATTGATCTGTTATAATGACACAAACTGTAGTCTCTGCTAACCCGTTTACAGGTGTGGATTGCGCTATAATGCAAAGCTTCCAGTTGCATCTGATAGGTTCGGTATTGGAATAAATGTAATATTGCTAATCGACCAATATGTTATAAGTGAACTACAGTAATGCTCTAATTAATCGACCTCTTAACCACAGCAAAATTATGGGTAACTTTTCAGGATTTAGTCGGAAATATGGCTTGTTGCCATTCATCGGAAAGCTCTCAGCTGTGGTTAAGAGGTCGATTAATTAGAGCATTACTGTATACAATAATATCAAACCTGTTAAATCCCAACATCTAAATATTTATTGACATAAATACAAGTCATAATCCGTCACTCAGACAGCTTGCTTTTTTTTATCGATTGAAAACTATAAACATGATGCACACACTTAATTACCATATAAGGTATGTATTGGGGCTTGCGCTTCGTTGAAATTCAAATTTCTCCATTGTGTGTGATAACGAATACAATGTACCGTTAATTGCAGCCATCTAAATGACTCAATGTCATTGTCTGTATTCCAATTTCAATGCAACGCACACCGCAACATATTCGCCTGAACACTCCTTTACTCCATCAAATGAAGACATATGATAATAACATTGCATGTCGGATTTATGCCCACATATTGCCATATTCTCATAGTTTCCTGGTAATTGTTTACTCTATTTTAAATCAAATTGAGCTGTTTAAAGTGATGTGAAACACTCCGGTAGGGTGATTAAATAGAAATGGAGAATAATCTTGCTCAAATTAGTAATTTTTACAAATATTATATCCAAATAGACAACACACACTGTCATTCTTATATATTAATTAAATGCAGTGACGCTCCATGGCGAAATCATTTTCGTTAGTTTATCGCCGATTGTTGCATCCCAAATCGCGAAGTAAATATTTACAATTCAGCGTAGTTCAGACGATGTTTTCTATGCAGTTTTGTACGGTCGATTTGCTTGAGATTTTTGCGATGTTAGTAGAATGCTACATTCCTCCAGTTTGCATAAAGTACTAACTTATCAGTTTCTCACATTGGAACAAGTCCATAATAATATGTCTTTAAAAGTGCATGATTTATTATAATGTAGCTGCCGCAGTTTAAAATAATGTATTGGATGAGAATTTTGTAATTTATTTTACTATAGCTGTCTATTTATATATTTTACTTGAGTCGTGATCCTTTGTTTACCAAAATTTTGCCAGATTTATGGATAGTTTGTAAATTATATACAGACCATATGATAGTATTCTGAAAAAGTTGTATCTTGTGAACCATTGAATAAATGAGGTTATAATATTCTTAGCTCTTCCATGACTGGAACTTCCTGAATCTTTTTATATATGCGAGTGTCCCATAAAGATGCCTCGCATATATAAGAGAATACATAGCCTAACAATATTTACCTTGACCTTGTAAGCCAGTGCATATATAAGAAAATGCACTGGCACAGGATATTTAATGCTGCACCTGCGCAGCTCCATTCATGAAAGGGTTAATGTGCATATTTGGTCATATTGATTCACAGATGAGAGTTGAGTTATTTGCAATATGTACACTTAAAAATATAGGAAAATCCTAATTGCACACATATTACACGTTTATATATCCAGTAATGCCCTAAATAATCGACTCTTTAACCACAGCAGAATTATGGGTAATTTTTCAGGATTTAATCGGAAATATGGCTTGTTGCCATTCATCGGAAATCTCTCACTGAGAGCTTTCCAATGAATGGCAACAAGCCATATTTCCGACTAAATCCTGTAAAGTTACCCATAATTCTGCTGTGGTTAAGGAGTCGATTATTTAGGGCATTACTGTATGTCCATGTGACTTCATTTTTCAGTAAAGTTGCAACAAAACTCATTTCTCATGACGGGAGCTGCACTGGTCCAGCATTAAAGATCCTGTGCCAGTGCATTCTCTTGTATATGCGAGTCTCCCTTAAGAAAATGCACTGGCTTACAGGGTCAAGGTAAATATTATTAGTCCAATGTATTCTCTTATATATGCGAGGCTCCCTATGGGACACTCGCATATATAAGAGAATGCATTGGCACAGGGTTTATGCAAACTTTCTGGAAGCTCCAGTCATGAAAGGGTTAAGCAGAGCTTACTGGCAATTCAATGTATACATTTATGTTTTTTTCAGTTAATATAGCTTCTACCAAACAACCAGATGTATGGAGGAAAAAGCCATATGACTGGACTATTGCTGAAGAAGTCGAGGTCTTCTGGGACGAGAAGTTGTTCCACCCAGATGACAGGTTACAGCTTGATATTAAAGCTTTTTATGTAAGTTATTAGAAAAGTGGCCAACTCTACTCTGTCTGTCTGGGATAGTGAATATAAATCTGTGAAACAATACTATCTCTACCATTAATCATTAATCATACTTAAATAATAGTAATAATAATAAAAATATTAGTAAGGCCAAATAAAAAAATTACTATTTGAATCTCAGACACCGCCGCTTTTAAATAAATGGCCCGCATTGGATGTTTTATTTGATTTTTAGCTCAACTTTACTTTGTAAAGTTTGAGCTATTACCATGGCTTTGTCGTCCATCGTCTGTGTGTGCGTGTATGCGTGTGTGCGCGTGATTCGTCAACAATTTCCTTTAGCACGGGCTACAGGTCGTATCTTTGGTCGGATCATTATGAAATTTGTCATGGCTGTTGACATGTAGTTTGGAACGAGTCATTTTGGGGTCATTCGGCAAAAAAACATTCAATCCATTAGCACATGCTACAGGTCGTACTGTTCGTCTCATAATCATGAAATTGTCATGGATGTTAATATTGACATGTAGATGGGAACCGTGAACGAGTCATTTTGGGGTCGTTCGGCCAAAAAACATGGCCGCCAGCAGCCATCTTGGATTTTACTCTTTGCATGACTAAATCCTTTGGCACGGGCTACAGGTCGTAGCTTTGGTCGGATCTTCATGAAATTTGCCATGGATGTTAACATGTAGATGGGAACGAGTCGTTTTGGGGTCATTCGGCCAAAAAACATGGCCGCCAGCAGCCATCTTGGATTTTACTCTTTGCATGACTAAATCCTTTGGCACAGGCTACAGGTTGTATCTTTGGTCAGATCATTATGAGATTTGTCATGACATAAATACTCTAATGATCATTTTGAGATTTGTCATGACATAAATACTCTAATGATCTAGGGGCGCCTGCGGCGCATAAGATACTATACCGTGGGTTCAGACTGCTTACTCTTACCAGTATACGAGCGCATAAGATACTATGGGTGGCGGGATGGGGTGGTGGGTGGGTACTACATAAATACTCTAATGATCTAGTTAATATTGACATGTAGATGGGAACCAGTCATTTTGGGGTCAATCGGCAAAACAACATGGCCGCCAGTGGCCATCTTGGATTTCAAAATTCAATCCATTAGCACGGTCTACAGGTCGTACTGCACGTCTGATCATAAATTTTGTCATGGATGTTAATATTGACATGCAGATGGGAACCAGTCATTTTGGGGTCATTCGGCCAAAAAACATGTCTGCCAGCAGCCATCTTGGATTTTGCTCTTTACATGACTAAATCCTTTGACACAGGCTACCGGTCGTATCCTTTGGTCGGATCATCATGAAATTTATGATGGATGTTAACAATGACATGTAAATTGGAACGAGTCTTTTTGGGGTCATTCGGCAAAAAAACATGGCTGCCAGTGGCCATCTTGGATTTTACTCTTTGCATAACTAGGCCTTTCAACTTCCACATTCCTAATCACTCCATTGACTGTAACACATGAAATTATTCCCTTTCCAAGTTGAGCTACAGTGTCATTGACACTTTCATTTATAATATGACCAAATTAAAAAAAAAAAAAATCTAAATTATTTTGGTATGTTTTTACCAACATGTCCATACGTATTGAGCATTAATTGTAACATACATGAACTCTTAACATATCTCTGTGATTGATAGATTGACTATCATGTATACACATAGTGATATAGAGCATTACCAGTTAGTAGATGACAACATTGATGAAAATGATTAGCTGATCATCATAGTCTAGTTTACTTATTTCAACTCCAGAACAATTGAAAGGCACTGGAGGAAATTTAGGATCACATATAATGGAGAGATGTCAATTTATAGACAACAATAACAATTGTGAATAGTCAGGGACATTAGAACATGATTGGTAATCCCTGTGTCATATAGGTATACTAGTCACTCAATGTTATTTAGTATCAGATTAAATGAGTGTATATGCAAAACAAAGTTACTCTACATTATCTGACTATTACTAGATAAGAGATGCTATCATGTTTCATGCTTATGATGTGCACAAACAAATAAAAAATAAAGTTCACCCTACCTCCCTCCCTCCCTCATTGATTCAGAAAAAAAAATATCTGAGACTCAAATAATTTTTTGTGGCCTAAAGTCTAAGTTTGTATTCAAATACATTATGGTGGTGTAAAGATGATATTTTTCAATATTGATAGTCCTGGCAAGATTTTCAAAAACTAAATCTTACAAAGATGAAGCTGTATCTTCAAATTAATAGATTCTCTGAAATTGTAGAGCACATAAATGGTGTAAGTGTTGGATTATGTCACGGTTATTGGAAGAGTGACTGGACATTTGGAAATGGTAGGACGAGGCCCCAAAGGTTCCGTCGCGAGTCCATTAATTGACTTGAAAGATAGTTTCAAAATATAGACCAAGGATTTACTTTTATACAGATGAAAAATTTAGATAAATCGTAATAAATGAGAAGAATACAAACGCTTTTCTGTATAAAAAATAGTCCTTGACTGACAAACAAACCATGCCTATTGACCAGGTTCAAGTCAGTGGAGCTCGTGTACTTCGTCGTTGGCCATGTCATGAAAGCAAATATAGGCCAAAACAACTCTGTTCAAATCCAAACATCGACACACGAAGACAAAACATATTAGTTTTTTGCTGTGTACATTACATTAGTATATTTAGATACGTAATATATACTGTCAATGTACTATTTGAATTTTGGGCACCCATATGCATATAAGGACAGTAGCAGTAACAGTAACTCTATTGTATTCTCTAATGATCATTTTGAGATTTGTCATGACATAAATACTCTAATGATCTAGGGGCGCCTGCGGCGCATAAGATACTATACCATGGGTTCAGACTGCTTACTCTTACCAGTATACGAGCGCATAAGATACTATGGGTGGCGGGATGGGGTGGTGGGTGGGTACTACATAAATACTCTAATGATCTAGTTAATATTGACATGTAGATGGGAACCAGTCATTTTGGGGTCAATCGGCAAAACAACATGGCCGCCAGTGGCCATCTTGGATTTCAAAATTCAATCCATTAGCACGGTCTACAGGTCGTACTGCACGTCTGATCATAAATTTTGTCATGGATGTTAATATTGACATGCAGATGGGAACCAGTCATTTTGGGGTCATTCGGCCAAAAAACATGTCCGCCAGCAGCCATCTTGGATTTTGCTCTTTACATGACTAAATCCTTTGACACAGGCTACCGGTCGTATCCTTTGGTCGGATCATCATGAAATTTATGATGGATGTTAACAATGACATGTAAATTGGAACGAGTCTTTTTGGGGTCATTCGGCAAAAAAACATGGCTGCCAGTGGCCATCTTGGATTTTACTCTTTGCATAATTAGGCCTTTCAACTTCCACATTCCTAATCACTCCATTGACTGTAACACATGAAATTATTCCCTTTCCAAGTTGAGCTACAGTGTCATTGACACTTTCATTTATAATATGACCAAATTAAAAAAAAAAAAAATCTAAATTATTTTGGTATGTTTTTACCAACATGTCCATACGTATTGAGCATTAATTGTAACATACATGAACTCTTAACATATCTCTGTGATTGATAGATTGACTATCATGTATACACATAGTGATATAGAGAATTACCAGTTAGTAGATGACAACATTGATGAAAATGATTAGCTGATCATCATAGTCTAGTTTACTTATTTCAACTCCAGAACAATTGAAAGGCACTGGAGGAAATTTAGGATCACATATAATGGAGAGATGTCAATTTATAGACAACAATAACAATTGTGAATAGTCAGGGACATTAGAACATGATTGGTAATCCCTGTGTCATATAGGTATACTAGTCACTCAATGTTATTTAGTATCAGATTAAATGAGTGTATATGCAAAACAAAGTTACTCTACATTATCTGACTATTACTAGATAAGAGATGCTATCATGTTTCATGCTTATGATGTGCACAAACAAATAAAAAATAAAGTTCACCCTACCTCCCTCCCTCCCTCATTGATTCAGAAAAAAAAATATCTGAGACATTATGGTGGTGTAAAGATGATATTTTTCAATATTGATAGTCCTGGCAAGATTTTCAAAAACTAAATCTTACAAAGATGAAGCTGTGTCTTCAAATTAATAGATTCTCTGAAATTGTAGAGCACATAAATGGTGTAAGTGTTGGATTATGTCACGGTTATTGGAAGAGTGACTGGACATTTGGAAATGGTAGGACGAGGCCCCAAAGGTTCCGTCGCGAGTCCATTAATTGACTTGAAAGATAGTTTCAAAATATAGACCAAGGATTTACTTTTATACAGGTTCAAGTCAGTGGAGCTCGTGTACTTCGTCGTTGGCCATGTCATGAAAGCAAATATAGGCCAAAACAACTCTGTTCAAATCCAAACATCGACACACGAAGACAAAACATATTAGTTTTTTGCTGTGTACATTACATTAGTATATTTAGATACGTAATATATACTGTCAATGTACTATTTGAATTTTTGGGCACCCATATGCATATAAGGACAGTAGCAGTAACAGTAACTCTATTGTATGCTCGCATTTCAGTGTTTTCTGTGTTAGACGCTGGTATGCAAATAATCTGCATGCCCCTATCGACAAGGAAAATTGCGTGGGGATCATGAGCTCTATGCAAATGGTCCTGTTTGTGTTTGGAGTGTAGATTCGTCAGAAACACAGTAGTTCTCTGTTAAAGGGCTTGACAGTGGGGGGCTCATTTTGCATATAAAATTGCGCAGATTTGAAAATGCTAGATTACAAATGTTGACTTGTGGTATAAAGTGCCCATTTGGAAAAATAATTTGGAAGGTAGAACAGAGGGACTGGGTTTTAGCCCTTTCATGACGGGAGCTGTGCTGGTGCAGCATTAAAGATGCATAATCCAATTATTAAAGCGCACCATTTTTTGGATTCGGGATTAAAAAAAATATTTGATTCAAGTCGAGGAACCCACCTATCAAAGCTAAGAGTTATTAGATATCGATTTTTGAAATGTATTATTTTTCACCATCGAGACTTATTAGAGGCCCAGTAAAAAGTCAACGAGCTGACAATCTCAGACCAAATTGCGGATGAAGATGGATAACTCTAAAATCAAGAGGCTTTGTGTTGATAATAAGGCCAAATTTCGTTGAACAACATGTGGATAAATAACACGTTTCAGGCAATTTTATACTATATAGTTGATAGTGGTTAGCATTATTTTTGGGCAATTAACCGATTCTGATAACTGAAGCGGCATTTCTAAAAAGGTTGTTGTTGTTGGAATTTGATTATATGGAAACCATCAAATTGGATTGAGTACCTTTAAAGATCCTGTACCAGTGCATTCACTTATATATGTGAGTCTTCCATAGGAAACTCCATTCATGAAAGGGTTCATTTCTGGGAAAAGATTTTTGCACATATATTTCAAAACAGTAATTCCTTGTTTTTGAAAGAAAGTCAATTTTCCTACCAAAGTGACTCCATTTGAAGTGATAAACCAAGTAGTGGGTGCAAGTCCAATTCTTGATTCAGGAATGTTGTCTTGAGTGCCACTTGTAAACTGGTATCTTCAGTTTGAACCCAAACTTTGATGTAGTGTATTGTTTCTCAATGGAATAACATATCATATTACAGGGCTGGGGACCTATCATGTCTAGCAATTTCAACATTCTAAAAAATATTTATCCATATTTTTCAAAGATATCAGCAAGATATTAGATGAATAAGCTATCCCAACAACTCATCTTGGATACTAAAAAAACCAGATATCGAACAAATTTGATTTGAGTGAATTTTGGCATTAAAATTTGAAAAATGGTGACCACAATCACTTGAACACTTATATCTTCTCAACAGTCATATTTAGATGGGGACAGAGTGCATAGTGAGCTAGCAAATATTTACACATAGCTCATTCTCTATCATTTTTCGTTGAGTTATTTATATATGTGAAGTAAATGATGAATACTCACTTTGATGTAAGAAAACTTTCCGACATTTTCGAGAAGATTACGACGTAGGTTCCTGACCCTGTATTAAAGGGGGACTGTACCATAAATCCGGACATTTTGGGATCATCTCCTTTTATACTCAACAGAATATATGCAACAAATGAATGAATTTGAACCATGGATGAGTGCAAAATACACTCATCTGCTCTATGAACAATGCAAACAACATGGTAATTATAATGAAAATTATTTTATGACTCCAGGAGATGGTCCCATAAATGGCCAGATTTAGTGTACAATACCCCTTTAATTGATCTCGTTTTAATTGTAGGTATGTCATACTGGAGTTATTTAGAAGAAAAAAACTAACTCATCACAAAATCTTGTTTTACAGAAGGAAGGAGGTGCTTTTCATTTTGAAACTGTTGCTGAGTTCAAGGATATCACTAGTGAATACAGATTTAAGTTAGATATTGATGACAGTCAGAAGAGGAATTATTCTATGGCGGTAGTCAGAGTGTATAATACGAGTCATAGTCAAACCCAAAGGTATGTCTGCTTATTTCCACGCATCAGTGCTATAATCTTGATGTCCATTTTGGTAGGAAAATTAGTTAATGGTATAATTTTGTCTGGAGAGGTGATGCTCCTATAGCCTGCATTGCTTGTGTCACATAACCACAATTCAGGCCCAAAAATTGAGCACCAATTCAATGGAAGGATGTCTCAGTGCTATAATGTTGTATCTCCACTGCTGAGCAATAAATAATATTTAATGCCTAATGCCCACCATATATACCTCATTGTGATTATATCGTCAATGGCGTGTTTATCAAACTAACCTGGGCATCAGGAAACCCACAATGGCACTTCAGTTTCCTTCAGCACACACTACAGTCCATATTCCTCATCTAATCTTCACCGAACCTCATATAGATCTTCAGGGTGACCTCTAGATGGGAGCCATCAATTTTTCGAGTAACACTGGTTCATTTGCACTAATTTCTAATTTCCCCTTATGCTAGTGTGCAGAAGTAGGTCCATACGCAGTATAGCACACAGCGTGACATTTTAGTTCTGTACTCAGTACTTACTAACGTATAGCAGCCAATAGATTAATATCGATCCAAAAGCATTTGGCATCTTGTAAAAGAATCTGGCAAATATTATTTTAATTTGGCAAAAGTTTTGAATGTAAATTCCCAGCCAGAATGGAACCTGCCACTAGATCAATATCATTGAGGGCTATCCTGGTTCTGTTCATCCTTCTGTCTTTCTGTCTAGCTGTCTGTCCATCAACTACTGTAAATTTTAAGTTGATCTTCATTGTTATCATGTTTCAGTCTTTCAAAATCGATTTGGTCAGATGTATTTCCTTTGAGAAGGAGTATGTCACAGTCGAGAAAACAGTGTGATGCTTGGATTGTGATTGAGAATAAAACTAAGACTGTTCCACGAGTGACACCATGTCCGTGTATTCTTAGACAAGCACAGGCTGATGCAGGACGTTATATGCCAGACCCTTTGTGCAATATGGACAATGTTAAAAGTGGACTAAACTGTATATATTATTCCAATGCAAGTCATTGTGTGAGGCCTACTCTAAAAAGGTTAGTGTATATTTATAAATTTCTCAAATTTGACATTTGTTATTAAAAACTAATTGTGGATAATTATCCAGAGGGACATTGTGTTACTGGACTGAATGCAAATCTCTTCTGTTGGTAACACATGGCTCATTCGAACCCCAAAATTTTATGCCTACATAATTTGGTAAGAGGTATCACAAAACATACCTTTGCGGAAGACTTCCAAACAAATTTGTCAATATAGTGCTGAAAATATGTGTTTTGTTTCTTATATTTTTCTATAAAGTTGAGATTGTTTTGTTTCTGCTGCTTCAATGTTTTTTAGTCAGTGGTCGTGTAAAGATTGCAACTGTAGACCATGGGAAGAAAATATAGAGCTGTCGTTGCTCTGAAATGTTTATGCAATTCGGCCGTCAGGAGAAAATAGTCAAGCAAATAACAATTTGTCACACCAGAATATTTCCCCGATATTAGCTGGAAAAGTTTTTGTGAGAAAGCTGGCCATGTTGTATTGTTAAGTGGACTGAGGCCCAAAAGAGGATCAAGTTACAACCACCGCGATCCGCGGATGACCAGTATTATAGAAATTTATAGTTTGACAATGTTTTGAAATCTGAAGTTAAAGTTTTCTATTTTAAACCTCACAAATATTTTACCTTTTGCCAATATCAATCCCTTAATCCTATTCATAGTTTTGCTCTTTATTTCAGTAATTCTTTTGAGAGTGAGATTTGCTGTTATGACTCGCATGGAGAACTGATTGATATTCGTAATTCAGATAGAGGAGGAACACATAATCGATACCATATAAAGGCTCAGGGACCTAACGTTACGCCATTCTTTTCTCATTTCCAAGATGATTTAATACCATATCTCCAGTGCTGTTTGTACTCAAAAGATACAAACAGATGTGTAAACTTTATCAAATACAGGAAACATACAACATGCCAGGGTTATGAGCCCCCTTCACCTGGTGAGTGTTATTTTGTGGAATACATTTCTTTCTGCAACAATTATATGTATACAACTATAATGAGGCAACGTTGATTGTAGTCATGTTAGTTATCTACTAATGAGATCATTTAATAAATTGTCTCATTATTTTTATTGAAATTAGTGGTGACCATCCGTGCATGGGATGTCAAAATTAGCATACGACGGGCAAAACCATGTTCGGCATGTCCTATCCTAGGCAGTGTTCACGCTGGACCGAAAAAAACTTTAGCCAAAAGTTTAGCCAAATGAAAATTTTATTAGCCAAATGAAAAACACTTTAGCCAAATGTTTTTTGGCCAAATTAAAAAAAAACTATGGCCAAATTAAATCATCGTTTTCTGGTCGGTTCACAATTAATGACTAAAACGTAAAATCTAACAGACACAGGTAAAATACACAATAATTTAAATAATTTTTATGAACTAGAAGTATTTTTATATATATCATTTATTAAAAATTTATTAATCTTTATGTGAAAGAGTGATTGGGGGGGGGGGGGGGGGGGGGGGGGGTAACCCGGGATTGTCCTTCTTAATGTCATTATTTTTTTTGTTTTATATCAATATCTTTTTTTAAATCATTAAATATCTATCCTTGCGAAAATATCTAAGTGACATCTGGAAACTAATAACTTAATATTGTTACGCCATTATCAAATTACAATCTGTCATAAAAGCATGCATTTTATTTTGTCCGTATCGGTATTGACGACAAATAGCCACAAAATATCTGTCGTGATTCACATTTGGCTGATTAAGCTATTGTCTTACACTTGGTTCTCATAAACCTCGACCGACATAAATACAATGTCATCATAAACATGCATTGTACGGGAGTCCTGTGAGTGACCAGACAGACAATGGGGGATTAGGGGATTAAATGTAAAATAATAACCTTTTGCTGTTTCGTGCAGAATGACGTAATTTTTCTCCAGATTAAAACAGCCTGTTACGAACAAATTGCTTATATACCAGCGTCAATGCACACTTTACAAAATATTGTTTTCTTCACATTGTCATGATTCAACCACGGTCGGTTTAATGTCCATGCGTCTTTGAATGTCCGTCTTGTGAAAACTAAAGATGATTGCATATCACTGTGTGATCGCTTGGTTGATAGAGTTGTCGATCGGGTTTCCCTTTGTACTGTCCGCGATCGGGTTTCCCTTTGTACAGTCAGCAATATATTCCCACTTTCGATATTTTCGGACTAGATCGTTCACATCACAGAATTGAAAACCCACTTGCCAAAATTTATGTTAGATTTGGAAATAAAAATATGTTTACTGTACACTAAATGTTAGAGCTTACCTTTTGCTGTTACGGAACGATATTTCATAAGTACGAAATTAATGAAATACTTTCGTCACCTAACTTCGTCTTGAATGTCGATCTATTGAGCGCTTTTATGAATTAGCTTTCTGACTCCATGCTTTCAGTCTCCATTTGGGGTAAAAAAAAGTTTAGCCAAAATTTTAGCCAAATGAAATTTTTATTAGCCAAATTCGAAAAAGATTAGCCATTGGCTAATTTGGCTACCGACAGCGTGAACACTAATCCTAGGTTCTACAGACCCTACATTTTAATCCTAGTTGAAACCATGCTGGTATGTACTTAATTTGAATAAAACGGTTTTATGTTTATGTTTTCAATGAACAATTATATTGTACTTTTGCTCAAAATTGTATTTTGTATGTGTCTTGAAAATCTTTGAATTATATTGAGGAATAAATGAATATGTATATATATGCTTCCATAAGTATGTAAGGCATGCTTAAAAATATAATAACTGTAATATTTAAAGGCCTTTTGTGCCTCCGGCACTTTTCAATATATACATTACACAACACATTGTATTGAGATGTAAATCACGTAAAAACATAATTACATCAAGGGAGACAAAAGTTTCTATCCGTCTTCTGTAATCCCTGAACACTGAAATTAAAGGCCCATTTAATGTTTGAGTCCCGATTGTTTCTATACAGTGTCAGTTTTAATGACTGTTTTTGGCATGAAAAAAGACCAAAAATATATATATTTCACCAGGATACAGAACAGCTGTGGCCCAAATGTGTCCACCAAGTGATAAGAGATTCTCAGATTCATCGGATCAACAAGTCTTCCTCCATCTTTACCCAAAATGCATCAAAATTCAAAACTAGGAGATAGAGTTATTCCCCCATCTTCGCAATCTGATTGGCTGCACACTGCTATACTATTTTACGATAGTACCCCAGTAGGATTCGCACATGTACTATTCTTTTTCTATTTATAGTAACAAACTCATTTCGCAAAATCGGGTTGCCACCTGAAGATACGGCCATTCTGAAACTATACCTTGTATGATACTTGTTGCAATTTCAGTATATCATTAGATTTTTATCCCCCGCCAAATTTAAAATTTGCGGGGGATATAGTAATGGGTTCCGTCCGTCCATCCGTCTGTTCGTCCGTCCATCCGTCGTCCGTTCGTCCGTCCATGGACACAAATTTGTCCGGAGTTTTTCTCAGTCCTTTTTTTTATCAATTTCCGTGAAACTTGGCACAGGCATCAACCACCATGGGAACCTGTGCACCTGCGATTATGACGTCTGTCCGACTTTTTTTGGTGGAGTTATTCCCCCTTTTTCGACTTAGAAATTGTTTTGCAACATGTATAATTTTTTCTGAGCTTTTATTCCTACATTTTTAGGTCAATTTGGCACAGATATTTAGTACCATGGGAACCTGTGCACCTGCGATTATGACGTCTGTCTGGCATTTTTGGTGGAGTTATCCCCCTTTTTCGACTTAGAAATTGTTTTGCAACATGCCTTTTTTTGTGGAGTTATTCCCCTTTTTTGCAAAATGCATAATTTTGTCCGAGCTTTTATTCCTACATTTTTCGGTCAATAGGTTTAAGATTACGGTTAGGTTTGTGCACCTGCAATGGGAACTGTTATTTTATTATTTTAACTAAATGTTTACTGACATGTGAAACATCTTAGTATTTTAAAAAACACGGGGGGGGGGGGGGGGGGGGGTATCCTTAGTCACACCTCTAGTTTTGTATTGCCAGTGGACGTTATTTTTAACTTTCTTTTCCGTTTTAATCGAAGTTTAGCTAGTTAACTTCTAAAATTTCACCAAAATGTCTTTGCTTATGATGTATTTATAGAAATGAATCATGAAGAGATGCTGTTAGATGTAATAACATAGTTATGCTCCCCTGCCATCGTCAAAAGTTTGCCGTAAATTGTAAAATCTGACACCGATTTCCAAAATTAAAATAAATAAAAATGTGACAAAATCAGACACAGAAATTGTGTGAGAATTGGCACCAATGTTCGATATAATATAATAAATAATGAAAGTCTTGTCGTTAACTATGCCAAAATAGTGGTCCTCGAGGAGGAATAGTCAACTCCAAGCCATTCATTATCTATATAATATGTTGTACATACATGTTATGTGATCTGGGTATTCGAACATTAATTTGACCTTTAATAGATCATTTTCTTAACTACAAATATAACTCCATATCAAATCCTATATTAATCTAATTAATAGCTACATGTAATTGTAATTTATTTCTATTTTAGCTCAGGCAGCAGGTGACCCACATCTTGTCACGCTGGATGGTGTGTCGTACACTTATAATGGAGTCGGAAAGCACATCCTTCTTCAGGATAAAAGTGGTCAAATCGTGTTACAAGTGAATGCAGAACAGGCAGTTGATGTAGATACAGGTATGTCCATGCTACAGTAATGTTCTAAGTAATCGACTTCTTAACCACAGCAGAATTATGGGTAACTTTTCAGGATTTAGTTGGAAATATGGCTTGTTGCCATTCATCGGAAAGCTCTCGGGGAGAGCTTTCCGATGAATGGCAACAAGCCATATTTCCGACTAAATCCTGAAAAGTTATCATAATTCTGCTGTGGTTAAGAAGTTGATTACTTAGAGCATTACTGTATCTCTCATCAATTTGATATCAGATTATGTTGTGTTCATTGCATTGTGCATTGAGTTGAAATTGGAATGCAAACAATAACACTGTGGCTTTTAGATGGCCATTACGTTGTATCCGTAAACACACACAATGGAGAGATTCTATTTTTAACACAACGCAAGCCCCAACACATACCTTATATGGTAATTAAGTGCATGTGTTATGATGACATTTATTGTTTTCAATCTGAAAAATATGGCAGCCGTCTGCGAAGCGAAGGAAATTTTACTTGTATTTATGTCAATAAAGATTTAATTGTTGGCATTTAACAGGTATAGCATTATCATATAATTCTATAATAGTTAGATTGATTTGCAATATTGCATTTATTCCAATATCAAAGCTATCAGCTGCAACTCTGTGTTATAACACAATTCCCAGATGTGAACGGTTTAAGGCAGATAACAGATTGTGTCATCACAACAACCAATGCAGTTATCTAAATGCTACTTAAGTCTAGATCACCTCAATGATGTTGAATTGGAAACTCAACCAGACTGCAATAATTCATTTACATTTGAATGGTATCATATCACAACTGTTTTATTTTTATTGATTGATTGAGTTTATTTTGAAATATAACACAATGATAACACAAGGACAAGTACTTGAAACATGTTGTTCAGTAGCAGCCATCCATATTTTCTGAGTTGGGTTGAAATGATCAATTTTAGTGACGTCATGAAGTAACTCTGCCAAATGTATCGGTGAATTTGTGATGTGCACGCAATACTGTGGTGGATTTAGCAGACGTTTCACTTCCGCATTGAGTTTTGTTTTCACTTCCGTCTTTACTGTTCCAAATCATTCTTTATGATGATCAATTACAGGCTTTTATAGAGTATCAAGTGCCGATAAATACCAAAAATAACTACAAAAGTTTTATTCCCAAAATTTGTATAAACACACAGATGGATAATAAAAATGTCATCATACAAAGTTTTGTACAGTATGTGTTTTCTTGCACTCGTCCAGGTTGTGGTGAAAAGTCATATTGGACTCAACACGCAGTGTCTCATTCAATATGACTTTTCACCACAACCTGGACTCGTACCAGAAAAACACATACTGTGCACAACACTATATAATAACTTTATAATATACCCTAAATAAATTCCATTAATTCTCTTTACAGGAAAAGCTACACACGCTACAGTTTTTACCTCAATTGCAATACTGGTGAAGAATGTGTCTGATAAAGTGGAAATCAAGAAGGACAGTAGAAGTATCTATAAAATATTGGTCAATGACCTGCTATTCCTGGAAGACACACCTACCTCAGAATTTAAAGGTAATTTAATTTAATTTATTTGCCATTATCATCAGTGATTTACATCACACATATTTTCTCTGCATAATGACTTCACAAGAACTTTCATTCCATCTGCTGTGTTGTCCCCTGAAATTTTCGGAGGACTATTGTAATCAGCTCCGTCAGTCCGTGCGTCGTGCCGTGCATGCGTCCGTCCGTCTGTCCGGAGATATAACTCCAGTAATGATCATCAGATTTGATTGAAACTTGGTATGTAGGTGTCTCAACCAAGAACACAGATTCTGGGTTTGATCCGATGTTCTTTTATGGAGTTATTTCCCTTTTTTCAATTTTTGTTTTTACTTAGAAAATTTCTCACTTTTTCAGTTTCCGGATGATATCTCAAGTTTGGATTCTTTAATTGCAAATACCGTTTTCATGTGGATCGGTCATATCAAGATACAGGTTGAGTTCGAATTTGAGTTTGATCAAATGATTTTTCCAAGAGTTATGGACTTTTTTCGACTTAGAAAATTTTCTTTGGTTTCAGGATGGTAACTCAAGTTTGGACTGTTCAATTAATAATTCCGTTTTTTTGTGAGTCATTGATATCAAAATACAGGTCAAGTTCGAATTCTCAGAGTTATGGGCTTTTCGACTTAGAACATTCAATTTTCTTGTTTTTTCTTTGGTTTCCGGATGATAACTCAAGTTTTGATTGTTTAATTGGAAATTCTGTTTTTTTGTGGGTCGTTCATATCAAAATACAGGTCAAGTTCGAATTTGAGTTTGGTCCAATGATTTTTCCCAGAGTTATGGGCCTTTCGACTTTGAAAAACATTTTTTATAATTTTCTGTATGAGGGTACTTTCATGGTGTAATCAACTCCTCCTACAGTTTTGATCGTAGATATTTGAAACTTCAGAGTATTGTTTAATACCCACATATTGGAGATGTGCAACATGTATATAAATGACGGAAAAATTATTTCTTTACGGAATTATTTACCCTTTCGACTTAGAACATTTCAACATTTTTTTTAATTTCTTTAACAAAGCGGCGTCGACTTGCCACGTTTTATTTCACATGTAGTCTTTGATTGGCTGTTCTAAAGTTCAGTATATAAGTAGCTAAATGAGAAGTCATATATAACTAAATATCGCCTCAATTTTACAGAATCATTTATGTTTCAATAAAATATAGCCCATCTTGGAAGTAAACAAATTTAGATTGAAAAAGAGGCAATGTTCGTGTTGTTCTATTAATTTTGCTTTCATGCATTTCATGTCTGCCACGCTTAGTGTTGACAGTGCACTTACAGTAATGCCCTAAATAATCGACTCCTTAACCACAGCAGAATTATGGATAATTTTTCAGGATTTAGTCAGAAATATGGCTTGTTGCCATTCATCGGAAAGCTCTCAGTAAGTCGATTAGTTAAGGCATTACTGTACCATATTTACTTTGCATTGTACCATTGGGACAGGGACACCTCTAGTTTGTTGTTAATACCTGTAATGTCTTTCAGGAATCACAGCTGTGACAGAAACATTCAGGAACAACGGTACTGCTAGTATGGTTGTTACTGTCGATTCTGCAGGAATCTCTGTGAACATTGGCATAACCCCAGATCTCTTAAATATTCTAGTCATGGTGGGATCCGAACTCAAGGGTATGTATCAATTCACAAATTCACATCCCCCACAAAATAACCTTTTGTAAGAAACCACAAATATTGATACTGACGAAATCAAAGCAATTCATAGTATTGACTTTCTGACTTTAACCCTTTCATGACTTGAGCTGCACTGGTGCAGCATAGATTCTGTGCCAATTATGCATTATCTTATATATATATCCGAGTCTCCCATAGGAAGCCTCACATATATAAGAGAAAGCACTGGCTTACAACGTCAAGGTAAATATTGTTAGGCCAATGCATTATCTTATATATATCCAAGTCTTCCATAGGGAGCCTCGCATTTATAAGAGAAAGCACTGGCTTACAAGGTCAAGGTAAATCTTGTTAGGCCAATGCATTCTCTTATATATGCGAGGCTCCCTATGGGAGACTCGCATATATAAGAGAATGCATTGGCACAGGATTTTCGCAAAATTTCAGGAAACTGTATTCATGGAATGGTTAATTACGATGAGATGCTCAGATAGAGTGTCTCTACCTGGAGATTAGAGGTACTTCAGGTGCTCTTTTGTGTTGACAGATTTTCTCCAGACTAAATAGGTATTAATGTTCAAAAATGCATATTGTGATCAGGCCTCAGCTTACCAGGCGAGTAGGGCGAAATAGTCGCCCTCCACGCCTGGAAGTCGCCTTAGTGTCGCGCCAGAAAGAAGTGAAGTCGCCCTCCGATTTTCCCAAAATTATCCTACGGCTGTAGCAAGCGATAAGCCATTCATGCTATAGTGTTACAAATCAATTATGAATATATCGCCTGCGAGTCAAACAGTGACAAAATGTTGACACAAGGTCGACTCCTTTTGTTTAACAGCGTTGAGTAAGTAAATGCGGTCTTCAATGTCCAGACAAGGATTATAATATATCAAACAAAGAAGCCTTCCGTTTTGGCCATACTTAATAAAGTGTTGGTTTCTGCTCGTCCCGACCGACTGCTTTAAAACCGCCGACTCAAATTATTATTATATTGCCGATTCAAATGTTTTGTTTGTTTTAGTTCCGTTTCCGTCTTTGTGGTATTCCGTGTTTTTACGCAATAACAGAACGCCAATCGAACGGAGCTCAAACAATTATATTGAATCCGTACTCCCTTTAAATTATCCGATGTTACCTGATGTTACTGAATATATTTGGCGACAAAATTAACCGAGAGCACCATTTTATAGTGTGCAAATAAAGTTTTAATCGTTGTATTGCCTTGTTCGAAATAAAACGCGATCCATAACCGGAAAATCGTAATTTTATTCCCAATGATTCAGTGATTTTAGAGACACTCGGTAGTCGCGCGGGGATGTCAAGACTCAAGGCCGTTAATTGTGGCATATATATATGAAAACCAAATGCAACAAACAATCTATATTACATTTAAATGAAAAATTTTAATTTTTTTCCATGATAATGTTTTTTTCGTTTGTTTAACCTATACATATTAAATAAATTATCAGATGAAATTATTCTCCAGTCTCTCACTTCTCCCTATTTTTCACTCACTTCTCCCTATTTCTGCCAGAGGGAGAAGTCACTTCTCCCTATTCTCAACCTGCAAGCTGAGGCCTGATTGTGATGAAAGTACAACCCTCTGTTTCAATACTTGATTATGTCAAAATATTGTCAGATCTAATTGAATTGCAATTGAATCTGTAGCGATGTCATGACGTCTATAACAGGCCTCAGAGAATCTCACTGTAGTGTCAGTTTCGGATGTCTTATTTATAATTTTTATAGAAAATAGAATTTGATCAATTATCACTGTATCCTTTTTTGTTTTAATATCTTTCAGGAAAGTTACAGGGGTTACTAGGCAACTTTGATGGAGATTCCGACAATGATCTGAGAGCAAGAAATGGAAACCTTGTACCGCCATCTGCTGCATCCATGGATGATATCCATGAATTTGGACTCTCATGTAGGTACACTGAAAAGTATTTGTTCAAATAAAGATGCTGTCACCTCCAAACTCACAAAATTATAATAATGATCATGCATATCTTTTGTATCTTATCATGTTAGAAATGACATGCATCTCAATGTGCCATATTCTGATTGTAACATGGCCACATCGATAGAAATGTGAATTTGTTCCCGAAATATGTGAAGCAATGAAACCTCATACTGAACCAGTGCTCTTACATTCTGTTATAATAATTTCCATAGTTTTATATATATCTATGTGTTACTCTGTAAATCATCACCGACCATTATAGTGCTCTTTAATTAACAGCACTGTCTTTTATTATACCCCCACTTTTCTAAGAAAAATGGGGGGGGGGTGTATACTGGATTGCCTTTGTCTGTCTATCTCTCCATCCTCCATCTGTTTTATGCTTCTGCTTGAATATCTCAGCCATGGGTTACAGAATCTCAATAAAATTTGATGTGGGGTAGTTGCCTTCAAGTCTGCAAATATCGTGTCTGTCATTTGCAGAATGAGGTCCCCAGAGGGTGAATTTAGTGACGCTATCCCGCACAGCAGGCTAGTATCACCAAATTCACCCTCTGGGAACCTCATTCTGCTTAACCCGTCAACTGCTATGGTGGACATAGGATCAGATTGAAGTTCCCCAGTTGAAGTTGGTGATGTTCGCCTATTGGGCATCTCGATTATGCATTTTATCCTCTGCAAATTAGAGGATATAGAATCTGCCCTGAAGGGAAAACGTAACTAAAATAATGTTAATTTGAGACCAAAATACTTCCCAGAAGATGAGGCCTAAGCAGAATGAGGTCTCCTGAGGGTAAATTTGGTGATGCTAGCCCACTGTGGGGACCTCATTCTGCAAATGACAGACATGCTATTTGCAGGGGTAGTTACCTTTACAAATTTTTTTCCAATGAAGTGTTGGTGATGTTTGCATTTCATTTTCCTTTGATTATTTTAAAATTTTGGTCCTCTTTTTCAATTTGGCACCATGGGGGTATGCCAGCACCAGAGATGCAACCAAGATCCAAGCTCACTAGTGAAGTTGAGGGTGGGGGGGTTCACGTGTAGGGTCCTGCGAATTGGATATTTTGATCGAATCGAATATCGAATCGAATTCACGAAATCAAATCGAATATCGAATCGAATCATATCTGTGTGTTGCATTCTCAATTAGGTATGTTTTGTCAACGATTATATTATTTGTGAAACGTTCTATGAACTACATGTATGAAGTTCCATCAGAACTTATGTGGCGATAAACCGTCGTTTGATATACTATTAACTTCAATTTATAATTGTCAAGAAAACAAAGCAGATTAAAACGTCCATGCGGCCATCACAACGATTAATATATTACCACTAAACGGATTATCAAACTAAAATCACACGAAATTTCTACAGTTTGCATGTACATGCAAAATTGCAAATCGGCATTCGGAAACACCCGTTGTTATAAACTTGAAGACGCAACAACAGTCGCAGATAGAGTAGCCTCTTCATGTATTGGTTGATGCTTCTTGAACAGATGATTCCATAGATGGGTCATTGTCCCAGATGCTTGCGATTTATACACCATGCATGTTGCATTCATCACACGTGTCTGCAGCTTTATCATGTTAAAAATAAACATGAATGATGGACGACATTTTGTCCATTGTAAAAGAAAACTCCGAAACTGAAAGTCAACTTCAAACGAGAACTGTGCCAAAATGCACTTTTCGACACCAGGAACATGTGTTGTTTACATTAATTCTCACCCATATTACGCGGAATCGAATAGATGATGGATAACGCTATCGGTAGCCCAGTCTCATAGCTATTATAATTTACCGCGTTGTCGGTCCATTGGCTATCTGCTAGCTTTTGCTACCATGTTAAAGCTATATAATTCAGACGTATTTAGTCGTCCTATTGTGGATAATTGTTGGCTATGTACAATAAGAATTATAATGTGCATATATACATAATTTTCTGGAATTAAATGCCACAAACAGCTAAGATCGACATGTGTACTTGTCCTGAAACAGCCTACTTTTCCGTCATAGTATATTCGAAATTTCGAGTTGGCAATTTCGACTCGAATTCGAATCGAATTTGACTTTCGAATCGAATCTCATATCGAATATTCGCAGGAGCCTATTCACGTGTTAACGATAACCGATGTAGGCTCCAGACTTGACACAGTGAATTGTTCTAATAGGATGTGGTGAGGATTATGATGCATGGATCACGCTCTCCAGGAGCTGGGATCGATGTTTACTAATGAAGGGGAACAAAGCCTAAGGGCATAAATATATTTGCAGATATTATTTATATTGTTTGTTGGAAGAAAGGATCATATGTGTTTTATTTATTAACCAATTAATGACTGGAGCTTCCTGGAATTTTGGGGGCCTCGGTGGCTCAATCGGTTAGGGGTACAACTCCAAGCCGTTTCGCCTTCCAGCACTGGCGATAAGGGTTCAAATCCACATGTTTCCATCGTGGACTTTGTAACTCGAAATCGTTATCTGGTGAAGTTGCCAGTTACTTGCCGATGGCCGGTGGTTTGCCGCACATGGTCGACGAGTTTATCAGCCATTGAAATCACTGTTAGATTAGCCGTAAGTGTGCGGATTTCCTCCACCACTAAAACTGGCAATGTCGTGATATGGCCTTAGTGGCTAAAGCGACATAAAACCCCAATCAATCAATCAATCCTGGAATTTTGTGAAAACCCTGTGCCAATGTATTTTCTTTATATGCGAGTCTCCCATAGGGAGCCTTACATATATGTAAAGAGAAAACAATGGCCTAATAATATTTACCTTGACCTTGTAAGCTAGTTCATTTTACATGATCTTTAATGCTGCACCAGTGCAACTCCCGTTGTGAAATGGTTAAGAGCTTAATGTTTAGGCCACTTAGTTATACAATGTGATGTCACATGATATATGCACAATATATTTTAAAAGTTCTTATTTAGAAGAAACGTATTCATTTCAGGGGCTGTGGAAGACGAAGAGGACTTGTTCTCTGCTGGTACATATGATGCCTCTAAGGCTATTAACTACAAACCCTTTCAGCCAGTGAGTGTGGATAAAAACACGTGTGAGGGTCGAAACAATACAGAAAAAATCTGTGGATCCAACCCAGCTTGTATATTCGACTACTGTGTAACTGGAAATGAGGCCATGGCAGAGGCAATGAAGAGAACATCTGATCAATTCCAGAAATTCAAAGAGGATGTTGAGAAAGGTGCGCACATGTTCATTCCTGTAGCTTTATTATTTATTTTTAAGTTTGAAATAACAGAATTTAAAAGGACTTGGCTCATTCAAACCTCCAAATTTTGTCTACGTAATTTGGAGGGATGGATATGATAGGTCGATAAATACACCAAATATTGATATACCGTCTTCATATGCTCTTCCCAAAGTTACACCCATTTTCCAGAAGTATTAAATTTTACGTCAGAATTCATACAAATACTCTTTATTTCTACCATATCAGGAATAGACTAACACTGAATGATCTTTTCTGTTCCATGTCGTTCAAATTGCTGTTTTTTGTTTGGGACCCTAACACCGTTTTCATAGATGTATTTATCATTACTACAATGCGTCATTTTGGGTTACAGGATGCTCATAGAAAGGTAGTTCATATATTTATCGACCAATTTTAAGCGATTAATATTATGTGTATTTTGAAGCACAAACTGCCATTGGCTTTAAATGAACTCAGTCCGATTAAGCGCCCCTCAATTACTATTTGTTTGGCTTCGGGGTAAAAAATATTAGATTTGAGTCGAGGAACCCACCCATCAAAGCTCAGAGTGATCAGATATCTATTTTTTAAATATATTCTTTTTCACCACCTGGAATATTTAGTGGCCCAGTAAAAGTCGACGAGAAAACCAAATTGCGAATGAAGATGGATAACTCTAAAATCAATTGTCTTTTTGTTTGTCAGATATTTCACAAACCAGCAAAATTTCGTTGAACAAAATGTTGATAAATAACAGGTTTTGGGCAATTTTATGCTATAGTTGACTGGTTAGCAATATTTTTGGGCAATTAATCTATTCTGATAACTGAAACGGCATTTAAAAAAAAAAATTGTTGTTGGAATCTGATGATATGGGGACCATCGATTCGGATTGAGTACCTTTAAGTATAATATATCAATTGATATAATGTGACTTTCCAAGTGCCTGGTGAGTGAGTCAGTAAGGTACATAGCACTTTAGGTCATCAAAGTCGATCTGGGTATGTTCATCAGTTGCTTACCGGGCATTGGTTATTTCTAAATGCATTGGAGCGATGTCCCAGTGAACAGGGCTTTCCACCACCACCAATAAATCTGACATTCTTATATGACCTGACAAATTCCAAATGAACCAAATAAATTCTTGGGTTTTACAGTTGTGCGATGTCAATTTGTCCACGTGGAGAATGGTGTGGTGACTCTCAGTGATAACTTAGTCTTACACTCGAAGGCGACCATAATCTGTGATAGCGGGTTCCGCATGGTGTCAGGGTCGTCGCAAATCACCTGCCAAGAAAACAGCATGTGGAGTGGCGGTCCAGGAGTCTGTGCCAAACCAGGTGTGTATGAAACTGTTGTCGTGATTAGAGCACATTCGAACACATGGGTGCAATGAGTGATTTATATAGACAGGTTATCATATGTAGCACCAGGCACCCATATTCAGCCCCTATCGCAATGCAAAATATACGTGATTTTTCTCAATTTTAGTTTAAAAATTCCCAATCACATTCTTCCAGTTTCATCTAGTGTCCACTGTTGGTTCATTAATGAATCATTACTTTAATTAACTGGTGAAAGTGTGCCAATGAAGCTCTTCCAATTGAGAAATAAACATCCCATAATGCAAATCAACAACACCCCAAAACTGAAGATAAAGGGGTACTGTACACTAAATCCAGCCATTTATGGGACCATCTCCTTTTTACTCAACTAATGAACGAATTTGAGCCATGGATGAGTGCAAAATACACTCATGTGCTCTATGAGGATGCAAACAACATGGTAATTATAATGGAAATGAATTAATGACTTTAATTGAACTACATGTACTATGAAATTAGTCAACTTTAAATCAGAATAAAACAAAGTCTGTCATGGCTCAAGGTACAACTGTAGACTGAAGTTTATATATGTAGGGCTAGGGATAAATATAACCCAATGAGTTTGGGCACATATGACATGTGATTGTTCATTGGAAATTTTCAACAGTCTGATGGAGCAAGTGCAGTTCAAGTTATCTGATAGGAAGGTGTAATCTCATTATGAATTTACTCAATTTAAATTTAAATACTTTATCTCACCTTGGTAAGGAACAGTAATGCCCTAAATAATCGACTCCTTAACCAGCGCAGAATCATGGGAAATTTTTCCGGATTTATGCGGAAATATGGCTTGTTGCCATTCATCGGAAAACTCTCACAGAGAGCGTTCCGATGATTGGCAACAAGCCATATTTCCGACTAAATCCTGAAAAATTACCCATTATTCTGCTGTGGTAAAGAAGTAGATTATTTAGGGCATTACTGTAATTATTAATGAGAATGTGCCATGTGGCCTAAATATTCCCAACTTATCCCCAATTGTAGGGGGGGGGGGGCCCTGGACCTATTTACAAAATACCCAGAATAACCCCTGATAGATTGTGTATGAATCACATGAATCTTGTGATCCACAGGTAATGGAACCATCAAATTAGATACTTTCTCTAAGTTGGAAGCCATGTTGCATCCTGCGATTTCAGAATTTTCATTGACTTAATTAGAATGGAGAAGATACAAGAAATTGTGTTTAATACAGTAAATGTCATTCAAATAAACAAATATGGTCAAGGGAGGTTATTCTAATGAAGAATTAATTTGATTCATGCAAGAACTTGAGACTTTACACAATAAATAACCAGCAATCTACAACAAATCCACGGAAATCTATTGTGTGATTCACTCTCACCGTATGCCACCTGGATAGCAATTATGAAATGACCATAGAACAGTGTATTATGTTTCACATAACTTTCTTGCATTCTATCCCACTCAACTACTGTCGATGAATAGTCACATGTGACTATTCTTTTTCTATTTATAGTAACACAGTCATTTTGCGCAATCAGATTGCTGTCAAATTTGAATGATTTTCGGCAGCCATCTTAGATTTTACTCTTTGATGAATAAATACTCGGGACACCCTACAGCCATCATTTTTCATCCAATTGATCCCAATCTTCATAAGGATTATCAGAGTGATATCTAGTATTACTTAGACACTGAGAGCTTTCCAATGAATGGCAACAAGCCATATTTCCGACTAAATCCTGAAAAGTTACCCATAATTCTGCTGTGGTTAAGGAGTCGATTATTTAGGGCATTACTGTAGTTTGTGACATGATAACCAATTAACAAATCCAATACTGCATGGTAATTACAATGTTTTATTTCATTTCATTGTTGACAGATCATTACATATTATTTTGTAGTTGAAACTGGGGCATCATCTGGACTGATCGTGTGGATTGGTGCTGGTGTTGCCAGTACGTTTGCGTTGTCTGTGATAGTAATAGTCAGTGTTGCCATAAAGAAGCTGTGTAAGAAACCACAAGCAAAAGCTCAGTAAGTTATTGAAAAATATGTATATATAAATTGAAAATATATATAACCCAATGTCTGTCTGTCTGCAACTCTTTTCGCATGTTTATAACATTCAGTTATAAAGATATACATTGGAATGGTCTGCTTTTCATTTGGAGGGGCCCTGGGTGTTCAGGGTAAATTAGCAGGAGACAGTCAGATGAAAAGATAATACAAGTGCTAAAGGATTCATATTCATTGGTGGGAAATGTTCAAATTGGCACAGGGTTTTCGCAAAATTTCCGGAAGCTCCAGTCATGGAAGGGTTAATATAAAAAGGGTTAAGTCAATGGACTCGCGACTGGACATTCGGCCCTCACCCTTATCGTTCCAAATGTCCTATCGCTTGTCCATTAACCCTGACTTATTTGCTGTATTGTTATCACTTACACAATAGATATTGAATTGTTCATTCGTTTCTATATTAATCTTATCAATATTATATGTTATTTTTGATTCAAATAAAAATGATATTCCTTTCTTCCAGAGAGTCCATTGAAATTATCACCTTCCCACCAAGGAGTGAACCACAGCCATCAACATCCAGTAGTACAACACCTGTCCCCACTCCTGTCCCCACGGCTGAGAGACCTGTGTTTGGAGACCCAGCTTATGTTCAAAGGTAACCTAATCATAATCTGCTGTCATATGTGCATGGACACAATGGACACTCAGAATAAAAACACTAAAGATTCACAGCAGACCTGTTAACTTTTGAAGATGGCAATCCGGGAGATTTTGCAGGAGTTATGCCCAAATATGCTCATAAGTGGCATGTTAATAAAAACAATTAATTTAATTTCATCTTTTTTATATAATTATGTGAAGATTATGTAATGTTATGAGCTTCTACTTGTGTTTATTTTATAAATATATACACCTGAACAAAACAGTAATGAAAACAGAGTTTTATGCAGCTAATGTGAGATACATGCATGTTATATAAAATAATACAATGCTTTGAACAGGTGAGAAATAGTGGCCGTTTTGAGCGCGCAGGCTGTAGCCAGCTGTAGCCTGCTGGCTGTGGCTTATAAGACATGCGCAGTAAAAATCTACAGTGGCCATGGAAATAATCACATCCTTTTAAAGATATAGAGTTTTCCCCCTTATATTGTTTACATTGTTATGTCAGTCATTTTTCACTTCTGTGGTCACATGTGAAGTGTCCGTGTTTATACAGCATTTTCACATGGCTTTGGGAGAGTGTGAAAATCAATTAACCCTTTCAGTGCCAAGTGCGAATTTTTGTATCAACCCATATTTCCTTGATCATTTTTCAAATTGATCGATTATAATAATGTGATACATTGATGGAAAGAGCTCTAAGAGCTCTCCATCAATGTATCACATTATTATAATCAATAAATTTGAAAAATGATCAAGGAAATATGGATTGATACAAAAATCGGACTTGGCACTGAAAGGGTTAAGGTTGTCACCCTGCATCTGCACCTGTCCATTTTACCAAAAAAAATCGGATGTATTTATTTGGGGCCACATGCGGGAGAAATTGGTGCTTATTCGTATTTTGTGGTTCTATGCGATGGCAATCTGGGAGTCTCACTGACAATCCGTGAAACTTAACAGCTCTGATTCGTTTGATACAAAATAGTTCAGAATGTCCTAAGCCAAGTAGTTCCACTTATCAGGCAAAAGAAAACAAAAAAATTTCTCCATCACCATCAATCATGCCAAAGAGAAATCAATCATGAAAATCTACAAAGTCAATCACCATCAATCATGCCAAACAGAAATCATGAAAATCTACAAAGTCAATCACCATCAATCATGTCAAACAGAAACCATGAAAATCTACAAAGTCAATCACCATCAATCATGTCAAACAAAAATCATGAAAATCTACAAAGTCAATCACCATCAATCATGTCAAATAGAAACCATGAAAATCTACAAAGTCAATCACCATCAATCATGTCAAACAAAAATCATGAAAATCTACAAAGTCAATCACCATCAATCATGTCAAACAGAAATCATGAAAATCTACAAAGTCAATCACCATCAATCATGTCAAACAGAAATCATGAAAATCTACAAAGTCAATCACCATCAATCATGCATGCCAAACAGAAATCATGAAAATCTACAAAGTCAATCACCATCAATCATGCCAAACAGAAATCATGAAAATCTACAAAGTCAATCACCATCAATCATGTCAAACAGAAACCATGAAAATCTACAAAGTCAATCACCATCAATCATGTCAAACAGAAATCATGAAAATCTACAAAGTCAATCACCATCAATCATGTCAAACAGAAATCATGAAAATCTACAAAGTCAATCACCATCAATCATGCATGCCAAACAGAAATCATGAAAATCTACAAAGTCAATCACCATCAATCATGTCAAACAGAAATCATGAAAATCTACAAAGTCAATCACCATCAATCATGTCAAACAGAAATCATGAAAATCTACAAAGTCAATCACCATCAATCATGTCAAACAGAAATCAAGAAAATCTACAAAGTCAATCACCATCAATCATGTCAAACAGAAATCATGAAAATCTACAAAGTCAATCACCATCAATCATGTCAAACAGAAATCATGAAAATCTACAAAGTCAATCACTATCAATCATGTCAAACAGAAATCATGAAAATCTACAAAGTCAATCACCATCAATCATGTCAAACAGAAATCATGAAAATCTACAAAGTCAATCACCATCAATCATGTCAAACAGAAATCATGAAAATCTACAAAGTCAATCACCATCAATCATGTCAAACAGAAATCATGAAAATCTACAAAGTCAATCACCATCAATCATGTCAAACAGAAATCATGAAAATCTACAAAGTCAATCACCATCAATCATGTCAAACAGAAATCATGAAAATCTACAAAGTCAATCACCATCAATCATGTCAAACAGAAATCATGAAAATCTACAAAGTCAATCACCCTCAATCATGTCAAACAGAAATCATGAAAATCTACAAAGTCAATCACCATCAATCATGTCAAACAGAAATCATGAAAATCTACAAAGTCAATCACCATCAATCATGTCAAACAGAAATCATGAAAATCTACAAAGTCAATCACCATCAATCATGTCAAACAGAAATCATGAAAATCTACAAAGTCAATCACCATCAATCATGTCAAACAGAAATCATGAAAATCTACAAAGTCAATCACCCTCAATCATGTCAAACAGAAATCATGAAAATCTACAAAGTCAATCACCATCAATCATGTCAAACAGAAATCATGAAAATCTACAAAGTCAATCACCATCAATCATGCATGCCAAACAGAAATCATGAAAATCTACAAAGTCAATCACTATCAATCATGTCAAACAGAAATCATGAAAATCTACAAAGTCAATCACCATCAATCATGTCAAACAGAAATCATGAAAATCTACAAAGTCAATCACCATCAATCATGTCAAACAGAAATCATGAAAATCTACAAAGTCAATCACCATCAATCATGTCAAACAGAAATCATGAAAATCTACAAAGTCAATCACCATCAATCATGTCAAACAGAAATCATGAAAATCTACAAAGTCAATCACCATCAATCATGTCAAACAGAAATCATGAAAATCTACAAAGTCAATCACTATCAATCATGTCAAACAGAAATCAAGAAAATCTACAAAGTCAATCACCATCAATCATGTCAAACAGAAATCATGAAAATCTACAAAGTCAATCACCATCAATCATGTCAAACAGAAATCATGAAAATCTACAAAGTCAATCACCATCAATCATGTCAAACAGAAATCATGAAAATCTACAAAGTCAATCACTATCAATCATGTCAAACAGAAATCATGAAAATCTACAAAGTCAATCACCATCAATCATGTCAAACAGAAATCATGAAAATCTACAAAGTCAATCACCATCAATCATGTCAAACAGAAATCATGAAAATCTACAAAGTCAATCACCATCAATCATGTCAAACAGAAATCATGAAAATCTACAAAGTCAATCACCATCAATCATGTCAAACAGAAATCATGAAAATCTACAAAGTCAATCACTATCAATCATGTCAAACAGAAATCATGAAAATCTACAAAGTCAATCACCATCAATCATGTCAAACAGAAATCATGAAAATCTACAAAGTCAATCACCATCAATCATGTCAAACAGAAATCATGAAAATCTACAAAGTCAATCACCATCAATCATGTCAAACAGAAATCATGAAAATCTACAAAGTCAATCACCATCAATCATGTCAAACAGAAATCATGAAAATCTACAAAGTCAATCACCATCAATCATGTCAAACAGAAATCATGAAAATCTACAAAGTCAATCACCATCAATCATATCAAACAGAAATCATGAAAATCTACAAAGTCAATCACCATCAATCATGTCAAACAGAAATCATGAAAATCTACAAAGTCAATCACCCTCAATCATGTCAAACAGAAATCATGAAAATCTACAAAGTCAATCACCATCAATCATGTCAAACAGAAATCATGAAAATCTACAAAGTCAATCACCATCAATCATGCATGCCAAACAGAAATCATGAAAATCTACAAAGTCAATCACTATCAATCATGTCAAACAGAAATCATGAAAATCTACAAAGTCAATCACCATCAATCATGTCAAACAGAAATCATGAAAATCTACAAAGTCAATCACCATCAATCATGTCAAACAGAAATCATGAAAATCTACAAAGTCAATCACCATCAATCATGCATGCCAAACAGAAATCATGAAAATCTACAAAGTCAATCACCATCAATCATGTCAAACAGAAATCATGAAAATCTACAAAGTCAATCACCATCAATCATGTCAAACAGAAATCATGAAAATCTACAAAGTCAATCACCATCAATCATGTCAAACAGAAATCATGAAAATCTACAAAGTCAATCACCATCAATCATGTCAAACAGAAATCATGAAAATCGACAAAGTCAATCATGTCAAACAGAAATCATGAAAATCTACAAAGTCAATCACCATTAATCATGCATGCCAAACAGAAATCATGAAAATCTACAAAGTCAATCACCATCAATCATGTCAAACAGAAATCATGAAAATCTACAAAGTCAATCACCATCAATCATGTCAAACAGAAATCATGAAAATCTACAAAGTCAATCACCATCAATCATGTCAAACAGAAATCATGAAAATCTACAAAGTCAATCACCATCAATCATGTCAAACAGAAATCATGAAAATCTACAAAGTCAATCACCATCAATCATGTCAAACAGAAATCATGAAAATCTACAAAGTCAATCACCATCAATCATGTCAAACATAAATAATGAAAATCATCCATAAGTAATATATTTAAGTAGATCATGTCATGAATGCCCGTAGAGATCATATTCCACCAGTACAAAACCTTGGAAGTTTTCGAAGTTTTCACAGGGAACCTTGTAATGACCAATTATATTTCTTAGTTATTATCTGTTCCTCAATACTGTACTTCACTGTAGGTGAATGTCCCAACTCAAAATTGCATGCTTTTATGTGACATTTGTGAGCCGATATCGCACAAATATTGAATTAATTACCCAGGAGAAATGCCATAATTGTAAGCGACTCGACACAAAATTGCTCACAAATTCACCTACATTGAAGTACATTATTATGGAATATATAATAACTAAGAAATATATTCCCCTTGTTATTTTTTCGACTTTACAAGGTTCTCTGTCAAAAACAGTTCCCAGGTTTTGTGCTGGTGGAATATGATGTTTAAGATGATAACAAAAGCTCATAATTTGAGAAGCCCTTAATTATTTATTGCTTAAGGGGGATGGAAGCATGGATACTCTTTGTAAGAGGCGATCATTGGAATATTTGCTGGGCTGACAAAAATTCAAAACGTGTTAAAACTTCCTCTTTTGAAAGTCGACACCTGGCCATAAAAACCTCCTATTAATGGGCTGATGGGTCTGATATAGATATTTTCTATTATAGAAAATGCATATGCGTCAAAGCAGACGGGGTATTTGATGGTAATACACTTTTTCTTACCTTAAATGTTAGGAACTAGACCGCTAGTTAGAATTGTGATTCTTGATTTCTAGGTCCAAATATTCAAAACATGTTTGTTTTGCTTTCTAGTGCGTCAAATAACATGTAAAAACTGAAAACCTGAAAAGAAAAACTGAAAAGAATATTTTATAAGATGTATATATATTATTTGATACATTTTTGATAAATCAGCGGACACGATCAAGCGACCATCACAATTTCAGTATTGTCGCTGTCAGTGTCTGAATATTGGAATAAAACGAAAAATGATGAATAAAACATTTTTTTTTCTTTCCTTCAAACAAAACATACCTGTTTTATATTCTAATTTGTAATTCAATGTCTCTGCGAAAAAAGATATTTTTACATTCACAGTGACTATACTTATCCACTAATCCTTGGCTTTGGAAGTCAGATTGTCAGTGTCAATCTAATTATGCATGTGAACAGAGTACTACCACAAATTCTTGTACTCTGCCAATTTTAAACCTCTGCCCATTAAGCGAGGCCTTCCTTATCAAGTGGCGTAAGAATATTGCATACATTGTAAATAGTATCTTTTATCCTGTTTCCAATAAAAAAAAATTAAAAACACCTCCCTCATTACAAAATATTGGATACAAAATAAGATACTCTAGAAACTCCAGAATATAAAATTCCCTTGTGATAACACAATCCGGCGTCTGCATTCACATGGTTGAATTGCAAAGCTTCCTATTGCAGCTAAAAAGTTTGTTATCCAATTGTTTTCAAATACAGTATATGGATTACTCTCATGAAAATGCAGGTCAAATTGAATTTGGGTTTGGTATGCCCATTTTTTACCAGGGTTATGGCCATTGTCGACTTATAATTTGCTGATTATTTTGGTTTCCGGATGATAACTTTAGCATTAGTTTTCAGATTGTTTTCAAATTTGGTATGAAGTGATTACTGCCACTTAAATTTTGTGGATGCAACATTTTATTCAGGGAATTTGGAAATGATGCAAATGTTCAAGTTTTAATGTTTTAGTTTTGTGGAAATTCAAAGGTATAATTGTGAATGTGAATACCCTTGGACATTGATCTGTTGGATGTATCGATTCGGGTACTTTAAAGCAAGGATTGCCATGATCGCGGTCATGTAAAAGGACCAATTTCTGGTAAAGTTATCAATTACCTATTGAATGGCAGTGCACTGTAAGAGCGAATTTGATTGGCTGTGGTGATACAATTGTAAGTGGCAGTAACCACTACAAATTTATTATATGGATTACTTACTTGAAAATGCATGTCATGTTTGATATTGGGTTTAAGCCACTTGTTTTTACTGGAATTATGACCCATGTTGTCTTAGAATTTCCTGATTATTATGGTTTCCGGATGGTAATTTCATAGATATAGAATTTTACTGATTATTCTGATGTCTGATCAAATAAAACTAGGTATGTTAACAACATACAGTAATTCCCTAAATAATCGACTCCTTAACCACGGCAGAATTATGGGTAACTTTTCAGGATTTAGTCGGAAATATGGCTTGTTGCCATTCATCGGAGAGCTCTCACTGAGTTAAGGTTAAGGAGTCAATTATTTAGGGCATTACTGTAGACAGTTTTATTCTATGATTATTCTATGTATTAATGGATACAAAGTTCGGACGCTTCACAGCTGTCTAAATGTCTTAATGTTATTGTCTATATACCAATTTCAAGGCAATGCATGCAGCGCTCCTTTACGTGATCGAACAATTTATTTTTCTCTTCTAGATTGCAGCAAGTCAATGAAGACGGGGCCTTTAAAATACCTCGACCTACATACGTCGATCCGAAGATTATACAGTTGTGGGAAGATTACTTTTGAAGTGACTGTTATGTACTGGGATCCAAAATCCAGTTGTGTGCTTGTTTACTTCTGTAAGCCAGAATCCCACAAGCTGTGCTGAACAGTCCTGGAGAATTATTGTGTTCACGCACCAGGGGATGCCACAAGTGCAACCATATTCTCTGGTTCGGCCAGCTGTTCGGGACGCTCAAGGTGGTAAGATCGTGTGAGTGTTTCGTAGTCTGTCTCCTACATTCCTCATGTTTACTTCACCTTGGTCAGTACGAGGCTCCATCACAAAGGGGCCGACACTTGCTGTTGTTCAATGACGGCGAACGATGACAACATTCCAAATAGTGGAGCGTAGTGTGGACACAATACTCTGTTGACTTCTCAAATTTATCGGACTTAACAATATTGAAACAGACTCTGTCATAGGAGATAGGCAATGCTTGTTAGAATGCGGACAGTGTAAGTGTTGCCATATAAGCAGTGACATTGAGTAACATACAATGACAAATACTTACTCAGAAGAATTGCTGTATCATCATCATCATCTTTATCATTTTGCACTCCACATATATCGTCATTTGATTTTGATGTTACGAGTGTCTAGAAATTACTTTCTCTGTACACATCTACTTGTAGATGAATTTTGTGTCTCCATCTTCGACATGAATTGTTTTATTTGTTATAAGCTTATTTTTAGATGTTATGATGAGATGAGGCACATTATTGTTATTTTTGCTGCATGCATAGTTCAGCTATCCTATTACAGCAACAATGAGAGACAGAGGAAAGAGGTGAAATGCCAACCCATGCCTTCTCTAGTGAACATCACACATGTACAGTAATGCCCTAAATAATCGACTACTTAACCACAGCAGAATTATGGGTAATTTTTCAGAATTTAGTCGGAAATAAGGCTTTTTGCATTCATCGGAAAGCTCTCAGTGAGAACAAGCCATATTTCTGACTAAATCCTGAAAAATTACCCATAATTCCGCTGTGGTTAAGGAGTCGATTATTTAGGGCATTAATGTACATGCGTATGATTATTAACCCTTTCTTATCGAAATGGATTCTCCCATCAGTTATAAAAGTATACATTGTTATGGTCTATTGTTCAACTGGAGGGATCTTTAGGAAATAGAATCAGAATAATTTATTCCATGACCAATCATAACAATATATAGTACATAAAGCGTAAATACAAAAAAAATTAGACAAGTCATGTGGAGGCGACATGACCTATCAGGTCGTCTTCCTGTCGCCACCCTATAAGCAGATGACAGACAGGAAAAATGATTACACAAGATGGGTTGACCATTTCATTACTGAATGAATTTTCCGATTCAGTTATAAAGGATACTTTGAATTGGTCTTTCATTCATTTTGAGGGTTGTTTGATAACACTTAATAAGACTTAAAATTCCTATTTCATCATTTTTAGGGAATAATAAGGCTGTTTGTTGAGCTTATTATCTGAATATTTACTGAGTCAATCAAAGGATTAAAATTAGCTACTTGTGTGAAGATACTTCAGCAAAAATTACTATAACATAATTAAGACCGTGAATGTCAAGGAAGAGGAATATGAGTATTTCAGCAACATTTTCATTCATGCAAGCCTGCAAATGGTGTGTCTTTCATTTGCAGAATGAACAATGGGCTAGCATCACCAAATTCACCCTCTGGGGACCTCATTCTACTTAGGCCTCATCTTCTGGGAAGTATCGATAGTCACAAACTAACATTGTTTTTGGTTACTTTTTCCCTTCTGTTCAGTTTCTGTACATGTATTACCTACTTTTCGGAAGATATAATGCATAATCAAGATGTCTATTAAAGGGTGAACATCACCAACTTCAGCTGGGGAAGTTCAATCTAATCCTAGTTTTTCCATAGCAGTTGAGTTCGAAGCAGAATGAGGTTCCCAGAGGGTGAATTTGGTGATGCTAGCCTGTCGTGCGGGATAGCGTCACTAAATTCACCCTCTGGGGACTCATTCTGCAAATGTCAGACACACTATATCCAGGTTTGATAATATGTAGGTTCTGAAAATATTCATGCCTGTTACACTGGGTTGGCAGATACTGTATGTTATGAGCACATTAATGTTACCTTCTTGTGTTATGTTCTTTTTAACTTATTGTATGTTTCGTTGACTGTTAAGAAGTATTATTTGAGCTGAAGCATTGTTTGTTTCCAACTCAAGTGTTATGTACCTGCATGTTGTTTGTTGATGATAACCACTTTTTAGTTGTTTTTACCACAGGGATCATCGCCTATGTATACATAAACTACTTTATTATCTATAGGGGACTGACACAAAAAGCTTGATACAGAGTATCCCATGTCAAATAAAACTAAATATCTTGGAAACTAATGATCAAATGGCAACTGATCAATAATATCTGGCACAAGTTAAAGGGGTACTGTACACAAAATCTGGCCATTTTTGTCACCATCTCATTTTATATTCAACAGAATATATGCAACAAATAAATGAATTTGAGCCATGCATGAGTGCAAAATACACTCATTTACCATATGAACAATAATCCATGGCTCAAATTCATTCATTTGTTGCATATATTCTGTTGAGTATAAAAGGAGATGGTCCCATAAATGGCCAGATTTAGTGTACAGTACCCCTTTAATCATTCAAAGTCAAATTTCTGTGGGTTTATGCATGTACCAAGTTGTCCGTACCATGTTGCTTTGATAATGACGCCAATTGGTATTCTACTCCACTCAAAAACGAAATTATTTTACCGATGATACGCCCAATTATCATAACAGGAACAATGTGGGGTTTGAGCTCTTTATCTGCAGAAGTTTTTCAGTAGCGTGTGTCACTGAGTTGCTATGGTGACAATAGAGATTTATCCTGGATGACATTACACTGAATCAGGTCATCCTTGTCTTGTCCTGGCAGTCAATATTTCCGAAACAGATGCGCATACAAAAAATCACCCAAGACACAGTTTTCACTGATGAATCAGTTGCCATTTTTCACGTTTTTAGCCCGTGTTTTGACATTGTTATCAGCACATTGATTAGAATATGCAGGTGATGTATATACAGTAATTATCTAAATAATCGACTCCTTAACCACAGCAGAATTCTGGGTAATTTTTCAGGTTTAAATAGTAAATATGGCAACAAGCCATATTTCCACACAAAATCCTGAAAAATTACCCATAATTCTGCTGTGGTTAAGGAGTCAATTATTTAGGGCATTACTGTATATGTCGCCGGCACTGAATGAGATAAATATCTGTTTCCTTTAGCTATTATAGAATTCATAGTATATATGAGTGTGATCCCTGTATTTGCTCGTACTTGTCTACTTGAAGACATCTTAACTTTTTACATTACAAATGGTAATCTTAAGGGCCAGGCTCACGTTTTTGCCAAAATTTCCTGATATTTCAAATGGATTTTGTCAAAAAAATTGGTATAAGCAATTATTGTGACAAAACTACAAGAATGTTCAGCTCGTTGGAAATTATAACCTCATGAACTATACTTTATATATGGCATGAAATTATTCAAAATTTTGCTGTTTTAGTTCATAGGTCCATAGCCAAATCCCCATCTCTAATACTGTGGCCTATTTCCAGTTGATTGCTCCCTGCTTTAAGTGAATCAGCCTGCATACCAACATTTGTTTTATTGGGCTGAAAAATTTGAGGCTGCTTTATTCTTAACCCTTTGAACCCTGACGCCCCACAGCAATCAACATACTGATCCAGGGTTCCCCCAGGTATTTTCCATTAAAGGTACGGTTGGCCTTGGCGGTGGGTATCCTGTGAAAATATTTCCACCCGTCAAAAACCGCCACAAACAGAAAGAACATCAAAATGTAGACAGACTTTGTCCGTATACAAATAAGAAATATCGCATAAACAGTATGTTATTGTCATATTTTTTACCATTGTTATGAAAACAAAGGCATAAAAAGTTACTTTTCTGGTGTTTGTTTATATTATGATGGTAAACATAAAGAGCGTTCTTTGTGGGTGAATTCCTGATATGGAACGAATAAAGAGCGTTTATGCCATTTGTGTGTGATTAGCCAGCAGCATTGTGTTGTATTCTGTAACACAATCAGGCTCTTACTTAGATAAAATATAGTAAATCTTTATGATAGCATGCTGTTTACGAGATGGTCATGGTATATATGAACGAAACTGTATGCGTTTTAATGTTTTTCTGTTTACGGTGATTGGAACAAATATGAATATTTTTGACAACTAAGACCGCACGTGCCTTTAAATTAGATAGTGTCTTGTCGCATGATGTTGGTTATGTTTAATTTGTGACACAGGTCTGAAACTTTACAGGTTTGTCACTGGAAAATGCAATCATAGCTTATATAGCATCGTAATTCAAGGCTAGTGATTGTGTTTTCAATTCAGGTAATACCATGATGTGAAATTTGAGATATACCCGACCAGAAGAGTGAACCAAATGTCTTAATTAAGGATAGCAATGGTTGCTAAGCAAATACCGGTACCACAAATGATCGTATGACACCATTGCACTAACCATTCAGTGGTATTTTTACCTTAAAAACGCATGTTTTTTTTAAATATAGCCTATGCGTATATATGTAGGAATTCAAATAGAAATTTTGAATTTTGAGACCATTGTTCCGTAAACTCCTTGTTTTGTAACATTGGTTTTGACATGTGAAATCTCATGATTGGAGATTTATTAATAATGAAAATTAGTTTATCTGTTTATTCATGCACTCGTTGATGAAAGTTCTTTTATAGACTTTTATGTTATTTCACATGAACCCACTTCGAAGGCCTTGAATCCCTTTAGAATATATTCCATATATGCAACTTTCCATGTTAGAAGGCAATTAATTGTAGGAAGAATTGCAATTCTGCTGATAAATTTATCATTTAATTGAAATTTGAATATTGATAACATCTTTTCTTGCATAAATTCAACTCCACCTGTTTGGCTTCATTCTACAACTGATTAATCTTTAAATTTACCTGAGGGAGACATATCCTGTCAATTTCTGGCTCTCTTACTTTTGGTGATGTACAAATGATATAAACCCCTAAGCTGTCAATTCAAGATATACTGTAAAACAGTTGGTTGCCACTTAATTAGCGATAAAGGTTATTTCTCGATAACCTTAACCTCTTCGCTGCTATGACGTCCGTAACTATTACGACGTAAAAGTGCACGTTGTACTTCAGCACACTAGCAGTAGGCCATTATTCATAAATGGAACTCAGAGATTGGTGCATTGGAATAACTGTATCACGGATTATCAAACAGTTTATGATGTTCCACGATTGTGAACGATAGCCTTTCAACTGAGTCAATTTTATGGTTCTTGTGATATTCCCATTATATTTTTCCACTGGAAAATGGCAATAACGTAAACAGCCCAGTTCACTATGTCATAACGTCATTTAGCAACGAAGAGGTTAATCGGTGTTGGCCATGCACCCTTCCTGAAAGCACAGGTGGACGTGGACATGTCTGACACATGCCACTTATTGTTGATTGCAATTGGGTGATCAATGAAAGTGATCAAAATAAAGTTTCTATTCAACACTGGATGCATGATTGACAGGTGTTAGTTCCCAAGACATAATTGTTGATAGCGATGTATCTTACAATTTTATGGAAAAATATTGGTAACATCTAGACGTATTTGACAAATACTGACTAATAAGAAATAATTGTTCAGATTAAAGGGGTACTGTACCCCAATTTCAATAAATTCCCGGTGACAATAGCGATCTAATATGAATATTATCTTATAAAATAACTAATTTGAGTCGACGATGTCTACTGAAAACGTTCCGGTTAACAGGCTATCGTAAAAGTTAAATTGAATTATTTAATATAAATTCATTTATGGCTGGAGTCATAAAATGGAGAATTATGCCATTACGAGTTACCGTTCTTGAAATCGCATATGTTGCGTGTCTTTTATCGACGGCCGTTCGCGAACATTATTGAGTTGCAAACAAAACATGTTACCTGCAAAAGAAGGCCCGTTATAACCGATTCAGAAAAAAAGGAGAAAGAAACAAGAGTCATAAAGCGTCAAGTATTTTATAGGGAGTGAGATTGTTTGATGGAATAGATTGAATGCATCAATCGAAGCTGTGAGCAATGAACTTCCGGTTCTTCCTGCGACCTGCGTCTTCTCCAGTGAAGGTCAAAAACATGGCGCGTAGTTTGAAATCGTAATATTTTTGTTTCCAAGATCAATATTTTCTTCGCTAAATTAGGTTTATACAAAACTCATATAACACGAACACAATCTAACTTGAAAGTTATTTTAATGGGAGTAAATAAAAAAATCGCCTATCTTTGTGTACAGTACCCCTTTAAGGTTGTGAGTTACCGAAAATTTGAAGACAAATTTTCTATAGCGCTATGTGCATTCTAGAAGTTGTCTTCAAAATTTTCTGTTTAACTGTGTAGCTTTAATCGAAACGCGAGTTATTTCTTAAATACGCTCTTTCTTTTGTCATGTACAACTAAAAAAACGTTTGAGGAGGCCCTCTTCATGTGATGCAGGAGGTGCCTGAGAAAACAGTATTTTATTTCATTGGCCTTAATCTTGCTTGATTTCTGAAAAGTCAATTCCCTGAAGAATAGACTTTTTCTCAATGAATATATGTGGCAACTGGCAAGTGACTGTTGTTTCTAAAATATTCTCTGTAACTATTGTAACTGACATTGTCGATTAAAATGCGAATGTGTGGTCATGACTCATGTATCTGGTCCAGATTATATCTCATTTTATATTCATATTTACAATCTCAGGGTTTTAGAATTGAGCCCAAACGTAATACTGCAAGAGTCAAATATCAGTAGAGTATTAACATTCTCTTAATTTAAAGGCCCACTTAATTTACAAATCACTAGATCACGTTATATACAAAATATCAATATTATATACTGTTTGAAAGAGGAAGCACCAAAACATTGTATTATCAACTTATCCAGTTGATTAAACTGTGATCATGTTGTTTTTGTCAAGGCACCGACAAATGTTCTGTGCTTAAGTTCGATCTGGTCTGTACTGCAAGTTTATTATTCTCAATGGAAGAGGAATAACTCTATCTCTTAGTTACAAATTCTTATGATGCATTCTGGGATAAATAACGGGTGAAGTCTTGGGTGAATCTGAGATTCTCTATCACTTGGTGGACACTTCTGTGCCACAGCTGTTCTGTATTCTGGTGGAATATCTGTATTTTTGTTCCTCTTCTAAATGGTATATAATATGGAATATGTTGTGTATAATGTGATCTGGGCATTCGAAAATTAGGTGGGCCTTTAAAACTTTTTTTTAGCAAAACCATTTTGAATGTAAAAAGAATCATTTTTATGTTGAGCATTGGAAGTTTGTTGCTAACTTTATCAGTGCTCAGTAGGTTGCGATGGTAATGCTGCCTGACATGAGGTTTCCATGGGAACGCTAGAAGATTTACAATGTATTGCCTCATGAATATGTAATACCGGTGTATTTATTGTTATGTGATATAGATATCACCCTCATCATCAGCCTATCATTTGTAAGTGATCAGTTTTGCTCATTTTATGATGATAATAAATTCATTCTAGAGGATTTTATTGTTGAGTCATATTTGCACTGATATACAGTAATGCCCTAAGTAATCGACCCCTTAACCACAGCAGAATTATGGGTAACTTTTCAGGATTTAGTCGGAAATGTCAACAAGCCATATTTCCGACTAAATCCTGAAAGCACAGAACATGAATGGCAACAAGCCATAATTCCGACTAAATCCTGAAAAGTTACCCATAATTCTCAGTGAGAGCTTTCCGATGAATGGCAACAAGCCATATTTCCGACTAAATCCTAAAAAGTTACCCATAATTCTGCTGTGGTTAAGGGGTCGATTACTTACGGCATGACTGTACTTGAGGGCCAACAACCGTCATGAAACTGGTAACACAATTTTTTTTTTGATTGAGTTGTTTCAGAAAAATCAAACTATAGTTTTCAAGAGTAATTGTAGTAAGCATTGGTGGCGTGGCGGGTTCTTGAGATGATTATAATTTATTCTCGAGGATTTTATTGTTCAGGCATATTTGCCCTGATATACATGAGGGCTTACAGACATGGTTATAAAAATGGGAACACAATACAGTTGTTGCGGGCGGGTGTTGTATATGGTTATAAAATAATGTCCAAAGTATATGACCCTTTAACCACAGCAGAATCATGGGAATGTTTTCAGGATTTAGTCAGAAATATGGCTTGTTGCCATTCATCACTGAGAGCTTTCCGATGGATGACAACAAGCCATATTTCTAACTAAATCCTTAAAAATTTCCAATAATTCTTCTGTGGGTTAGGAGTGGATTATTTAGGACATTACTGTAAGTTAACACTTTCTTTACTAAAGGGATTCTCACACCCAGTGAAAATGATATCAGTTGGATTGGTCTATAATCCATTCATTTTGTCCAGCAAAACTGAGAAGATGACAGACAAAAGAAAAAGATAATACAAGTTCAGAACCTTGTTCAACTTATTATCCTAAGGGACTACTCATCAATGAGTATTTAGTATAGAAAGGGTTAATCAATTGTGACGAGTTTCAGAAAATATTAAACTTGCTCAACAATGTATGGATTGAGTAAGAAAAACCAACTGTTTCCCCATATTGTGTGTGGATTATGGCCCTTAATTAGTGGTAAATATTGAATTTGTTATGAGTTTTGAATTGTTGGGACAACTTATATATCAACTGATTCAGCCTGAGTTGACCTTATAGGTTTGCAAAGCTCAAAAGTTCAAAGTATGCAGTAACCGCCCACACTTATTCCTCCCATGACTGGAACTTCCTGAAATATTGCGAAAAACCCTGCACCAATGCATTCTCTTATATATGTGAGTCTCCCATAGGGAGCCTCGCATATATAAGAAAATACATTGGCCTAACAATATTTACCTTGACCTTTGTAAGCCATCGATTACCAAAGTAGAAATATATGCAGCTGTTGGTCTAAAAACATAATCCCCACTAATTGCTAGTTGGAAAATCAAACAATGAGAACAATTTCAACCTTTATCTGGTGTAAAATTTCTAACTAATGTTGTGTTAAGTGTTATCTTTCAGAATTTTTTTACCAAAGTTCCTGCATAATAAGCCCCTTGTCTTGTTACAAATTGCGAATTAAAAAATGGCCCATAACTCTTGCTAAAATCATTGCATAAATCACCTATTCATACAGTGATTCATATGGGTGATTTTTCCAAATCTGTCCACCATTTCGGGTGCAATTTTGGGTTTGGGGGGATTTTTCTTTGATAAGATAGAAGGAAAATACTTCGCCGCAGTATTCCTTACTCACAACAGTAGGCATGGATGGAGTTGTCATGACAATAACGCTCATTGATGTGAACATCAGCGATTTTTCTAATTTCTAGTCGCCATTTTTGGCCGCCATCTTGAAGTTGGGTGAATATTCCTCAACTCAAGTATAAGAGGATTCCTTTCCTGGTTATTTCCTACATACATATGCTATATATATGCGGAGGGGTAGAGTTATAACAACAATAACACCCACTGATTCGAAACGGACATTACGTTATTTAGCGTCGATTCGGCGTTCATTGGATTAAACAGGCATTTGGAAAAAAACATGATATCGGGCAAAAATATCAAACCAGGAATGTATATTATGTTCTTATTGTGTGCGTAAATTAATCTTCTATAAGATATAATGTATCAAATCAAACCGATATGCCCATGTTTTACATAGAGAAACCGGCGATAGGTGGTAGAATGTAGCAAATTGTCACATTTCGGCCGCCATATTGAATTTTTATGTCGGATTTTTTCACACATGTGTAAGCGTGTTATATTGTATATTACCATAACGAATCAAGTTGAAAAGCTGCATGTTATATTATATTTACTATAATGGCGATCAAAGATACATGCACGGTGCATTTCTAGCAAAAATGGCCTTGTTGTCTGGAGTCTCTGCGGCCAATTTTGTTTCTTGTTAACAACCGAAAAACAAAATATGTGAGACACTGAAGGAAGAAAATTAGCAGGTCAGGCACATCCTGAATTCCACTATTATAGCGATATTCCACTATTATAGTGGTATTCGACCATTACCGTTTTGTTAATTTGAAAAAAGAGGGATTAATCCAAAATCATATTTCCCACAAATATTATTCAAAATCAGATCGCACTAACTCGATACCATGCATATAGTTTGTCCAGGAGAATTATTAATCATGACGGCACACGATAAGCAACTCAATTAGCATGTAATTAGTTGAAATATTGTTATGTAGGAGCAATTGAGTCATCCTGATATTGTCATTTAGAACGGGATATATTAGTAATAGTATAATATTATTGAATATCAAGCTGGCGCAAAAGATTGCACAACGAATTTTGTCGGAAGACTGTTCATTCGCTGCGATATTGTTATGAGTGACATTTGGCTGTGCATTGGTATGCGCCGTCTTCTATTCCCGACGCAAATAAAGAGAACATGAATATGTTATAGTCAAATATCACTATAATAGTGGAATATCGCTATAATAGTGGAATTCAGGATGTGCCTGACCTGATTAGTGTGATTGACATAATTAATGAATAAACACATGTTTTGTTGATCAAAATCTTTAATAATATATCATCAAAGAACATAAAAGAACATAATCACTATTAACAATTTCGGGACAACCCGCCCTCATTTATCGGGACAACCCGCCCCCAAAATAGCATAGGGGCGGGTTGTCGCGGGGGCGGGTAGTCCCGTTCCCGATCAATATCTCATGGACTATCGCTTGAAAATATCCTTTACTGGTTGAATTTTATAGGGCGATAATTCTGCCGATAAAGGTCATAAATAATAGATGTATCTAAAATCCCTTCGCTGCAGTGTGATATCAGCAGTTGAACGTTTTAATAGATTGTTGACAATCACGTGCCCTAAAAGAGAAAATGACTTCATAGTTTCCGGCCTCGCTTCGGGGAAGTGTCTATTCGCCATCGGATGGCAAATAGCGATTCTACCGATATGCGCTATTTGCCATCCGATGGTATTTTAAAGAAAAGAAAACATATCATATCATCACAATACGCTATTATAACGAGGATTCCTACCGCCTTCGTGATCATTAGGCCCAGTTGACCGTCGGTTGACCACCCACAGATATCCTGGGGGATGGCAAATAAGAAATCGAGTAATTTTGAAGGAAATTTCGTATAGTTTGAACATTTAGTGGCACAAGCTGTCGCTATATGGCCACATAATCACCATTTGTACCCGCCTTACCAAAAACCCAGACCAGTTGACCGTCGGTTGACCACCCACAGATATCCTGGGGGGATGGCAAATAAGAAATCGACAAATTTTGAAGGAAATTTCGTATAGTTTGAACATTTAGTGGCACAAGCTGTCGCTATATGGCCACATAATCACCATTTGTACCCGCCTTACTGAAAACCCAGACCAGTTGACCGTCGGTTGACCACCCACAGATATCCTGGGGGGATGGCAAATAAGAAATCGACAAATATTGAAGGAAATTTCGTATAGTTTGAACATTTAGTGGCACAAGCTGTCGCTATATGGCCACATAATCACCATTTGTACCCGCCTTACTGAAAACCCGGACCAGTTGACCGTCGGTTGACCACCTACAGATATCCTGGGGGGATGGCAAATAAGAAATCGACAAATTTTGAAGGAAATTTCGTATAGTTTGAACATTTAGTGGCACAAGCTGTCGCTATATGGCCACATAATCACCATTTGTACCCGCCTTACTGAAAACCCGGACCAGTTGACCGTCGGTTTACCACCCACAGATATCCTGGGGGGATGGCAAATAAGAAATCGACCAATTTTGAAGGAAATTTCGTATAGTTTGAACATTTAGTGGCACAAGCTGTCGCTATGTGGCCACATAATCACCATTTGTACCCGCCTTACTGAAAACCCTGACCAGTTGACCGTCGGTTGACCACCGACAGATATCCTGGGGGATGGCAAATAAGAAATCGAGTAATTTTGAAGGAAATTTCGTATAGTTTGAACATTTAGTGGCACAAGCTGTCGCTATATGGCCACATAATCACCATTTGTACCCGCCTTACTGAAAACCCGGACCAGTTGACCGTCGGTTGACCACCCACAGATATCCTGGGGGGATGACAAATAAGAAATCGACCAATTTTGAAGGAAATTTCGTATAGTTTGAACATTTAGTGGCACAAGCTGTCGCTATATGGCCACATAATCACCATTTGTACCCGCCTTACTGAAAACCCGGACCAGTTGACCGTCGGTTGACCACCCACAGATATCCTGGGGGGATGGCAAATAAGAAATCGACAAATTTTGAAGGAAATTTCGTATAGTTTGAACATTTAGTGGCACAAGCTGTCGCTATATGGCCACATAATCACCATTTGTACCCGCCTTACTGAAAACCCGGACCAGTTGACCGTCGGTTGACCACCCACAGATATCCTGGGGGGATGGCAAATAAGAAATCGACCAATTTTGAAGGAAATTTCGTATAGTTTGAACATTTAGTGGCACAAGCTGTCGCTATATGGCCACATAATCACCATTTGTACCCGCCTTACTGAAAACCCGGACCAGTTGACCGTCGGTTGACCACCCACAGATATCCTGGGGGGATGGCAAATAAGAAATCGACCAATTTTGAAGAAAATTTCGTATAGTTTGAACATTTAGTGGCACAAGCTGTCGCTATATGGCCACATAATCACCATTTGTACCCGCCTTACCAAAAACCCGGACCAGTTGACCGTCGGTTGACCACCCACAGATATCCTGGGGGGATGGCAAATAAGAAATCGACAAATTTTGAAGGAAATTTCGTATAGTTTGAACATTTAGTGGCACAAGCTGTCGCTGTATGGCCACATAATCACCATTTGTACCCGCCTTACTGAAAACCCGGACCAGTTGACCGTCGGTTGACCACCTACAGATATCCTGGGGGGATGGCAAATAAGAAATCGAGTAATTTTGAAGGAAATTTCGTATAGTTTGAACATTTAGTGGCACAAGCTGTCGCTATATGGCCACATAATCACCATTTGTACCCTCCTTACTGAAAACCCGGACCAGTTGACCGTCGGTTGACCACCCACAGATATCCTGGGGGGATGGCAAATAAGAAATCGACCAATTTTGAAGGAAATTTCGTATAGTTTGAACATTTAGTGGCACAGCTGTCGCTATATGGCCACATAATCACCATTTGTACCCGCCTTACTGAAAACCCGGACCAGTTGACCGTCGGTTGACCACCCACAGATATCCTGGGGGGATGGCAAATAAGAAATCGACAAATTTTGAAGGAAATTTCGTATAGTTTGAACATTTAGTGGCACAAGCTGTCGCTATATGGCCACATAATCACCATTTGTACCCGCCTTACTGAAAACCCTGACCAGTTGACCGTCGGTTGACCACCGACAGATATCCTGGGGGATGGCAAATAAGAAATCGAGTAATTTTGAAGGAAATTTCGTATAGTTTGAACATTTAGTGGCACAAGCTGTCGCTATATGGCCACATAATCATCATTTGTACCCGCCTTACTGAAAACCCGGACCAGTTGACCGTCGGTTGACCACCCACAGATATCCTGGGGGGATGGCAAATAAGAAATCGACCAATTTTGAAGGAAATTTCGTATAGTTTGAACATTTAGTGGCACAAGCTGTCGCTATATGGCCACATAATCACCATTTGTACCCGCCTTACTGAAAACCCGGACCAGTTGACCGTCGGTTGACCACCCACAAATATCCTGGGGGGGATGGCAAATAAGAAATCGACCAATTTTGAAGGAAATTTCGTATAGTTTGAACATTTAGTGGCACAAGCTGTCGCTATATGGCCACATAATCACCATTTGTACCCGCCTTACCAAAAACCCGGACCAGTTGACCGTCGGTTGACCACCCACAGATATCCTGGGGGGATGGCAAATAAGAAATCGACCAATTTTGAAGGAAATTTCGTATAGTTTGAACATTTAGTGGCACAAGCTGTCGCTATATGGCCACATAATCACCATTTGTACACGCCTTACTGAAAACCCGGACCAGTTGACCGTCGGTTGACCACCTACAGATATCCTGGGGGGATGGCAAATAAGAAATCGAGTAATTTTGAAGGAAATTTCGTATAGTTTGAACATTTAGTGGCACAAACTGTCGCTATATGGCCACATAATCACCATTTGTACCCTCCTTACTGAAAACCCGGACCAGTTGACCGTCGGTTGACCACCCACAGATATCCTGGGGGGATGACAAATAAGAAATCGACCAATTTTGAAGGAAATTTCGTATAGTTTGAACATTTAGTGGCACAAGCTGTCGCTATATGGCCACATAATCACCATTTGTACCCGCCTTACTGAAAACCCGGACCAGTTGACCGTCGGTTGACCACCCACAGATATCCTGGGGGGATGGCAAATAAGAAATCGACAAATTTTGAAGGAAATTTCGTATAGTTTGAACATTTAGTGGCACAAGCTGTCGCTATATGGCCACATAATCACCATTTGTACCCGCCTTACTGAAAACCCGGACCAGTTGACCGTCGGTTGACCACCCACAGATATCCTGGGGGGATGGCAAATAAGAAATCGACCAATTTTGAAGGAAATTTCGTATAGTTTGAACATTTAGTGGCACAAGCTGTCGCTATATGGCCACATAATCACCATTTATACCCGCCTTACTGAAAACCCGGACCAGTTGACCGTCGGTTGACCACCCACAGATATCCTGGGGGGATGGCAAATAAGAAATCGACCAATTTTGAAGAAAATTTCGTATAGTTTGAACATTTAGTGGCACAAGCTGTCGCTATATGGCCACATAATCAACATTTGTACCCGCCTTACCAAAAACCCGGACCAGTTGACCGTCGGTTGACCACCCACAGATATCCTGGGGGGATGGCAAATAAGAAATCGACAAATTTTGAAGGAAATTTCGTATAGTTTGAACATTTAGTGGCACAAGCTGTCGCTATATGGCCACATAATCACCATTTGTACCCGCCTTACTGAAAACCCGGACCAGTTGACCGTCGGTTGACCACCTACAGATATCCTGGGGGGATGGCAAATAAGAAATCGAGTAATTTTGAAGGAAATTTCGTATAGTTTGAACATTTAGTGGCACAAGCTGTCGCTATATGGCCACATAATCACCATTTGTACCCGCCTTACCAAAAATCCGGACCAGTTGACCGTCGGTTGACCACCCACAGATATCCTGGGGGGATGGCAAATAAGAAATCGACAAATTTTGAAGGAAATTTCGTATAGTTTGAACATTTAGTGGCACAAGCTGTCGCTATATGGCCACATAATCACCATTTGTACCCGCCTTACTGAAAACCCGGACCAGTTGACCGTCGGTTGACCACCTACAGATATCCTGGGGGGATGGCAAATAAGAAATCGAGTAATTTTGAAGGAAATTTCGTATAGTTTGAACATTTAGTGGCACAAGCTGTCGCTATATGGCCACATAATCACCATTTGTACCCTCCTTACTGAAAACCCGGACCAGTTGACCGTCGGTTGACCACCCACAGATATCCTGGGGGGATGGCAAATAAGAAATCGACAAATTTTGAAGGAAATTTCGTATAGTTTGAACATTTAGTGGCACAAGCTGTCGCTATATGGCCACCTAAACACCATTTGTACCCGCCTTACTGAAAACCCTGACCAGTTGACCGTCGGTTGACCACCGACAGATATCCTGGGGGATGGCAAATAAGAAATCGAGTAATTTTGAAGGAAATTTCGTATAGTTTGAACATTTAGTGGCACAAGCTGTCGCTATATGGCCACATAATCATCATTTGTACCCGCCTTACTGAAAACCCGGACCAGTTGACCGTCGGTTGACCACCCACAGATATCCTGGGGGGATGGCAAATAAGAAATCGACCAATTTTGAAGGAAATTTCGTATAGTTTGAACATTTAGTGGCACAAGCTGTCGCTATATGGCCACATAATCACCATTTGTACCCGCCTTACTGAAAACCCGGACCAGTTGACCGTCGGTTGACCACCCACAAATATCCTGGGGGGGATGGCAAATAAGAAATCGACCAATTTTGAAGGAAATTTCGTATAGTTTGAACATTTAGTGGCACAAGCTGTCGCTATATGGCCACATAATCACCATTTGTACCCGCCTTACCAAAAACCCGGACCAGTTGACCGTCGGTTGACCACCCACAGATATCCTGGGGGGATGGCAAATAAGAAATCGACCAATTTTGAAGGAAATTTCGTATAGTTTGAACATTTAGTGGCACAAGCTGTCGCTATATGGCCACATAATCACCATTTGTACACGCCTTACTGAAAACCCGGACCAGTTGACCGTCGGTTGACCACCTACAGATATCCTGGGGGGTGGCAAATAAGAAATCGAGTAATTTTGAAGGAAATTTCGTATAGTTTGAACATTTAGTGGCACAAACTGTCGCTATATGGCCACATAATCACCATTTGTACCCTCCTTACTGAAAACCCGGACCAGTTGACCGTCGGTTGACCACCCACAGATATCCTGGGGGGATGACAAATAAGAAATCGACCAATTTTGAAGGAAATTTCGTATAGTTTGAACATTTAGTGGCACAAGCTGTCGCTATATGGCCACATAATCACCATTTGTACCCGCCTTACTGAAAACCCGGACCAGTTGACCGTCGGTTGACCACCCACAAATATCCTGGGGGGGATGGCAAATAAGAAATCGACCAATTTTGAAGGAAATTTCGTATAGTTTGAACATTTAGTGGCACAAGCTGTCGCTATATGGCCACATAATCACCATTTGTACCCGCCTTACCAAAAACCCGGACCAGTTGACCGTCGGTTGACCACCGACAGATATCCTGGGGGATGGCAAATAAGAAATCGAGTAATTTTGAAGGAAATTTCGTATAGTTTGAACATTTAGTGGCACAAGCTGTCGCTATATGGCCACATAATCATCATTTGTACCCGCCTTACTGAAAACCCGGACCAGTTGACCGTCGGTTGACCACCCACAGATATCCTGGGGGGATGGCAAATAAGAAATCGACCAATTTTGAAGGAAATTTCGTATAGTTTGAACATTTAGTGGCACAAGCTGTCGCTATATGGCCACATAATCACCATTTGTACCCGCCTTACTGAAAACCCGGACCAGTTGACCGTCGGTTGACCACCCACAAATATCCTGGGGGGATGGCAAATAAGAAATCGACCAATTTTGAAGGAAATTTCGTATAGTTTGAACATTTAGTGGCACAAGCTGTCGCTATATGGCCACATAATCACCATTTGTACCCGCCTTACCAAAAACCCGGACCAGTTGACCGTCGGTTGACCACCCACAGATATCCTGGGGGGATGGCAAATAAGAAATCGACCAATTTTGAAGGAAATTTCGTATAGTTTGAACATTTAGTGGCACAAGCTGTCGCTATATGGCCACATAATCACCATTTGTACACGCCTTACTGAAAACCCGGACCAGTTGACCGTCGGTTGACCACCTACAGATATCCTGGGGGGATGGCAAATAAGAAATCGAGTAATTTTGAAGGAAATTTCGTATAGTTTGAACATTTAGTGGCACAAACTGTCGCTATATGGCCACATAATCACCATTTGTACCCTCCTTACTGAAAACCCGGACCAGTTGACCGTCGGTTGACCACCCACAGATATCCTGGGGGGATGACAAATAAGAAATCGACCAATTTTGAAGGAAATTTCGTATAGTTTGAACATTTAGTGGCACAAGCTGTCGCTATATGGCCACATAATCACCATTTGTACCCGCCTTACTGAAAACCCGGACCAGTTGACCGTCGGTTGACCACCCACAGATATCCTGGGGGGATGGCAAATAAGAAATCGACAAATTTTGAAGGAAATTTCGTATAGTTTGAACATTTAGTGGCACAAGTTGTCGCTATATGGCCACATAATCACCATTTGTACCCGCCTTACTGAAAACCCGGACCAGTTGACCGTCGGTTGACCACCCACAGATATCCTGGGGGGATGGCAAATAAGAAATCGACCAATTTTGAAGGAAATTTCGTATAGTTTGAACATTTAGTGGCACAAGCTGTCGCTATATGGCCACATAATCACCATTTGTACCCGCCTTACTGAAAACCCGGACCAGTTGACCGTCGGTTGACCACCCACAGATATCCTGGGGGGATGGCAAATAAGAAATCGACCAATTTTGAAGAAAATTTCGTATAGTTTGAACATTTAGTGGCACAAGCTGTCGCTATATGGTCACATAATCAACATTTGTACCCGCCTTACCAAAAACCCGGACCAGTTGACCGTCGGTTGACCACCCACAGATATCCTGGGGGGATGGCAAATAAGAAATCGACAAATTTTGAAGGAAATTTCGTATAGTTTGAACATTTAGTGGCACAAGCTGTCGCTATATGGCCACATAATCACCATTTGTACCCGCCTTACTGAAAACCCGGACCAGTTGACCGTCGGTTGACCACCTACAGATATCCTGGGGGGATGGCAAATAAGAAATCGAGTAATTTTGAAGGAAATTTCGTATAGTTTGAACATTTAGTGGCACAAGCTGTCGCTATATGGCCACATAATCACCATTTGTACCCTCCTTACTGAAAACCCGGACCAGTTGACCGTCGGTTGACCACCCACAGATATCCTGGGGGGATGGCAAATAAGAAATCGACAAATTTTGAAGGAAATTTCGTATAGTTTGAACATTTAGTGGCACAAGCTGTCGCTATATGGCCACATAAACACCATTTGTACCCGCCTTACTGAAAACCCTGACCAGTTGACCGTCGGTTGACCACCGACAGATATCCTGGGGGATGGCAAATAAGAAATCGAGTAATTTTGAAGGAAATTTCGTATAGTTTGAACATTTAGTGGCACAAGCTGTCGCTATATGGCCACATAATCATCATTTGTACCCGCCTTACTGAAAACCCGGACCAGTTGACCGTCGGTTGACCACCCACAGATATCCTGGGGGGATGGCAAATAAGAAATCGACCAATTTTGAAGGAAATTTCGTATAGTTTGAACATTTAGTGGCACAAGCTGTCGCTATATGGCCACATAATCACCATTTGTACCCGCCTTACTGAAAACCCGGACCAGTTGACCGTCGGTTGACCACCCACAAATATCCTGGGGGGGATGGCAAATAAGAAATCGACCAATTTTGAAGGAAATTTCGTATAGTTTGAACATTTAGTGGCACAAGCTGTCGCTATATGGCCACATAATCACCATTTGTACCCGCCTTACCAAAAACCCGGACCAGTTGACCGTCGGTTGACCACCCACAGATATCCTGGGGGGATGGCAAATAAGAAATCGACCAATTTTGAAGGAAATTTCGTATAGTTTGAACATTTAGTGGCACAAGCTGTCGCTATATGGCCACATAATCACCATTTGTACACGCCTTACTGAAAACCCGGACCAGTTGACCGTCGGTTGACCACCTACAGATATCCTGGGGGATGGCAAATAAGAAATCGAGTAATTTTGAAGGAAATTTCGTATAGTTTGAACATTTAGTGGCACAAACTGTCGCTATATGGCCACATAATCACCATTTGTACCCTCCTTACTGAAAACCCGGACCAGTTGACCGTCGGTTGACCACCCACAGATATCCTGGGGGGATGACAAATAAGAAATCGACCAATTTTGAAGGAAATTTCGTATAGTTTGAACATTTAGTGGCACAAGCTGTCGCTATATGGCCACATAATCACCATTTGTACCCGCCTTACTGAAAACCCGGACCAGTTGACCGTCGGTTGACCACCCACAGATATCCTGGGGGGATGGCAAATAAGAAATCGACAAATTTTGAAGGAAATTTCGTATAGTTTGAACATTTAGTGGCACAAGCTGTCGCTATATGGCCACATAATCACCATTTGTACCCGCCTTACTGAAAACCCGGACCAGTTGACCGTCGGTTGACCATCCACAGATATCCTGGGGGGATGGCAAATAAGAAATCGACCAATTTTGAAGGAAATTTCGTATAGTTTGAACATTTAGTGGCACAAGCTGTCGCTATATGGCCACATAATCACCATTTGTACCCGCCTTACTGAAAACCCGGACCAGTTGACAGTCGGTTGACCACCTACAGATATCCTGGGGGATGCCAAATAAGAAATCGACAAATTTTGAAGGAAATTTCGTATAGTTTGAACATTTAGTGGCACAAGCTGTCGCTATATGGCCACATAATCACCACTTGTACCCGCCTTACTGAAAACCCGGACCAGTTGACCGTCGGTTGACCACCCACAGATATCCTGGGGGGATGGCAAATAAGAAATCGACAAATATTGAAGGAAATTTCGTATAGTTTGAACATTTAGTGGCACAAGCTGTCGCTATATGGCCACATAATCACCATTTGTACCCGCCTTACCGAAAACCCGGACCAGTTGACCGTCGGTTGACCACCCACAGATATCCTGGGGGGATGGCAAATAAGAAATCGACCAATTTTGAAGGAAATGTCGTATAGTTTGAACATTTAGTGGCACAAGCTGTCGCTATAAGGCCACATAATCACCATTTGTACCCGCCTTACCGAAAACCCGGACCAGTTGACCGTCGGTTGACCACCTACAGATATCCTGGGGGGATGGCAAATAAGAAATCGAGTAATTTTGAAGGAAATTTCGTATAGTTTGAACATTTAGTGGCACAAGCTGTCGCTATATGGCCACATAATCACCATTTGTACCCTCCTTACTGAAAACCCGGACCAGTTGACCGTCGGTTGACCACCCACAGATATCCTGGGGGGATGGCAAATAAGAAATCGACCAATTTTGAAGGAAATTTCGTATAGTTTGAACATTTAGTGGCACAAGCTGTCGCTATATGGCCACATAATCACCATTTGTACCTGCCTTACTGAAAACCCGGACCAGTTGACCGTCGGTTGACCACCCACAGATATCCTGGGAGAGGGCGGATTTAAGTTGTTATAACTTGTGCCCCGATCCCTTGTGTAATATTATATTACAATAAAATATGTTTAAACAAAAAAAATCCTGGGGGATGGCAAATAAGAAATCAGGATATCTGTGGGTGGTCAACCGACGGTCAACTGGTCCGGGTTTTCAGTAAGGCGGGTACAAATGGTGATTATGTGGCCATATAGCGACAGCTTGTGCCACTAAATGTTCAAACTATACGAAATTTCCTTCAAAATTACTCGATTTCTGATTTGCCATCCCCCCAGGATATCTGTAGGTGGTCAACCGACGGTCAACTGCTCCGGGTTTTCGGTAAAGCGGTTACAAATGGTGATTATGTGGCCATATAGCGACAGCTTGTGCCACTAAATGTTCAAACTATACGAAATTTCCTTCAAAATTGGTCGATTTCTTATTTGCCATCCCCCGAGGATATCTGTGGGTGGTCAACCGACGGTCAACTGGTCCGGGTTTTTGGTAAGACGGGTACAAATGGTGATTATGTGGCCATATAGCGACAGCTTGTGCCACTAAATGTTCAAACTATACGAAATTTCCTTCAAAATTTGTCGATTTCTTATTTGCCATCCCCCCAGGATATCTGTGGGTGGTCAACCGACGGTCAACTGGTCCGGGTTTTCAGTAAGGCGGGTACAAATGGTGATTATGTGGCCATATAGCGACAGCTTGTGCCACTAAATGTTCAAACTATACGAAATTTCCTTCAAAATTGGTCGATTTCTTATTTGCCATCCCCCCAGGATATCTGTGGGTGGTCAACCGACGGTCAACTGGTCCGGGTTTTCAGTAAGGCGGGTACAAATGGTGATTATGTGGCCATATAGCGACAGCTTGTGCCACTAAATGTTCAAACTATACGAAATTTTCTTCAAAATTGGTCGATTTCTTATTTGCCATTCCCCCAGGATATCTGTAGGTGGTCAACCGACGGTCAACTGGTCCGGGTTTTCAGTAAGGCGGGTACAAATGGTGATTATGTGGCCATATAGCGACAGCTTGTGCCACTAAATGTTCAAACTATACGAAATTTCCTTCAAAATTGGTCGATTTCTTATTTGCCATCCCCCCAGGATATATGTGGGTGGTCAACCGACGGTCAACTGGTCCGGGTTTTCGGTAAGGCGGGTACAAATGGTTATTATGTGGCCATATAGCGACAGCTTGTGCCACTAAATGTTCAAACTATACGAAATTTCCTTTAAAATTGGTCGATTTCTTATTTGCCATCCCCCCAGGATATCTGTGGGTGGTCAACCGACGGTCAACTGGTCCGGGTTTTCAGTAAGGCGGGTACAAATGGTGATTATGTGGCCATATAGCGACAGCTTGTGCCACTAAATGTTCAAACTATACGAAATTTCCTTCAAAATTTGTCGATTTCTTATTTGCCATCCCCCCAGGATATCTGTGGGTTGTCAACCGACGGTCAACTGGTCCGGGTTTTCGGTAAGGCGGGTACAAATGGTGATTATGTGGCCATATAGCGACAGCTTGTGCCACTAAATGTTCAAACTATACGAAATTTCCTTCAAAATTGGTTGATTTCTTATTTGCCATCCCCCCAGGATATCTGTGGGTGGTCAACCGACGGTCAACTGGTCCGGGTTTTCAGTAAGGCGGGTACAAATGGTGATTATGTGGCCATATAGCGACAGCTTGTGCCACTAAATGTTCAAACTATACGAAATTTCCTTCAAAATTACTCGATTTCTGATTTGCCATCCCCCCAGGATATCTGTAGGTGGTCAACCGACGGTCAACTGCTCCGGGTTTTCGGTAAAGCGGTTACAAATGGTGATTATGTGGCCATATAGCGACAGCTTGTGCCACTAAATGTTCAAACTATACGAAATTTCCTTCAAAATTGGTCGATTTCTTATTTGCCATCCCCCGAGGATATCTGTGGGTGGTCAACCGACGGTCAACTGGTCCGGGTTTTTGGTAAGACGGGTACAAATGGTGATTATGTGGCCATATAGCGACAGCTTGTGCCACTAAATGTTCAAACTATACGAAATTTCCTTCAAAATTTGTCGATTTCTTATTTGCCATCCCCCCAGGATATCTGTGGGTGGTCAACCGACGGTCAACTGGTCCGGGTTTTCAGTAAGGCGGGTACAAATGGTGATTATGTGGCCATATAGCGACAGCTTGTGCCACTAAATGTTCAAACTATACGAAATTTCCTTCAAAATTGGTCGATTTCTTATTTGCCATCCCCCCAGGATATCTGTGGGTGGTCAACCGACGGTCAACTGGTCCGGGTTTTCAGTAAGGCGGGTACAAATGGTGATTATGTGGCCATATAGCGACAGCTTGTGCCACTAAATGTTCAAACTATACGAAATTTTCTTCAAAATTGGTCGATTTCTTATTTGCCATTCCCCCAGGATATCTGTAGGTGGTCAACCGACGGTCAACTGGTCCGGGTTTTCAGTAAGGCGGGTACAAATGGTGATTATGTGGCCATATAGCGACAGCTTGTGCCACTAAATGTTCAAACTATACGAAATTTCCTTCAAAATTGGTCGATTTCTTATTTGCCATCCCCCCAGGATATATGTGGGTGGTCAACCGACGGTCAACTGGTCCGGGTTTTCGGTAAGGCGGGTACAAATGGTTATTATGTGGCCATATAGCGACAGCTTGTGCCACTAAATGTTCAAACTATACGAAATTTCCTTTAAAATTGGTCGATTTCTTATTTGCCATCCCCCCAGGATATCTGTGGGTGGTCAACCGACGGTCAACTGGTCCGGGTTTTCAGTAAGGCGGGTACAAATGGTGATTATGTGGCCATATAGCGACAGCTTGTGCCACTAAATGTTCAAACTATACGAAATTTCCTTCAAAATTTGTCGATTTCTTATTTGCCATCCCCCCAGGATATCTGTGGGTTGTCAACCGACGGTCAACTGGTCCGGGTTTTCGGTAAGGCGGGTACAAATGGTGATTATGTGGCCATATAGCGACAGCTTGTGCCACTAAATGTTCAAACTATACGAAATTTCCTTCAAAATTGGTTGATTTCTTATTTGCCATCCCCCCAGGATATCTGTGGGTGGTCAACCGACGGTCAACTGGTCCGGGTTTTCAGTAAGGCGGGTACAAATGGTGATTATGTGGCCATATAGCGACAGCTTGTGCCACTAAATGTTCAAACTATACGAAATTTCCTTCAAATTGGTCGATTTCTTATTTGCCATCCCCCCAGGATATATGTGGGTGGTCAACCGACGGTCAACTGGTCCGGGTTGTCAGTAAGGCGGGTACAAATGGCGATTATGTGGCCATATAGCGACAGCTTGTGCCACTAATTGTTCAAACTATACGAAATTTCCTTCAAAATTACTCGATTTCTTATTTGCCATCCCCCCAGGATATCTGTGGGTGGTCAACCGACGGTCAACTGGTCCGGGTTTTCGGTAAGGCGGTTACAAATGGTGATTATGTGGCCATATAGCGACAGCTTGTGCCACTAAATGTTCAAACTATACGAAATTTCCTTCAAAATTGGTCGATTTCTTATTTGCCATCCCCCCAGGATATCTGTGGGTGGTCAACCGACGGTCAACTGGTCCGGGTTTTCAGTAAGGCGGGTACAAATGGTGATTATGTGGCCATATAGCGACAGCTTCTGCCACTAAATGTTCAAACTATACGAAATTTCCTTCAAAATTGGTCGATTTCTTATTTGCCATCCCCCCAGGATATCTGTGGGTGGTCAACCGACGGTCAACTGGTCCGGGTTTTCGGTAAGGCGGGTACAAATGGTGATTATGTGGCCATATAGCGACAGCTTGTGCCACTAAATGTTCAAACTATACGAAATTTCCTTCAAAATTACTCGATTTCTTATTTGCCATCCCCCCAGGATATCTGTGGGTGGTCAACCGACGGTCAACTGGTCCGGGTTTTCGGTAAGGCGGTTACAAATGGTGATTATGTGGCCATATAGCGACAGCTTGTGCCACTAAATGTTCAAACTATACGAAATTTACTTCAAAATTGGTCGATTTCTTATTTGCCATCCCCCCAGGATATCTGTGGGTGGTCAACCGACGGTCAACTGGTCCGGGTTTTCAGTAAGGCGGGTACAAATGGTGATTATGTGGCCATATAGCGGCAGCTTGTGCCACTAAATGTTCAAACTATACGAAATTTCCTTCAAAATTTGTCGATTTCTTATTTGCCATCCCCCCAGGATATCTGTGGGTGGTCAACCGACGGTCAACTGGTCCGGGTTTTTGGTAAGGCGGGTACAAATGGTGATTATGTGACCATATAGCGACAGCTTGTGCCACTAAATGTTCAAATTATACGAAATTTCCTTCAAAATGGGGTCGATTTCTTATTTGCCATCCCCCCAGGATATCTGTGGGTGGTCAACCGACGGTCAACTGGTCCGGGTTTTCAGTAAGGCGGGTACAAATGGTGATTATGTGGCCATATAGCGACAGCTTGTGCCACTAAATGTTCAAACTATACGAAATTTCCTTCAAAATTTGTCGATTTCTTATTTGCCATCCCCCCAGGATATCTGTGGGTGGTCAACCGACGGTCAACTGGTCCGGGTTTTTGGTAAGGCGGGTACAAATGGTGATTATGTGGCCATATAGCGACAGCTTGTGCCACTAAATGTTCAAACTATACGAAATTTCCTTCAAAATTGGTCGATTTCTTATTTGCCATCCCCCCAGGATATCTGTGGGTGGTCAACCGACGGTCAACTGGGCCTAATGATCACGAAGGCGGTAGGAATCCTCGTTATAATAGCGTATTGTGATGATATGATATGTTTTCTTTTCTTTAAAATACCATCGGATGGCAAATAGCGCATATCGGTAGAATCGCTATTTGCCATCCGATGGCGAATAGCCGCTGCCTCGCTTCGGAGATATCATATTTGAACGGAATATATAGAGTTATTGCTCTTATTCATATAAACATAATGTCGCAATGAATTTCAAAGTAAAAAATTGGGGAGTGGGGATATATCTATATTAAAATGAGTCAGTCCAGCTTCGTAATATTTCAAAACAATTGACAAGGAAATGAAGCAATATAAGCTCGGATGCAAAAATATTGACCTTATAGGTTTGCAAAGCTCAAAAGTTAAAAGTATGCAAAAAGTCGAAAAGAGCGATAACTTCACTGAAAAGTCCAACCGAACTCATAATCGCACATGTAAAACAATTATTATGCACACGTGCATATACATCGCAAACTTTTTCTATCCGTAGAATAGTTGGAACAAAATATGAGATTCATCGGAACAGACTCCATCGATGACACAAATTGGTCTACATGTATTATAGTAGTCCAGGAGATATTGGTCGACCTCTGCACCCCCCCCCCCCCACCACCCATGACTCAACTTCACCCCACTAATTTTCTTTATTAATATCTCCTCTATTTTTTTTCGGTTGTTAACAAGACAAAAAGGTGGCCGTAGAGACTCCAGACAAGATGGCGTCCATCATGGCGGCCATTTTTTGTATATGTTATATGTTATCACCATGCGGTCTTGTTTTCCGCTCGATTCGTTATGCTAATATACAACCCTCACAAATTAGCCAAAAATCCGACAACAAAATCCAATATGTTTCACCACATTTCGTTTGTCTCTGTGGGAAAACGTGGACATCTTGGCGTGATGTTATACATTTATCGTATAGAAGAGTCATTTATGAACACAATGGGACCATAAAATACATTCCTTGTTGGATATTTTTGTCTGATATCACGATTTCCCAAATGCCGGTATAATCCGGTAAAAGCCGAAACGACGCTAATAACGCAATGTCTGTTTCGAATCAATGAGTGTTATTGCTATTATAACTACACCCATTAATATATATGTGCACGAGATACCCGGGCTGGGATTCATCTTTTACCTGAGTTGGGGAATATTTATCCAAATTCAAGATGACGGCCAAAATGGCCACCAGAAATTGAAAAATCGCCGAAAATCGCTGATTTCAACATCATTGAGCGTTATTGTCACGACAACTCCACACCTAGCTGCTTACTATTGTGAGTAGGGAATACTGAGCCGAAGAACTGTCCTTATATCACATCCAAATAAAAGTTCCCAAATCCAAAATGGCGCCCACAATGGCGGACATATTTAGAAAAATCACCGAAAATCCCCCATATTCACATCATTGGGCATTATTGTCGAGACAATTTCACACATGCTTACAGTTGATTTGGAAATACTGACGTGAAGTAACCTCCTTACATCTCATGCAAGAAATGGTTTTCCAAATCTAATATGGCGGCCAAAATGGCGACCGAAATTTGAAAACACGCCTACATTCCTTTACTTTCTTACGATGAGCGTTATTGTTTCGTGAATTCTAGCAACCATTACATGTTGATATGGAATATTGCTATGAAGTATATATTTGAGTTTGGAAATTGATACTCACAGTCAAGGTGGCGGCTAAATTGGCGGCCAGAAATTGAAAATAAATCGATATACTTATTTCAACTTTTTGTCATAATATCGATATGTATGGACGAAACTGTACATACACCGTCTATTAGTTCAACTTAAAAGTATCAAAACGCATAACATAGCTCGTGTCGTTCTGGGAAGATGAAAACCCTCAATTAATATCGCGATCGATGTGGCATTTCGAAATCCATTCTCCACTTTGCGCCGATAATGGCCGTAACCATAGAGGCGCCGCATAGACATATTAGAACAATTACCTGATAACATATTCTGATTTGCCACGTCCATAATTATCTGGACCAAATTCCATTTCTTTGTCTGATATATCTAGGTCGCTCACATCGACAAAGTATTCAACACTTCCTGGGAGAAGGGTCCCTCTAATCATAACATTTCACACAATTCATTTCCCGGTGTCTAGCTTACGATTTTAAATATTTCTAAATATGGGATTGGTGTGTCATCTTGAACTAGAAAGGCAATTGGTCGATGAGTATACAAGCTTACAGAAGTTCATCTCTATGCATGTCTTTCTCATACCCCATGGGGATAACGACATGTACACCTGGCGAAATTCCCAGTTAGCTAATTACTTCTCTATAGATGGTTCGTCAACTCACAAACTTAGCGAACGCATTGGTATACGTGGATAACTTCGGCAGTGTTTCGAAGGTTGCTAGCTGTCTCATTTTCTTGGACATATGCCTATCTGCTAAGGAGAAGACCATAATGTACCGACTACCCACACTTCTTTACCATGGGCCTAAGCAAACTGTGTGACGTCCCAGCAGAGAAGAACAATACTCGCGGTGCTAGTTTGTGGACATGCACCATGATAGTGGGCATGATATGGGCCACGTCATACACGACCCCTATATCAGATGCATGTTTCAGATATAGATGCCATGCGTCTCCCGTGTTTTGGTGTGGTACGATTGTATTTCCACATCCGTTTCGAAGCCGTTATGAATCAACTTGACCAGACGTATAATTGTGTCTGGATAATACTATGCTAGCCTCCCCAGAACAGTCGGGTGGGCTAAAGGATAATGTCTTTATAGAATGAAGGTATGCGTTGTTGTTATCCGCTCTCAGGGTTAGTCAGTACGTGGGGGTATTATTCAAGAAAATGTCACGACTGTGGTGCATTTATTTCACTATGTGTTTAAAGAACAACTTATAGTATCGACGGCAATGGCTGTGGACGTTGGGGAACGTGACCTTTATGATCATAAAGCTTTATATATATAACCTTAGAATATAGTAGTTAATAGCACATATATATTCATGGGTGGGGTTATAATAGCAATAACAATCATTGATTCGAAACAGACATTGTGTTATTAACGTTGGCCGGATTATACCGGCATTTGGGAAATCGTGATATCAGACAAAAATCCAACAAGGAATGTATTTTACGGTCCCATTGTATTCATAAATGACTCTTCTACACGATACATGTATAGCACCACGCCAATGTGTCCAGGTTTTCCCACAGAGACAAATGAAATGTGGTGAAATGTAAAAAAAAATAATAAATCAATGTTTCACATTTCGGCGGCCATTTTGGATTTTGGTGTCGGATTTTTGGCTAATTTGTAAGGGTTGTATATTAGCATAACGAATCGAGCGGAAAACAAGACCGCACATGATAACATCTTTACTATAACGGCAATCAAAGAGACCTGGTGCATATAAAAAATGGCCGCCATGATGGACGCCATCTTGTCTGGAGTCTCTGCGGCCACTTTTTGTTTCTTGTTAACAACTGAAAAAAAAATAGAGGAGACATTAAGAAAGAAAATTAGTGGGGTGAAGTTGAGTCCTGGGGGGGTGCATAGGTCGACCAATATCCCCTGGACTATATAGGGAGGTGTGTGTCATCGGTGGGGTCTGTGTGTACTTGGTGGGATGCACTTCCATCACATTTATGACACAGACTAGATTGAGCATTTTATCGCAAAATAATTTTTTGATTGACGATAATCGAGTTGTGAATTTATAGCTTCATTGATTTAGTGTCGATAGACGGTAACATAAATCTATTTTCCCAGTCGGGCTGGCAAATGTGGCCCCCAGCTGAACGGGGATATATTTGATAAATACCGATATATTCTACTTCCAATTTGACACCAATATAGTAAATATTTAAGACAATTTTCCGTTAACCAGGCGAATAAACCATGAAAATGGACCTTGCCACAGCTGCCAATCAAATAAGTATTAGCAGATATGTTCTACCAATTAGCGACTGAGACAGTGAATAGGTGGCTTACTGCATTGAGAATTCTTTGTTCACCCTAATTTTGATACCCGAGCATACTTTCAGTGTTATATTACCTGTATTCAAACAATATGTGTTGTACGTCATATCATAATGTACTGAACTTTCTAATTGCTATGCGCGCCATGATGTTGGAAATTCATCCATGATTTTAACACTATTTTTCATTTTGCGTGACACTTTTTTCACAAATTAAAGTCGAAACGAATGTATGTACTCTGGAGAATTATAACACAAGGGCAAGCGCTCTTAAACTAATTAAAATATTTCTGCAGACACCTTGTCGCCTAGCAATAATAAGCTCCTCCCATATAAAAACACCATGTTACTACCAAGGTAAAGTGCTATTTGCCATGGTACCACGGACCTGTGCTTGGGTACTCTATCATAGTACAGTTGCCATGGTTATACCATGCACGGTATAGTATTATTCACATTGGTGCTAGCAAGATACCATGGTACTGCTGTACTAGGGTACTATACAATGTTACAGTTGGTATACTACCATGATAGTGATACTACCACTGTAAATTGTTACTCACAATGGTGCTACCATGGTACCATGGAACTGTACTACGGTACTCTATACCAGAGATGCCATGGGTGCGTGGAAAGCTCCACTATTTTAAATCTACATCAGTCGCAACACACAGACCACAACACGATGATTAAGAAACTACGATGAGATATAAGCATGAAATCTTATTTTAGGAACGCCCTTTGATATTCTCCGCTAATGGTGATAAAACAATAAACGCTCTATATGATAGGCGATATCCCACCTCTTTTGGTAATCGATATCTGACCACCAAAACCTCCATGAATATGATCGATCTCACTATAGACTTTCGGTCACATGTAGACCCACTCCCGGCCCTTTTTGGAATTTGTGCGGTTATGACAGGGGGGGGGGGGGTGGTGAACAAATTTCTTCCGGCACATATGCCGGGGTGGGTGGGTGGTCAAAGCCACCAACAAGCAATTTTTCCGCAACTAACAAAACATGTCCTGCTTGTTTTTTTAGTGTTTTGGCAATGAGTTGGGCTTCAAAACCACTTTGAATCAGTTTGAATGAGAGAAATAATGTAATTCTAACTGGTAAACTGACTGCAGGCAGTTATAGTGTTGTATTTTGTTGCAAATTTTGAAATCCAAGATGGCCGCTGGCAGCCATGTTTTTTTGGCCGAATGACCTCAAAATGACTCATTCCTATTTACATGTTAACATCCATGATAAATAATATGTACAGAAATTCATATACAGCTGTTTACAGTGAATTCCCCCCCCCCCGCAAATCTCTGTGTTTTAGTGTTAAAAGGGGGGGGGGGGGGGTGTCAAAAAATGGTCAGAAAAAACTGCCGAAAAGGGAACAAAATTTGGCGGTGGGGGTGGGTGGGTACAAAAAATGATCGAAAGGGGAAAAATGCCATACGTGCCTGAATGTTTTTTCCGACCCCCCCCCCCCCCCTGGTTGTGATATTGATTATTTATTAAAGATACGGATGGCATTCATACATCCATTAACACCACCATAAACAGAAATAATATTAAAATATATATATAGACAACTTAACCAATCATCGCATAAATAGCATGTTATTGTCAAGATCGTACGCCTTGTTAGTAAACGCAAGCCACATTATATGACACGGGTGAATATATGTGGAAAGCTCCATTTTTTAAATCGACATCAGTCGCAACGCACAGACCACAAAAGGTAATTAAGAAAACTACGATTAGATATAAGCATGAATTCTTATTTTAGAAACGCCCTTTAATATTCTCCGCTAATGGTGATAACATAAGAAACGCTCTTTATGATAGGCGATATCACTACCTCTTTTCAAATTTGATATCTGACCATCAAAACTATGGGAAGCCAAATTGACATTTAATAAATAATTTAGCTTAAGTGCAATAATGAATATCTAGTTGCGCTTAAGCACAATAAGAATATTTCTTATTGCGCTTAAGCGCAACAAGAATATTCCTTATTGTGCTTAAGCAGCACAATTAGAGATTCCTTATTGCGCTTAAGCACAATAAGATATTCCTTATTGCGCTCAAGCGCAATTAGATATTCCTTATTGCGCTTAAGTGCAATAACATCTCTTATTGTGCTTAAGCACAATTACATCATTATTGCGCTTAAGCGTAATTAATATATCCCTCATGAGATCACCCCTCTGCAAATAGAAGAATCTGAATAGGCCTACATGTGGACAGTCACCAATAAACTCCAATCATCCCACTATGGACTACACCATTTGAATTACAGGGAGCTTATGTATTGTAGCTAATTGCGGGCGGCGTTGGCGGTGGGTATGCTGTTAAATATTCACCTCCGTCAAAAACCGCCATAAACAGAAAGAATAGTAAAATATAGACTGATTTTGTTCTTATACCAATCAGAAATATGGCATAAACAGTATGTTATTGTCAATTTGTCACCCTTTGTTATGTAAACAAAGCAAAAAACGTTACGTTACCTGGCTTTTGTTTAGATCCGGATATGGTAAACATAAAGAACGTTATTTGTTACTGTTTTCCTGATATGGAAATAATAAAGAGCGTTTATATAATTTGTGTGTGATTAACCAATATAAAAAAGCGCTGTGTTATGTAAACAGAAGCACAACTTCTGTAACACGAGCAGGCTCTTGTTTATGTGCACCATAATATACTATTTACGCGCTGATTATGTTTGGCATATGAACAAAACCATATATATTTTAATATTCCTTCTGTTGATGGCGATTTGAACAAATATGAATATTTTTGCAACGAACGCCGCCCGTGCCTTTAAGCGCAATACGGAAGATTTTGTTTATTGCACTTAAGTGCAGTTAGCTCTTATTGCACTTAAGCGCAATAAGTATATTCCTTATAGGCCTAGTACTTAAGCACAATAAGAATATTCCTTATTGCCCTTAAGCGCAATTAGAGATTCCTTATTGCGCTTAATCACAATAAGATTTTCCTTATTGAGCTTAAAAGCACAATAAGATATTCCTTATTGTGCTTAAGCGCAAACACATATTTGCTTTATTGCGCTTAAAGGGACACTTTGATTATTGCGACATAACCAAGATGCGGGCCCCGTTGGTTCAGAGTGCCCGGATGAAGATAATTAATCGAGTGTGCTTCTCACAGTACGAGCTAACTGCATGGCCTCCTATAGCCTGATACCGGAGTACGATGTGTATGTCTCTTTGGAAAGCAGACGAAATTCCTAAACGATGTACATCTGTTAGGAATTTCGTCGGTTTTCTAAGACAGGCTATTTGGCCATGCGTTTGTCACAACAGACCTGTTTCTTACGTGCATGCATAATTCGTGTTTATTGATAGTAATGATGAAAAGAGTAACGGCTTGTATTAATCGAATAATATAAATGAAGTTAGTTTGCCGCGTATCGTAATCAGAATGGACTTTATTTTACCTATAGACCATTTTACAGATAACCATTTTGACTGTTGCATTGTGGGCCAGAAAGTATCCAAACAAAGCCACGTGCTTTACGGTCGCATGCATTTACTATGGGGCATTTAGGGTGGGTCTATAAAACTAATTATAACTTTGGTATCTGTCATAGTTTACGCGAGAAATTTTAAACATATATCAGGGACATGTACCCCTTCTAGAATGTTCAAAAACATTTCCAGTTGCTTGTCGTATTTTAATTGATTTTATGCGATGAAATAATGCGAAAATTTAGAAAATTGCACTAATTTCTCAATACTTTGCGGTTTTAGTAAACGCCTGATAAAAGTATTTCTATTGGGAATTTTTACACCAAATTTTTAGAGAATATAGAGTAAACACAGTACTATCGGAATATCGTAAAGGAGTTCTGTGCATTTGGGATTGATTAACCCTCAGACTGCCGAAGCTGTCGTCAATAAATTCGCCTTTTCGTGTTCGACGAAAATGAAACTTGTCTGTTTAAAGGTCCCATTTTCGTGTCGAATGGTGAATTTGGCTGTAACAACACCCGTGATGTTTTACTTCAACGTTCAAAAGAGGAAGTTTGAACACATTTTGTATTGTTTTTTTTGTTAGCCTAGAACAATATCCAATGATTGCGTCCATTAAAAACCGCCGGTGCACGATAAAGAGCGTTTTCATTTACAATCGTTTTTACTCGTTTTCAAAACTGATGTATATTGTTTTGTGAATGCTCATTGGTCACGCTATTTATTTTACGTATTTTTTTCTGTTGTATTTGAACATTTGTTACACAGGCTTCGCGATTATTAACTTCAACTGATAAGCGCCGACTGCGCAACGTATGCGCTCAACAGTTTGTCTCAAATAAATTGTTATAAAAACACAGGTTTATGGCCGCGGACATAAGCCGATTAAGTGAGATGTAATCTATCCATGAACTTGACAACTGGAGATTATATCACCATTCGACACGAAAATGGGACCTTTAAACAGACAAGTTTCATTTTCGTCGAACACGAAAAAAACGAATTTATTGACGGCAGCTTCGGCAGTCTGAGGGTTAATCAATCCCAAATGCACAGAACTCCTTTGCGATATTCCGATAGTACTGTGTTTACTCTATATTCTCTGAAAATTTGGTGTAAAAATTCCCAATAGAACGACTTTTATCAGGCGTTTACTAAAACCGCAAACTTATTCCCTTCCCTATATATTCCTTATTTTCAAAAATGTCGCTTTCGGCTGACTTGACGGCATGGGTGTGTGGCCCGCCCCAAATACCACATAGAAACACTCCGACCTCCACCCATCACCCCCCCCCCCCCCAGTAGCACCACCCCGAGTGGTGAAAATTGGGTATGGACCATTTTCGAGAATGGTAAGGATTTCGACCGATTTGACGGAATGTGTGGGTGGCCCGCCCTAAATACCACCTAAAAACACCCCGAGCCACCACGTATCACCCCGGGTGGTGGGCCTACCTCCCAACCCAAACATATAATAGCTTACTATATAGAGACTGGGACTCATATAATATATAATATATAAGTCCCAGCTACATGTAGCTAGAAATGTGAACAGCAGACATCCTGAGATACAAACAATATATATTATTGATTGTTTGATTTTCCAACCAGTATTTAGTGGGGGAATGTGTTGTTTTTAGACCAACAGCAGTATATTCTTCTACTTTTGGTCCAAAGTTTGGTCGGAATGGCTATCGGTTGAACAATTTAGGTTTAGAGGGTGTCAGGTTGGACATTTCATTTGGAAATGTTTGAGGTACCATTTGGAAAGTTCAACTGGGAGGGGGGGGGTGCAAAGTAGTATTTCGAGAACACTTGACTTTGGGTCTGGTTCAAGGTACGTACATTTGGAAATGTCAAGGTGGACAAACCCAAGTTTCCCAACCACCCACCAATGGGGACCATCTACATGTAGCCACCTCCCCGATTATAAGGTATAAGAACACATTGGCTACATGGATGCGACTAGAGATCTCCATTGTGGGGGGGTCTCCAACGATAACTTACTATTATTATCACAGCTCTCAGTTAGTGGCCAAGACATAAATGCTATACGTGTAAGCATTCTCTCCAGTCAATTATTTACCAGATCGACATACTTCTAAGTTAGGAATGAAATAGACACGACAAGAGAAAAATGTAATCCTGTCCATTTTGGTCAATACATGTAGGCGATCACTACCATAAATATGGTAATATAAATTTTTGCCTCAAGGCGACATATAATATTTCCGAATGCCATGCTACATGTAACTAAATATGAAATGTTCCAGATACCATAAAATCTCTTACAGGTACCGGTACTTAATCAGATCAGAGGGTCCCCATATAATCACATTCCAACAACAACATTTTTTGAAATGACGCTTCAGTTTCAGAATCTAATAATTGCCCAAAAATAATGAAAAACACCATCAACTATAGTATAAAATTGCACAAAACCTGTTATTTATCACCATTTTGTTCAATGAAATTTTACCGGTTTGTCAAATATCTGACACAAAAAGCCACTTGATTTTAGAGTTTAATATCCATCTTTGCCCGCAATTTGGTCAATGAAATTCTTCTCGTTGACTGTCTATTGGGCCACTATAATTAAAATAATAGATTTATAACATCGATATCTGATCACTCTGAGCTGTCGTGGGTGGGTTCCTCGACTCGAATATTTTTTACCCCCGAAGTCAAGGAAATAGTAATTTGCGACCGTTAATTCGGATTGAGTACCTTTACCGGTAATATCTAACAGCAACCATATCTCAACCCCACTACAATCTGGGACTAATATATGTTATACATGTATTAGTCCCAGCTACAATCAGTGAACCTGATGAATAATTTTAACAGCATCTGAAAATGAAAGAAACATCCCGCACCTTGTCTACGATATAATGAAAGCCATAATTGTAAATCAATCAGCTCTGCGTGTACCGGTATACATGTATATGTACACATATTGGACCCACATGAATTGCTATATTCTCCATATTAATTTAAAACGAGCGCACCACTTTAACAAACTCATTATTGAGTATTATATCAATAGCGATGTGTTTGTTAAAGTGGCAAGGTCATTTTAGATTTATACTCCTTTTAACATCAGTAGGCCTACACAATCATTCGTTGCATAACTTTCATTAAATTTTCCTAGTACTGAATATAAACAGTACTGGTACAATAACACTAGCAGTACTTGAACCAACCATACTGTAGGTGTCTGGCCTGTTTATTACCTTTTTAATTTGTTGATAGTTCATTCAGACAACATCCTCTAAGTTGCCTAATAATAGAGACAAACTAATAATAGTGATGGTGGGATTTTTTAGCTAAAATTAATAATAGTAACCACAGCAATTTCACTCTATGTCTATTAGTGATCTGATCATGGGAAGTGTTCTCCAAATATAATAACAGTGTTGACACTATCATATTATTGACACTATTATTGCACATGAGAGTACCGTTACTAGTACATGTAGATGCTAATATGAGTAAGTCATTATCAAGTCTGGCTCTTCTTGAATTCAACTATCATAGTGATATTCAACTACATGTATTATAGCTTAATTGTACTACCATACACAATGTATACTGGTACGGTATATACGTAAACTCCAGGTTTTCTCTGTTTTTACTAAAACTTCATGGAATCATCTCACTTCGTAATGCACAACCACATTAAAATGTACATGTATATAACACTATAATTTTAAAAGATAAAATGAGAAGGCATCAGATTCCAATATAAAAAGAATTCTACAGCTTATTGCAGGAGACCTGTTTATTTCATAATGGCAGAAGTACATATGTGCATGTATGATATTTGAATGACATTTTAATAACTTCTCACCAAGATGATTTCAAAATTCTAACTACTAGTACAAGTAAATCAGTTAAATAATCAAAAATGCCAGCACCGATATATATACTGTACTACATGTAGTAGGTACCGTACATGAGATATTGTCACCACTTCATAATAGTTGAATATATATGGTACATGTACCGGTACAATGGAATTCAAGTTGTGTCAGACCTGTTGTTTGGCATAACCAATGTACCAGTAAGTGACTTTGGTGATCACTGTTAGTCATTGATTTTGATAACATAAGTTCATGATTTTTACAAAATAATTTTAATGAATCAAAACCATGTGCAGCCGCATGTGTAACATGTAACTGTCTTTGTCCATTAGTCATTATCCAAGTCTGGTTTAGTCTTGATCTAATGATCAAAGGCGGAATGTTACTAGTATGTACCGGTAACTTATTATCATTATCCGATTTTTAGTTGTACCCACCGAAAGCGACTTATCGTCGACTGACAATTATTTACCGTCCGACAACTATTTATCAGCCCGGAAACCAAGCCTGAGTTTAGTGTGCCTGTCATTTGCAGAATGATGTCCCCAGAGGGTGAATTTAGTGACGCTATTCCGCATATATAGCGGGCTAGTATCACTAAATTCACCCTCTGGGGATCTCATTCTGCTTCAGCCTAATCTTCTCTGAAAAGTTTCTTTATTATCAAATTGCTGTAGAAACTTCTTCACATAAATTCTATTTCATTTTTAGTTTAGTTTCTCTGTATCCCAAATTGGCAGACGACACATTGCATAATCAAGGTTCCCAATGGGTATACATCACCAATATTCACCATTTGGGAACTTCAATCTGAGTCTATGCATGTCTCCCATAGCAGATGAGGCCATGCAGAATGAGGTCCCCAGAGGGTGAATTTGGTGATGCTAGTCCGCTATGCGGGATAGCGTCACTTAATTCACTCTCTGGGGACCTCATTCTGCAAATGACAGGCATACTGAACTCAGGCTTGCCGGAAAACCTGCGTGGATATATGGGATCGGAACATGTCTGAACGGGGTATACGTTCACTGCACACGTTTCGCGATGTGTCATATTTTTTCGTCTCTCGACATGGAAGTAGGATGAGGGCTTTACCTGTTTACTAGTGTGTCTATTATCCCAAGGTTGGCTTTAAAGTCCGAAGTTTTGGTTTCGTTTACTATATATATTGTTTCCATTCTAAAACCATTAAGGGGAGAAAAGAATGCCTAAAGTGTTCAGTGTTTGCGAAATAAGGATGGAACTTATATCAGGGAATCTTAGATTATATCACTTTGAAGATTCTTATTTCAATGAATGCATGTGGTAATGTGTAACTGTACAACATTACAGGTCATTACTTTTTGAGTGATGAAAAGTAATTTGTAATGGGCCATCCTTTAGTACGTATAAACTTATGAATATAGTTTTCATTAATTTCGATGGGGTTCGGAAAATTTGTATAACAGTTATCAAGGCCAATACACAGTTGCATCCTATGGTTATAATACTTAATTGCATGACCTACAAGCGTAATTCAATTAAAAGATAATTGTTCGAAATGATAATTGATAAAAATTTGTATTACCATAATTGCCAAACATAATGTGTCGCGTGTACTGCCATACTAGTTGTATAATTCGGTATTAAATCAACGTTCAAGAACGTATCCATGCAGAGTGTCTTGGTTATGGGGTGGAAGTATCAATCTTCTAATTTAATTCAACATTGTATCGGCTCCAATAAGACGACCACATTTCAAACTATGGCAAATTCTTTATATCCTCGCCTTGAAGTAATATGCTATGAATACAGGAACTCAACGTGAATACATTTCAGTCTGTATGTGGACCAGTTGGGGAGGCTCCATGAGCAGTTTAAGTAAAATCAACTAAGTTTGTACAAAATCAGACTTATGCATCTATACACGTATTATAAATATAATCCAGTCAACGTAGAGTTTGACCTAGATAACATTTATACAGAACTGATTATATCATTTTTAGAATCAGTTCACAATTCCGATCAACATATCAAAACTCCTCTACGAGATCGGTGCGCGAGGTTTCACAATCGAACATATATTTTGGGGGTTCCCAATTTCGGCAAATTCAGCGATTATCGTTATCAGAATCAGAATCAGAATAGTTTATTTTCATGACAAATCATATATAGTATCTAGTACATAAAAAAGTAAATATAACAAAAATAGACAAGTCGTGTGGAGGCGACATGACCTATCGGGTCGTCTTCCTGTCGCCACCCTAAAATTAAAGATATTGTTATTGATTCTTTTGATAATAATAAATCCGGTCATGACACGTGAGAGCTGGTTACATCATCGTTTATCCATTTGTTCAGGATTAAGTTAAGTCGTTATGACACAAATTATTTATTAAATATTTCGTCTAGATTAGAAATTTTCAGTTTACTACAGCATTCAATTTATTTAGTGGTGCAAGTGGACTGTTTGATATTTCGTTTAGATCATCGAACTTTTTCCATAAGTGAATTCTTTGATTAAATATGCAAGATAGTATTAAAATGTTATACTGAAAGTCCACATGCACATATATCATTAGCATAACAAGTATATATATATTGTATATTTCAATGTATTAGTAAATATATAAAATCAATATATATTTTCCATATATATATTTCCACCGTAATATCACTGAACTAGGCACCTGCCAGAACGTGAGATGTGAATGAGGACAACAGTAATAGGTTATTGAATTTAAATAAGATGAGAGTTAATAAGAAATCAAAAATCTGAAATCATATCGCAAATAAGTGAGGTACGACTTATCAGTATTGACGTATTCTTTTTTCCGTTTAGTACCAAAATACAGAGTGAGCTGTGTTAATGTTTAGCAATCTGGACAAAATCTGTTTGTGCATTTAACAGTTAGTGAATAATTCCCAATAATTGTCTTAGAAATGTGGTTCACAAAGGCCGACTTAGGTCGAATATTTTGGGTAGCCTTATTAAGATTATTCCAGATTTTCGGAAAAACATGGAGAGGTAATTTTTCTGTGAATTTAATTCGTGATTTTGTTTCTCGAATTTTGCCTGTTGATCTGGTATTCATACTCGGGTGTATGTATATGCTAAAGCTGTTATTAAATGACTTGGTGAGGTTGGTATTCATCCAGTTGTGCATATAAAGGCATACCCGTTGCATGTAAAGGTCTTGTAATTTCAAGATGTTGTTAGTTTGAAATAAAGGTTCAGTGTGGCTATTGTAGCGGTTTTTGTTAATGGCTCGGATAGCTTTTTTCTGTAAAACAACAACTTGGTTGTAGGTACCGGCATTGCCCCATAGCTCAATTCCATAGAGAATATGGGAGTGTACTAGATACAGCATACGGAGACAGTCAAACGGAAGGAAATTTTTTACTCGATTTATAGCATATAAGGAGTTACTAATTTTTGCACAAATAACTTTCACGTGATGTTCGAATGACAGGTGTTCATCAATGTGTATTCCAAGAAACTTAAATGATTTCTCCTGACAGTCTACTCCAATTCTTATAATTTGCTCTCCATTTATAGTTAGTGTGTGATTTCCAACTATATATGGGCCATTTTAGGTTGTATCAGCATATATTTGTTTTTTTTTTAGTGTTTAGTGATAGCCTATTTGTTCGACACCATTTACTTAGTTTTTCAAGTTCATTGTTAAAGTTATCATACAAATAATCAAGGTTATGGTTTGAGGAGTACACAGTGGTGTCATCTGCAAAAGATAACAATGACAAGGCAGTAGATTTGTGCATATCGTTTACATAAATCAAAAAGAGAATCGGCCCAGCCACAGATCCATGTGGGACTCCACATGTAATGGGAAGTTTAGATGAAACCCTACCTTCTAGATCCACATATTGCAATCTATTATTCAAATAATTTCTAAACCAATGATTGGCTTTGCCTCTTATTCCATAGGTTTCAAGTTTTTTTAATAGAATTTTGCGGTTTATTGTATCAAAAGCTTTGGAGAAGTCGATAAAAGCAGAGAGTGTACAATCTTTTGTTTTCTTATCATTATTTAGACCCAGGTCGTTAATATAACTTCAGTATCGGGTGAATTGTGGAGTGCTCTTTACGAAATCCATATTGATTGTGATAGAGGGCATCATGCTTGTTAATAAATTCGACAAGTTTTAAACAGACAATTTTTTCTAAGATTTTTGAAAATGTAGGAAGAATACTAATAGGGCGATAATTTTCTAACAGTTTTGGATCTCCATATTTAAATAAAGGGATGACCCGTGCTATCTTCATGTTGTCAGGAATAATTCCAGTTTCCATAGAAAGATTAATAATATAGCTTAGAGGTTGGGAAATTTCATTGATGACACTCTTCATTAGTGAAGAAGTAAGACCATCACAGTCTGTGCTATGTTTTACTTTACAAGAAGAGACGATTCTTTGTAATTCTTCTGGTGTAGTAGGGCGGGAAAAAGTGTTTCATTACATGGTGTAGGTAAGAATGAAGAAAAATGTTCCCTTGTACTTTGTATTTTTTCAGATTCAATGGCTCCAATGTTAGAAAAATAGTTATTAAATGCTTCTGCAGCATCTTTACGATCTGATCTGTCAATGCCATCTATATTAAATGACAAAGGATATTCCATTTTTTTAGAACTCTTTTGGATTATCTCTGAAATTAGTTTCCATGTGTTTTTCATGTCAAATTTGTATTCATTAATCATATGTTTATAATGAAAGGTTTTACTTGCTCGTTTAATTCTATTAAAGCATTTACAAAATTCTTTATATTTAGTTACATTCACTTCACATGGTTCCTTTAATTTTATATGAAAGAGCTTAGCTTTATGTTCTGAAGATTTAATAAGTCCTTTGGTAATCCATGGTTTCTATTTAATAGATTTTGTTCTTAGCTTTTTTTTTTAGCGGAAAAGCTATTTCAAAGGCGTTCAAGTAGATTTCCATGAATGAATTATATGATTCATGTGGGCAGCTTTGGCCAACAACATTATTATAATTCGCGGATACTAACAGTCTTTTAAAACAAGATATATTTTCATCACTAAATATACGATGGTATTGTATCTTGGGTCTCTTTTCATGATATTTCACTTTTTGTTTACTCTTGAAACAGAGAAAAGAACCGAAGTGGTCCGCTAAGTCAGTCAGTACTATGCCAGTTTCATAATCAACTGAGTGATCATTAATCAAGATTTGATCGATCAGAGTAGCAGTAAATTCTGTAACTCTAGTTGGTTTAGTTATTGTTGGTAAGAAACTAGAAGCAAAGATATAATTGATAAAATTATTCGTTTTTTCATGTCTACCATACTTTAATAAGTCAATGTTGAAATCACCCATTAAAATTGTTTTTTTATGATCATTATCAAACTGAACCATTTTTTCATTCATAAGTTTAATGAATTTGTCCAAGTCTGCCTTTGGTGTTGTGTTTGGCCTATAAATAGTTCCAACAATATATGTTTTGTTTTTATTAGTTACAACTTCAACAAACAATGATTCAAATACATGTGGAATGAATGTCGATAAATCATCTCGAATTTTATAGGATAGGTCGTTCCGAATGAAAATCGCTACACCGCCATGACAGTCGTCTCCATCAGGGCGACATCTTTTAATCAGGGGATGGTAACCATTTAGAGGGAAATCAATAATATCAGGTGATCTGAAGATTTCAGTTACCCCAATAACACCAAGTTTTGATTTGTTATTCTGCATTTCATATATTAATGTGTTAAAGTCATCCCAGTGAGAATTGAGGCTTTGACAATTTAAATGGAATACTGATAAACAATCATTGTTAGTATCTATATTGTCATGAAACCTTTTTGGAGTAAAGTATTGGCAATCAGGTATTTGTAGGATTGTTTCATCGTTATGTTCACTTATATCCAGGGCATCGGGGCCAGCAATTATGTTTTTCAAGTCAAATTCTTGATCCTCTTCAAGTTGGTCGAGTGCCGCAGTGCTATTGGTAAATGTTTCAGCCATAATCAATTATAATACCGTTATAAACCATCAATTTGAAATATTTAAAGTATATTAATCTTGTAGACTGAATATATATAGGAAGGTGAAGTTTAAAACTTATTTTGTTCTGGCTCTCACATGTCATGTACTTACAACGGGTGATCTGAGCACGAGAACATGAAGAAGCTTGATGTGGTAGGATAGGGTATCGGGCGTATTTCGTGACAGTTTGGGAGAAAACCTGGTCGCAAATAATTACTCTTGCCACATGGATCATCAGCCATGGACTATCATCGTGCTCAAAATCAAAATGGCGTCCAAAATGGACAAAATCGAATACAATTAAAGGCACGCGCGGCCTTAATTGTCGAAAATATTCATATTTGTTCCAAACACCGTAAACAGAACAACATTAAAGCGCATACAGTTCCGTTCATATATACCATGACCATCGCGTAAACAACATGTTATCATAAAGACCTACTATATTTTACCTAAGCAATAGCCTGATTGTGTTACAGAAGACAGCACAATGCTACTGGCTAATCACACACAAATGGCATAAACCCTCTTTATTAGTTCCATATCAGGTATTCACCAACAAAGAACGCTCTTTATGTATACCATCATAATATATTTACACACCCCTAATATCTCTTCCGATTTCCCCATAGCGTTACGGTAGACACACCCCCTTATTCATTGCGTTCATAAACCTATGAACGTAACGTGACGTCACTTCCAATGTCGTTCATAGGTTTATGAACACATTGGTCCCGGAAATCACCGGGGATTGTCGGACATTACCGACTGCTTGAGTATCTAGTCAGCCAATACGCCAAGGATTTGATAGCAAACAATATGTAATCGAGGTTCGAAAGATCACGATTGGATGGCTAGTGGTATCTAATCGCGAGCACGGGTGGCACGAGATGTTCGATTGACTATCATAATGTTGGTTATCATATAATCCCATATCCCATACTATGTCACATATAGCGAATTATCGAAATATGAAATACAACGAAAAAGCGAAATATGAAAATACAGCGTAATAGTATGAAAAAGCGAAATAGGAAAATACAACGAATAGCGAAATAGGGCGAAATATAGAAATAGGAAATTATTTTTATAAACGAAATAACGGAGATATTTGAAAAAGTGTTTTTGACGAAATAACGGACATATTTGGAGAAGTGTTTTAAAGAGCGTAAGTATATAAATATAAATAATAAACGGCGGATTCAACGTGGTCATGGGTTTTGACCGCGATAAAAAATCAGCAAACTCCGCATGAACCCCTTCAGTTTGCTGAATTTTTCTCGCGGTCAAAATCCCATGACCACATTGAAACCGCCGTTCATTTCTTATATATTTACATACACCTGATATCTCTTCCGATTTCCCCATAGCGTTACGGTAGACACGCCCCCTTATTCATTGCGTTCATAAACCTATGAACGTAACGTGACGTCACTTTCAATGTCGTTCATAGGTTTATGAACACATTGGTCCCGGAAATCACCGGGGATTGTCGGACATTACCGACTGCTTGAGTATCTAGTCAGCCAATAATTTGATAGCAAACAATATGTAATCGATGTTCACGATTGGATGGTTAGTGGCATCTAATCGCGAGCACGGGACGTTCGATTGACTATCAGAATGTTGGTTATCATATAATCCCATATCCCATAATATGTCAAATATAGCGAATTAATCGAAATATGAAATACAACGAAAAAGCGAAATATGAAAATACAGCGAAATAGCACGAAAAATCGAAATAGGAAAATACAGCGAAATAGCGAAATAGGGAGAAATATAGAGCGAAATATAGAAATAGGAAATTATTTTTATAAACGAAATAACGGAGATATTTGAAAAGTTTTTTTGACGAAATAACAGACATATTTGGAGAAGTGTTTTAAAGAGCGTAAGTATATAAATATAAATAATAAACGGCGGATTCAACGTGGTCATGGGTTTTGACCGCGATAAAAATCAACAAACTCCGCATGAACCCCTTCGGGGTTCATGCAGTTTGCTGAATTTTTCTCGCGGTCAAAATCCCATGACCACATTCAAACAGCCGTTCATTTCTTATATATAAACACACACCAGAAAAGTAACTTTTTGTGCTTTTGTTTACATAACAAATGGTAAAACATATGACAATATCATACTGTTTATGCGACATTTCTTATTTATATACGGACAAAGTCTATCTACATTTTGATGTTCTTTCTATTTGTGGCGGTTTTTGACGTGTGGAGATATTTTCACAGGATACCCACCGCCAAGGCCAACCGTGTCTTTAAAGACGTAAATCATTGGATTTGACTTGCGTTGCAGTGACCTATAAATATGTCAGATGGATATGTTTTAATGATCTGTATAACTTTAATGTTATTTAACAGGAGACTTGTATGTTACCAATACGTACTGTCACCCCCATGTGGTTATGCAATAAGTTGCTTTCGTCGCGAACTGGTATACAATATATATATATATATATATATATATAGTTGGGTTGAAATAAATGGTAACACCTTTAAGACCTATTGTATATTTTTTTCTCACGAGCTTTCGTCTAACATAGACTTTATCAAGTGACAGACAAACGAGAAATGAGACAAGAAACGTTAAAGCTACATGAAGCGTTGATGATGACGTGATGACGTTGTATCCCAGGTAAACAAGTTGATGGTTACCAAATTCTAGTAGATATAAATTAGGACCTAGTGTATAGGTACAATTGAAAGGTATATAGCTGCATGTTAGTTGCAATAAGATATCACAATAAGACTACAAAATTAACAATGTTCACCCTAACCTAAAGTTTACCATGGAAAAGTCTACAGAGACTATCAGCTTCTTGGATGTCAGAGTTTTCAAAACTGATGGGAAATTAGAAACTGCTGTTTATAGGAAACCAACTGACAAATATAATTACTTACATTCTACAAGTTTTCATCCGGATCATACTAAGAGATATGTTATATATAGTCAGGCCTTACGTTACCATCGAATCAACTCGGATCCGAACATTCGCACACAACAAATCTCCAAATTAAAATCGGAATTCGTGAAACTCGGGTATGAAAAGCGAACTGTGGAGAAGCAGACAACTAAGGCGCTTTCCAAGGACCGTACGGATTTGTTAGCTTATAAATGTTCTGACGTTAAAGAACGCGTTCCGCTTGTTGTTACACATCACCCCACAACTAAACTAATGAGACTCATTCTGGTTCAGTCCCAGCATATTCTGGACGGCGATGATCTACTTCAGAACATATTCAAGGAGAGGCCGTTACTGGCGACTAGGCAACCACCTAACTTACGACAGATGCTTGTTTCTAGCCAATGTCGGTCGTCTAATTTTTCTATCGGAACCAAACCGTGTAACACTCCAAGGTGTGGCACATGCCAACTAGTATCTTCGGATACTATTAGTTCTAAAGACGGATATCCGATCATTCCGAAGGGTCTATTCACCTGTCGAAGCACATGTGTGGTATACATCTTAACTTGCGCACGATGCCCGGATGTTCACTACATAGGAGAGACTGGACAGCCGTTATGTAGACGAATCACTGGCCACCGACAGAATATCAACAACCACGACGATTTGCCTGTTGCGAACCATTTCTGCCTTCCGCGCCATTCTGTTAAGGACATTCGTGTCCAAGTGATACAGGGAGGACTATCGGACCTTCACAGTCGCAGGATTACAGAGCAAAAATACATTTCAATGCTTGACAGTTTCAATTCCGGTATCAATAGAGATGCTGGATTCATGTCCGCGTGGTTGTAGTCTTATTGTGATATCTTATTGCAACTAACATGCAGCTATATACCTTTCAATTGTACCTATACACTAGGTCCTAATTTATATCTACTAGAATTTGGTAACCATCAACTTGTTTACCTGGGATACAACGTCATCACGTCATCATCAACGCTTCATGTAGCTTTAACGTTTCTTGTCTCATTTCTCGTTTGTCTGTCACTTGATAAAGTCTATGTTAGACGAAAGCTCGTGAGAAAAAAATATACAATAGGTCTTAAAGGTGTTACCATTTATTTCAACCCAACTATCAATCAGACCTATACGGCTACACTACTTTATATATATATATATATATATATATATATATATATATATATATATAGAGAGAGAGAGAGAGAGAGAGAGAGGGGGAGGGAGGGAGAGAGAGGGAGAGAGAGAGGGAGAGAGAGAGAGAGAGAGAGAGAGAGAGAGAGAGACACACACACACACACACACACACACACACACACACACACACACACACACACACACACACACACACACACACACACACACACACACACACACACACACACACACACACACACACACACACACACACACAGAAAGTAGCTTTGATGAGCATCTGCAGAAAATCAAAATGGCCAGTTTCTAGAAAGAAATCAACTGCAATGCTGATGGAATTAACTGAAACAGAGAAGAGAAGGACAGAAAGCCAAACACTAAAAGACCAAGAATGGAAAGCAGGTTACAGACAAAACTAATGGTATCTAATGTGTACACACCTCCACAGAGAAGGACAATTAAATATTTACAAGAAAGTCTTTACAAGTAATCCGCAAGTCGTAAGTCATTATGAAGGCTAGAGCAATGAGTTTTATATGAGAGACGACATTTCTCGTCAACCACCACAGACAAAGATATGCCATAACTGCAATAACTAAAAATAAAGTGAAGCTGCAGAAAAGACACATGCAAATGTCCGTGGTGTAGATTAAAAAAAAAATTCTCAATCTGAATGTCCAAATCTGCAAATTGGCAGGATTGCAGAATTCCTTCTCGATGGTCTCAGTTGACATAAATTATGCCAATAAGACTTAGTGTATTTATGCGTGTCGAGCTCACCAACATTTATTCTTGATGTGAGAGAGCCTACATGTTGGTGATAGACATTACTTTTTACAAGCATGACTTTCTGCAGTATCTAATGTGCCGAGGGTATGATGATGAGGCATGTTGTCTTGGGATATGTGGTTTATGTAAGAATGCTGCTCTGTATCATCATTGATCATCTGACATGTGAAAAAGGAGAAAGTGTGGAACGGATCAAATAGCATCCACGAGAACAGGTAGATCAAAAGAGACTACTGGTATAGTTAAAGTAGAAAACACAGGAATATTGCTGGATATGTAATTTGTAATGTTGTAATTCCCAACTATCCTTTCTTTATCATTACTTCTCTCTGACATCAATATTGATCTCGCTAAGCCTCACATGACACCATATCCGACTACTAAGCGTCCCGTAATGTATTTATTATGTCAGTGGACAAAATCCAACATATCCATTTAATTAATCGTCGCTGTAATTAGGGAATAACGGTGTGGTGTTTTGTGATTTCGGAAAGGTACAGGGCGAACATACTGTGGCAAATTTAGTTAATGGGCAACGGCGGATCCGGAGCCCATTAACGGGTATTTGCCACAGTATATTAGCCCTGTACCTTTCCGAAATCAAAAAATACCACACTGTTATCCCCATTCTAATGCTCTTCGAACTTAAAAACGTTATTTAGACAAACAAATGCCTCGTAATTATCAACGAAATGTGCGGCCATACAAAACACTCAGCCAATTCACGACTTTTCATTTTAAATTTAATGCGCTAGATAAAATATAGTCCCCCAATTAACATCGCTCTTATCGTTAAAAATGCTGATAAAGATGAAAAATTGCCACCTCGAATAGATATAATTTGCACAACAATAGTTTCTGCATGTACCTAATGTCTTTTTTCAGATGTTTACCACTTACAAATTGCGGTTTTTATTTTACCGCGAACTTGAACTTCGAAGTTGAATTGAAACAATAGAAAATTGTTTACTCAATGAGATGTATTTCACGCCGTGCCTGTCGCGGTTTCATGTCAAGACATTTGGTCAAATGATATCGAGACAATGATATTGATGGGATATAACGGTGTGGTGTTTTGTGTTTTCCGAAAGTACATGTATACAGGGCGAATGTACTGACTGTCAAAATTTAATGTCGACAAAAGCGACGCCGCTGGTTTGTTTATATAGCAACGGGCTAGTAACGGAAGTCTGTAGACCTGGCGCCAACTATATACATCTACTCCGTAACGTCGCCGGCATGTACTGTGTAAGGGTGACGTCATAGAGATTGGGCATGGACGAGATTAGGAATTCAGCTGACGGCAATATTGGCGCGCAGGAATATCTAACATTGAAGCGGTGAGCCGGACTATACATTGCGACAGGTTATCGATGAATAACCCCCCGCAAATATGTGATGTTTCCGGGGGTATATTGGCTTCTTAAGTGCAGAATGTAATTTAATTTATTAAGTTAAATGTGTCGTTTATCATGGTCTATGGCTATTAACGTATGTAACGTCACAGTGATGCGCCATGGGCGTTGAACGTCAACGCATTGTGTCAATGGCTAATCACCAGAAGTAGGACAACTTGTTGAGTTTGATAGTTAATTTATGAATCTTTAGAATTCATCAAATATATCGCATGCAGGTTTTGGTACATGGTACTATGTCTTTAAATTCGCAGAAAATGATTTTCAACAGATATCACCTTTCTTGGCGCCAAAGTACACCAAAAATATCCCCGAGGCGCAGCTGCGAGGCGACAGAGTTTTCTGAAAATTGCATATGGGGTCACTGACCTAATATGGGTTCATATACCGTCACTATTTATCGACGCCGATTGTCTAATCGCGAGAGCTGGCATAATAATATGGCAACCCTGCGTGGATATCGTCACAATCAGTCGCGACACCCTTTCATCTCCTGATGAACAGAAAAATGACAAACGAATTGCATTGTCACCCTACTGGCCACTGAATCATACCAGCATACAGATAATAAGCCGAACACATTTTGACAAAATGTTTGAAAATTTGAATTGGAATGTCATCATCACTTGATCGCCCTCATTTGCTGATAAGGTGCTAAGGAGCACACTTAATTTGGCTTCGCCCGAGAGCGATTCGTATTTGATGTATGCGTTAATACCAAGTGCATCCATAATAAAATATTCCATCTCGTTTCTAAATGAATACATGGGCGTGCAATCAATGAATATGTGAGATAAAATGTCGGTCGTGGGAGAACCACAATTCGTACATGATATTTCTGTTAATTCCTATTTGGCTGATCTATTTGCCAATCGTCAGATAAATGGTCTTGTCTTCTGGATGCGATTTACATAGGCGCCAAACATAAGAGATACATAAGACTGTGTGTATTTTATTGAAGAGTGGGAGACTTGCGTCAGAATTTGTTCTTGACGTCCACACATCATCGCGTGATGTTCCCATTCCCATGTTAAAAATTTGTTTCCATGAGTTTTTGTCTGGAAAACTACATAATGTGGCAAATATGTTAAGGTAGTACGAAGTATGTGTATAATGTCACAACAATAGTTATGGAAACACGATGAACCATAATGGAGGAAAACTTGTTTAACAGTTTTGTGATTGTTACACTTGACATTGCACAATGATGATGATAGTGACATTTTATTTTTATGCATGTGTAGAATTCTATTGAATGAATTTCAAGTAAGCCAACAGCAATGTCGTTCCGGGTCCTGGACTCAAATCCCTGTATCACTTTTCTGCAGAATCTATGAGTCCTCTCCAGTTGCATAATTTCATTTTGGGTTAGATTCCATAAAAGTTCCGTACCGAACAATTCTCTTGGCCAGACGACTGATTTATATATGAGTAAAGAACTCAGGGGAGTTAGACCTCCGGCATACAAACCAGAATTCGACAGCATAAGAATAGTGCTTCTCAGTTTATCACACACATGTTCAATAAAATTATTTCTTTGTTTATACTTATCAATTCAACTCAAACAACATCTCTTCTAGCCCATATATAGACTATTCACAATTGTAGGGAATTTCCTCCTTTGAAGACCGGTTTAGTAGTAGTGAAACGAAATATTCATGAAGTTGATAATACATTGAAGAGTAGCATCGCTCCTACATATGACATAGCATATACAGTAATGTCCTAAATAATCGACACCTAAACAACAGCAGAATAAAGGAAAAGTTTTCAGGATTTAGTCGGAAATATGGCTTATTGCCATTCACCGGAAAGCTCTCGGTGAATTCTTTTAAAAATTATTTCTCTAAACAAATTATGAAAGTTATAAATCTAACTCACTGAAATTACATACAACAAAAGTCCGGAGGTGGGGGTCATCAACCATTTGAGTATAATATAGGTGATAAAATATCATTGCTTCTACCGAAGATACTCAATTTATATCAGCCATTGGAACAACTGCAATGTGATATAAATGTTATGAATGCTGGATATCATAAATTAAAGGGAGACTATACACACACCCATCCATTTTATAAGCCTTCTCCTGCTCAATTCAACATACAATATGCAACAAATGAATGAATTTGAGTCAGGGATTGATGCAACATCCACTGATGTACTCTATGAATGATGTAAAACAACATGATAGTAATGAAAATGAGTAAATGGTTTAAGCCTTTTACTCACTTTCATTATAATTATCAGATTATCAGGTTATTTGTATATGTGAGTGTATTTAACTCTCATCCTTAATTCTTTGATTGGATATTTTCTGTTGAGTATAGCAGGAGATGGTCTTACAAAATAAGCACAATCGACGTTGGCACCTCCCACCACATTACATCACCTAACATTACATTTCCTAACGATTCGCTACAATCATCTTTCACCAGTCATCATTCATTCACATTCAACACAGCTGTAAATAAGTTATTTATTGTACCACCTTGTCTAGTATGTAATTTTGTTACAATGTATGCCGAAGAGGGACTCATTAAGTTATGTAACTTGTGCTCCAATCCACTTTGTATTATTACAAATAAAATATGTTTAAAGTTAAAAAGTAAGAAATGGTCCCATAAATGTGTGGATTTAGGTACAGCCTCCCTTTAAGGAAGATCGATTTTTTTATCTCTCACAGTTACCGATGTCCCGTTAGTCACGCTTTTATTACGATTCCGATAATAAATGAGAATTTGTTCGCGCTCACTGATGCAGGCCCATTTGAGTCCGGGCCTCCATAAAATCTGATATAAATAAAAAAATCCCCAGATATAATTCCGCAGATAATTTGTTCCTTAAATGAGAGAAACCAAAGTTTGCAAATCTCTTTAGTTTATAGTTAAATTATTGTGACATTATTCTAGTTACAAAATATAATGTCTTTATTATGATCAGTTAGTGGCGACCATATTTCCACTTACGGTAAGTGGACTGGCATATGTAACAAAAAGATAAATCATGCAAATACTGATTTTCTAATAAGTAGGTAACCGTACACATGTCATGTGACTTTAAAAAACCCAGTCACAACAGTTCATGGCACAATACATGGCAACATACACCCATATAGCATAATGCGCGGACGACGTCTTTACATTTGGGAAATGAACGTAGTTTGTGTGAGTTCTATATTGATGTATATATATATATATATATATATATATATATATATATATATATACCGCTGTGTGGTCGTTGGTCACATTGTGTGAACATCGAAGACCGTTTATTCTGTCCACCGCTTTTAGTCATCTGAGTCAACAAAGTGTGACGTCGGTTCGTGTTATGGTGCGTTTTATTCTATTCGGATATGAACGCATGACCCATGCGCGATTGGCATTTGACCAATCGCCGAACGGGATTTAGTATAACACCCACGGGCTATATATGTAAATATATGGAGTTGTATGGAACTACTCGACAACGTATCTTCTTAAGGGTCGAGTATGATTGTGTTGAGCGTTGTTTTGGATTGCAGCATATAACTACACATCAGGCCGGAGTATTACTATACATGCATGTGCATGGTAAAAATCCGATGAATATTGCAATGGTTCATAAAAAACGCATCGTGACATCTTAGCACTAAAACAATGACCCAGGGGTTGCAGACGTTCAGCAAGTATGCATTTGATTACAGAATATCGTGATTGAGTGTGACTAACTTGAAAGAATAATTGCATATTGGCAGTTCGTGTTTCGCAGAATGTGTGCAGATATATTCTACTCCACGTCCCAGAGCTACACTCATGTATATACGATTATCGTGCTTGGAATCAGCAAAAACCAATGTTCCTTACTCAGTCGATATTCCCATTTCACCCAGGACGCCAAGTGAATTCTCTAATGCATTCCATTGCTGACTGCGTTGGAAATATCTACTCAGAGCCATCAATGGCTATTATTAATTTAAATTATGCGCTAATATTCAGGAAGGTTTCCAATGAAAAGTTATCGATTGTTCATTCGTTAGAAGTAACCGTAGAAACCGGCGAAACAACCCGGCGCAGCGGCCGATACGTTGGAAATGTCCCAAGTTAGCATAAAACGATGACTGATTGCAATTGATTAAAAGTTGCGTGTCGTGGATCTCTTGCGGGCATCCCCAGATATAGCGATCGATCCAATCAGAGCCGCTCCTGACAGGGTGTATTCCAATAGCGATCGATTGTGATCGGGTTTCCAGTGTGCAGCGGCGAGCAGCTGCATGGTGTCACCCTGACATTGCGCATCAGGTCGGCGTTCTATTGCACCTTGCAGACTATCGCGTTCTGATGTATATTTATGATCGTTGTTTCTAAATTTATTGCAACTTGCACGGAATGGTCTTCTAGACGGAGATAAAAGCAACCCGTTTGCAACCCAATACAAATAAGGAAAATTTTTGTCGAAGATTCTGGTCATGTGGTTATTTCTTCTTTGTGTAAGATTACTTGAAGCTCATTCGAGGGGATATATAGTATATACTTACATACAACAAGGGTTGAGCATAATTAGCCGGTCGGTCTGCCTCTGTACTCGTGATGTATATATGAATTGTCTGTGGCGGTTTGAATCCTGATTTTATATTCGCCTTTGTTACACTCCAGTCCAGTTCCGGGCACAGAGTGTAATTTCGTGGGAGAATTTGGATTCAGATTACATATTACACTCCGTACGACGTGGGTCGGTAAACGAACAGACCAGAATCAGTAAACGATCAGACCGTAATCGTTATTTCGTCGTAAAGGTTGTTCCACACCGGGCGCGAGCGATCGATTATAACGGCCGTTTTTTAACGTCCGTAGCAGTTCAAAGCGCGCGATTTTTATGTCCACACCGCAAGTGACTGAATCGCTTCGTCGCGCGCGATAGTCAGGTTATTATTCTGTGTGTACGCTAATTTCAGGGGAGTCAGGTGGCTGCATGGGGGGATACCCCCACCCCATACACTTATTTCGGCCAATTTGGCCGGTTACTTCATGTGACTTTTTCATCTGACGTGTGTGTCGGAATAATGATATGGAGGATTTATGTAAATGTTAGCACAAACTACATTTCCAAGTAACGATGGTTTTGTTGTTTATTTTGAGGATTAATACCGCGTCAGATGAATTCAGCCCAAATATGTTAACAGTTGTCGTGTAAAACATTCGGCAGTAAGTTAGCGTTATTTAGTATTTGTGGATGTCCTTTAACATGGGGAAAATAGACTACTGCGCTTGAACGAGCATGTGAATTGTCGTTTTTAATGTATAGCAACTTTATAATCAATAACAGAGGCATTCTCTGTCAAATAAGGTCGCTCTATTTACGATACCAATTGGGGAACTTTGTAAATTAAATTACGCGTAAACTTAACCTGCTGCAAATAGAAAAGGTGTCGGAATCGGCTAACTCGCCCCATGGGCTAACTCGCCCAATCGGCGCGTGCCAACTCGGAATAAAAGGCCAACTCGGAATAAAAGATGCATACGGGGTGTTATATGGCGTTTGGTCCGTTGTTTCTCAATGAATATTATTGAAATTTGGTGTATATGTCCGGGCTGGGACATGGAATACAACAACGTTTGAATTGTTTTTAAATTTACAAATTTGTTGATTTTATTCATTTTGTTTTCGTTCTGAAACACACTATAAAGTGTATATAATATAATAACGAACACGAGACATACATAATTTATGAACTGTTAACAAAATATATCAAATTCAATACATGACAAAGATGACTCAGTGGAGTTTATAAAGTGAACATAAAAACATTGAGGTAAGAATCTTTTTAAGGAATTCAACTTTATTTAATGATAATAAACACATAAATTAAAATAACAAACATGAGACATACATGATTTATAAACTGTTAACAACAGATATCAAACTCAATACATGACAAAGATGACTCAGTGAAGTTTATAAAGTGAACATAAAAATATTAAGGTAAAAATCTGTTTAAGCATTACTAAACCGTTTAGCACAGTCCACTTCACTCATCCGATCATCACTAAACTTCATATTTATCTTGATATTGATCTATCAGATGAGAGCTATCAAATATTTTTTTAATTTTATAGGAAAAAATGGTCGCCAGCGGCCATATTGCATTTACGTTATATGTTATCGCGTCATGTCGATATCTAGTATTACTTAGAAATTTCACCTTTCCAGATTCATAATTGCTCCATTGACTGTAACAGATGGAATTATTCCCCTCTTCGGATAGAGTGTCACTGAAACTTTATTTTGTCAGACTGTCTGTATAGTCACTGATTATATATGGCAATAATCTGTAATAAGATGTAGCACTATTTTATTTTATATTTACATGCAGTGCTGTTTTTATACAACAATTCTAATCCCCCCTAGATCATCATGTGATCGACCATACATCGCGCGAGGACCTGGTTGAATTAAGGGGGTTTTTTATGGATAACTTCTGTCCTCAAGCTAGATTATACTTATGACATGTAATGGCATGTTTCTAACATGGAGGGTTAGATATGCGTGAGACACCACCACTCTTCAATTCACACCAAGTTATCAGCTGTCATATTCGGATATTAGAACCCATAGCCAAGATATATGGTTTATTTTGTGTATACTAGTAATATTGTTATTTTCAGAACCTTTATATACCAGTACTGTGTATAACAATGTATATACATTAATCCATGTATACATGTATATTGATTCAACGGATTCAGTGGTTTTGTCCATCAGTCTATCAAATTTGCGGGGAAAACATGGCCACAAGCAGTACACCCTGTTAAATTTCGAATTTGAATCAATTGGCGCACCCTGCAGCCAGCTTTTATTGGAGAACTTTTTCTCATGTGGATAGTTTGGGTCACCGCTAGATGTGAGCCATGTTTTGTTCTCAAGCTGTCCTTGTGAAGACATCACTGCCAGCGGTGATCTTGAATTTTACTATTTTTATGGCTAAATAATTTGGTTGATCCTACAGACGACACCCCTTGTCCGATCGTCACCAGATTCCACAATGATCTTCTGGATAACCAGGGGGAGAGTAATCTAATTTTCCCGAATTTCGTTAAAAAACATTACCACAGGCAGCAATTTGGTATCTTACTGTTTGATCCTCTTTTGCGTGACTGAATTGTTTAGCAACTGTACAGTCATATCCCTCATCTGATAGTCACCACACTTTATATTGATCTTCGGGCTGACAACTAGATGGGAGCTATCGAATGCTTTGAATTTTTTTGGAAAACATTGTCGCCAGCAGTCATCTTCTATTTTGGTTTTTATATACATGTATATCTCTTCATTCGGATAGCCAGTATTACGTAGGTACTTCAACTTTCCGCATTCCTGTCATCATTTGAAATATAAAAATTTACCTGATACCATGCACCCTTCAAAATTTGTTTCGTCGTATCTATTTTAATGACCCGTATGGTAATATTGATACAGATATATTTGTCAAACATTTCTTTGTACAATATACAGGTATTTAGTTTGTAACTAAATCTAGAAATATATAATAGTAGCTGGTGGACCCTACTTCGTCCGGGATGTTCCCCTCTGATTTTCGGAGAATTGCGCGATTTAACCTTGAATTGACCATTTTAAAGGTGAACGTCATGTCGGGTCACGATTTGACCCGCCCAAAACACTCCCCGGACAAAAGTCACGACAAAAGTACCCGTCGAAATCCGCCCGGCTTTACCCGATTTGACCTTGAATTGACAATTTTGAATGTCAAGATCAGGTCAGGGTCATAATTTGACCCACCCGAAACACTCCTGGGACAAAAGTAACAGTAGGTATTATATTTCGTTGAAATACTTCGTTTTACCAGATTTGACCTTGAATTGATCTTTTTGAATGTCAAAGTCAGGTCGGGATCAAGATTTGACCCGTCCAAATAGTCCAGAAACATACCTACATCAGCACGTTCGAGAACATGGTCCCACGTGAAATTGGACCCGTCAATATTGCTCCCGGGATCGAAGTAGTCCTACACACAAATTTTTAGTCGGATCGGTCAAGGTCCAGAAACATGCCTATGAGCGAGGTCAAGTTGACACGTTAAATACCAAATCCGAGTCGGATCAGTCGAGCAGTGTTAGAGTCTATAACACATACACACATGCATTCATGCATACACACATACATACATACAGGTGTTCCAAAATGTATAATCGATAGCTACAACAATTCTATGGTAGATAGTTCACGGCCGACCTGATGCATGCATCTTAGTTTTCTTGTGACTAATGTGTAGGGTTTCTACAAACAACGTGTAGCCCTGCTACACAACCATTATTAATTTTTTATCTTAAAGACACGGTTGGCCTTGGCGGTTGGTATCCTGTGAAAATATCTCCACCCGTCAAAAACCGCCACAAATAGAATAACATCAAAATGTAGATAGACTTTGTCCGTATACAAATAAGAAATATCGCATAAACAGTATGTTATTGTCATATGTTTGACCATTTGTTATGTAAACAAAAGCATAAAAAGTTACTTTTCTGGTGTTTGTTTATATTATGATGGTAAACATAAAGAGCGTTCTTTGTTGGTGAATACCTGATATGGAACTAATACAGAGCGTCTATGCCATTTGTGTGTGATTAGCCAGTATCATTGTGCTGTCTTCTGTAACACAATCAGGCTCTTGCTTAGGTAAAATATAGTAGGTCTTTATGATAACATGTTGTTTACACGATGGTCATGGTATATATGAACGGAACTGTATGCGTTTTAATGTTTTTCTGTTTACGGTGTTTGGAACAAATATGAATATTTTCGACAATTAAGGCCGCACGTGCCTTTAAACATATTTTACACAATAAATGGGTCAATTTATACACATGTATACACACTGGTGTGCATAAAATCAACACCTATGCCTTACACATGTTGTGTAAATTCTTACACATATATATCGTAGACAAGAATGTAAAGTTCAGTATTCCGAACTGTTGGTATATAGTATTCATGGCAAATGGAGATTTATATGTTAAAACTTTCATGGCGTACAATGGTACGTAATATTTTGCTCTGTCATGTGTGAGTTTTCGTTTTAAATGAACAAACCATGGTCGTGGCGTGGTCGCACGTGATTAGTATTAACGTATTACAACACTCATATAAACAAGAGTAAGAGCAGTATTCTTCATGAAAGTTTTAACAAATATATCCTCATATATCATTAATACAATACTCACAAGTCGGAATTCTGAACTTACATTCCTTGTCTACAATTTGTTTATTCTCGTCACTCAAAATTACATGGGTATTGAGACAGTAGTAAATTGTATTCCAAAACATATACTTAAACAATATCGTCGTCATGTAGCAGATTATGAAACTGAAGGCACGCAATGAGCACGATCTACAATCTTACACAAGTGTGTGTAATAAAATGTACACATTATGTGTAGAACGGCACTTGGTCAATGTATTTGTATGTAAAACTACACATTGCTATGTGTATTAACCGGGTTTACACATTTGATGTGTAATCGTTTCTACACATTAGTTATAATAGTGCTCCCACCCGATAATACGCGATTATTATTAGTTGATGAATGCATTGTCTCATGTTTACCACAACGCCTTTTGGAATGAACTAGCCTCGTTATATTCTTTATCATTTCCCCTGATTATACCAAAATATAATTCACCAGCCAATGGAGCAGATTATACGGTCCATGATTTTAGTTCTTTACAAGGAATAAACTGAATATAGTAATCTAAGGTGGAATTTCAGTCACGAAAAATAACAAAAATAAATGGTTTAATTATTTGGTCATAGAGACATACAGTCATACAGACACACATGGCATACATGCATACACACATACATACAGTCATACAGACACACACAGAAATACAGACACACATGTGCCATACAGACACCCATGCGTTTTACTTCGATTATTAGCCTCTCGCTAAAGTCCTCCATTATCGCGGCGACAAATCAGTGTGCCGTCATCAAATAGAAAAATAACGGTCGTATAAACACCTATTTGAGAGCCGTCCAATTATCTCGCTGGTTTGCAACAAAGCGACAATTCGACGAAGCATAAAATCACTGCTATAGTCGCCTCGTGGTCAGCGAGTCGGTCGCTTGCGGTGTGGACATAAAAATCGCGCGCTTTGAACTGCTACGGACGTTCGAAAACGGCCGTTATAATCGCTCGCTCGCGCCCGGTGTGGAACAACCTTTATCTGGATTCACATTTTGATTCCGTGATCGGTATCAGAACATTCATAATGTAAACAAAACGAGATTTCACCACCTCGGAGTTTAAAAGCACAATAAAAAACAAGAGGTGTGCACTCGAGTGCTAGCATACCCACACCGTTGCAAATTCAACCCGCATTATCTGTAAACCCAACAAAAAAGATTTTTAACTTTAAAGAAAAATTCGGACTAATTATATTGATATTGTGTCAAAAGAAGCTTGTACAGAAAAAATTATTCAAATTGGTTCATATTTGTTAAAGTTATTAAGTCGGACAGAATTTTAAGTTAAGTCAAAATAAGTCGGAAATGAAGTGTAATATTACGAAAAACAGTCTGAGCCAATCCCCAGCCTCATCATATAGAGAGGGTATTGTGAGAAGCATGTATACCAAAAATTATTGAAATCGGTTCATATTTGTTAAAGTTATTAAGTCGGACAGAAATTTCTAAGTCAAAATAAGTCGAAAATGAGGCGTAACTTAAAAAATAAAAGTCGGACCGAACCGCAATTAGCATCATGCTGAGAGGCAGTCCTAAGGAGATTGCATACACACAAATATTGAAATCGGTTCATAGCTGTTATGAGGTCGGACGGACGGGCGGAAGGGCGGACACACGGAGGGAGAAAGCGTGACGGTCGGACGGACGGACGGACGGACGGACGCAGTCAATCCAGTATACCCCCCATTTTCTTCGAAAGTGGGGGTATAATAAGAATCCGTCCTTTGGATACACCTTTTTGCAGAATATAAACGGTCCATATCAAATGTGTGTTATCGATTGTAAACGGGGAGAATTTTACTGAAATTAGCAAAATAATAATGGTATGGATAGTAACGCTGGGGGAGCACTTCGGTTGATGACGAACTTGAAGCAAATCCTTGTCAATTTCATTGTCACTTTCATCAGGTTCATTTCATAATTCCATCCACAAAATACCGCCCTGTATAGTGTCGATTTCAAATTCGGAAGATAACGTCACCATTGACTGAATTCACGTGAACCTGCAATGATATGTCTTTGTTCGTAATTATATGTTCCTTCTTATTCAAGAAATAGTAGGATTATATTATATCTATGGATGATCAGATACACCTATGTACGTACATAGTCTTATAACAATTTCGTATTAAAATGTTTGTTTCGTTAAATGCAGACGATTTGCACAATAGTCTCTACAGTGCCGAAACACAGACACGGTTTGGTCAACGTGATGTGCATTAGTTGGACAATAATGATTTGCCCATGTAGCTAATGTTGTGTTCTTGTGATCGCACGTGAGCTGCATCTCCCAATCGCACAAACACAAATGTAAAGCTTATTCTAGGATAGCATGATTATATAGTGGAAAAGTCGATTAATTTGATTAAATACCAACATGTACAAGTTCAAGGGGCGTAGCTAGAGGGTTCCCATCATGTACGGGGTGGGGTGCACCTTCAGATTTCCGGCCAACTACACCCACACAATTGAACCAAAATCAAACTCACAGGTTCGCAGAAGTTCATTTGCACCCCTTGGAAATATCCAACTTGACACACCCTAAGATTGGAAAATTACAACATTACTGCTTCGAAAATGAGAACAATTCCAACCTATATATGGTGTTAAATTAATGTTCAACTAATGTTATGTCAGGCATGAAATTTCCAACTGTTGTAAATGTACCGAAGTTCGGGTGAGACACCCCAATCAATCCATGTCGCCACGTCCCTCTACAAATGACAAGTTTCGTGTGTTATAATCGAGAGTCAGAATTGCATGAAAAAAATATTGACATTTTTCACCTCACACCAAACAAATTTAATCTAGGAACCACGTGCTTTACAATGTGCCAATGTTTTGTTTGGAGTCTGAAATTTCAAGAGGAGTGATTGCATGTATTTTATATGTTTAAATATCGAAACTACTATTAACCAACCAGAGCCCAGAATTTTTTTAATTCTCTCCTGCATCTTGGTCCAAAATCCGTTGGAGGGCGCTACCAATCGAATTACTTCACTGTAACCTATATCGCATTTGGTCCGTTGTTTCTCAATGAATATTATTGAAATATGTCCGGGCTGGAACATGGAATACAATAACGTTTGAATTGTTCACAAATTTGTTGATTTTATTCAACTTTTTCGTTCTGAAACACACTGTAAAGTGTATGCGACCGGCTCCAAAATAAAAGGTGTAAGCGGACTTGATGTCGCATTATCTTCTTTGTTTATAAATGGACATGACTCTAAACTATTGTGTTTTGGGGTATTTGAGGTTTTTTGTGAAATAATAATATAGAAAGTGAATACATTTATTTTAAATGATAACTTTATTTAATCATAATAAACACATAAAATATAATAACAAACATGAGACATACATGATTTATAAACTGTTAACAAAAAATATCAAAACAAAATATACATGACAAAGATGACTCAATGAAGTTTATAAAGTGCACATAAAAATATTAAGGTAAGAATCTTTTTAAGGAAGCCGATAAAATTAAATTTTAATTAAATTTAAATTTAAAAGTGGCAATTATTAATTTACTGTTTTAAATATAAAATATTATTGAAATTATTATGTCAATTTTGTTAATTAATTATTAATTTACTTTTTTAAAATATAAACTTTATTATTCATATATATTGTTGTCACCGATTTAGGTTGTCTTTTGTCTATAAAAATAAAATATTCTGTCGATATATAGTTTCATCATTATGCGGTCGAAACATCCACAGTAGTCTTACAAAAATCAACTTTTCTGGTTGTGCATTTTTTATGCATAGAATGCAGCAAAAAGGGAGATAACTTGCCAAATGTCATTAAAACATCGATAAATCTGGTGTATAGATCGAAATTGGGTACAAATTTCGGGATTGAAAAAAGACCACACAATGATGAAACTATATATCGATCGAATATACATGTCTCAAAGTTATCGGTGCGGAAATGCCCTTAACGACAATTTTTTCAATCCCATCATTTTAGAGACAAAAGACAACCTAAATCGGTTGAACAAGGAGAGGTGTGAACAATTAAAGTGCAGGATAACTAGTTGTGACTTAGGCATTTCGATTACACCCTTTTACGACCGGGTAGCATTATATCGCACGTTCCTAACTTGATTTTCACGTGCCACAATGTACATTTTTATATTTCCACAGCCAATATTGCTACTTGTGCTAACAAATATTTATTAAAATGGTCAAATGTCACAGTCAATATATGAGCTGCATTAGATCATCCTGCAAATAGTCCTTGAAAGTCGAAATGTTTGACAGTTCCGCTTGTTTGTTATCTTAACTTTCACTTTAACTATCATAAGTAACCATGAAAAACCCCACACTCTTTTGTTAATGGTAGTCTTTTATATTTTTAAACTATAGATTAACTATATAGTTTACAATGTGCTAGAATTTATCCAAAATACGACAAATTGTATCTTGTTTTAGTGGAAATAAGTCACATGATAGCATGTTCCAGAAAATAACACAATATAACACAGTATAAACAGTATACACCTTATACACAATCATACACCTCTACCAGCCTGAGAACAAAAATTAGAATATCGGAATTGTCCGGTATAAGAGAAGAATCGAACGCATTCTGAGAGGTGCCACCCAGCACCGAACATGAAACTGTAAATTCTATGAATTCGGTTGGCCATATTGCCGATTTGCTTAGATTAATCGACTGGCGGATTTCAGCGTCGACTTGTTTAATAGTCGATTCGACGCCGATTAGTCAAATAATTGTTTCAACACTAGTCAGAAACCATATATGCCTTGTGTAACAACAGTGAACTACTTGATAAAGATCCATTGAACTTGAGAAGGATTGGTTTTGCAACAAATATGTACCGACAGTATTATTATTATTATTATGACAATAGTTGTCAGCAGCTTTTGAGATAAACTACATGCAGGTCACTGTGGATGGTCAGTTGAGCTCTTGATCTGTATGGCAGGTGTTACACATGTGGTAATCAAAGAGTAATTACATGGAGTAATAACTGGATTTCCTTATAATCTTATATAGCAATCAACGTTTTCCGAGTTTTGATGAAAAACATGGGCGCCAATGACCATCTTCGATTTTATTCTTTCCATGATTCAATAATTTGGTATACCCTACTTGTCCAATCGTTAATAAACTTCATATGGATCTTCGGGATGACAACAAGATGGGAGTAGTGTAGTTTTTTCTGAATTTCGTTAAAAAACATGCCACTGACAGCGATTTTGGATGTTACTATTAGCATTACTAAACCCTTTAGCACAGACCACAGTCCACTTCACTCATCCGATCATCACCAAACTTCATATTTATCTTGATATTGATCTATTAGATGAGAACTATCAAATTTTTTTGGAATTTCACAGGAAAAAATGGTCGCCAGCGGCCATATTGCATTTACGTTATATGTTATCGCGTCATGTCGATATCTAGTATTACTTAGAATTTTCAGCTTTCCAGATTCATAATTGCTCCATTGACTGTAACAGATGAAATTACCCCCGTCTTCGGATAGAGTGTCACTGAAACTTTATTTTGTCAGACTGCCTGTAGTCACTGATTATATGTGGAAATAATCTGTAATAAGATGTAGCACTGTTTTATTTTATATTTACATGTAGTGCTGTTTTTTATACAACAATACCACACAGGCTTCTCAACGGCACGCAGGACCGGTACCGGTACTCGGGCATTTTTGCGATACCGGTACTGGTGTGCAGTACCGCCGGTACTCGGTACTGTGGTTGCATATATGCACATTCGTAGATCAGCAGGCTGTTTGGCAAAATACAGTAGTATCAAGTTTCGCTCTTTAAACTACACGCGATGTACATCATTGTGATTGTATTCATGGCGCGAGAGGTCGGTCTCGGAAGGGTGGGTCCTGGTTTTTATGTGTCTATTATAACTCTTCAAAGGTTAAATTCCAATTTTTTGAAAGCACGGCATTGTGATATTGTTTTAATCTTGTGATTGGGACTTGGGATTGCAACTTATGTTTTTGCCTTTATTATTGCCCAGATGTGGCAATTATACACTAAACCCAGTTACAATTTCTTATCATTTATTCACCAACAACCCCACCCACAAGTATGGCCCCACACGTTTTGATTAATCACATACACACGTACCCGTTCACATGTCGTATCAGTTTGCAAATAAGGTCGACCATTTTGAATTTAAATGGGACTCATGGAACCTTCAGTTATAGAATCAAATCGGGAACGAATATCCACGAACCGTGCACAATGTAATTTGCTGAATAGACATGATAGTTCATATTTGGTATAGGAACTCGTGGAGAGAAATTGTTGCCTAACTTGACTCATTATTGTTTAGATTTAAAATGGCCGACCGCGCGACTTTGCAAATACATTTATTCTGATTGAATATTTTGAAGTGAAAACCACCGATGTGTGTCGCGTTACGGAACACTTTCTATCAGTTGATCTTGAATTTTAATATTTTTATGGCTAAATAATTTGGTTGATCCTACAGACGACATCCCTTGTCCGATCGTCACCAGATTCCACAATGATCTTCTGGATAACCAGGATGAGAGTAATCTAATTTGTCCGAATTTCGTTAAAAAACATGACCACAGGCAGCAATTTTGTATCTTACTCTTTGCATGACTGAATTATTTAGCACCTGTACAGACCACATCCCTCATCTGATAGTCACCAAACTTCATATTGATCTTCGGGGTGACCACTAGATGGGAGCTATCGAATGCTTTGAATTTCTTTGGAAAACATTGTCGCCAGCAGTCATCTTCTATTTTGGTTTTTATATACATGTATATCTCTTCATGCGGATAGCCAGTATTACTTAGGTAGTTCAACTTTCCGCATTCCTGTCATCATTTGAAATATAAAAAATTACCTGATACATGTAGTCCAATGAAAATAACAAGCGTCCATAAATTAAATTTACCTATGATCCTATTATTCCTCACAATCACATGCACCCTTCAAAATTTTGTTTCGTCGTATCTATTTTTAATGACCCCTATAGTAATATTGATATAGATACATTTGTCAAACATTTCTTTGTACAATATACAGGTATATAGTTTGTACACACACACACACACACACACACACACACACACACACACCCTCACACACACCCCCCAACACATATATTTACTAGCAGGTGGACCCGACTTCGTCCGGGCTGTTTCCCCTCTGCTTTTCGGCGAATTGCGCGATTTGACCTTGAATTGTCCATTTTGAAGGTCAAGGTCAGGTGGGGTCACGATTTGACCCGTCAAAAATACTGCCCGGACAAAAGTACCCGACAAAAGTACCCGTCGAAATCCATCCGGTTTTACCCGATTTGACCTCGAATTGATCATTTTGAAGGTCAAGGTCAGGTCGGGATCACGATTTGACCCGTCCAAAACACTCAGTGGACAAAAGTAACCCTACGTATCAAATTTCGTCGAAATCCCATCAAAATTCGCGATTTAACCTTGAATTGACCCAATTTCAAGGTCAAGGTCACGTCACACGGACAAACGAATAGGCTTACGACACTCCCCATACGAAAGTATCCCCAGACTCTAATTTTCATCGAAATCCCGTGATACTCGGACGTTCGACCTTGAAATGACCCGATTTCAAGGTCAAGGTCATGTCGCACGGACAAATTAACAGGCCCATGCCACTCCACGGCCGAAAGTACCCCCACATACCAAGTTTCATCGAAATCGGCTCGGCCGTTTTCGAGTCCATCGCGAACAGACAGACAGACAGACAGACAGATTTCCCAAAATATATAATAGACTAGCCGATGAGCCCGACGTTGTCCGGACTATTCAAAAACCAAATTTCAAGTCGATAGCTCTACCCAGCCCGATGAAGCTGGCGTCGCACGGGCTCGGCGACCCGATAAAATTCGTATCCGGGGCAAGATACATTCACATACCAAATTTCAAGTCGATAGCTCCATTCGTTTCTGAAATCTCGTCTGCGCATGCGCGAAGCTGGCGTCGCACGGCTCGGCGACCCGATAAAATTCGTATCCGGGGCAAGATACATTCACATAGCAAATTTCAAGTCGATAGCTCCACCCGTTTCCGAGATCTCGTCTCCGCATGCGCGAAGCTGGCGTCGCACGGGCTCGCCAACGTCCACCGCCTGGTCAAACTACACACACGTACCAAGTTTCGTCCCGATCGGTCGAGAATCGTAGATTTGTATAAATGACAGACAAACATACAGACAGACAAACAAACAGAGGTCTTCAAAATATATATGAGACTAGCCGATGAGCCCGACGTTGTCCGGGCTATTCAAAAAACAAATTTCAAGTCGATAGCTCCACCCGTTTCCGAGATCTGGTCTTCGCATGCATTTCAAGTCGATAGCTCCACCCGTTTCCGAGATCTCGTCTGCGCATGCGCGAAGCTGGTGTCGCACGGGCTCGGCGACCCGATAAAATTCGTATCCGGGGCAAGATACATTCACATACCAAATTTCAAGTCGATAGCTCCACCCGTTTCCGAGATCTCGTCTGCGCATGCGCGAAGCGGGCGCCACACGGGCTCGCCAATACGACAACGTCCACCGCCTGGTCAAACTGCACACACGTACCAAGTTTGGTTCCGATCGGTCGAGAATCGTAGATTTGTATAAATGACAAACATACAGACAAACATACAGACAGGCAGACAAACAGACAGAGGTCTTCAAAATATATATGAGATATACGGAGTTCTCAAAATATATAGTAGACTAGCAGATTAGCCCGCCACTGGCGGCATTGGTCCCATGGCTTTGGTCGATCCATTAATTTTAGTTTTTCAAGGTAACCCCGTACAGGCATATATAACCCGAACAAAATATTCCCCGTCCCGAGTTGACCATACATAACAAATTTCACATCGATGTCACCGCTGACGACCGAGATATCGTCCAAGGTAATTTGTGGGTACCCGTTTCAAGGTCAAGGTCACCTGAGGCGGACAAACTGACCCGACGAAAATCTCCCCCGTCCATTGGAAGCCCTAAGTACGAAATTAGATATCCCCAGTTTCCAAAAGCAAAAGATATCAGGTAGAATTTGTCAAATATGGACCCTGGTGCAAACACTCGCAGGGCCCTAAATTTATTAACATAGGATTTCCCATTAAAATCGATTTATGTCGATAAAACTCTTATTTTTCAAAATTTTAAGCTGAGACTTGGTGTGTATGTGTGTAATACTTACATATTCTTAAAATGACAGAGTCCAACACGTAATTACGTTTTTGATGAAAGAAATTAAATTTTTTCGATGCTAAATTTCGAGCGATAACGTTGCGTTGAATTGTAAACAAACGCTCTTGCATAGCGACGCGTCATATACAAGCGCTCATTAAATTATCACGTGATAAACCCCCGCAGTGCCGTTTTGTGATTGGGAGTGGAGAGTGAGTGCTCAGAGCTTCTCCAAAACGCCGCGACGACGATTCCCGTGGGTTTTTACCCTTAGATGGGAAGTTTGAGCTCAATCGAGCCAGCCGTTTTTGATTCTATAGAGGACAAATATACACACACACACATATATATTTATATACGGAGTTCTCAATATATATAGTAGACTAGCAGGTTAGCCCGCCACTGGCGTGGTTGGTCAGAAACATGACATTTTTTTTAATTTTTTTTTTTTAATAACTAATTATTTAATTTAATTTGTTGTTTTGTTTTTCAATGAGTTAATTCTGCCTTTTTAATCAAGAGAAATGATGGTACCCGTCCCTAGGGCGGAAAAACTGACCCGATGACATCCCCCCCCTTCCTAAGAACGACAGACATGAGAATCACACAACACGCATTTTTTTTTCAATGAGTTAATTCTGCCTTTTTAATCAAGAGAAATTATGGTACCCGTCCCTAAAAGAGGTATGATTCGATGAAAATCTCCCCCGTTCCTAGGAACGACAGACTTAAGAATCACACGACACGCATTTGTTGTTTTCCAATGAGTTAATTCTGCCTTTTTAATCAAGATAAATGCATTCCGGTTCCTGTGCGTTTTGCATCCGTAGTTTCGTACGCATTCGTACGCATAGGTGACCGTTTAGCAACGCCGATGGCAATAAAGAGCGTTCACCGGTTAACAACGCCAAATTTGGTCAATATAAAGAGCGTGACTGCCTTAACCCCCGCAGTGCCGAGGACGGTGATTGGGAGTGGAGAATGAGTGCTCAGAGCTACTCCAAAACACCGCGACGACGATTCCTGTGTGTTTTTACCTTTAGATGGGAAGTTTGAGCTCAATCGAGCCAGCCGTTTTCGATTCTACAGAGGACCAATATACACACACACACACACACACACACACATATATATATATATATATATATATATATATATATATATATATATATATATATATATATACGGAGTTCTCAAAATGTATAGTAGACTAGCTGATGTACTCGACTTCGTTCGGGCTATTTAGGGATTTCTTTGTGATCGCCTCCATCTAGGCAGTGCCCGGTATATACAGCGTCTGGACAAACTATTGTTCAATTGGTCCAGAAACATGCCTATATCAGCACGTTCGAGGACATGGTCCAACGTGAAATTTGACCCGTCCATATTGCTCAAAGTAGTCCTACACACAAAATTTTAGTCGGATCGGTCAAGGTCCAGAAACATGCATATGAGCGAGGTCAAGTTGACACGTTATATACCAAATCCGAGTCGGATCGGTCGAGCAGTGTTGGAGTCTATAACACACATAGATACATGCATTCATACACACATGCATACAAATATTCCAAAATGTATAATAGATAGCTACAAGAATTCTATGATAAATAGTTCACGGGCGACCTGATGCATGCATCTTAGTTTTCTTGTATATAGTGTTGTCCTGATATCGTGCAGAGCGTTTATTTGAGACAAAACTAAACACAGCTGGCAATTGATATGACCTTCCCAAGATGTTTTTCTTCTTCGGAGTATACATGTGTAAAACGTGTACATCGGTATTTCGTGTACTTATCATTTCTTCACAAGTACGTAAACATAATGTTGATGTTCAAGTTCAAATGAGCCACGTGCTTTTGATATGCTATGAAAAAGAAACCAAAGTACTATAAGTTTTCAGCTGTTTTGATCACTCCACAGATTACCGATAAAGACAGGCCCATGGAAGGAGAATAATGTGAAAATAGAATATGCAACATGTGTGAAAATGATATGGGCGATGAATACCACATTATTCTGAAAACGAGAAGATCTTAGACACAAATATATCAAACCATATTTTGGTATCGGACAAAATATTTTAAAACTAAACAGTCTCTTCACTTCTACAAACAGGAAAACCCTAACGAATCTATAAATATTCATAAAAGAAGCCCTAAATAGCGTGAGAGAACCCTGATGCAGAATCAAACCACCTAACCGTGAACACACCCTCCCCGGTCCATCGTAACTTCAATATGAAACAAAGTAGCACTCTTGCCCCTTTTTTCACTGGGCCACATGCATGTTAGATATATATTATGCACATAATTAATGCATCCTAAAACCGTATTCCCACCACAGCCCTCCTATATACGCCATCCTCCCACCATGACCGTTATATATTTTAATAGGGCCCCGTGTCACATAGATATTATGCACACAATAATACCATCGAAACGTATTCCCATCGTGACTGTACCCCACCTCACCCAGTCACCGAACCTAACTCCAAGATTGACCAAATCAAACGCCCAACCGAAATACATATTATGCCCATATTATAACAAAGCACCATGAATTTGTAATCCAAAATGTATTGTGCATCATAATTTAATTGTGTATATCCATATGAACGAGTGTGTACTCTATCCGTGTGTACGCGATCACACGTCAGTATATCATTTCGATGAGCAATAAACTATCTGAAACCAATACAGCAAAGGAAGATATCTAAATCAGCAGGGAGGAGGTGACCGAATTCCAATCATTATAGTCGGCAAAGACAAAAACGAAAGACTACTAGAAAAGGCTAAAACAGCATTAATAGGAACAATACGACCAATCGTAATTATACGGCTGGGAACATGCGACATTACAAACAAACACGATAGATTTATCGAAATATCAAGAAACCCAGAACACAGAGTAAATGTCGCAATAGAAAACCTGAACGAATTTAAAAGAATACTGGACGTTAAACCAAGGGCAGAAATATATTTCCTGGAATGCCCCAGTGTATCCATAACTATATATAATAAAAAGAAAGGACATCCACATCATAGAAGATTTGCAGCACAGGACGCTGAACTAGAAACAAGTATTTCAAACCTGAATATCAAATAAATCAACTGAATGCTCTGTCGCTGCCAAAAATAAACCAAGACTTAAGCACATCAAGAATCGTACGACAACAAAGAGTCTACGAAAAACAAAACTGGAAACTATTATCGGATGGGGTGCACCCAAAAAGTGGAATTAGCAAACTTTGGCTGGTAAGACTGCAATTGTTCGCTGCAAGGCTGCTGTAGCTGACGACTTGGACTTAGACTGAACTCACACCCAAGGAGGAACCATGGGAGAAGTGATTTAACCATACAAGGATAATTGGAAAAACCAACCTTGTTTAACCAAATTTTGTCAACATTTTTGACGATAGTTAAGAGAACAGGTAGTTCAATTGAAGCAGAGATGCTATAATAAATAATAAGGTGGGTATATTGAAGGATTTAACTGCAAATAATTAGTTATCTTTTCGTTTGTTTTAGAGGTTTAAGAGATTGCTCTGTTCCTCTATAAATGCATAAATAGGATCGACCTACATAATCTCATTCAACAGAGCATAAACTTGACAACTGAAGAAAACATGGCAAAAGAATAAGAGAGTGCGTTACGCTGTAACCAAAGAGATTGCTGTCTACGGCGGAACACTAGGCAGCTGTCCACAGATCTTCCATATACTTGCGGAAATAATAAGAGATCGCTCTGTTCATTTCAAATTGTGAGCTGGAGACTTAAGAGATTGCTCTGTCCTCCCCAGCTGGAAGGTCGGTGGTCAAGATACCTAGAGAAAACAAAAACTGCCACATGTAAGGGGAAGTTGAACAAGAATGATAAAGCCCTACGTTGTGATTGGTGTGAAGGCTGGTACTGTCTACAGTGCTAAAAAATGGAGGAAGAATTATACAATATGCTAAACAAAGATACCACATACAACCTGAGATGGACATGTGAACACTGTACACATGCAAGGAAGGGAGTCAAGACCATATTAAAATAATTTGAAAGCCTTCAGAAATAAACAAACTGCCACAGAAAATAAACTAGAGGAGTTAGAAAAGAATGTAGCTAAGAAGGAAGACATGGCAATCATGGAAAAGCGAATACAAATACTAGAACAGAAAGAAAACCTATCAGAAACATCAAATGGGGCAACTGAACCTACTAAATCAACACTGGAAGAAATCGAAGACCGAGAAAATAGAAAAGGGAATCTCATCATGTTCAACCTCAAAGAACAAGATTGGGACACATAGGAAAGAAAACTAAGAGAAAAGGAAGAAACAATGCAGATGATACAACTAAGAAATGCAAACATCAAGGAAGAAGATGTTAAGGGACTAATCAGACTAGGGAAGAAAGAAGATAATAAGATTAGACCACTGCTGATACGCTTCATTGAACAGAAATAAACAGAAAATTATTCATGAATATGGGCACATTAAAGGAGGAAAATCCACAATATAAAGATGTAAACATAGCACATGATTTAATACAGATGCAAAGGAAGGACGAAAAAATAAGAAGACAAGAAGTAAAAGAAAGAAATGAACAAAGGGAATAAAAAAAACTGGGTGTTTGTGGTCCGGGGTCCACCATGGAATCGGAGAATGAAAGAAATCAAATCAATAACAGAAGAGACACAGGAACAAAATCACACGTGAACTGTACATACACTAGTGCATATAGCCTACTAAACATGATAGAAGAATTAAAAGGAAGAGTGACCAGTGGGAATGAAGCGGATATTATTGTGATAAACGAAGTTAATCCAAAAAACTGTAGATACCGCGTAACAAAGGCAGAGATGTGAATTAAAGGATACACAATATATCCAGAAGAGTTCAAGGGAAATAAAGGAAGAGGCATAATAACATACATTAAAGACACACTGAAAGCAACAGAAATAAATATGGATACAGAATTCAATGAACAAGTATGCGTAGACATTCAATTGGAAAATAAAATATCTATGCTCATAGGAAACATATACAGAAGTCCTAACTCATCAGCAGAAAACAATGAAAAACTGATAAATCTACTGAAGAAAACATGTGATGAATTACCTATTAACAAAGAAATAATGATCCTGAGAGATTTCATTATGCCAAATATTAAGTGGGATGGGGCTGGAACAATGGGTGAAGAAAACATAATATTCAAAGAGAATATCAGGGACTGCCATATAACACAACTGATAGATCAACCAACAAGGGCACGAAATGATAAAAAACCAACATTATTGGATCTGCTATTAATAAAGGAAGAAGAAATTATAAAAGATATCAAATATGAAAGTCCACTTGTAACAGCGATCATTGCGTCTTAAATATACAACTAGACATCAATGCCATATCACCGAATAAATCCCGACCATATGCAAATTACAGAAATGCAAACTACATAAAAATGGGGGAAGATGTAAGAAAATCAGGATGGGAAGAAGAATTTAAAGGGAAAACAGTATAAGAAATGATGGAACAACTATATAATATCCTAACGGAAACAATCAAAACCAACGTACCAATTAGTAATCCCAAAAGGAAGGAAAGGAGAATTTGCAATTGGGAAAACAACTCCAGAACTAATAAAGAACAAACATCGATTATGGACACGATATATTGAAACTAAAGACCAGACTAAACACAGCGAATACTGTAAAATTAGAAACCGAGTGAAGAAAGCCATAAAGATGGAAAGAAAAAAGAGGGATAACACAATAGCAAAGGCAGCAACAGCAAACAATAAAGCATTCTGGAACTTCGTGAATGCAAAGAGGAAGGAATCAATACCAGAATTAATTACAACTAATGAAGATGGATCACAAAACAAGGCAGAAATAAATAGGGCAAAAGCTATAGCATTATCAAAATTCTTCAGTAGTGTTTTTACACAAGAACCATACGGTTCACCACCAGGATTAAACAACATACCAGAAGTAGGAAACAAACATAACATGGATGAAATATCAGGGAAAGATGTAAGGAACTTACTGCTAGCGACAAACATAAATAAAGCACCAGGACCAGATGGAATCTATCCAAGAGTATTAAAGAAGTTGGCATATGAACTATATAGACCACTAACAGCCATATTTAATGCATCGCTAAGACAAGGAAAAGTACCAGAAGCATGGAAAATGGGCCAAATAACAGCAATATACAAGAAGGGAAGAAAGAGTGACAAGTAAGTCTTACCAGTGTTATATGCAAACTAATGGAGAAGATAATTAGAAAAAAACTACTAGATCACATGAAGACAAATAAGATACTAAGCAAAAAACTATTTGGTTTTATAGAAGGAAGATCAACAACATTACAACTATTAAAAATAACAGATAAATGGACAAGGATTCTGGACCATAAAGGGGAAATGCATGCCATATATTTAGATTTCATGAAAGCTTTTGATAAGGTACCGCACAAGAGGCTTCTATCAAAGATGAGATGTTATGGAATTAATGAAAAGATATGCAATTGGGTAGAAGATTTCCTAAGTAGAAGAAAACAAAGAGTATCTGTCAACGGATCAACATCAGACTGGCATAGTGTAACCAGCGGTATTCCACAGGGATCAATACTGGGACCTGTCCTTTTCGTCCTATACATCAATGACTTACCGAACTGCTTCTACCTCGTGTCGGAGATATCAGCCGGTATTTTTTACGCAATTCAGATGATTTAGAAAACTACTTTTGTTGTCTCGAAGCTTTCAAGAAAACATTCTTCCCGAGCACGATTAATGTCTGGAATGTCTTGTCAGACGAAATAAAAGGTAAAACATGACACTTTTAAATCAACAATTGTCCCAAAGACCAAGATTCCGTTACACGTTCATCTCGGCGACCGTAAGATTAATATCATACATTGTCGAATCAGGAACATTGTAGCGACCTGAATTATGATAAACTTACTAACCACATCGCTGATAACGCCATGTGCGCCTGTGGAAACCCCGTTGAAGATGCCGAACACTTTTTTATGCAATGCCCCTTTTATATTCATAAAACATCCTATAGTCAAGCCCCATTAAAATATTCCCTAATATGTATAAAAACCCCGTCATCGTTTTTCGATTCTCTTACGAAATCATACTTAACCTGGTTCGATCTAGTATATACATTTGACACATCATGCCCGTCATACCAAACCTATTTATAAATATTACTCTGTTTACATATGTTTGAATTTATATTTGTCGTAGGGGTCGAGCGGAGGTCCAGCTAAGTTTCCAGAACTTGTCCTCCAATCCCTAATAATTATGTATTAATATATACCCATTATACATGACAATAAATATGTTTAAATCAAAGACTTACCAGAAACCATAATTTCCAACACATATATGTATGCAGATGATACAAAAATGTATAGAGAAATCACCAATAAAAAAGACAATGAAGAAATGCAACAGGATCTGGACAGCCTGTATAAATGAAGCGATAAATGGCTACTTAAATTTCATCCAGATAAATGTAAAATACTGGTAATAAACCATAACGAAGAAAATTAACTACCAATATATACTATGAAAAAAGATGGCACAAGAACACACCTGGACATCGTACAATCCGAAAGGGATGTCGGAGTAGTTTTTGACTGTAACCTATCTTTTGAAGAACATATAGAAAATCAAATAAACAAGGGGAATAAAATGGTGGGAATAATTAGAAGAGCATTTATAAACTTGGACAATGAAACATTCAAATTGCTATATAAAGCATTGGTACGCCCAAATATAGAATATGCGGCAAGTGTCTGGACACCATACAGAAAGGGTTTAATAAAGAATATAGAAAATGTCCAACGCCGAGCCACAGCAATGTTACGGCCAACAATAAAAAACATGGAGTACGAAGATAGACTAAAATCGCTCAAACTACCAACACTCAAATATAGAAGACTTAGAGGGGACTTAATAGAGACATATAAACTAATAACATTCAAATATGATATAGAGGTAGCAGAATCAATCATACCTAGGAAAACATCAGAAATAAACATAAGAGGACACGAAATGAAATTAGAAAAAGTGAGGTTCTATAGGGATATTCGGAAGTACTACCTTGCAGACAGAGATCTGGAATAGTTTACCACCAGAAGTGATCCTGGAAGAAAGTATAAATGGTTTTAAGAACAGCCTGGATAACCATTTCTATGCCCAACCTATGATGTTTGATTACCTAAAATAATTCGATAAATCACTATCAAAAAAGGGAACAAAGGAGTTAAGGGAAAGAGATTTCTCTGTCTCCCTTATGGAAAATACAATATTGGAAAATGAAGACACAATACGGAACGAAGGATATAATAGGGAAAAAGAGATTGCTCTGACCCCTACCTAACAGAAGATATGGATGACATATCAAAAAGAAACGTAGATAACAGTACAAATAGAAGTAGGGAAAAAGAGATTGCTCTGTCTCCCTCAGGAAACAACAGTATAACAAACTGGAACGAAGACGTAGAACAACAAAAAAACAGAAGACAGGGGTAAAAGAGATTGCTCTGTCACCCCTGAAGACGAAAATGATTATCTGGACAAAGAGGCACGAGCCTGCGTCCAGTTACCACATAAGGTAACATAAGGTAATGTTATACATGCACACTGACTATAATTGCCAATAAAAACTTGAAGAGCTAAAGAATCAAATTAGGTTGACATATATAAGATATACACATGAAAGCGCACTTTTCGTGCACATCCATGCACACGCTGGCAAATGTGCCTGATAATTTTTTGCAAGCAATTCATTGTAGCGTGATAGGATATGGCGGAATATATATTTATCACATGTAAAGTCCACACAGCTTACTACAATCGAATTGAGAGCTATCCTATTCCATAAGTCATTATACGATTGACATTAGCTTTGATTTTAGCTGCAATAATCATTCAGTAACTCTTGTAATTTCGTGGATCTGATAAGCGATACAATAATCTAAAGCATAGATAGATAGATATATTTATTGCAATACACCAATTTATGGCAGTTGCACAATTGAAAATAACGAACATATATATCATAAACAACATAATAACAAACATAATATAGTTAATTTCTAATATTGATCATGACACATTTGCAATTGTCAACTACTAATGAGCTGTTTTCTCCGAATGAAGAATAACCGGATCATGTTGCATACATAAGCAGTTATTTTCCCATGCTTGTTTTTCATGATATTTAAATTTTTTTTCGCTTCGTTCATCTTGTAAAAATTCGGTTCGTTTCTTCCAATCGTTTCGAACAAATTATGTCTGAGATCCTTATAGGCATCGCATTCCATGACAAAATGTATCTCCGTTTCAATTCTATTCTGTTTGCATACAGGGCATATTCGCTTTTCTAATTGTGTCTTAGGCTGTCTGTGTCTCCCTTTTTCTATTTCTAGAACATGATTACTCGCGCGAAGTCTAGTAAAATATGCTCGAGCTTCTTGTGATTTCGTACACGTGAGATATGGTTCAAGGATATATTCTTCCTTGAATAACCTGTAAGTGCGTAATTTGTTTTTTTCCACCCAATTTATCGTCGTCGAATATATCATGTTTAAACTGCGAGTTAACTTCACGACCAACTGCCTCAGATTCGTTCCTGAAAAAGTATTATCATCGTTTAGTCTAACATCCCATTTCAATAGTTGCGTGGCCCAAGATGAAAGTTTACAAGTTATTGATTCTTCAAAAGACCCGGATAAAAAATTGTCACTATTTACTTTAGAAAGTTTACTCATATATTTGAATAATTGAAGTACAGCATCGTTAGCTAGAGGAAAACGACATAGCTCCGCCAGTGACGCGTGATTAGATGATTTCCTGTTTAAGAATAAAATATTCTTACAAAACTTCAGATGCATTTGTTCACACGCAATCGTATCTTTGAAAGGCAAATTAAGTTCCGGCGCCCATATTTCACAACCATATAATAAGATTGGTTTAATAAGCTTATCGAACAGTTTACACTTAGTCATTATGGGTAATTCAATTTGCTATTTGAGCAGGTTTGTTAAGAAAAACATAGCTTTAGATGCCCTTGCACTCAAGTTCTCCTGTGCCTTTTTCATTTTCCCATTGTAAGTGAAAATCAGACCAAGGTATTTATACTCATCGACTACTTCCAATTGTCTTCCTTTAAAATAGAATGATTGATCCTGTTTCGTTTTCCTTGACCGGAAAACCATACATTTAGTTTTTTTCGGAATTTATATGAAGATTATTGTCAGTTGCATATTGCTCTAATTGTTTCAAGCATGTTTGTAGGCCCGACGGTGACTGTGATAACATAACTAAGTCATCAGCAAAAAGGAGATGGTTGAGAACTCTGCCATTCAGATATACTGGGTCAGAAGTTTGTCCGAAATTCTTACTTATATCATCAATGATAATCTTAAATAATGTAGGACAAAATTGGGGGACCAACCCCTGCAGATGTCTTAACTGAATAATAACTAGAGCTATAAAGCGATTTTAATACATTTAAAGTATGGCTACGGATCCCGATACTTCTCATTTTATCAAATAAAATAGACCTATCAACTGAATCGAATGCTTTTCTAAAGTCAACAAATGCTGCATTTAGCGGTTTTTTCTTCTCTATGCATTTATTAACAACTGTTCGTAAAACAAATGCGCTATCAGTTGTGCTCCTATTCTTTCTGAAACCAAATTGATTGTCACTTATGATATTGTTGTTATCAAGGTGTGCATTTATTCTGTTATTCAATACTTTGTTGAACAGTTTACCAAAATTACTACTGAGAGCGATTGGTCGATAATTATTTGGGTCGTGTCTATCTCCTTTTTTTATATAATGTTTTAATGACTGATTCACTCCAACACATCGGATAATGTCCCGAGTGCAACACTTTATTAAAAAGCCTAGCCACGTCATATATTATAAGTGGAACAATTGTTTTCAATAACTCGTTTGAAATATTATCAGGTCCTGTCGATTTCCTATTCTTCAGTTGCCTAAGGCAGTCCATTATTTCTAATGTAGTTATATCATTGTTATTAAATTTCTCCGAAAAGATACTACCATTCACCGATGTTAAGTGAGATTTATCCATTGTCGGACCAAGTAATTGTTCAAAAAAAGTTACAGTTTCATCTGGATCTAGTTCATTTGCTTCTTTTTTCAAACGAAGGTTATTTATTATATTCCAGTATTTAGACGGTTCACTCGTTTCAAGATCGGACAATTTATCTACAATATTTTGTCGAAAGATTCGCGACTTTCGTTTCGTATCTTTCTTATATGCTTTTTTCGCTTCGAAATTTTTTATCAATAAAGACTTGTCGTTTGGATGATTTTTCATTTGCTTGATAACAATTTCCATATTTTCTTTCAGGCCTTTGCACTCATTGTCAAACCATGCGCGTTTTCTTCTACGTTTACTGTTGTTTATGACTATTTTCGATGCAGATGTATTGAGTACTATGAATAATTCGTTCAAATGGCGGGTCGCCGCTTCTGTGCCTTCAGCGTTTTCGGCGTAGTTATTTAGTCGAAATTGCATCAACTAGTTTTGTGCACGGGGCTGGTAAAGCATTCCTCGTGCTTTATATCCACTTTCAACGCACCATCTAAGCGTTCTATTCGGCTTTGCATAAGAGTACTTCATACTTTTTATTTCATGAGAAAAACCTCTTTTAGAATTTATATGAAGTCGGCGATTTAAAATCCTCTTTTAAAATTTATATGAAGTCGGCGATTTAACACAGAAATAACTAACTTCAGATAAATAACGTTCTTTTATCATAATATAGTCAACTATACTCGCCCCATTATAATTAATACTTGTGAAATTACCGAGTAAGTCACCACGTGTTCTTCCATTCACTATTCCCATTCCAGTAGATTTACATAGCAACAAAAGTTGTTTCCCAAATGAATTACATACTCTATCTAAACTATATCGGTCTTTTGTACAATCAACTGTATAATTATCAGGAAATGCCAAATGAGTGTCACCATCGTGTGCAACATAATCCGATCGTCCACCTGTCCGGGCATTAAAATCGCCTGCCATTATGACCAACTGATCAGGTTCCAAAGCAGCTAAATGTATACTTCAATATCGTTGTTTTCCAGTAACTGGAATTCTCGGGTGGGATATAAACGGATATGAATGTTATTGATTTCTTTATGCCGAACATTTTCCCTTCAAATTCAACACTCAATGCTATATGTTATGTTTATCAACAATGTATCGCCAAAAAGATTGCAACCGATAGCCATTAGCCAAGAATTTCATGAAAATTTGAAATAATTGTTTTTCAGCTGTGTGAATTTTTTTATCGAACTTAGCGAAGTGATAAAGAATATCTAATCAGATAATACAAAAAGACAATCTCTACCAGAGCGCACCAGTCATACTTCCTTCCTGACTCCACGGCCGGATTCGTCATCTCCGGTTTAAACCTCCGAGTTTAATCCTGGTTTAAACCTACATTGTAGCGGTCCAGCCAAACCGGGTCTAAGGGTGCGTTTTTGTCGTTCAGTTGCCAGCTAATTAACAACTCGATTCGGTGATATGATTATTCAATCAAACCACCCTCTTACCAATCGGACCAAAAGATAGGCCGATATAATGGTTATTGACAAGTCATAAATTCTCGTGACCACGTGCACGCTCAATGGATTTATTCATTGAGAAACAAGTATCGCTCATTGGCTATTAATCCGATCTCATTCTGTGTTTAAATCAATTTAACAAAGGGCATGTCTCTCAACACGCTCTGTTCATCACTTTCTTTGTGATATATTTCTGCAAGAGGCTTCACCCGCAAAGACAAAACTTGGTGTATTTACATGGATATATGTATATATTAAAGGGTATATGAGCTGTCTATCTGTATGTCCGTTTCGAACTGTTCTCCAATACCCCTGGACCGATTTCAATTAAATTAGGTGTGGTGATTCGTGTGGTATAACTGCGTTAGGTTTTAAAATTTTGATTTAAAAATAAGGAAAATATAATTAAATTTTTTTTTTTAAATTGTGTTAAATTGAGTAAGGAGTTGAATCTAAAAAGAAACAACATTTAACATTTAAATTAACATTTGTTTGTTTTAAATTTAATTCAAGTTTTTTTTAAATTAAAATGTTCAAATGATCAAAATGTGTGCAAAGCCCCTCTGGCGCTGAATAAAGTCTCCATAATCGAGTCAATCCTGGACCAAGAGGCCAGTCAAGTAAAGGCAATTTGCTTGTGCGTGTACACCATAAGCGGCATCTGAACTGCTGGAAGTGGGCAACCATGCAGATGGACAGCTTTTAATAAGAAATATATTACATGCGTTGATTTGTTTTCAATGTCATAAATTTCCCGTCATGAAGAAAATCAAAAAGGTTCCCAGGTTTTGAACTGGAAGAATATTATGGGAATTTATGGGCGTAGCCAGAGTAGAGCTTTGTGGCATGATCTACATCAAAATAAGTGATCAAATTGGACTCGTATAGCAATATCAGTTTAGGATTGCAAGCTATGTGTATAGCATATATGGTCATGCAGTGGCATCGTTTTGGTGTCAAAATTAAAACGTTGAACCCAACAAATGAATTCGTATAAAACACCAGTATTTGTGATTGCCACAAGCCAAAAACAACAACACAATAATATAGTTAGGAACATGTCCATATCTGAGTAAAGCTCGCGTGCGAATGAATCAACTGTGACATGCCAACACCAGTCGGTAGTCATCACTTAGACACGCCCTCATTCGAGATTATGAACAGCTCCACCATTTGACTGATTGTTTGACAATTCTAAACCGCGATGAAGAAAAGACGGATTCGTCATCTCAAGTTTAGCCTCGATAAAGCTGGTTTAGCTGGTCCGCCGAATTAGATGGTTTAGTTGTCGGTTTAAGCTTATAAAACGCATATACAATATTGAAATTGTCAAAAACTTATCCCCATACACTTTATATGTGTGACTGCTTCTCGCTTATAAATTTCCAATCAAAATATGACCGCTGTCGTAATTATTGATTTTCGCAATCAATAAAACGAGGCGGTCCGCATTAGGAAAGTACGTTTAATTATCTCGACGACACAGAGACACTACTGCTAAACCACTGGTCTGACTGGACCAGATTTAAACCAGAGATGACGAATGCGTCACTTAGACCTGCGGTCTCGGGTTTAAATCACGGATTTTGCTGACTCACGGCGGTTTAAACCTAGAGGTTTACGTAGACCAGGTTTAAAGGCACGTGTGGCCTTAATTGTCGAAAATATTCATATTTGTTCCAAACACCGTAAACAGAGAAACATTAAAACGCATACAGTTCCGTTCATATATACCATGACCATCGCGTAAACATGTTATCATAAAGACCTACTATATTTTACCTAAGCAAGAGCCTGATTGTGTTACAGAAGACAGCACAGTGCTACTGGCTAATCACACAAAAATGGCATAGACGCTCTTTATTAGTTCCATATCAGGTATTCACCAACAAAGAACGCTCTTTATGTTTACCATCATAATATAAACAAACACCAGAAAAGTGACTTTTTATGCTTTTGTTTACATAACAAATGGTCAAACATATGACAATAACATACTGTTTATAAAAATGCGATATTTCTTATTTGTATACGGACAAAGTCTATCTACATTTTGATGTTATTCTATTTGTGGCGGTTTTTGACGGGTGGAGATATTTTCACAGGATACCAACCGCCAAGGCCAACCGTGTCTTTAAACATGAGATGACGAATCCGGCCCACATGTCGATAGCTGGGTACCAGTTGTGATTTTCTATATTTAACGCGGGTTTTTCCAGCAAAAATGGCGAACTCGATCCCAACATATTCAAATGTCCTATGCGTGCTTTGAGAAGAAGAATTTCCTCACTAAAAACTTATTAGTAGAACGTAAATTGACAGCGGTAGGTCTTATTGACGATGTGTGCATGCTACACAACAAAATGGCAGCGACTTAGAACGTTTGTGTTTGATTTGCCTGGTTCATAGCGTGCGATTTTTACATTCACACTGCAAGCGACTGAATCGCTGACCACGACGCGATCACAGCAGTGATTTTATGCTTCGTCGATTTCTCGCTTTGTGGCAAACCAGCGGGATAATTGGGTCGCTGTCAAATAGGATATTTTACGTGCGAAATTCCTCCTATTTGAAGGCGACGCATGCATTCGTCGTCGCGATAACAAAGGTGGTGGGGTACTTTAGCGATATGCTGATAACTGAAGAACAAGGATAAACGAGAAGAGAAAATGCCTGACAAGAGCTCGACGTAACAACAGGATCGTCTGGTTAATGTTTGGTCCCAATGTACTCCAAGCAGTCACTTCGCGCACAATTTGCCCCCCCCCCCGATAAAAAAAAACCTCACAAACCGGAATTATATAATTAAATTCAATTAAACGCAATTGCTATGCGAATTTAGGCAGCCCGTGCACCATTCCACCTGACATATGTTAAGCAAATTCTGATTAAAATGTCCATATTCATGTACATAGTATTTGTGAACTGCCTGTAATTGATGCTATCAAACGATTATCTACCCAAACCATCGCGCGCGACGAAGCGATCCAGTCGCGTTCGGTGTGAATATAAAAATCGCGCGCTTTGAATCGCTACGGACGTCAGAAAACGGCCGTAAAAATCGCGGGCTCGCGCCCGGTGTGGATTGACCCTTTCTATATATATTCATTTTAACGCTTGAAGATTGTTAGTCGATTTAAATGGGCTCTATCTCTTCCCGCTTCCAATATCAGTTACAAAATGTTTATGAGACTAATTTTCTATGCTTCTTCAATTAGTATTACCATTGAAGAGAAACATCTGGTTTTGCAAACGTGTTTAACGATGTGTTTGCAATGATTTTGCAAACGTGTTTAACGATGTGTTTGCAATGATAGATTGTGTAATGTTCTAAAAATAGCCACACTTTCTGCCGCAGTTCATAAATAATAATAAAAAAAAATTAAGTTTAGGGAAGAGATACACCATTAAGCTTAGTAGTCTACAATATCTGGGGTCGATGAATAAATGAATTTACGTATACGTACGGACTATGTATTTCCCATAAAGACGCGTTGGCAGATGTAACATAAGGACACGGTAAAACCAAGAGCGCATGTATGGAAAGTGTTGAAAACAATCAACAAATTTATGTCACTTCGGTAAGACTTAAAAGGCCGTATAGCGCTATCTATTTTATACCATTTAAGGAAAAGACTAACAATGAATGGAATTTCTTGTCCCATGCTAATAAAGGTTTTTTTTTTCTGCCGCAAAGATTCTATGAATTGACTATATATATATATATATTTAAAGGTGTGTGGCACTGGCTCAGTGGAATCACTTATTCCTTTCACTGTCCATGAAGTTGGGGAACATTAAACGTGAGTTGCTTGCTTGCCTTGAGGGACGATTAAAATGCTATGCCGAGGAGTCATTTAAGCATACCGATACTGGTAAATAAATTAAGAAAGTAAGTTTAAATAAATAAACAAAGGTTAAACAAACATATTTCTTTCAAAAATGTGGTAAGTGTTTTCTCCTGTTTTGAGCCTAATTGACAGTATAAGCTATCTGCACAGTGCAGAAGTTACTCTCCATTGTAGATCCATAACTCCACGCACAGTGCTTTGAAGCCACTGACAATCCGAGCCATATATTTATTTCAATACCTCCATTTCTGGAGAAGAGTATTTACAACAAGATTATTTACAATTATGAACATGAGTAAGACAGCTGTGAAAATGTATACTATACACTTATGTGACAGCATATGTGAAAGTTAGTATGCAGAATGTGCATGCCACATTATAAGATGGCGTGTGGATTCAACCACGGTTGTATATCATTGGTTTTCCTCTAATCAGTGAGCACGAGGCAAGAAGGTACGATGCAGAGAACAGAATTATTGCGTGCTTATTATCGAGTAGATTCTGTGGCTGTGTTGGAACATCCCCTCCCAGAATAAGTGCTTGAAGTTCTTCATCGCTCAAGGAATCGTGCATGAATAAAAACACAGAACTCCATAGTGGTTGAGAATTGTCTCACAGTAGCTATTTCGTAGCGACAGAATAACACTCGAAGAGCAGTACCTAATTGCATGGAGAAGTTCGTTGATATATTGCTTACCACATGCGCAGCATGTCAGATTGTTGATGTAAGTAGTCTTATTGAGTAGCAGGGCGAGATTCCGAAGTTGAACTGAACGGCTGGGATACTGTCTAAGAAGTGTCCATATCGACCAGGGAGTGCTGGGATCGGAATGAACTAGCCGAAACGTAGATAGTGATGGATTGTTGTCAACGGATGATTTCCAGAATGAGCAATAGTGGTCTCGAACAGCTTTTTTGTAAATATTTTTCCATGTAGATTCTGATGGAAAATGTCCAGTTTGTACAAAGCTGTCAAGGACATTGTAGAGTTTATATTGCCGAAGAACATGAACAATGTCGGGAACAAATCCAGTAGTGCGTCTATCGAACAGAGTGTATTGAAAGAATCGTAAGAGGAAGATCTTTAGTGGTACTTGGTGTCCTTGGGGAAGGTGGATCAGATGGCCAAGGAAGTTCAACTTTTTCATATGGATTTCGGACTCAAGAGGAAGGAGTCCCAACAAGCTGAGAGCGACGTCCGTTGATTCGGGAAGAGATTCTATATGTTTTACACAGCATCGGAAGGCTCGCTCGACTGAGTTGCTCATAGAACGGGTATTGACTGGTGTGAACTCGCATCCATATAACGCCATTGGAAGGACAACCGACTTCAGCATATATCCCATCGTCAGGGGAGAGCACGATTTCAAAGGCTGCTTTCCAGCAAGGGCGAAGTAACTTTTACGCAGTTTCGTTGTTAAAACTTTCGCCCGGACGGAGTCATTTTGAAACTTGTTATGCTGAATTCCTAGGTGCACACACGAAGAAGTTTCTGATATTGGTAGATCTCCGATGAACCACTGCCTGTTGTGGGATTCGTCCTGACATTATCACACACAAACACCTTGTAAAAAGTTATACGTTATACTGTACGGATAATTAGTTATCAGACATCTCTCTTAAACCGATTCCACGCCCGAAAGGCTTAAAATAAAAACTGCTTTTTAAAGAGAAACTAGTATGTGCACCCAAAATGGAAGTAATGGGACAGTCACCCTGAAAACTGAGATGTCCATGCACGACGACTTAACCATCATGGGAGATGTGGGAGATAGAAAAAACAGATGAACATTAGATACTGAATTAACCAAGTTTGGCTCTGACTATCTTATCTTTAAGATTCTGATTCTTCTTAAATGCGATTATCACCTTTTTGTTGAGTGGTTCAACCGTTCAGCCAGTTCTCCTTCCAACTTGATCACATTCTCCTTGTATATTCGCGCAATTTATGTGTTGCGGCGACTATATACAAGATGAAGACATATCAAGCTGTTTGGTGGAGCTGGTTGATACACATTCATTCCATAAGGAGTTGTGGTTTTCAAGTGTGGATATCTAAACTTCTTCTCGATGCAGTTTCGTAGATTTAGTGTCCTCTTCTGTTTCACAGAGAGGCACGATCCCTATGGGCATAAAACGAAAGTCAGTGATAATATAACGTTATGTCCAGGTGAACTGAAATGGTTGGCAACTGGCTTGTCCAACTTCAGTTTGATGTCTGAGAGATGTAACCTCATTCGGACTATGAGTTCAGTTTTGGTCTGGCATATGTATTGGAATCTGCAAAACTGACAGGTTATAACATCAATTGAATTTGCAGAGTAGCAATCCATTTGATAAGTGATCCGATATTGAACGCGAGTGGTTTCGCTCTGAAAGAAATTCCCTATCTGAATATATTGTCTGGTGTTCATGGCGCAACGATTCGTGTTGCAGCAAGTAATCTTTCCGTTGGAGAAGTAGCGGCCGTTCGGGTGCAGCTTGAAAGGAAGTGAAGGTGATTTAAATTGACGAAATTCATATACTGTTTCAGATTAAAATTTTCTTAGTTGGCGTTTTGAGTAGCATCGATGAATAAAAGATTGAAAAAGAATGTTACAAGCTTCATTAAGATCATGTTGATCTGAACAAATTCTGAGAAAGCGGATGATTTGAGGTTTGATGAGGCCATTAAAAAGTCTAGGAGGATGAAATGAGCTTTTATGTAATAAGGCATGAGTATCAGTTTCATTGAAGATGACCTTTGTGTATAATAAAACTTTGTTCACGGAAACGGCGGCCCTTAAAAATAGTTACATCTAGAAAATTGACTGCTGTAGGTTCTAATTTAATGTTGTCATCGTAAGAGTTGAAAATCTGAAAGAAATTATCTAATTCTGCTGGGGAATGAGTCCATATAAAAATATGTCATAAAGAAAATGGAAATACATCAAAGGTTTTTGGTCACACTGGGAAAAAGCTTCTCTACCCCATTTCGCTGCAAAAATTGTCGCGAATCTAGGAGCAAAATTTGTCCCCATTGCGACACCTGAAGCCAGAATCATGGGACAATAGCTAGATAGATAGATATATAGATAAGACCAAGTCTTCCTGTGGCATATATATATATCAAGTCCGTGTAACATTATTTAACGTGTTTTCTACCAATTACAACCCACAAAACCGGACCAGACACAGCCGAGCAGAAATATATATGTATTAGAGGATTGCCTGTCAAAATTGACGGGTAACAAACATGACATGCAGGAACATTGTGTGAATAATTGGTTTAAGTTGATAATATACGCTCTTTTTTGCTAACAAATAGTGTCTCTTTAAGTCATTTGAGGACAACGGCACCTATCCCGTGTCATGTTACCTCTGTGCACCAATGTTTCCACATATTTTCTAAGCTGATAATAAACGCTCTTTAATATATTAATAATGCAATTCATCAGTCCCCCATCAAGTCATCTGAGGTCAAAGGCGCCATTCCATGACATTCCCCTGCCCACGAGACTAATGTCCTAAATATATTGTATAGATGTGGCAAGAAACGTGACCAACAGAACATTTATCGGCACTTTTGTCTCAGTAATAAGTCCTGGGACAGACCGTGACAGGCGAGACAGTAGAATTTTCGTGCACTGAGATCCATTTCAGAAACATATGAGAAACCAATTTCTAAACTGTTCATATTAAAGATATTATTTACCTATGATAGTTTGTGGTCCAATAGAAGGGACTGGGACAGACCGAGACAAAATGGTTTTCAATCGGTTCTTATTTGTGAATCATGGGACAAACTGATTTGTCTGGTACTGGATGTGACAAACCAATTTCTAAATTTATTATATTAAAAATATTATTTATCTATGATGTTTCCTGGCTAAATAAAAGGTCTGGGACAGACCAAGACAGAATTAATTTGAAGCGGTTCTGATTATTTGTGAATCAAAGGACAAACTGATTTGACTGGTACATATGGTGTGACCGAAATTGCTTTGTCACACCCTGTCTGTCCCAGTCAGAAAAAAACAAGTATAGAGCTACTCTGATAACATGGAACAAACTAATTCTACTGGGACAGGAGCGAGACAGAAAAAAACATCAAGTAGATTTACACAGAGAACATGGACCAAACTGATTCTACTGGACAGGAGCGAGACAGAAAAAAACATCAAGTAGATATAATCATAGAACAGGGACCAAACTGAGTGTATTGTGACAGGAGCTAGACAAACTATATACTTTATTATTTTTATTTTCCGTCTTGGCTGTCTCGGCTTGTCCCATGCAGGACTTATTACTGAGACAAAAATGCCTACCTATTTTCCGTTGGCAACGTTTCTTGCCATATATGATATTCTAAGCTGGCAATGCCCCTTTAAGTCATCTGATGTAAAACAAATGACGGGTGACATGCAGGGACGTGGCGACAGGGGGATTGGGGATGTCTCACCCCCAACTTTTGTCTACATTTTCAACAGTTGAAAATTTCATACCTGACACAACATTAATTGGAAATTTCACACCAACAATAGGTTGAAGATGTTCTTGTAGTTTGATTTTCAAACAATTTATTGGGGGGGATTTATTGTTTTTGGACCAATATTTGCATATTTTCCTACCTTTGGTCAAATTTTTTGACTGAAATGCCATCAGTAGGAAATTTTCCTACATTAGGGGGGGGGGGGGTGACAGTTTGGAAATTTCCAACACTTGGCAATTGGTCAACATTGTCTTTGGAATTGTCATCAGTTGGAAATTGTCCAACCTAAGTTTCCAGGTTTGAAATTTCCAACACTAGGAAGGCTAGTCTAAATGCTAGGATTTTGCGATTTTCTGGTTCAGATTTCAAAATTTTCGCACACAGGGCCGAACCATGATCAGCCCGGTTTGTCATGGTCCCTCCCCCGTGGCCAATAAAAACTGCTAATTAGTTTAAGAAAAGAATATTTTCCTACATTTGGTCAAAATTGTGGACTGAAATGGTCATCAATTGGAGAGTGAGGTTTGAAATTTCCAACACTATGAAAGCTTGAAGCCAGTCTATAGATGCTTGGATTTTGCGATTTTATTATTTAGTTTTCAATGTTTTCTCACGCCGTGTGCAGTGCATTTGTCTGGAGTTGGACCACTAGATGTTAGGATTTATGCAATATTCAGGTTAAAATATCTGAATGTTCTGATACCGGGTATATAGAACCATGGTTTATGAATACATAGGCCATAAGGCCATTAGGCCTGAGTGCTGAGGTGTAAGGGTGTGCAAATGGAATTGTGCACAAGTTGTGTTTGGTCGGATTCAAGGAGGGGGGTGCAGTTGGAATTCCCCAAAGTGGACACCCCCCAACGGAGACCCTCTAGCCACGTCCATAGTCGCAGGAAAATATCGTCACCACTGCACCAAGATATAAAGAGAGCCGGCAAACGGTGCGCTGAGTTTGTCGGGAATTTATGGCAGACACCGTTGAAACCACATTCGTCTTTAGGGAAGGTAACGCATCATATCAGTAAAACATCGCCTTGACAACCTTTGGGAAACGCGTTATATCTAAGGTTGTCTTTTACAGATTGGCCTGGTATTTTGCGTGTCGTATTCTAAGATGTTCCTCGGGAAATGGTCAAATTTGGACGTAATCGGACATGAGGGTGATATATTCTTAAAGGCGCCAAAATCGTGACAGATAAACACAGACAGACACTTGGCATTCATATAAATAGATCAGTTAGTGGTCGAAACAGTAATTGGTCCTAACGTGTCGCTTTAATTTCCGACCAACACCGAAGTTCCAGGATATGATTTGCCAGGATAATTATATTACTACAAATTTGTGCCACACTGTGTTGTCCTCAGTAGGAAATAGTTTGCTCATGCAGTTCGGATTGAGTGGGCAAATTCGTTAACAAAACACTAACACTATCCTCCATTGTAGTCATTGTAGATATATGATCATATATTAAATACAAAACACGCTTTCAATTGACAATACGTTTATGCTGAACTATAACGCGAAGCATATTGACCTATTATATACAACCGATACATAAGTCATAATCTGATGTGTTATTCATTTGCAGTATAGGGGTGCCTCGTTTTGGAGATTTATACATTTACAGATTCCAGGGAAGATGTCCCGGGGTCCTGTTCCCACCACGAGCCTGACTAATCGATTAGATGTCTCACACAATCTAAACATTCTCTTGTCTTTGGAAAGATAAACAACATACGCTCGACAGTTTACATTCTGACAAGAGACGAAAGGGATATGTATAGGTGAATCTGACAGCGAGGTACTTTGAATTAAAATAGCTTGACATGTTTTAATGAATTGTAAAGCCGTTGGACTTGTTTGGCTGAATTATAAATTGTAAGCACCCACAATAAAATACCACGTGGGCGGCTTTCAGCCAATGACCGGGAACTATTCAGTAAATGAATAAATCTATAGCAGACGAGCCGATGTGTGGACCGATCGAATGTATGTGTGTGTCGTCTGTGTATAGCTGGTAGTGTGCGCTCGACTTTCTCTCTAGTTGTACCGGATTAAGGGATCAGGATGTCGCAAGTCACAGAAAAACGTACGGTTACTAAAACCTCAACTAATTATGACGGTAATGATGAACCGTATTTCTATAAGTCAGCTATAACACCACGGAACTCAAATGCGACTCGTACCTCTCCAAGTTTCGGAGGTAGCTCTTCTCGTCATGTTTCCGGTGGAGGGGGATATACTAGAATCGTGGAATACAGCTCAGGAATTGCACCTGGCTCAGGTGGGTATTCCAATCTCAGTCAGACGGGGGTTAACTCCGTCAAGAAGTGTCGTGCAAATGAGAAAAAGGACATGCAAGACCTCAATGAGAGGTTCGCAAATTACATAGAAAAAACTCGTTTTCTCGAAGCTCAGAACAAGAAACTCGCAACAGAACTCGATGACTTGAAGGCGAAATGGGGCAAGCAAACCAACGCCATAAAAACCATGTACGAAGAGGAACTGAAACAAGCGCGACAACTCGTGGATGACGCTGCTAGAGAAAGGTCAGCTCTGCAAGTCAAGGCAAATGATCTCAACGAGAAAGTTAACGACCTCCAAAGACAGTAAGTACAAATTACATTTTATTTGTTCTTTTGTCAATTTCTTTACTAAATATATTATCTCATATCAGTTGTGGCAATTTAAATTGGAATGGTCTATTTTTCAACTGAAAGGATGTCCAGGAAATACAATGCAAGCAGACGACCACGACAGACATACGGAAATATAATACAAGTGTGCAAAAGCATTTCCATTAATTGATGGGGAAATGTTCAGATAATAAGTTCAACATCATTGCTGTTTGTTGAACTTATTATTATCGGAATATGTCCTTATGTAACTACACGTCAATGAGTATTTAGTAAAGAAATGGTTAATATATATATGGACGTGGCTAAGTTCCTAAAACTGTCTGCTATTTTATTTGCATGCACCCCTTGTATATAATTTTCAGACTTGTATCCGAAGGCCCCAATGTGGATGGCTTCAAAGGAAACCAGCTCCAAGCTCTCTGAGAAATTGTATGTGCATGCACCCCTTTGTCAAAGAATTTTCCGATTGGAAAGAATTAAACACAAACTACCACCTCTAGCTATTAAGAAGGAAGATGATTAATTTTATGAGTCCTAAGTTGTGTTTATCATTTTTATTAGTCAAATAACAATTAATGATAAATAGTAACAATAATAATATTTAAATTCTTTCACTTGCCCCTTTCATTCCTCTTTTATTCCAACTGACTCACAACAAAGACTCCAGTTCTCTCACTCGTTCATTGATCTTGATTACATGTACTAGCAAATTTTGGGTTTGACCATATTTAGATTGGTAGTCATATATCCGATAATGAAACATTATAAATGTAGTGACCATGGGGTCATGGGGTCAAAAATTTGATCTGAGGTAGAACACACTTTATACACTAGTTACTGAATGCATGGTTGGAGTATACACTTATCATGAGTTATATATATATTTCGGTGAAAGAAATATCTTTAATTTTGGTCGGGGGAGATGATGAGACATAAAACACCTGCCACCACTTCCATGTCGTGTCAATCTGCTCCCAAATTCCAGTCAATATCGGCCAATCACTTAGTCGCCTTTTCCCTGATCTGACTGGCTCTGGTCGAGATTAAAACCTATGCATACACGGGCATGGCTTATTCGAGCTTCCAAATTATGTCTACGTAATTTGGAAGGAGGTATAAGATATATAGGTTGACAAGTACACGAAATATTGGTACATCGGCTCCACGTGCTCTGAAAAATCCTTCCCATGCATGGTCACAGCCATTTTCCAGCTTTTTTCAATTTATCGCACAGAAGTGGGAAAACGCTCTTTATTTCTACCTTATCGGGAATAGACTAACATTAAACGCTCTTTTCTGTTCCATGCTGTGCAAATTGCCTTTTCGGACTCAAACATCGTGTTCAAATCAATATTATTTTTTATAAATGTAAATTGTAATGCATCTTTCTGTGACATACAATGCTCGTAGAAAGGTAGTTCCAAGTATTGTATCGACCTATTTCGATGTCTGGGCGGCGACGGTCGGTTAGGTCACGTCATCGCCCGGATTTTGTATGTACATCGCACTATGTTTGTATTTGTCCAATGTATATACATTATCTAATAAACATTCATTCATATACCGGGAAAAATTCAAAAGGGATAATATTAGGTGTATTTTGGAACACAAACAACCAAATGGCTTTAAGTTCATGAACACATATATACCGACTCAATATATTTTTAAATGACACCATTGCAACTCGTTCCGTGACACTGGACATATATATACGCTCTGTATTATTACCATGTCCGGATAGATCATGTAACGAACGCTCTTTATTGTTTCGTGGTATATAAACTGGCCTTATTTTGTTTCTCGCTAATCTATTATTTCAATACGTTTTTCTGTTGCATATATGGTCCGCATATAAGTATTTCGTGTACACATCGACATCTACACCGACAGGACGTGATAACACATAGAGTTTGTTTTATTTGAGGTCTGAAGATTATTAATCGCTTTAAATATTTTACCCATCCCATTATTATTTGGAACAATAAATAACATTCACTTGCATAAAGGTGGGTGCATGCAATTATATACCACAAAGCAACCGTACACATATATGTTTCCAAATGTGTAGAAGATCCAGTTCGTTTTCCTTGTCAGGAAACAGCAGTTCGAAAAGTCAGTGCAATCAGCCAACTCGTTTATGTTGAGATCTATGTCATATCTGAGGTTATCTTAAGGGCCTACATGTTTTGTTTGCGTTCGTTGATTCCTGGGAACGAAGTATTAAATATATTTATTCTCCATATTTCTTATTTACCCAAGGGACCAGCATAGATAAGAGGTTTCAAATTGGGAGAAGTCACTTCTCCCTGTTGAAGGTTCTTTATTCCGAAAGTGCAATACTCCGAAGGTTTTCTAATCTGGGCGTGTTTATTCAGAAATGCATGCACATTTACATGTGCCGCCCCCCCCCCCCCCCCCATAAACACATTGAATGAACAATAATATTACACTAGTATTCCCGTATAGTACATTAATACACGCCATTCTAATTCCAAATTGTTCCAGATGTTAATGTCATTATACGTATATATGACGTTATTTCTCAATTTACGTCAGCCAAGAATAAAAAAAACTTGCGGAATATGGAACCTTCGGAATAGAGAACCTTCGGCATAGAGAACATTCGGAATAGAGACATCACCCCGTTATCAGGGAGAAGTAACAATGGCTGAGTTTCAATTTACACCCCAAAATCACCCTTCTATGATCCAATAAGTATTATGCAACACAAGAGCCCATTTATAAAAAACCATTATAGTGAGTAACAACACCATCATAATCAGTAAATATACTTTACATTTTATGTTGGGACATGTGCATACCGTAATATAAGAGAGAATTCACTTTTCCCTGGGATAAGGACCGGGAGAAATGTCACATTTTAGGGAGAAGATGTCGCCCCCTATATAGGCTGGTCCCTGATTAACCCAAAATAGCAACCGAATTGAAGGAACTGCTTATATTGTCTGCTTCCATGTGTATTCATAGACATAGCCTAACGATCTTTAAATTTACACTATCAGGAAAAATAGGAACTACCTTTCATTAGTGGACATTCATGCATGATTTGGTTATCAAAGATAAATACACGAAATACATATTTATGCAGATGATAAATACACGAAATACATATTTATACAGATGTTATATACTCTGAAAGCAATATTGACCCTTTCTTGACTGGAGCTTCCTAAAATATTGCGAACACCCTGCAAGTAAATTCTCTTATATATGCGAGTCTCCCATATCCTCGAATATATTCAAGAATGCACTGGCCTTAAAATATTTACATTGACTGTGTAAGTCAGTGCATTCTCTTATATATGCGAGTCTCCCATATCCTCGGAATATATTCGAGAATGCACTGGCCTTAAAATATTCACATTGACAGTGTAAACCAGTGCATTCTCTTATATATGCGAGCTCCCTATGGGAGACTGGCATATGTAAGGTATTACACTGGCACATGATATTTAATGCTGCACCAGCGCGGCTTCCGTCATGAAACCCCATCATGAAAGGGTTAACGAAGTCATAAATTTATCAGCTGATTTTACACCAAGTGAGACACTCTTTGATTTATCCCATCAGGAATAGACCAACATTATAATTTCAGAAGTGAAATTGATTAGGAATTTCCATTTTCTTGAGATATATAGCACGAAAGAGCGTCCATTGAAACATGTTCACCGATGTTGTAAATGGGCGTTTGGCTCATTGGTAGAAAGCCTACTTCGACCGAAATTAATTGAAGACTGTAGGGAATCTAGGGGTATTCAGGTTGTGGTAAATATCTAGTCTGGTATGCAACATATCCTAGTGCAAATAGGTTCATATTGGACATAAATATTCTCATAGGTTCATATTGGACTTAACTCATTATGAAATAAAATCCCATAGTAGATTTATACCAGTTATTCCGTTAGGCCACAATGAAAACACATTATAAAGAGCGTGAAACTGGTAAGTCGTGAGTTGGGGTTTATTCGTGTAAGTTATAGTGGATCAAATAAGGCCGATATGAACTTATTTGATTTGAAATAAGTCCATGAACTTATATTTCGTTGAACGTTTAGGTCCATATATGGCCTATTTCACATCTAAATAAATAATGCTAACATGAGATTATTTCAGTCCCATGAAATAAGTTCATCATGAGCTTATTTCCGCGAGAACAGGTTGTGGTGTAACATGAAACAAATGATGGTATATCGATCCGGCAGCACACCCTCCATATCGACTCGAGGTTTATTCATTGTTCCGACTCATTTTCAAGCCTCCTCTTTGATTATCTTGATCGTAATAAAATGCCTCAATAAGGTCACCAATGTGTGCATGGTGCAAACAAACTGTGTATCAACTAGAGCCTCGGAGCCCATGATCGATGACCATAAATCGAGAAGCTCTAAACTCCTTTCTTCTAGTCTAGCATGAAACCAATACTACCTGCAGTTCTTGGACACACTGTTCACACACGGCGGTTGTGAAATGTGCAATGCATCCTATACATTGTTGGTGCGCGAACTCATTGCAAGGGACATGGATATCTAAATGACTGCCTTTTATCTCTCTCACTGGTGGCTATTATCACGTTAATTACGTGTGAACTTCGACACTGACGTATCCGCGTTAAAGGGGTACTGTACACTAAAAACGACCATTTATTGGATCATCTCATTTTATACTCAAAAGAATATATGCAAAAAATGAATGAATTTGGGCCATTGATTAGTGCAAAAATACATTCATGTTCTCTATGAATGATTCAAACAACTTGGTAATTATAATGAAAATAAATTTACTCAAAAGAATATATGCAAAAAATGAATGAATTTGAGCCATTGATTAGTGCAAAAATACATTCATGTTCTCTATGAATGATTCAAACAACTTGGTAATTATAATGAAAATAAATTTATGACTCCAGCATTTATTCATTTTCATTATAATTACATGTTGTTTGTATCGTTCATAGAGCACGTGAGTGTATTTTGCACTAATCCATGGCTCAGATTTATTCATTTGTTGCATATATATATTCTGTTGAGTATAATAGGAGATGGTCCCATATATATAAATGGTCGGATTTTGTGTACAGTCCCCATTTAAAGCCCAGCGGCTTTTTGAAAGTTGAACTTGTGCTCGCATCTGTTACATCCCGTCCGTTTACGGGGCCCAAATAATGTCAATAAATACGTTAAAGATACATGACCCGAATTATCGCTCCTAAATTACTATTTCTTTGGCTTCGGGGGTAAAAAAATAAATATTTTTTTTCGAGTCGAGGAACCCACCTACCATGCAGAGTGCTCAGATATCGATTTTTAAAATCTGTTATTTTTCACCACTTGGAATATTTGGCGGCCTGGAAAATATTCGACGAGCCGAACGGCATACTCTCGATACAAAATTGCGTTGAACAAAATGTTGGTATATAACCACAGGTCCCCTGGTGCGACAACCCAACCACGAGTATCCACCTTAATACCTTAATACTCGTAGTGGGATTGTCGCACCAGGGACCTGTGTATATAACACGTTTTGGAAAATTTTATACTTGAGTTGACAGTGCATGGTTATCATGATTTGGTAAGTAATCGATTCTGATAAATAAAGCGTCTATAGAAGAATGTTGTTGGAATCTGGTGATACAGGTACCATCGAATCGGATTGTTTCCCTTTACATATGAGTATTAATAAACTTATAAGGTATTCCGTATATTTATCGACATATGTTGTCCAATTTTACAAATTTTACAGTTTGAAGGTTATTAAAAGGCACGGTTGGCCTTAGTTGTCGAAAATATTCATATTTGTTCCAAACACCGTAAATAGACAAACATTAAAACGCATACAGTTTCGTTCATATATACCATGACCATCGCGTAAACAGCATGCTATCATAAAGACTTACTATATTTTACATAAGCAAGAGCCTTATTGTGTTACAGAAGACAGCACAGTGTCACTGGCTAATCACACACAAATGATATAAACGCTCTTTATTAGTTCCATATCAGGAATTCAGCAACAAAGAACGCTCTTTATTTTTACCATCATAATATAAACAAAAACCAGAAAAGTAACTTTTTATGCCTTTGTTTACATAACAATGGTCAAACAAATGACAATAACATACTGTTTATGCGATATTTCTTATTTGTATACGGACAAAGTCTGTCTACATTTTGATGTTCTTTCTGTTTGTGGCGGTTTTTGATGGGTGGAAATATTTTCACAGGATACCCACCGCCAAGGCCTCCCGTACCTTTAAAACGACATCAAACAGGCGTGTCCGTCTAATGTCAGTACAACTTCAAAATTACGTATTCTTTCTACAAATTTAGATTACGATTCAGTATGCAGCTGCATATATAGTGTTGTTCGATCCACCATCAGATATAGGAGTGCATATATAGTCACTACACACCATTATATTATTCAGCCGAGTCCCCCGCTGAACAACAACGCAATGAATCGGTCCACCGATTAAGTAATATTTCGTTCATGTATAGCAAGTGCATTATGTGTGGATGGGATGGCGCTTGAAATTTACACATATTGTAGTGGCGGTATGCTAATATAACTGATAACTATAAAAACGTTTCAAGCATTTTATGGTGGGCTATGTAGGTTAAACAAGGTGTATAAGACTGCAAACTGATACGAAGTACACTGCGTCTTTGTTCCCCATACCTGTACATGTATTCAATGTCACAGCCATGTCACACGTTCTATGTATCCGAATCCCGCTCATCTATTCGCTAATTGCTCTCACCGCCAAATTAAACACGGTGATTGAAATGGGACGAGGAATGTGATGTACGGCGGCAAGTTGGCCACCATTTGATACTTAATTTCATGTAGCTCACCTTTCAAGCAGCAGGCATAACCTTTAACACAGTCTATACTAAGTACTCATTGACGAGTAACTCCATTGGGCCTATCGATTGTTGAACTTAGTAACTAAAGATTTCCCACAAATTAATAGGAATGATTTTGCACTTTTATTATCCATCGTCTGCTTACATTACATGAACATCCTTCCAGATGAATAATTGACCATCTCAATGTATACTTTTATAACTGAGCAGGAGAATCTGTTTAGTAAAGAAAGGGTTAGTGGTCACAAACTCGCCCAAGCTATTTGTGTCCGGAAGCATTGTGCATAGAAACACTGTCTGTTGGAAAATTTGGACTTTTAAGCGAAGCTACAATAAATAAGATTAATTGTTGGAAATTGAGTTCTTTTCGAAAATGGTCCATATATGATAACTCCCTTTAATATTCAACAAACTTGGATAACTAAGACATCTATAAGCATTTTTTATCATATGATCTTTTGAAGTTTTTGACGCTCGATCAGAATTCAGACTCCGTCAATGCTGTCTCCGAGTCTGTTGAAAGTCGATGTATATAACCAGCCAAACGACATATATGGCATGAATTGCTTTTTGTTTGATATAAGTATTTCATGGTAACGTATACTCATAGTACGTTTATGATGTCAAAGCTTAATCGATTCTATTTACAAATCAATTTTGAAGAAACGGAATTGAGCGTCATTTTTCAACAGACAGTGCCTAGAGCGTGAAAAATAAGCTAGCGATCGGATTAATCTGAGATGAAAATCGGCATCCGCTATACTCATTTCTGCCAAAGCCGTTTTTTTTTATTTTCAACCGAAGACTACTATTATAGATTTCCCACTCAAACAATTCGTTTTGCCCAGTTATAATCCACGATTGCTCAGCACTATTTGGGAATAAAATTAATGTGTCTGGAAGCTGACGTGGCGTTTCAATCAAGTCAGTATCCTAATAGCCCTTAGGCGCCAATAGGTTGTTTGACCCTTTCATGACTGGAGCTTCCGGAAATTTAGCGAAAACTCTGTGCCAATACATTCTCTTATATTTATGCGAGTCGCCCATAGGGCGCCTCGCATATATAAGATAATACATTGGCCTAATACTATTAACCTTGCCAGTGCGATTATGTTATTTATACGAGGCTCATATATATGGCAGACTCCCATATATAAGATAATGCACTGGCACATGATTTGTAATGCTGCACCAGCGCATCTCCCGTCATGAAAGGGTTAATATTTCTAGAGGAGTACATCATTGTAATTTCTTGACTACTTTAAAATTCATCACATTGATAGAAGTTGATATGCGAAAATCAAGATCCCAGACATACAATTACTTCTCAATTTGGAATAGCCTTTATAGAATTGCGTGGTCACGTTTGCTGGGCGGTATCTCAGTTGAGAACTCACAGACGAGTGATAATTGAGACTCTTACACACAGAGATCCGTCGACGTGTGCTTTGGATTTCCACCAACTCGATATATAGATTGGCGCTAATGCTCCCCTCAGAATATCAGACACGGCACGCACACCCTGTCTAAAATGATCCGATTTGCAGCATCGACTGAGGAGCTTCACTAATATGATTTATGTCCATAATATCGAGGAAGTGTCAACAAAATCTCCTTCCTTCAAAAAAGATATATGAGTAGTGATTATGATAGAGCGTTACTTGTTGAATATAGCTATAGTTCACTCGGAAGCGTTCTCGGTAAATTCATATTTCCCTATTGATTATCTATCTGGTATCTTCAGAAAATTCACTTTCGCACCGAAAACTATAAATCATATTATGGATATTTATTCCAGTCTGTACATCCATACAATCGGTTGTCAGGAAACTTCTAGAAACAACGTTTATATTATTTTTTTCTGTTCGTCAGCTTCAAGTCCACTTTTTTAGTGAACTTGCGTTCACCTCCAATGGTTCATGTATCTTTACTCAATCATGCAATAATTTACTGCCTTCGTCAGAAAATGACATTCAAGACAAAATACATGTAACGATGCATTTGTAACATTCTTTTCCTGTTCATCAAGTTCAAGTCCATGTCTTTACTGAACTTGGGGTCACATCTAATGGTGCGTATATCTTACATAACTCTAATCATCTAGCGTGTGTCCCACTCAAACCGAGCTTCTTTTGTAAATCGCGGTAAATCTCTTCGCTGTTCTGCAATTTTAGTGTGGTCGTTGAAGCAGAATTTGGGGATCAACCCGGAATAAATTGGATACAAGCTGATGTTGGTGTCATTCGACGCGGAAAAGCCTCAGGAACAACATATCCAAAATCCGCAAAAATCCGCTGTAGGGAAACTTTGTTATCCAAGATGGCGTCCAACATGGTTGTCTATACTACATCAGTTCTGGAAACAAGTCATTATACGATATATTGTGGCATAGGAATTACGCCGTTATACCAGTTTGTGTTAAATTATAGTACGGGAGCGAATAGAGTGACACGCACAGAAAATCATACAATCGTGGCCATGGAATGGCTGTCAAAATGGCCACAACTGCAAGCAATACAACAAATAAAGCAACATATTGGATAACCACATAGGAGTGAAAATATGTATTGATAATATACAAGTCGGTTGTTGAATATCTTTAAAGGTACACACATCATTAAACAGATCCATCTGAAGGATTTATCGACCACTGCACCACAAATCAAAACCCAATGATCTGCGTCTTTAAAGTTTGGGTGTTCTGCTTATCCAACATCCAATTGTCGGGCCAAAAATAATAATATCGGACATGCAACACACGAACTAATGTTTCGCCTCACAGTTCATGGTAGTTTCATTCGGCATGATGATTAATTATTGAATGTAACGCCGAAATTTAAGTGCACACTCTAGCGGTCTAAATTGTTAGTTATATTTCCGGAATTGTCAACACTCCCGGTGATATTAAACAAAACATATTTGTAGCAATGCTTATTATACTGTAAAGAAACACTGATATCTTCAATAGATTAGCACCGCGTCTCACCAGATCAAAGAGACGGTACAACACACATTGTATGTAAGACTAATTTTCATGCTGCTAACAAACCGTGTTCTAAGTAGACAATTTTGTTCAACTTACTTCAATCACAACTTTACAACTGGAATATGCAGCTACGCAATGCACACTATTAGTTTTCAGTATATTTTTGTTTTAAAATATCTTACAATTACCACCCATATAATCAGGCTAAATATCGAGTGATCACCGTTTAAGATGTTATTTCAACGTTGAACATGCACGCAATAGTATTAATTGTGGTTCTGTGTGCAGCAACTATGTGTAACATTAGGGAGAAGGAGTAAACGTGGTGATGCGGTTGAAGAAAACGTAGTAAGTTTCGCGTAGATGTGGCCTTGGTGAATTAAACCAAATATAACTTCTAGGTATAAACACAGTCTTTGTCACAGAGTATGTAGGCAATTTTGGTCAAGTTTATAATTTATTGACGATAGTCTATGGTACTCCTCCGTATTTTAATAAATTTAGTTCATGGTATACCACCATGCATTCTTGAGATAAAAGCGAAATATTCGTGTTTTATCACTTGATCTGAGGCAACTATGACTACCATTTTGAGACACGGACAATAGAATATACCCATTTTACCCAGTACTATATGAATATCTTTCATACCGTTTTATATCAGTTAATTTTCAAAGGTTTCATGTTGTAGATATAAAAATAAATGATGATCGGTCACATTCGTGAGACTGCTCGGAGTACACATTTTTCTGCTTCTAGAAAAAGGTCTCATAGTCAATACATCTCTAATAAATCACATTTAGCTGTTTAATTACACATATATTACACGATTCAAGATAAGCAGTACAGAAAAAACTGCGTTATGTTTCCGTTTCTGGGCGTACAATAGTCAAGATTTAACCGTTTCATAAGACTCTGGTTTCGCTTGCTCTCTCGTGAGATACATCAGAGATAATTCGTACATCTCTAATCAAAAGTTTCTCTTATACTCTGCAATCATTCTTCCTCGCATAATTCGAGAGTTTGTTCACTCGTATAGGACTAGCTCTTCAATTTTGCCCAACATGTAAATTTCGTTCGATTTTGTCCATTTTGGCGGCCATTTTGGGAAATACATTCTACAGATATGGCTTACGACAAAGCATTGTTTGTATATATTTCAATTTATTACGCATTTGGCATTAATTGGAGCACCTACCGCAGAAATTCAGTATTTTGCGATAACAACAGACATTATGGACGCCATCTTGGATCCTGAATTTTCCCATGAGCGGATTTTTGCGGATTTTGGATATGTTATTCCTGGTGTTTACCCGCGTCGAATAACACAAAAATCAGCTTGTATCCAATTTATTCCGGGTTCAACTCTCCAACGACCACACTATTTGTCGTGATTGATGATGTTAACAAAACAGAGCTATCATTCCTGGTACGCGGATTTCTGTTATAAATAGCTCACAATACTGTCTCACGAATGTCATAAGAAATTCTTAATACAATTGATATTAATTGATAGAAGCTTTTCCGGGCATATGTCATCGATTCATAACTACTATTTTATACACTTGAATCTATATAAAACTTGTTGGGAAGTGACAGACCATCTTTATTGATGGGATATATGCAAATTTTATTTGCAATATACACATTAATAGTAGACAACCATTATTGTACACAACACACACGGATTATGTTCTGGCACTTTGTATGCAAGCCTGTGTTTAGTGTGCCTGTCATTTGCAGAATGAGGTCCCCAGAGGTTGAATTTAGTGACGCTACCCCGCATCACTAAATTCACCCTCTGGGGACCTCATTTTGCTTAGGCCTCATTATCTCTGGGAAGTTTTTTTTATTATAAAATTTATATAGAAACTTCTTCACATAGATTCTATTTCTTTTTTAGTTTAGTTTATCTATATTCCCATATTGGCAGACGACGCATTGCATATTCGAGGTTCCCAATGGGTGTACATCACAATATTCACCATTTGGGAACTTCAATCTGTGTCTACGGCTCCCATAGCAGATAAGGTCTAAGCAGAATGAGGTCCGTAGGGGGTGAATTTGGTGACAGGAACACTAAACTCAGGCTTGTCTGTATGTATGGATTGTCCACGAACACATAATATCGCATTGCTAATTTTTCGCAGATGTTCACTGTTCAGACAGCCTCAGAGGCCTTTTATTCTATCTCAGTATACACGTTAGTCTAGTCGTAATTCTCAGAAAAGACATTTCTAGAAGCATTTCCCGGAAAAGTGTCAAACCAACTTTTTTACCATAATTCGAAGGTGCCGAACACGAATAGACTGCCTGTCGCCCGATTGGATGAACATGGGGCTCAATAAAAGGCTTTTGAAATCTTCGTGTTTTCTTCGCTGGAGGGTTGTTGATACGGCACCGTACAACGTCATATGAAATCACGTAACTGGCCTTGAACATACTCAAACTTATATACTCCTCGCGGAACGTTCAAAGCCGCGTTGTATCATGATACTATCATCACAGTAATAATTCTATACCTGAAAAGTTAATTTTTACCGATATTTATGTCAAGTTTTTGAGATAAAGTCCAATATTTTTGGTGATGTCAGTGATAACAATAGTAACAATTAACCATGGTGCATCAGATATGTTAGTATTCAACGTATAGGAGGCAGAATAGCCAATTGTATACATCAACCACAACTTGTAAGCGATTGCAGGACACGCTGGGGCAATATTTACCATTTTCCATATTTTGGCGGCCATTTTGGCAGCCATTTTGAGCCAAAGTAAGAATTTTGGTTCCAATGAGTTGGAATATTCATAGGTAATGATATGCCTCACTTACATTACAAAGTTCTGTTCATTTCTTGTTGAAATATGACTAAAATCCCAATTGTGATTTTTTGTGAAATTTTATACCGTGTTCCAATAATTGCATATTTAATTGCTCCAATGATCAGTTAATATACAAAACACAATATAAAGTCACATTACTTAAGCAGTTCCAAACAGCATGAACTGGTCTAGAAGATATTTGTGAAAAAACGTCATATTTTCAACTTAATCCTGATTCACAGAACTTTCAACCGGGTGTGATTTCATGAAGAGCGTTTATTTATTAAATAACATACTTGTCCATATATGTATAGCAGATGATGAGATAGTTATGACAGAAAGATCACGAGGGGTGATTCAAATAACAAAGTATTCCCATGTTCATGAGAATATATATATAACGAGTGTGATATATGTCTCGATATTGACTTACTGTATTTTCGCAGCAATAAAAACAGTATGTGACTTTAAGTTGATTTTATGGGTGAAATATGGGTCACAGGCAGCGACAGGCACCCTCATTGGATTCAGCATACTTGAATTATGCTAGAAAACTTAGTTTCATGCTTTTCCCCAAAAATGCCTCTAGGGTTCTAGTATTCCACAAATGTAGCTTTTCCGACCAGACTAGAACTGCAACTGTATGAACTGAAAAATAGGTGATTCAACTCTCGGTTTAGGCTTGCTTTTTGAAGTTGTCTCAGCAGCCGATGATTGTTAGATTTTCTCATCACTGGCTGCATTAAACAAGGGGGGTGAACAGGTTCGAAATTCAGGAATGATTTTCAATTTAAACTTATCTGAGTTGATCAATCTATTTATTGTCTCCATCATATAATTGATATAACATGCAGAGTGGGTGGAATTATGGATAATAATTATATTGGTGCTTAAATGTAATGTGCAGTGATGATGTGATGAGTGTCTCAATGTTCCAAACAGGACCACACAAGTAATGAATGAACATTTGCTCTCGCAATTCAACAGAATACGATGCAAGTATACTGGCATACAGTAATGCCCTAAGTAATCAACCTCTTAACCACAGCAGAATTATGGGTAACTTTTCAGGATTTAGTCGGAAATATGGCTTGTTGACAAGCCATATTTCGATTACTTAGGGCATTACTGTATGCCTATTTCCACACTCAAATAGAGCTCAATCAACCACGGGCGTGACCAAAACCCACACAATCGGATATCCACACTATATAACCGCGTGTATATAGGAAGATTTAGGAAGCCAGCCTCTCTCAGAGAAGAAGTCATACCTTCAAGCAGTCCGAAAAAACACTTCCTATACTAAATGAGTTCTCCCATTCAGTTATAAAAGTATTCACTGAGATATTTATTTTAAACATGCGGGATGCTTAGTTAAAATGAGAAGACTGCAGTATATGACTAAAATATAATACAGATGCGGCAGGATTCATATTCAGATAATAAGTTGAACAATCGACCTACTTATTATCTGAACATTTTTCAAACGGAACTACTCGTCAATGAGTATTTAGTATAGAAAATGTTAAACACATTAAAACTGTGTGTACCTTGTACATATTTAGAATATATATATATATATACACACTTAGCATTTTGTTTCATTTATGTGCACACAACACGAGGTTTTACGCCAACTCTAACATAAATGTCAACTGTTCTGTATGCAGCAGACAATTGTTTTGATGCATTGGGCTGCATGTGATTATAATAACTGCTGTCACCACAAGGCCAGCACACTAATACGGGTTTCTGTACATGTATCATACCACTGACAACTGTTGAACGGATTTATTCTTTTTCTGTGATGTGAAGACGATTTTTTGATCATCATTAAACGGACGCTCTTTATACATACCATAGCAGGAACAATAAAAACGAACACTCTTCACTCTTCCACGTACCGATGCCGTTTTTCTAATCTATAACTTGTATTTTGTCCCATGAGACCCCTATTTCCAAATCACGTTCATATAACTTTTTCGAATGAATGTGTCACAACTGAATTGAGCTTTCCAAACATATTAATTAGTGGGGGAGCTTACGGTTACTAGGAGGCAATGCATCTGCAGAAAGAGTTTAATTAGTTTTACCGTGCTGCCGATATGCAATAATACATCGGAGATCATACATTCTTTATGTCTTCATTTGTGAAATATATGACGACTAACACACAGAAGGAAAAACTGTGTTATAAACAATGATGAATTTCCTATATTATTGCACAAATCTACATGTCAGTTGATTATGATTGACAACTAAAATTTGTTTGCAATTTAACACTGAAAGTATATGCGAGTAAATAAAAATAGGGTGAAGAAAGAATTATCAATGCAGCAAGCGACCGGTTCAGTCGCTGATTGGTAGAAAATATCTGCTAATAATTATTTGATTCACAGCTGTGGAAAGGTCCATTAAACCAACACCACCGACGTTGCCCTTAAGAACAAATTCATCTTGTGTCAAAACCGCTGTATTCATATGTACACAGATAACTGACACGACACCGCAAGCTTAGTCACTATTCGTGACATTGCACATATCTTATTTACGACCACCTGAATAGTTTTTGGCGCATGATTTTCGCACATTGTTTGCAGACACCATTCGTGTGTGGTTGCTTCGACAACTAAGTTCTAAGATAGACGAAACAACGTCCATGCAGTGCACGAATTCCGTTGCGGCAAAATGAAGAGCGTTCCGTCGCTTGACAATTATATGTTTTTACCTCGTCACTATGCATGCGGTTAAAGGTACTCAATCCGATCAGAGGGTCCCCATATCATCAAAATACAACAACAACAACATTTCTTCAAAATACGCTTTAGTGATCAGAATCGATTTATTGCGACAAAATAATGCTAACCACTGTCAGCTGTGGTATCAAATTTCCCAAAACGTGTTATTTATCAACATTTTTTTAAACGAAGTATGGCCATATTATCACTTGAGTATTCACGAGATTTGGCCGTAATACCACTTGTTTTTAGAGTTATCCATCTTCATCCGCAATTTTTTCTGAGACCGTCCGTTTGACGACGTGTTTATGGGCCACAATTAATTGCACATTTCGAGAAATAATTGGAAACTTCAAAAATCGATCTTTGAAGGGTGGGTTCCTCGACTCGAATCAAATATGTTTTACCCCCGAAGCCAAAGAAATAGTAATTAGGAGCGTTAATTCGGACAATGCATCTTTAATTCTTTTGTTCTCCATAATATAGCGAGAGTCTATTTAAAATCTTTCCATCGGAAATTGTTGTCTGAACAAGCAATATTTTGCCTCCAGATGTCAAAAATAAACATATAATATCATGATGGATTGGTTATGTGTCCAGAAGAATCTGTCTGGGTCGTTAGTGTTTACACGCAGTATTGATTCCGTTCTTCGATTATAGTAATTCCAGAGAGGATGGCAATGATTTGATTGGTCGCCGTTAATATATTGTATGATTCCCAGACTATATTGCCTGATGGGAAATGCCACAATCTGCCTGTGAGATTGTCAATTAGAAACCAATTTAAGAAAGATGAATTGAATGCTCCTATACACCATGCGACCGAAACGATGTAAAAAGCCTGACTAACTGAATAGTCAGTCAAAGCGTGTTCTAGTGATTAGTAAAGACCACTAAATTTAAGCAATATTGTTGCACAAATCTATATTTCAGTTAATTATGATTTGACAACTAAAATTTGTTTTAAAGTAGTACTGAAAGTATACGCGGATATATATATATATAAAAATAGGGTGAACAAAGAAGTCTCTATGAAGCAAGCGATCGGCATAGTCGCTGATTGGTAGAAGATACCTGCTAATAAATATTTAATTGACAGCTACAGCTGTACATTGAAAGGTCCATTAAACCAACACCACCGACGTTGCCCATAAGAACAAATTTATCTTGCGCCAAAACCGCTGTATTCATATCTACACAGATAACTAATACGACACCGCAAGCTTAGTCACTATTCGCGACATTGCACATATCTTATTTACGACCACCTGAATAGTTTTTGGGGCATGCTTTTTCACACATTGTTTGCAGACACCATTCGCGTGTGGTTGATTCGACAACTAAATTCTATGATAGAAGACTCAACTCCAAGTGCACGGATTCCAATGTTATAAAATGAAGAGCGTTACGTTTCACAGTTCCGTCGCTTGCCAATTCTATGTTGTCACTATGCATGCGGTTAAGTCTTTTATTCTCTATAATATGACGAGAGTCTATTTAACATCTTTCCATCTGAAAGTCTGTTGTCTGAACAATCAATTTTTGCCTCCAGATGGTAAAAAATAAACACAATATCATGATGGATTGGTCCAGAAGAATCTGTCTGGGTCGTTAGTGTTTACACGCAGTATTAATTCCGTTCTTCGATTATAGTAATTCCAGAGAGTATGGCGATGATTTGATTGGTCGCCATTAATATATTGTATGGTTCCCAGACTATATTCCGTGATGGGAAATGCCACAAACTTCCTGTGAGATTGTCAATTAGTAAACCAATTTAAGAAAGATGAATTGAAGATCCTACCCCACGCGACCGAAAAGATGTAACATCCTAACTAACTAAAGACTCAGGCGAAGTGTACTCGAATGACACTGCATTAACACAACGATACAAATATATACTCTTGCAAGCGTGGATCCAATGAAATTTCACGTTCACAAATTTCACACTGAACTCCAAAAAAATGTATTATTCGAACCAAACGATTTAAATAACATAATCAAGACCCTCTCCGATGATCCATGAATATCGTGCAAATGAATTATTTTCAGTAACATGAAACAAAATGGCATATATAGGACATATAATAGTGAAACCACTGCAAGCGCACATCCTCATCGTGTGGCGCTGGTCAGATTCACAGTCAGTGTATAATCTCACACATAGCTACATCTAGACAGATTATTTCAAACTTAAATAATGCAATTGTTCTGAATATTTCTTCACAATAGATTAACCAAATTCTGCTAACGACCTACTTTCCGCAAGGGGGAGGGGTGGTGTGATATTTGATATACCAAAATGTGTTCTCATATATAGCTCCCGGTTCTGGAAGGGCATCTCTAACACAGCAAAAATCATAATTTTCGATTACATCATAATACACTTTCCACATCCAAAATAAAGGGACCAAATAGTCGTGGTGTCCGCAAGGGGTTGGGGAATGGGACTCTTCTAGTATCTGGTGGGGGGGGGGTCTCTGTCTATGAAGACAACGGTGAATATCTAGTGATTAGTAAAGACCACTAAATTTAAGCCAAATGATAGCTTCATCATCATTACTAACCTTGTAAATCGCGATTAGCAAAGTAATAACGACATGACCAGACATAATCAAATACATATACATGTCTTTTCGCGATTTCGACTTCGATAATTATGTTCCAGAATAACATTTATTTGTAGGATTTAATTGTCGATCCTTTGTATCCTTGAAAAGAACTATTCATTCTTCGGGGGAATTTAGTTAAAGACATATTATGGACTTGTTCGGGTATGTGCAACTGATAAGTTAGCATTCAGGCGCTATGTCGGCTGGAGGAATGTCGCATTTTAGTAACCTTGCCGAAAATTTCAAGCAAATCGACCGTATATAACACTCCATAGAAATCATCGTCTGAACTACCTTCAATTGCAAATATTTACTTCTCGATACGGGACGCAACTATCTGTGATAAACTAACGAAAACGATTTCACCATCGATAGTCACTGCGTTTAATTAGTATATAAGAATGACGACGTGTGTTGCCAATTTGGATATAATATTTGTAAAAATAGCGACCTTGAGCAAGATTATTCTCAATTTCTATTTGATCAACTTACCGCAGTGTTTCACATCACTTTAAATGGTTTACTTGTGGTCAGCGTTATAGCTGTCACTTCAAACATAATATCTTTATTTATAAACCCCATTGGATTTATTTGGTGGGATATATGTGTACTTTACACAGACTCTGTATATGCATTATTCGTGGGTTGTGCAGGAGAATGTGTCTCTTGATAAATACTGGCAGGAGAAATGGACCCTAAATGTGACCATCTGCCCCTCTAGAGGACACCCCGTGAATAGCAAATTAGCTTTTCTGTGCAAACAATTCATCACATTTCGGACATTGCGTGGTGATATACTTAATTCATCATCCTTATTATGAGATACGCTTACATTTTTATTCAATGAGCAACAATAGACTGACAAGCGACACCGCCGTGCGAATAGAATTGCGCGTGTTTATTGCGCTATTTGTTGAAGTTCCATCCAGCTAGGTTTGAACAATACACGGTATCTGGGTCGAACGTAGTCCTACATATACATGGAAAGCGGGTGCGGTCGTATTTGTTCGGAGTACACGTATATATATATTACTCGAGTGCTTAGTAAAGCAGGTAGACCATCTGTTTTGTTTGGACCGTTTGGCGATCTTATCACATTTGGTATGTGAAAGAGAAAGTATACGCGTTGAATGTGTTGAAGTGTTTACGTCCGTGTTGCGTGAGATTGCTGGCGGGCGACCTGGCATTGTGTGCATATAGCCCTATATGTGCATACACAAGTTAATAAGCTCATATGATTGCCCTGAATGGATCTTATTGATGAAATATTCTTTCATTCCAAAGTATACCTTTGAATAATATAGGTGCACTTTTGATAATCTTTCAATGGCGGTGTATACAATAGAGAAGTGTGAACTTATTTCAGTGTCCGGTGGTAGAGAGTATATGCCAGAGAAACGCGATTGTCAATGTAACGACGAATTCTATGTCTCGGTATCGTGCAAACAGCTAGGGGAAACACGTACCGTCGTATTGTTGGAGACCAAACAATTGTGACAATGACAATAAGATAGAAAAACTGAAAATGAAAGCATTACCTGGGAAAAAAATATTACGAAAAATTCAATAAAGACATCACACGTGAATGCCAAATATGGGGATATCGCTGATATAAGTTTCATGCTTTCTGCCAAATCTGATGTTATTGTCTATATATTATATTATATAATTTGTGAATTGCTGTGCATGATTTAGAGAAAATAAATTATATGTTTACACCAAAGGAGGGGCAAAAATATTTCGCTTCTGTCGTCTTTCGGAGCCGGTCCAGTTCATCTTCGGTTTCCACATTGCCGGTTGTCCTGAAGATACACTGATTGACACTGCCACATGATTGACACTGACCGAAAATTATACATTGGAATTATCTGTTATTCATCTGAAGGGATGTCCAGGCAATATAGACAGACGACAGATAATCTACCAGATAATAAGGATCCCATTCATTGGTGGGAAATGTTCAGGTAATGAGCTCAACATATGGCCGTTTGTTGAACCGTTTGTTGAACCTATTGTTTGAATAAAACATAAGAGGACTACTTGTCAATGCATTTTTAGGAACGATGTGGTTAAACTATAGGTTCACGAAGTGCTGCGTATATAATATCATATCTCCATCCATCCATCCAACATGCATGACATTAACACATTGGTACGATGTAGCCGCGTTGCAACTCTTCGGAGGTTTTGTGTCACAAGCATGCGTTTCTACGTGCTCGTTGAACTAACCTTTTCAAACTAAGACCCTGGTTAGACGCGTATTTATATAATATGCATCAAATGTTTCTGCGTGGGAGATATTAGTCTTCGTTACAATCAGTAAGGTGTGAATAGGGTATCCATGGGCTACAACTTACAACTTCGAAGCAAAACAACGGACGCAAATTTGGGTGTATTTTCTAGCTGATACAAGCCTGATTATAGCGTGCCTGTCATTTGCAGAATGAGGTCCCCAGCGTGTGAATTTAGTGACGATATCCCGCATAGCGAGTTAGCATCACCAAATTCGCCATCTGTGACCTCGTTCTGCATGGCCCCATCTGCTATGGGAGACATAGACTCAGATTGAAGTCCCCAAAAATGGTGAATATTGTGATGTACACCGATTGATGGGGAAACGCGAATATGCAATGTGTCGTCTGCCAATTTGGGAATATAGAGAAACTAAATTGAAAAAGAAATAGAACCTATGTGAAGAAGTTTCTGTAGAAACTTGATAATAAAGAAACTTTCCAGAGAAGACCGTGACGAGGCCTACGCAGAATGAGGTCCCCAGAGGGTGAATTTGGTTATGCTAGCCCGCTATGCGGGATAGAGTCACTAAATTTACCCTTTGGGGACCTCATTCTGCAAATGACAAACGCACTAAACTCAGACTTGGGCTGATATATCGTCAAGTTACTCGAACATTTTGTATATAACCGAAATATTTAGCATGCATCTGTGTTGACGCGCTTGTTTGTTCTTGTTGCATACACACGCAACTGTGACAACTGATATAAGATCGTAAAACAGTGTAGAACATAAAATCAACTATACCCATATACAAAATTCATCGTCGGTTATCTAGAATGTTCCCGCCGGTTGACACTTGTGCACGAAAGCAAAAAATGATGTTAGCTTAGATAACACATTAAAAGGTGCATTATTCTACTAGTCACTCGAATTACGAAGGGTGGTCCAGTGCTAGGAAGAACTGTTTGTTAAGATTTGTACTGCTTTCGTTTAATCGATTACTTGTGCTTCTTTTTAAAAGGTCACGTGCCATTCCGGTTCGTCAGATCACAGTAACATCTCAGCTGCTTTTCTTATGTAAATCATCACATCCGCGCCGCGTCATGTGTTTGATCAAGATCGCGATTTATAACCCACGACTGACACTGATACAGAACAAGAGAGCCTTCATCTCGTGCAGTGTTGTATGTCGAGTATTGAGTATCACTATACAGGCAACTGCATCTAAATGTAAATATACATACGGATGGTCAATATAAATCTGTACCTACATGGGTTACACGCCGATGTGAGCGACGAATTCCAATATTTCATATCACATGGCAGCTAACTCCCCATTACTGAACTTCATGAAGTCGTTCTCTTCCTTGACACTTGTTACACGATCCGACTCGTATTCCATTCATAAAACCCATTATTTAATAATGATAAACAACGGTAAATGTATAACAGTAAATAGTGCCAGGTATACCCAAATGTATTATTGTTGACTTCCGGTTTGTCTTCTACACATTCCGTACGCTACAGACGAGGAACGAAGCAGGATAGGAGTCTGTGACTGATAATGATATAGTTTGAAAAGTTATTTCATTAAATTTACGACAGTGAAAGATTCTGATCTATCTGAGACTATTTCTTTATACGCGGGCAGGAAAAGGACGCATAGTTAAGTGAAACGTCATCGCAGGCCTAAAAGAAGCCGCTGTTACTTTCACGTCCCATTTGTCGATTTAAGTATGTTTTATGGAGGTTTTGGGGATCAAGTAAAATAAATACAATGTACAATCTACAATCTACAAAATGAGTCCAGTATATATACGGTATGGATCGAGCCGTTGGACTGCGCCTCTTTGCTAGGGTACTCATCCTGGGGGGGGGGGGGGGGGGTGGGGTATAGCATGGCAGGCTCCGTATACTGACGTTATATATACTGCTGACCATCGTCACAAATGGTGCAATGCGCAGTCTCAAGCCATTTCTCGGAACGGAACGTTGATGAATGCCTATATATATTTCCACTTTATATTGCCCTTGTCAGTCGATTTAAACATGAAACGAATATGTTCGTTTAACATGTCAACTGTAGGATGTACGTTGTAGCAATACGCCTTATAGCCTGGGGCTCCAGAACTGTAAACAACTCCATCACAGAGCGAATGCCTTTGATCTGCACTAACATATATAGTGTGCCCCATGAATATCCTACATAAATGCGTACACAACTGTACACATTGATTAATTGTTCACTTTCTCGCGAAAAAAAAAATACAATAAGATTGGAAATTAACGCATTGTCGTTATGGAATATACACACTCCCGTGAGTGAGCCATGAATACAAATATGAGTAATGTACGTGAGACAATCTGACTGAGATGTCACATTTTGTCCATCACATCTTTAATCTTTCCTGTAAAAGCTACTTGATGATATACAATCTAGTAAATTTATCACCTTTATCAGGTTCCTGTAATAAAAATGGCTCAATGTATACATGAACTATACTTGATAAACATAACACACATGTCTAAGAAAAAATCTCCCTGAAGTCGAAGAATTATGGCAAAGATGGGTACCGGTACAAAGATAAACCCTTCCAACATATTTTCATGCAAATACATGTACGTTCATATTGCTAAAATTGCTCAAATCCGCAGTGAAAAAGAGCGTGCATCTGGTAAGTCCTGTCGATGAAAAAAGGTTTATTAAATATGATGCCAATATGGTCTTAATTCGTGTGAAAATTGTCCCATATTGTTTTAAACCTCGCGTTTTAGGTTCATATAGAGCGTAATTCAGATTAAAGGCACGTGAGGCCTTAGTTGTCGAAAATATTCACATTTGTTCCAATCACCGTAAACAGAAAAACATTAAAACGCATACAGGTTCGTTCATATATACCATGACCATCGCGTAAACAGCATGTTATCATAAAGATTACTATATTTTACCTAAGCAAGAGCCTGATGCTGCTGGCTAATCACACACAAATGGCATAAACGCTCTTTATTCGTTCCATATCAGGAATTCACCAACAAAGAACGCTCTATATGTTTACCATCATAATATAAACAAACACCAGAAAAGTAACTTTTTATGCTTTTGTTTACATAACAATGGTCAAATATATCACAATAACATACTGTTTATGCGATATTTCTTATTTGTATACGGACAAAGTCTGTCTACATTTTGTCGTTCTTTCTGTTCGTGGCGGTTTTTGACGGGTGGAAATATTTTCACAGGATACCCAGCGCCAAGGCCAACCGTACCTTTAAAATAATGCCGATATGGGCGTATTTGTGTTCTTTAAATAAGTTCAATATGAGCTTATTTTCAGGAGAACAGGCTGGCCCTTCAGTCCCCTCTCTGTTGATTCTCCATATATGTGTGTTCACTTGGCGAGATATACGTGTACTCCATGGGGACTCAGAGAGTATAGAGACAATCCCTGTATTAGATCGATATAGCGTCTAGGTTAATGTACTCCCTTCCATGCTGCATTACACCGGGTCTGATATCAATATATCATTGTATTAGTGCATGGAGGTCTGTGTTTGGTTCACATAGTAATTTTCACAATCAGTCAATCAATCAATCGATCAACTTAATTCAAATTATTTATTGGTAGAAGCATGGAACATTGTGTCCATAACACAACATACTGGGACATATCTTAGAGGATATTTGGAGTAAAAATCGAAGTATATACGGATAAGGTGAAGATAAAATTGTTTGTTTCTTTTACTTTTATACTTGTAGCCACTGAGGCTGGCGTCAAGCTGGTCGGAAAGACGGTATATTATACAGACTACCAACATATCATCTTCATCGATATGCAATTCCCGAAAACAATTCATTTAACCATTTACCCAACAGAAGGGCCCTGTGCCAATGCATTCTCTTATATATGCGAGTCGACCATAGGTCGCCTCGCATATATAAGAGAATGCATTGGCTTAACACATTAAATATTATAAAATTGTTAAAGAATGTAAGAAAAAATGGTAAAAAGTGTTAAAAACAGATTTTTTTAGGCCAATGCATTCTCTTATATATGCGAGGCGACCTATGGTCGACTCGCATATATAAGAGAATGCATTGGCACAGGGCATAACTGTAACTATCACAATGTGGTCAAGGAGCCGGTTCCAATGATATCCATATTTGTATGGTTCTATTGAGACAGACCGAAGATATTTTAGGCTGTTGAAGCTTTATTTGGCCGGTTTTGGCCGGTTTGTTGGGTAAAGGGTTAATTCCCGAGTATCATTTTTCAGATTAGACGAGGCGAAAAAGTACCACCAGATCGATCGTGACTCCATTGCGAAACTGAATCAACAGATAGCAGAATATGACAGTGAAATCAACATGTTACGACGAACCAACGATTCGTTTGAAACAGAGAGAAGTCGAGACAAGAACACCATACAGAGACTCACAGATGAGCTGGAGAAAGCCAGAATGGTAAGCCCACGATAAACAGGTTAAGATCAACGCCGTCATAACGTCTAACGTGTATATTTGCAAAGATCTCCTAACCGGATTGACACCAAAGAAGGCACAATTCCCTAAACTAACCTTCCGCTTACCAGACCTTTAAATCATGAAAATTAGTTGCAATCGTCCGCGTCATTTGTACCACTGTGACACATACATTTTGAAATTCGAGATTACCAACTAATAACAAAACCACTCATGTAATCAGAGTAAGAGTACAATTTTCTTAGAAGCGGGTGTTTGTGGAGCTGACAATTCATTATTCGAGACCAAAAGAAATCATGAAGCAATTTTTATATTGCGGAAATGGCAACGAATAAGCCTAGGATTACTGCCAGATCCCTTTCTCTCGTATGTCTTATTGCGTATGTTATAAATATATTTATGTTCCTATTTGAGAAATAAAATATTGTTTGCACTAGAAGTGTTTACCAAGAGAGTCGAGGTCGATGGTGTTCCCATAACCAATATAGTTAGATCGTGGATGACATCGTCGCAGTCTGGGATAGACAAGGTCCACATGCATGGTCGACTACATACGGAGCAATGGACACATCATACTGTGTCAGCGCCTCATACATTCTTATATATTATGCTTATCAAAACATGTTTCTGGAGCACCTATATAGATTCTTACTGGATATCGTTCTCATCTTCCTTTGGAGCCCTGGGCTGCTAATTAAACAAATATGTGACTTTAAAATGCATGTATTTTTTTATTCGTGTGTATATATATTGTTGGGAGCATGATGGAGTAAGAATAATTACCTGTATAAAGTGCACTCTTTACATGTGTTTCAGCATTCACATCTCAAATATAGAAGCTTCCACCCCAGAGATGTAAAATTATGTTAACACATATTGTTGACAAGTGCATGTTTAAAATAAGAATATACTAATTAAACTCTCCAAATTTATTCAGAACGCGAGAGTTAATAACGAATAATGATATCTGCACTCAGTCGCGATATCTCCAACATTTTCGAGGAGATGGTGCGATTTAGTGCTGCATGTCATTAAACATTATTGTGTTGCCCTATAATACAAATATTGAATAGCTGCCCCCCCCCCCCCCTTACACTGAAAAACACATTTCCACACCATATATTGCATTTGTATATGTATTTTATGTTCTCACAATATATTATTTATTTGAGAATTAAACACTTGAACTTGAAAATCAATATAGGTTGTTCGAATTGCGATCATATTATATGCATACATTCAAGGACTTAAATTTTGCCTCATTAAAACAATTGAAATATTTTGCTCATAACAACAAAACTTGAGTGAATATAATATGAAAACCTGAAAAATGACGAGTCTATAACTCATCCATATGGTATATACAACTATCTATACACAGTGCAATATTATAACATGCAATGAGCTATCGGGGATAGCTTAAACAAGAGGGTTGTCTACCTGTCGTCCCCATCGAACAGTAATATAAATATACTTGTAATAATAAATTGATTTTATCTATATAGGGTTTGTCTTGTTCACTCTAAACATTGGTATATAAACGTTTGTTTGCTATTTCTATAAATTATAGTATAATTCTTTCGTCGTTCATAGCTCAGTTTTTGATGTGATATATAAAGTACAACATGTTGAATGTTGCAGAGTTATTTGCGACTTGCCATGCATGTTGCATGTTTCAATCCCTTTGTAATGAATGTTCGAAAGGGACGAGATATATCCGTTCCACAAACCCTGTTGTGCAAACTCCACTGCTCAGGGGAAGCATCGGTGTACTTATTGGTAAGCCTCGCATACCCCAGATCAAGGGAGCGGGACACTATTATCATTCTAGTTCATGTCAATTGCTTAACTAGTCAATAATTATAGTTTAATGTGCGAGATGGCCAGATTTCAGCTTTTGGGTGTGTGAAGTTTCGATAAACATTACTCAAAGCTATTAACAATTGTGCAATAATGTTCGCCTTATTGTATTAAGTGAAATGCAGATTGCATGATTACGCTTAAGTTTATATACGAGGACGATTGACTTTTAAATGAAATTATATATGGAACCAAAAACGTAACAGCCCGTTTGTATCAGATGTAATGACTATCCTACCGCTGTTTGAGGATAATGAGTCGGCTAAATTTAAAACGACTATGTGCGTACTGTCATCCACATTTGAGTCATCCTATAACTATGTATATAATAGAGTCTATCATATGACAATTGAGGTAGTAGCCAACACACTGTAAATCCCCCCCCCCCCCCGAAACAAACAGTTCGGGGGACTATAGAACTGAGCGGTGTCCGTCCAATTGTACGCGTGTCCGTCCTTCTGCATGTCCGACCGCCCGAAACGTTTGTTGTCCGGAAGATAACTTGAATACACTTTACGAAACTCGGCATGTGGCTTTCATATGAGAAAGTTCCGACCATCTTCGAATTTGGATCCGGGGATGTTAACTTGAATAGTATTGATGAAAATTGGTATAGGGCCTTCATATGACAAGGTCGTGATCATGTTCGAATTTGGATCCTATCCGACCATTTCTGGCGGTGTTATTCCCTTATCGACTTATAATTTGCTGATTAGTTTGTTTTCCGAACGATAACTCGAGTGATATAATTATCCGATGCCTTTCAAATTTAGTATTTGGATTAATCCCACGAAAATACAGGATCGGTGCGTCCATTTCTGATGGAGTCATGCCGATACTGAGGGACTGACTGATAAGTTGCTGATTATTATTCTGGTATCTAATTAAATATGTTAACAACATTGACAGTTGGAAGGAAAGATTGATTCCATGATTATTCACAGAATAAAAATGTTCATTTCTAAAAAGCCAGCGTTCAAATAAAGCCACCTTATATATTCGCGGGACATGCCCAGTGACAACGGCCTTATATTTATTATGTTAATTACGTATTATATTGTTCGAAAACTTACTCATTCCAAGTCCAACTGATATGGTTTCAGATTCAGTAACAGGGCGTGTCACATGCATTATATTGGTACATATACGTCTACGAAATATAAACATCTACAGTATCATTTATACTTGTGGATATACTTCAAAGTATCAACCTGTGTGGGTCCAATTGCTATTCGCCTAACCAAACTATATATCTACCTATCATGACTCTTGTTGGTCAAACACATGGATACAAAACATGGAATTCTGGTGACTTAGAAATAACAATTAAAACAACAATACATGTAGTTGCTTTAAATGCTTTTTCTAAGTCACAAAATGCCATATAATATTAAATGTTTTGTATCCACAACTACAGTTGTTTACACCCAACATGTATTCGTTATTTAGTTTCATTGTACCATTCTATATATGACACATCTGGTTTGCTAAGACCTAATTTTGGAAGATTTTTCATAATATCTTCATATGACAAGAACAATAGGATGCTATAGCAACCATTTATTTATTGAAATAACACCAAATTGTTCAATGTTGGACCAGGACACCGCCCGTTTCAGCAATACTAAATTACTAATATACCAAAACTTCCTCTAGTCCAGTCATACACTGTAATGTAGAGAAATCAGTTATTGTAAACTTATTGTTATACAAATTCTAATATAAACATATCAACATTTAACACAATTTTTAACAATAATAAATGTGTAAGTGTGTGTCAACAATTGGACGTTAAACCATTCTGTTCGCTGGTATGGGGTGGTCAGCCCCCAACATTTCCTGAAAAAAAGAATACAAACAAACAAATAGACAAACAAAACGACATAGCTTCCTGTAGCTTTGCCCGAACCGGCGTCATAGTAACCAACATGACCCACCAAAACCATAACATTACAAAATAACCAGTCAGTTGTGTTTGATTACATCTAACACTAATCGGCAATTCTCCAGCGCAACATTCCACCATACCTTGTCCAGCACTATGAACTGTGTCCGGCTTCGTATATATCAGGCAGTTAATTACTGTGGTCAGCATACAAACGTGGGTTGTAGGAGAGGGCTGATAAGCCCTTTCAAATATTCCCGGGGATCATCCCAAACTCCAAACTTATGTGGTCGGTCATATCTACGTGCAGTGGTGTGATTTACCAGTCACATTAACCCTTTATGGCTGACTAACTGATTTCCCTGACCATCCCCGATTGGGTGTTAACAAAATATACTGGTTTCCATTTACAGGACCTTAACACAGAGACAATGTCACGACTCGACGCAGACAATAAACGCCAAACTTTGGAGGAGGAGCTAGAATTCCTGAAGAACGTCCATGAACAGGTATGATTGCAGACAGTTAAGCAGTCCATATGATATTGAGGAGCCGTGTTTGAAATAAGCACTTCAAAACTCGTGCCGGGTCCTACCAGTATAACCATATATACAATATAGTTTTCATAGGACTGCGACAACCAACCGAAATCATTTCAAGTCAAAACGTTCAATTTAATAGTAATTTCAGACATGATATAGTATAGGGTAATTAAACACAGCACACAAGACATTATACATCACGACAAGACATGCAATTGCACATTTCTGTATATTGTGAGGCAAAGGCATAGTCGAAGTTCGAACAGGACAGGGTTCCTGTCATTCCCTTTGAGGTTAGAAATGGGACCATCTCCTTTTATACTCAACAGAATATATGCAACAAATTAATTAATTTAAGCCATGGATCGGTGCAAAAATACACTCATGTGCTCTATGAACGATGCAAATAACATGGTAATTATAATGAAATGAATTTTGCACTATAAGTCATGGCTCAAATTCATTCATTTGTTGCATATATTCTGTTGAGTATAAAAGGAGATGGTACCATAAATGGCCGGATTTAGTGTACAGTACCCCTTTAACATTTTCTTTACTACATATACTCATTGACGAGTATTTCCCTCATACGAAATGTTCAGATAATAAGTTCAACAACGTTTGTTGAACTTATTATCAGAACTTTTCACCAATCAATAGGAACCCACAGCATCTTTTTCTCTATAGGCCTATGTGATTGTCGTTACATATACCGAACAATCCTCCAGTTGAATAATAGAACATTCCAATGTGTATATTTTTTATGAGAATCCATTTCGTAAAGAGGCTAAATAAGATACTCTGTTTCCGCACATCGACCAATCCTTCAAAAAAAACAAAAAACCCGACCCTAAACGTTTCATTTTTCCAATTGATATTGTTTTCTGTCAAAAATTTGTATTTCTTGTCTATTGTTGGATTTTTGGTCGGGATACTTTCTATATACTGTAGCAAAAGAGTAAAAGACCTCTCATTTTGCCAACATAGCCACCGATAATCAGAAAAAGTGCGGCCCTACTGCTACTTTAGTTTGCCTATCGCAAAATTGTGGGTATTTCCAACGTTTTTGAAAGCGATATCTTTCTGTTGTTGAATAAAAAAAATTACAGCATGTAATCCCCAAATATCGCCAAATGTCGAGCTATACAATTTGCCCAATACACAGCCCATGCATTTTTTTTTTATAACAGTGGATAATGTTATTGCTTTATTTAGCCGAAAACTAAGTACAAAACTTTTACATTTTGGTAAAAATCAGGATCGGGAACCGGACAGATTTAAACTTGGACCCGGAACAATTTTAGTCGGTCTAACTGGCAGCAGTCACGACTAAAGTTCTGGTTCTAGAGACTAGATTTATACTGGATCATATAGGTAATATACATGGAAGTAACTTCAAATTCACATAATTTCACCGTTGGAAATGAAGGCAACCCAGTCAATGCTTTATACTTTGGAAATGTATTGCTCCTTAAGGCAGTATGAATTATTTTGACAACTGAAACATTATGTAGACAGGGAGATGAATGGAGAAAATTCCCATTGTCATTAGAAATACTTTTGCACAGCATATATATATATATATATATATATATATATATATATATATATAGATACCATGCCACATCGGGTTGAAGTATAGTTCTATATTTGAGCCACTGAGAAATAAACATCAAAAACATTCTTCATATAAAATTGTTTCTTCGTACCTACTCTAATGAAACAGTTTCTTTAACGATGGGCGGATAATTTGTTCTGATAAACTCAAATGAGAGTGACAAGGAAGTATTTACTATTGTTTTAAATCAGTGACGCTAATGACCATGTATTAGTTGTTCGTGTGTCGATTCAATTCATCTCGCTAGGCTGGAATGGGCAAATTACCCTAGGCATGCCAGGGGAAAAGTTAATGGAATGATGTAAATTTGTGACTTTTACCGAACATGCATTAAAGCAAAACTACCTGAACTTTGACACCAAGCTCCTTCATATTTTATATAGTGTCAACTTTTTATCAATTGTATTAATCATTTCTGAATGATACCAGATATAAATCTTATAAATAATGAGAAAAATGTAAGTTCCATCGCAAAATAGATCTGTTCCGTGTATTCCCCACCTGCGAAGAGCTTTCGCACCAGGTGCTGATTTCATTCATTACGCTAGGGTGGAATGGGCAAATTATCCTTGGGACGCCAGGGCAAAACTGAATGGAATTATATTTGATGACCGGCATCATCTATAAAAAAAATAGCATACTGTTAACTGCAAATCAAAATACATTTTTTTTAAAGGACATTTGACAAAAACCTCATTGGGCGTATCGAACAGTTGAGTAAAACAAAACATATCTGATATTCTCAATGAAACAAACGAGAATATTGACTTTAACTGATCAAGCAAAAAATACCTAATTTTAGAACAACCTTGACACCAAGCCCAGGGGAATTACGACAGATCATTCCATTCATTTACCCTGGCAAATGCAACGCGAGTCCAGCTTAGTCCAACGTGGTGAACGGAATCATCCCATGATACATAATTGATTTGTCTATTCGAATTTTTCTGGGATAAACTCGAGTTTCCTATAATGTCTGTTGTGTGTGGCTTCTCGGCAAAAAAGTTGGTCCCGGGTAGCTCTCCTCGGGGACCTTCACGCGAATCCGTCGAATCGAAGCCACGAATCGATATTCTCACGAATGTCTGCATAATAAATAATTACTTGTAATCACAGCAATGTGCAGAATCGCACTGAGAATAACGAGGAAGTATTTACCTTTTCTTCAAAACAGAAACGCTGACCATGTATTAGCAGTAATTTCTAATTTCCTGCGATAAAGTTACCAATGTGTGTGGCTTCTGCAGAAGGTTACAGTAGTTACGATACACAATATTTAAAGGCGAATTCTCTGCTTGACGTATATGATTTCTCGGCATTCAAAGTTACCCCAAATGAAAATCTTTCAGATTTTAAGAAAACGCAGGACATGTGCATTATATTGTAGACAGTATACACTAAAACATAAGCCCTGGGACATGTGGAAAACATTTACAGCATGCAGGGTCAGAACCGCACTAGAATACTGTCATTTTCAGACCATGCACATCACAAAATTAAAACTTCACTACAAAGGTTTAATTATTGTGCCAATAATGGCTATTTTACATATATGGGGATTTATAGGAAAGAGGTGTGCTGTATTTTTTATGTAAACAAAAAAAGAAGAAAAAAAAGGCTATTGACCAACCAGGGCCCAATGTCTATTTTATTATCTCCTATAGTTCCTTTGGAAGAATCTCTGAGCCACATTTACACCATTGTTAACACTTTTGTGATGGGAGCTGCGCTGGCGCAGCATTAAGGATCCCATGTCAGTGCATTCTCTTATATATGCGAGTCTCCCATATGGAGCGTCGATATGTCAGAGAATGCACTGGCTTAAATGGTCAAGGTAAATATTGGTATGTATAGGCCAATGTATTCTCTATAATATACGCGAGGCTCCATATGGGAGACTCGTATATATAAGAAAATGCATTGGCACAGGTTTTTCACAAAATTTCAGGAAGCTCCAGTCATGGAAGGGTTAAAGTGGGTCCCGGGTAGCTCCAGCTCTCTTCTGGGACTTCCAGGCGAATCCGTGTTTTCCAAGCAACGAATCGATATTCTCACGAACGTCTGTGCAATAAATAATTACTGGCACTGTACAGAATCGTCACAATTCGCATACACTGTTAATATAATTCACTTTTATCTCTACATTTCCTATGTCATTACCGACGGAAACTTCTATCAAATTCATTTTCTACTATCCAACGGGGAGTCTTAATAATTTATTAGGAGCTGCTGCTTAACAAACATCACGCAGCCGCAGCAAGTCAGCCGCAAGCACACTTAAATTTAACATCCGGAGACTTCAGAACACCATAGAATCGTATTTATGTCTTCAGGCCATCATAGCATCATATTTGTGGCTTCATGCATACCACCATATAATCGCATTTGTGCACAGGTAATCAGATTTGATTACCCACGTGCACAAGGACCGATAATCGTGTTCACCCTCAAAATAACTTGGGTTTACCCTTATGTAGAGTTCAATAATATTTTATTCCCTTCAAACAACATCAACTGTGTACAGTTGCGAAGATTATTCCGAGTTGGGGTACAGGTGCACTCTGGTGTCGCGCATCATTACATGACATGTGTTTACATTATCCACACACTTTCTATTTATGGCAACCAAATGACTCATGTCGTGAACCAAGTTCATCTGTCAAATTTAAAACTCTCTCAGGACTGGAGTAGTATATACATACATTTATTTCCTCCAATAATGAAGATTCGATATACATTGTATAATTGAACATATGTACTTGTCAACTGGCACATACAACGTAACAAACTAAAAACCGGAAATGTAGTTGAGAAGAAAAATAAGGTAGAACATTTTATATTACATTTACAAAATTCCATGTGGTCAGAGCTCGCACCCGTCTGCGTAGCTCTGTTCAATGTAGTCTTGTTTTATTCTGACTGATCTCACACCGCCACCGTTATTGAAAGTTGATTGATTTTCATGTTAGGCATCGACATTGGAGTACGATAACTGATGGCGTTTTTCTGATTGCCACCATAATAACATTTGGTTTTCTACGCGTAACTATGATACGATTTTGGAATATCAATAAATATCTCGGTTTCACGAAGAGTGATATCGCGGGTTGTAGATCGACAATTTTAAAACGTAGCGAATTATTCATAAGGAGGTAGACTTTTACCCAGCGCATCGTCAGTTATTCGGCCATAGCAGTTCCGATATAAAGTCCCACACACTGTTTGCAACGTCAAGTGCAATGTTAAAGGTACGGTTGGCCTTGGCGGTGGGTATCCTGTGAAAATATTTCCACCCGTCAAAAACCGCCACAAACAGAAAGAACATCAAAATGTAGACAGACTTTGTCCGTATACAAATAAGAAATATCGCATAAACAGTATGTTATTGTCAAATGTTTGACCATTGTTATGTAAACAAAAGCATAAAAAGTTACTTTTCTGGTGTTTGTTTATATTATGATGGTAAACATAAAGAGCGTTCTTTGTTGGTGAATTCCTGATATGGAATTAATAAAGAGCGTTTATGCCATTTGTGTGTGATTAGCCAGTAGCATTGTGCTGTCTTCTGCAACACAATCAGGCTCTTGCTTAGGTAAAATGTAGTATGTATTTGTGATAACATGTTGTTTACGTGATGGGCATGGTATATATGAACGAAACTGTATGCGTTTTAATGTTTTTCTGTTTACGGTGATTAGAACAAATATGAATATTTTCGACAACTAAGGCCTCACGTGCCTTTAAGAAATGAGTATTATAAATTTGTATAAGTGAAAAGAAAATTCAGCCAGTCACAATAGTTATCGCCAACTCTTGTCACAAGAACATGAAACTTGTTGATATTTATTAAACAACCTTTGGAATCTATAGTTGGCATTCATTAAACAGCCTCTGCCGTTGATAATGGAGACGGATACATTATCGACCGAACTGCAATAGTTAACCATCAATGATCAAGTCTCATGTTTAATTGTTCAATTCAGTACAGTGGTCATTGAGTATTTGTTGTTATCTTGAAAAAACGTAATACATTTTTGGTATCCCGAACAATGTATTCCTCATTTTACTCACGCTTACCATTTTTATGTTTACCCATACCATAGTATGGTAAACATAGTGTCGTTGTCCGGATTGACCACTCGTCGTTCGTCCGTCTGTCTGTATGTCTGTCTGTCTGTCCGTCTGTCTGTCCGTATACACTTTACGAGTAATGCGATAACTCAAATATTTTCTATCCGACCGGAACCAAATTTGTTATATGGGTTTCTCAGCCCAAAATACAGATCGAGTTAGAATATGGGTTTGATCCGATTAATTTTAAAGGAGTTATGACCCTTTTTCGAGAGAAAAAAATTTAACAAAATAATTAGATTTTTTTTTAGATTTAGCTCCTTAATAAATTTAGCATATACAAATATTAAATTTTGATTGAACTTTAATAACAATATATAAAAAAAAATTAATAATAAAAAATATTTGACGCTTTCATTTATTTTAGTTTTATACGATTAATTAGGTGTGATATCCTGTTTTTGAAAATATGAAGATTTTATGGCAATAGATTCATGTAATATAATGATATAAATAATTTACCATGTGATCATCCAACATCCAGAGTATATGAGAGGATATTTTATAGATGTTGTCATTCCAAGTGAAATCTGTTATGAAATGAGTGATGCCATATGATACAGAGCTCTGGCGGGTCAAGGTTAACAACACTGGTGGCTGGCTGTTTGTTTATTCTAACTGTCAAATTGATTAATGGCAGCATAAGACTGGTGTTTCTCCTATTCTTGAAATTTCATTACAGGGTGAGATAAGGCCCCCCCCCCCCTCACCTATATTAGTGTCTTCTAAATTCCATTAATTTGCTTCAAAAATAATTAACCCTTTCCAAGGTTTCCATAGACACATGCTATAATGTACAGGGGCTCTTCCTCATATCTCTTAATATATATTGGGTATCTTTGCACACTATTCACTTCTATCAATTTTGGTATTGACTGATTAATTGATTTTTGAAAAATATATTAACCCTTCAGACACGTGCTTTCAATTTGAATTTAAAATAACAGCTGATAGCCAATATGATTTATCTATGCAATGGGAAACAGGCAGATAAATATACATGACTATTGTAAGTGATGACTTGTTTTGAAAATCAATATGGTAGATGTTAGTGTTTCCAGGAACCTTATTTTTCCATTTGTTCATATTTTCATGGTTGATTGAATTTTAGGGGCCACAGAGCACTTAGAAGATTAACATTGAAGGTTGTGGCTTTTAGTGTCCAAGCTACTTGTAAAACATTGTAATGTGTGAAACCATTTAATTGAGGGTTAACTTACTTTCTTTTATATGAACGATTTAGTGGTCATATGGGCCAGCATCCTCATAATATTATGTCTGTATAACATTATATAGATAATACTTTTGAATTGTATAAACTACATATATTTTTGAAAACCATACACCCCTGTTATGAAACACTTAATCTTATTTAATACACAGGTCAGATCTGATCTTATATCTGTCCATGTTTGATAAACAAATAACTGGGGAGAATGGGGGAAGGGGGGGGGGGGTAATTAAAGTTCCATTTAAATATGAGATGGAATCCCCTACATGTATGCCGTTCTAAGCAGTCTGGCTTGTCAACAAATTATAATTTCTCTTTAGAAGTGAATAAATTTTGAATATCTGGCATGTCAAAAGTGGCAACGATGGGGATTTATCACTTTTGCTTCCAATAAGTTAACTTAAACTCCTAAACATGTCCTCCGAAATCACTAAACCATTGGATCTCACAGTGAGAGGTTCTTGTGTGAATAGGGACAGAGTTAAGAGATTTAAAACTACTCCTCCCCACCCCAAACACCTTAACCCTTTCTTAAGACAAATTATTTGAGCTTTTGATTTCAAGTTGGGTACTGATATATGGATTAATTCCTGTGATCACATCTTTGACAAATTATCAGTTATGGCTAGTCGCTATCGCCAAGGTATGGGTTAAACATCTGCCGATCGTGATCGGCCTCTCGTTAGGTAGCGCAGTTATTTTACTTTCAACATTGATTCTCGTGGCATATTATTCAAAAACATAATCTTCACAATTAAAATTACATCCTCAAGTTTAAGGAATCATCGAAAAGTTGCAACATTTATCTGATGCAAGTATTGGTTTATAGCAATTTTGGATACTTCCTTTAAAATGGCAGAAAGGGTCAGGTTACTTTACGAATCCGGCGGCTGGTTCGATTTGGGGCAAGGACCAGTCTAATTTCAACTTCATGGATATAAAAGTAAATTTTATTAACAGATTTTCATCTCAAACTGTATATAATTGCTCAGTGAATCAAAATTGCTTTGTAACTCTGTTTTCTGTAAAAAGAATTCGACTGTCGTGTCTGGTTATTCGCGCGGACTCGATGTGTCTTTTGAATAGACTGGTTCCTGGTCAAAAACTGCACACATCTGAAAACGTTGTAACCTGACCCCTACAGCATTAAAAGGAACTATTTATTTCTTTACGAAAACCCGCGTTCTCTACCAATGTGAATCTATTTGAACTAACAAACAAACGAGCGTACCAGATCACACTATTATATAGCTTTCTGTTATGATTTTCATTAAGATTATAACTAGAGTCAGACTTTATTTATAGTTTTTAGAAATATGTTTTTTGTTAAAAACATGTCACCTTATTCTGAGGTAAGAATTACATCCCTTTAAAGGTACTCAATCCGATTCGATGGTCCCCATATAATCATATTCCAACAACAGCAGCAACAACAACATTTTTAGAAACTCCTTTCAGTTATCAGAATCGATTAATTGCCCAAAATAATGCTAACCACTGTCAACTATAGTATATCATTTCCCGAAACGTGTTATTTATCAACATGTTCGACGAAATTTTGCCTTATTATTATCAACACAGCCACTTGATTTTAGAGTAATCCATCTTCATCCGTAATTTGGTCCGAGACCGTCGGCTCGTCGACTTTTTACTGGGCCGATAATAAGTCTCGATGGTGAAAAATAATATATTTCAAAAATCGATATCTAATAACTATGAGCTTTGGTAGGAGGGTTCCGAGACTCGAATCAAATATTTACCCCCGAATCCAAATAAATAGTAATTGAGGGGCGCTTAATCGGATTATGCATCTTTAATCTCAACAGTAGATATTGTAACTAAAACAATGACTAGATTACTATGAATGCAGTTCTGTGGCATCAAATCTTTTAAATGTCCATATATGCGAGGAACTAATTTATAATAGAGTCAGTGAGAGTAAGACAACATGGCCATCTTAAACATTTTGCAGACAATATAGCTTAACACAGCCCCAACGTAAAAGACATATATTCCCTAATCTCGCTGTTGACAAAATGTCCAAACAATATATGAAACTTTACGGCACTTCTCCTTCCATTATATATGTATAACGAATAGCGTGATAAGCAAGCGCCTGGCCTTACTCGCCTGCTTCTGTGAATAACATTACAGCATATAAAGTTCTGTGAATAACATTACAGCATATAAAGTTCTGCCAACCAGCCTATTGTTCTTCCATATTAAGGACGAACCGACCTTTTCATAAGTGCTGATTCAGGATTAATCGACCTTTACATAGAGTTGGTTCAAACGACTGATGAAGCCCTTATCGAGTGAAATCACAGACTTCGAGTAAAATCACAGACTTCACTCTGATATAATCGATCAGCATTACCACTGTGTGTGATTGAACAGCAATGCATTGATGTCGAATCATCACGCCTTTCTGGCTCTCTGCCATCAATGGGCATAAACCGAAAGTCTCTTATAGTAAATTATATCAACGACCGACACGACACAGAGCCTATACCCAGACAGACTTGTGGATTCGATCCCATGGCAGTCCTAAAGAATGGATGTTGTCTATCGATTGAACTATATGTAGGAACTTGTTCACACAAAAACGCTTTCATTAATACCAGACTAACAATGTTGATGACACTTATTGTGGCAAGAATAGCATACCCTCATGCAAATTATTAATTGAGTAGGATTAATATTTAACTGTTTAATATTAATATGTTTCTGATCTATATTGTGTAAACATGATTATTAATTACTCTAAAAATGTGCACTGACGCCAATCACAATTTCGATTTGAGTTGCGAAACTTTAATAACGCCTATTTTGACAACTGGTTGATCAACAGTTAACTTACTTTGATTCTGACTGTACTATAATACAATCTCCGCAATTCGTAGTAATCACGTGAGTGACATAACGGTATAAATTTCTAGTCAACGACAGTTTGGTCAATAAAGGCTACTGCCTTGAAGAAACATAGACAACCGTAATACATGTACTGTCGTTACTAAGTATGCAGAATAACATGGGCATTGTCATTTATTTATGCACGTAATGCATTATATCAAAAAGAAATTATTTTGTCTCATCAGGCGAATGAGACTCGCTCCGCTGACCATCCTCCATATGCTGCCCTTGCTCAAGGCAGAAATAGTACTCGCGGCCACTGTGTGCGTGCCTGCTTTGCGGCAAGGTACAACGGTATGTCTGTTGTAAACTGCCGTGATGTGGGCGCGTATACATACAGGGACTGTGAGGGGGCGGTGCATGAGGGGTGGATGGAGGAGAGCTTTTCTGGCCTCTAAATGGACTCATCTGAAATATAATATAATTTAAAGCAAGACTGAAGATTATTCCTCCAACTATATACATATATGGGAACACCCGAAATTATGATAATATCTTGCAGCTAACGTCCAAATAACCGAGCTGAATTCTTTACGATTACCTTTGCATGCACATGATTGTTATAATTATCTTTTCCCTAAGTTTGACCAGTTATAAAGTATCTAGCCTTCAAAGGCGCAACATATTTAACTTTCCAATGATATATGAAACTGATGCTGACCTGACCACTCCCACCTTAGTTACGCTCCTCTTTTGGTACATGTCGTTTTGTGTCCTTTTTGTGTACCATTGGTATCGAATGCTTGTATTATGTTCTTATTCAAATGATTGATTTGGCATCACATAGGGCACGAATCGGCATGTACTATTCGAGAGCATTAAAAGGGACAAGAGAAAAACCACTTGATGGATTGAGCACACTAAACTTTTTGTCATATTTCATGCTCAGAAAATTGGGGATTCCTAACCACATAGCACTATTAATTGTGTTGAAATATTACATGTTGAAAGGCGACTGCATTCTTCCAAGATATATTTGTAATAAGCTAGGATTTCAACTGACTTGTGTGCCCTGTTTTATTTTCAAAATATTTGTTGGAAAAATAATTCAAGCCACATCCGACGCTAAATTCCGACATGTAGGCTTCAAGCGAACATATTCACGGAGTATAGTTTAATTTTTCAAATTTGTTGGAAGAGAAGTGTTACACATTACAAATTCGCTGACTGAAGTGGGAAGATGGGTGACCGAGGTACTAAAATCTATTCTAAACCGAGCATTTGACATAGAAAAAAACCCGGGTCCAACAGAAAGCATTGTGGGCAGGCATTCGCTGACCGTAATGTGTCTTAATATTCAAAGTTTGACACCGAAAATAGACGTACTTACTGCAGAAGCTAGAAACTTTGACATAATTTCATTCACGGAAACATGGCTCTCAAATGCAAATTTTGATAACGAATTGTTAATAACAGGATTTCATGCTCCACAAAGGAGAGACCGTCCAACCTTGGGTGGTGGCATTGCTGTCTATGTAAGGGACTCGCTTTATTTCAAAAGACGTACTGACCTTGAAATCCCTGACGTAGAGAGTACATGTTATAATAACTGGAGATTTTAATTCAAACCAAATACCATTAGAAACAAAACCAATTAAATATATTTATCAGTGCTTTGGCCTAAAGCAAATAATTAAACAAGCTACATATTTCACAGAAAGTTCTTCTTCTCTCATAGACTTATATTTTACAAATATCCCCGAGGTTGTTGAATCGAATGAAATCTTAGATCCATTCTTTTCGGATTTAACTCGGTTTCATTGTCCAATCTTGCTACGTTTGAATTTGAAATTTAAGAAGCCGAGTGAAATCATGAAAAGAAGGATATGGGATTATAATCGAGCCGATTACTCCGCAATGAATAATGCCTTCAACGCGTGGGACTTTAAGAGAGATCTCTCAGCAATTCGATCTGATGAAATAGCAGAAGCTCTAACGAAAAAAATAATTGACACCGCGAATCTATATATACCAAATAAACTCGTAATAGTTCGACACAATGAACCTGAATGGTTAACATGTGAAATTCGAAAACTTATGAGACAAAGGAGACGTTACTACAAATTGGCAAAACAAAGAGAAACAATTGAACCGTGGACGAATTATAAAAAGAAAAGAAATGAAGTTATAGCAAAAATAAGACGTTCCAAGCAAAAGACTCTGGAGAAAACACAGTCAATACTGGGTAGTTGTTTCACTGATTCCTCACTCTGGTGGAAAACATTAAACCACCTCATGAAACCCGAACCTAAACCAATACCAGCCCTAAAAACTGACCAGATTATAATAACCGAAAATGAAGAAAAGGCAGACTTATTAAATAACTATTTTTGTAAAATCTCCTCCTTACCTGATGAAGATAAGTTAGAGTTACCCATCTTTGATTGGTTAACGGATAAGCGCCTGAGCGACATTGAAATATCTGATGAATGTGTACTCGAAAGTTTAAACTCAATCAAGACATCGAAAGCGGCCGGATACGATGGTATTAGTCCCAAAGTATTAAAAAATTGTTCGATATCACTAGCTAAACCACTAGCATTCGCTTTCAGGGTTTTCATTGAACGGTCGTATTTTCCTTCAGAATGGAAAAAGGCAAACGTATGCCCAATTTTCAAAAATGGAGATCCCAATTATCGACCAGTATCCTTACTCAGTTGTCTGTCTAAGGTCTTCGAGAAATGTCTATTCTATCATATATCAAAATACCTACGAACGAATAAGCTTTTAACCGACACACAGTCGGGATTTACACCGAACGATAGCACAGTATTCCAATTGATCGATATTTACCATTATATTATCTCAGCCCTTGACGATGGGAGGGAAATAAGGGGTGTATTCTGCGATATAAGCAAGGCGTTCGATAAGGTTTGGCACAGGGGTCTCCTCTTTAAACTTAAAAGAATGGGGATAACTGGGAAGCTTTTAAAACTACTTGAAAACTGTCTTGATTGTAGACAACAAAGAGTAACAATTTCTAACTTTAATTCGCCATGGAAAGAGGTTACAACAGGAGTGCCTCAAGGATAAATAATCGGCCCTCTCCTATTTCTTGTGTATATAAACGACATAGTCGAGGGAATTACATGTAATATAAGATTATTTGCGGATGATACATCACTTTATATTGCTATAGAAGATCCCATAATTGCTGCAGATTTGATCAATTCAGACCTACACAAAATATTCAACTGGTCAAAGACCTGGGCAGTTAAATTCAACCCATTGAAAACAGAATCCGTGCTTGTTTCGTGGAAACAAATACCTATTGACCAACCAGTACTAAACATGTCAAACGAGAGAATAAATGAGGTAGACACACATAAACATTTGGGTCTGACATTCAACCGACAGGGTAAATGGAAAGACCATATAGAAGATATTGAAAACCGAGCGTCCAAAAGATTGTACATACTGAGGAAGTATAAATTTATCCTTGATAGAAGAACTCTAGAAAGAATTTAGTTGTCCTATATTCGTCCCGTCTTGGAATATGCTTCCTCGGTATGGGACAATTGTACAGGCGAAGAAGCCGATTCACTAGAAGATATTCAGTACGAAGCCGCTAGAATAGTAACCGGTGGAACAAGAAGTTGTAATAAATGCACAGTTCTTCAGGAAGTTGGGTGGGAAAAATTATCAAAACGGAGAGTAAAGACTAAACTCATGCTCTTTTTTAAAATGACGAAAAAACTCACTCCCCCTTATCTATACAATGCTGTTCCGAATACAATATCGAGTACTAGTGGATATGACACGAGATCAGAAGATCTTAGAGTACCTTTCTGCAACTCTGTTCAACTTATCAGAAATCATTTCTTCCACACACAATCAATCTTTGGAACGAGTTAAAACCAGAAGTGAGGAAATGTGAAACACTCTCAGACTTCAAAACATTTTTGAATAGTGACCTCAAAGAGCGTCCTAGATACTTGGAATATGCATATACGAGAGCAAGTCAAATATACCATTGCCGATTAAGACCGGAATGCAGTAATTTAAACCATCTGAGAGATGCATATGCATATACGAGAGCAAGTCAAATATACCATTGCCGATTAAGACCGGAATGCAGTAATTTAAACCATCTGAGAGATAGTCCGTTGTGTATTTGTGGTGCCAAAGAAACATCAGAACATTTTCTTTTTTATTGTCGCAGATATTTGGTTGAAAGAGATAGGTGTTTTGGGGGATTAATAACAAGACCAGGAGTAAAAACCTTGCTACATGGAAGCCACAAACTATCATTGGAAGAGAATATAGATTTATTTATGAGGGTCCAAAAATTCATAATTTTATCTAAACGATTTCCAAATTGAACTTTTCCTTAGTCGCTAACTTTATAAATAAACTTTATAAATAAATAAAACATTCTGCCTCTATGAAACAACGTGAACGTGTGAAAACTAGACATCGAAGTTACCAATTATACAGTATAACTTAGAAAAGTGGAAAAATATCATATATTTCAGTACACATGTATTATATTTTGCTCGTAATACTATAAGACACAACTCTCTTGTCGTTTTGATTTCGAAACTTGAACTTTGAGCTACGATTATTAGAAAATGATGGGGTGAGGTCTGGGGTCAGGTCACATACATGTAACAATTCCGGTCATCTGATGCATGGACTGCCCAGCAGTGACTCATGATGAGTTACTGTTTGACAGTCTATGCCCCAGATGGCTGACAAAGCCAATAAGATAGAAACATTGAACATGAAAGCAAAATCTAACTGGGAAAAGAACATTATGAATAATCAATAAAGGCACCACCTGTGAATGCTAAAGATGGGGACATGGCTGATATAAGCATCATGCTTTCTGCCAAATCCCATTCTCTAATAAAATTGTCTTTATGTTATACTTGTACCATTAGCTTGTTAATTCGTGTGCATGATTTAGAGAATAAAATATGTTTACACTAAATAGGTTCGTATTGGACGAAAATATTCACATAAGTTCATATTGGACTTATTTTTTCTTCTGAAATGAGCCCAATATTCGGTTGAATGGCGCGGACCGCAGTGAAAACCGATCATAAAGAGCACTGTACGCGCTTATTTTGAACGCCGCGTTTTGCACCCATATAGAGCGTATTTTTTCCTCAAATATGCTCAATATGATCTTAAAACGCGACATTCAAAGTAAGCCCGTATTGTGGTTATTTTCACGACAACAGGCTGAATGTTTAGACATATATGAATTTCACACAATAGGCATCGAAGCCCAACCTCCGCATAACTAAGTAAATACAAAATGTTGGCAGTAGGAGCCAAATTTGGTTTATACGGTGCTGAAATCTTTGATCATAATTAGAACACGGCGCTTGTGTTCCTGGTATACACAATTGATACGACATTTTTATGACAAAATATAGAGTGCGATGGAGTTAAGTTACATGCATGACGTTCATAGTCCAGGAGATATTGGTAGACCTCTGCACCCCCCCCCAGGACTTAACTTCACCCCACTAATTTTCATCCTTAAGGTCTCCTCTAATTTTTTTCACTTGTTAACAAGAAAAAAAAGTGGCTGCAGAGACTCCAGACAAGATGGCGTCCATCATGGCGGCCATTTTTTTTAAATGCACCAGGTCTCTTTGATCGCCATTATAGTAAAGATGATAGCACATGCGGTCTTGTTTTCCGCTCGATTCGTTATGCTAATAAACAACCCTTACAAATTAGCCAAATATCCGACCCCATAATCCAATATGGCGACCAAGATGGCCGCCGAAATGTGAAAATATGCTATTTTTCTGACATGTTACCACCTTTCGTTTGTCTCTGTGGGAAAATGTTAGAATGTTTGCGTCATGTTATACATTTATCATATAGAGGAGTCATTGGCGAACACATGGGGACCATAATATGCATTCATTGCGGGATATTTTTGTCCGATATCACGTTTTCCCAAATGCCGGTATCATAGGTCAAAGCCGAATCTCCGTTAATAACGCGATGTTATGTTTCGAATCAATGAATGTTATTGCTATTATAACAACACCCATGCATATATATTTGCAGGAGATACTCGAGCTAGGATTCCTCTTATACCTGAGTTGAGGAATATTTACCCAAATCAAAGATGGCGGCCAAAATGGCCACCAGAAATAAAAAATCGCCGAAAATCGCTGATTTTAACATCAGTGAGCATTATTGTCATTACAACTCCACACCTGCTTACTATTGTAAGTTGGGAACACTTAGGCGAAGAACTTTCTTGTACCATATCCAAATAAAAGTCCCCCAAATCCAAAATGGCGCCCACAATGGCGGACAGATTTTGAAAAATCACCGAAATTCCCTCATATTCACATCATTGGGCATTATTGTCGAGACAACTCCACCCATGCGTACAGTTGAGTTGTAAATACTGAGGTGAAGTAATTACCTTACATCTCATGCAAGAAATGGTTTTCCAAATCGAAGATGGCGGCCAAAATGGCGACCGAAATTTGAAAACAAGTCTACATTACTTTACTTTCTTAGGATGGGCGTTATTGTTTCGCGATTTCTACCCACCATTACATGTTGATATGTATGAATTATTCATTAGGGTTTGGCAAGTGATACTCACAGTCAATATGGCGGCCAACTGGCGGGCAGAAATTGAAAAGAAGCCGATATTATCACATACTAATTTCAACTTTTTGTCATAATATTGATTTGTATAAACGAAACGGTACATAATATAAGCCATATATTAGTTCCAATGTAAGTCGTAGCCTTTTGGAAGGATGAAAACCCACAATCGCAATGTGGCATTTCAAAATCCATTCTCCACTAAGGGCTCATATATAGGTGCGCCGAATAGTCATATTATGACTTCCAAGAATCAAAACAACAGTACCTGAGCTTATTCTGAATTGCCACATTCAGCATTATCTAGACTCGTTTCCGTCTCTTCGTCAGATTAATCTATCTCACTCACAACAACAGTTCACTACTCTTCTTTGTAGGAGTGTGCCACTAATCGGAATGTTTCAAACAATACATATGCCGGTGTCCAGCTCACGTGTTGGTTTCGAAAGCTTGGAATTCTTAGCGAGCTTCATTCGTGGTATAGCTTATGGTATAATTCAGATGCTACATATGGGGTATATGCGTCATCTTTTGCGATACACTATACAGGTATTCGGTCGATGCGTATACTAGCTTTCAGAAGGACCTATCTATCTGCGTATTGTCAGCTTTGGTGACCTAATGGGGTTAACAACGTGTACACCTGGTGATCTTCACAAAGAGCCACTTCTCAATATATGGTTCATCAATTCACATACTCATCTAATGCACTGACGTACCCGGACAACTTCTGTATATGGCTTCGAATGTTGAAAGCCCGACATTTGACGGATGCATTTCTGCTAAGGTGTAGGAGACCATAATGCATAATATACCCAAACTCTTTGAACATGATCATAAGAACAAGCTTGTTGGCGTCCAGCAATCGTCTCACCGAACAGATCCAAGCAGATGATAACAATACACACGGTGTTAGTTTGTGGGTATGTGTCATGATAGTGGAAATGAAATTGGACCATGACTGCACCGCCCCTTATTTTGTTATGTTTTAGATTCAGACAGGATCTCATGTGTGGCTTTGCTTTCCTTGTATGCTAAGATTGTATGTCACCATCCGTTTGGAAGCCGTTCTTAAACAACTGGACCAGCAGTATGCCATTGGCTACTGCTGTATAAGCCCCACCAAGACTGGGGTGTAGTCTTAAACGCGATACCTTTGATAGTTGGTTGATATGTCATACTCACGCTGGGTGGTATGGTTCAAGAAAGTACAAATGCCATCAACAAAAGGGTGAAATGTTCAACGCGAAGAACATCCAGAGGAATGTTACGTTGATGAGCTCTTGCATTCAGTTCAACAAACGTTGGTACACCAAGTGATTTCTTGGTAACATCACCAATGCGACCATTTTCCTGCATGAGACATTAACTACTATATTCTAAAGTTATATATATAAAGCTATATGATCATAAAGGTCGCGTTCCCCAACGGCCACAGCCATTGCCATCGAGACTGTAAATTGTTCTTTAAATACATAGTGAAATAAATGCACCACAGTTCCTGACATTTTCTTGGATAATACCGCCCACATACTGACACTAACCCCGAGAGAGGATAACAAAACACGCATGTATACATTCATGCTATAAAGACATTATCCTTTAGTCCATCCGACTGTTTTGAGGGAGGCTAGCATATTATTATCCAGACAAAAGTGTACGTAGTTGAATCAGAAAGGCTTCGAAACGGATGTGGAAATACAATCTTACCACACCAAATAAAACCGACACGCACGACATTCGATATCTTAAACATGCACCAGGTGTAGGGGTGGTGTATACAGTGGCCCATTTCATTCCCACTATCATGGCGCATGTCCACAAACTAGCACCGCGAGCATTGTTCTTCTCTGCTGGGAGATATTCGACGAGACAACTGCGGGGCGTCACACAGTTTGCTTCGGATAATGGTCAAGAAGTGTGGGTAGTCTGTACACTAGGGTCTTCTCCTTAGCAGATAGACATCTGTCCAAGGGAATGAGACAGCTAGCAACCTTCGAAACACTGTCGAAGTTGTCCACATATGCCAATGCGTTCGCTGAGTTTGTGAGTTGACGAACCATCTATTGAGAAGTGACTAGCTAACTGGTTCGCCAGGTGACATGTCATTATCCCATGGGGTATGAGACACATACATAGAGATGACCTTCTGTAAGCAAGACACCGGAAAATGAATTGTTTGAAACGTTATGATTAGAGGGACCCTACTCCCAGGAAGTGGTGAATACTGTGTCGGTGTGAGCGACCTAGATTTTTCAGACAAAGAAATGGAAGCTGGTCCAGATAATTATGGACGTGACGTGGCATATCAGAATCTGTTATCATGTAATTGTTCTGATATAACTATTCGGCGCACCTACGCTTACGGCCATTATCGGCGCTAAGTGGAGACTGGATTTCGAAATGCCACATCGCGATATTAATTGTGGTTTTTCATCTTTCCAGAAAGATACGATCTATGTTATGCGTTTTGTTACCTTATAGTTGAACTAGTAGATGGTTTATGTACAGTTTCGTCCATACATACCGATATTATGACAAAAAGTTGAAATTAATATGTGAAAATATCGATTTCTTTTCAATTTCTAGCCGCCAATATAGCAGCGATATTGGCTGTGAGTATCAATTGCCAAACCCTAATGAATACTTCATGTCACTATTCCATATCAACATGTAATGGTGGATAGAAATCGCGAAACAATAACGCCCATCGTAAGAAAGTAAAGTAATGTAGACTTGTTTTCAAATTTCGGTCGCCATTTTGGCCGCCATCTTCGATTTGGAAAACAATTTATTGCATGAGATGTAATGTAATTACTTCTCCTCAGTATTCACAACTCAATTGTAAGCATGGGTGGAGTTGTCTCGACAATAATGCCCAATGATGTGAATATGAGGGAATTTCGGTGATTTTTCAAAATCTGTCCGCCATTGTGGGCGCCATTTTGAATTTGGGGGACTTTTATTTGGATATGGTACAAGGAAAGTTCTTCGCCTAAGTGTTCCCATCTTACAATAGTAAGCAGGTGTGGAGTTGTCATGACAATAATGCTCACTGATGTTAAAATCAGCGATTTTCGGCGATTATTTATTTCTGGTGGCCATTTTGGCCGCCATCTTGGATTTGGGTAAATATTCCTCAACTCAGGTATAAGAGGAATCATAGCTTGAGTGTCTCCTGCAAATATATATGCATGGGTGTTGTTATAATAGCAATAACATTCATTGATTCGAAACATAACATCGCGTTATTAACGGAGATTCGGCTTTGGCCTATGATACCGGCATTTGGGAAAACGTGATATCGGACAAAAATATCCCGCAATGAATGCATATTATGGTCCCCATGTGTTCGCCAATGACTCCTCTATATGACAAATGTATAACATGAAGCAAAAATTCTAACATTTTCCCACAGAGACAAACGAAAGGTGGTAACATGTCAGAAAAATAGCATATTTTCACATTTCGGCGGCCATCTTGGCCGCCATATTGGATTATGGGGTCGGATTTTTGGCTAATTTGTAAGGATTGTATATTAGCATAACGAATCGAGCGGAAAACAAGACCGCATGTGCTATAATCTTTACTATAATGGCGATCAAAGAGACCTGGTGCATTTAAAAAAAATGGCCGCCATGATGGACGCCATCTTGTCTGGAGTCTCTGCGGCCACTTTTTTTTCTTGTTAACAAGTGAAAAAAATTAGAGGAGACCTTAGGGAAGAAAATTAGTCGGGTGAAGTTAAGTCCTGGGGGGGGGGGGTGCAGAGGTCTACCAATATCTCCTGGACTATCATGGTTACACGCTAATCACTGGACCACGGAGTTCCACTAGCACATGCATTTACATCGATTATGGCACACGTATATACCGAACGAGTCAACTATGTGCGTTGATGCATGACGAAATACATGTATACGATATGTAACTAAACCTCCAATTTTCTGAAATATATTGAATTTAAATCAGGCACTGTCAATTGTAGGCTCACGATAACCGAGACGAATTTACATGAAACAGACAAAACAAAGAACATACTTATATACATAATATACAGAAGGAATATTTAGGATCGAATTTCTCTCCAATGTTATCTAATTGTTTGCATTGTATAAGCAAGTGGTATTCATCACTAATAGCAATTTGACACAGGTTGCATAGTCTCTCTAATTGGTGTCAGACCGGTTTTCCGAAGACCTATTACTACGAAGGCCCACAACTCCGAAGACCCGATTCTCCGACGGCCCACAACTCCGAAGACCCGATTCTCCGACGGCCCATAACTCCGAAGATCCGATTCTCCGAAAGCCCATAACTCCGAAGGGCCGATTCTCCGAAGACCTATAACTCCGAAGAACTATAACTCCGATGGGCCGATTCTCCGAAGACCTATAACTCCGAAGGCCCGATTCTCCGACGGCCCATAACTCCGAAGGTCCGATTCTCCGAAGGTCCGATTCTCCGAAGATTTTGTTTTATCGGGGTATTATCGTTTACTAAATAGTGTACAGTCCAGTGGCGAAGCCAAAGGGTCCCAAAATTCCCACTGCCCCCATTAAACCTCTACTTGCTATTTCAGACAATATGGGCCCCTACCAAAACATGTCCAATGTCATGTAAACGCCCGGAAATCGTTCATGGGGCATCAAAATATTCAAACTTTTCCTACTGCCCCCACCTAAATGGGAATCCTGGCCCGCCACTGACTATACACCAGATACTATAACGTTACGTTGGCCCATGAGATGCAAGAGTAAAATGTACAGGGGTGAACGGGGAAGAACTTGTCGCCCCTGTGCATGTTAGGCTACTCTGACATTCTTGCAGCGTTTCGTTATAATATACCCGGTGCACACCAGTGGCTGAGCCAGGGTTCCCATTTAGGGGTGCACATTAATTAGCATATGTGGGGGATATGTGGGGGATATATCATGCATATGATATGCCGAAAGCATATCACGAAGGCCTGATTTGGGGAGCGCATGCATGGGAGGGGTCGCCCCCAATCGTTGGTCCGGGGGCTCCCCTGGGCAGGAACACTGTGAATATTTGAATGCCTAGGAGGGATTTCCTGACGTTTACATGACATTTGACATGTTTTTTGGGGGCGGTCTTCCATAGGGCCCCATTGACCCCGCCACTGGACTGTACGCTATTTAATAAGCGATAAAACATGATCTTCGGAGAATCGGACCTTCGGAGAATCGGACCTTCAGAGAATCGGCCCTTCGGAGTTATAGACCTTCGGAGTTATGGGCGTTCGGAGTTATAGGCCTTCGGAGTTATGGGCTTTCGGAGTTATGGGTCTTCGGAGTTATGGGATTTCGGAGAATCGGGACTTCGGAGTTATGGGCTTTCGGAGAATCGGGGCGTCGGAGAATCTGACCTTCGGAGAATCGGACCTTCGGAGTTATGGGTCTTCGGAAAAACGCTACGTAACCCTCTAATTTGGTTGGGGTTTCCACCTCCGCCTCTCAATCGGGAGTCTGTGATTTGAGGTGCGAATTTTCATGAGGAATTCGGGCAGATGATATGGAATTTCAATGATATACCGGCTCATTTTTGCGTATACTTTTTCATGGATAAGTAGTTATATCCGTGATTTGAAGGCATTTAACCAAACCATTCTTGATACGATTGGCCAGTTAGTGTCGGGCTTGATAACTTTCATATCAGTCTTTGACAGCGGATTCTGTAATAACCATTTATAGCTAACCCGATATCACTAAGCGTGTTTTAAATATAATGTATCCCCTTAAGGTGGCCATTACTTTTCGGGTTATTAGTATATATAGTTCAAACGAAATCACTCCATCCCATCATGTCTGTATTGTGATATTTTTTTTCCAATTTGAATTATGTGGATCAAATACTGTTTACACCAACATAACATGAGCTCACTTTGACTTGACTCTATTGGAGTTCGAACTTAACGATAATCGTAAAATAATTGTTGACTGAAGCGAAAACTCGATTACAGTATGCCTAGCCATTCTAAAATAAACTAGGTTCTCCGTTTAATGTGAAGGTCTTGTTTCAAGATTCACAGTTGCTTGAAGTTGCATGGAGATGGACGCAAACAAATCAATCAATTCAATTTAATTACTCTTCATCATGTTAGATATTTAAATGTATGTGCATAATTACAATATAACAATACATATATAGTATATAGTGTGCGATGCATGAGGAGTTTTGAGTGATTATTATGTGCAAGATAGTACACAATATATATTGAAATTCAACAATTATTTAATTCAACAACCCATGGTGGTGTCCTAACGTGTGCGGTTATAGAATGACTCAGGGGAGCCTAAAGAATGGCATAACCCTTTTAATGAATAGTGAAAGATTTTGTGTTCTCTCCCCCTTTTCCGAATTGAATAGTTCATTCAATTTAATAATATTCGAAATTGAACTGTCAACCTAATAAGTCGCACCAAAGCCGTCAGTTATCCACTCAAGTCAGTCACAACTCTGTTAATTTAATATGATTCAGACAGCAAAATAATGACTGGAAACAATGAACACAATTTGCATGTCTATTATCATTACAACTGACACCCTTATCCTATTCCCGCACCAGAATACTCTTAGAAAAATCTGGATTTAATTTATTTAATGCTGTGAGAATTATACTTATTGGAAAGACCGGATCCGCACAAATCGAAACATGTTTTGTCGACGTTAAGTGGTTAAAACGAAGAAAATATCAGTATTTATAATAGAGACCGTTTGCAAAATCACTATTACGATTACTGATAGGACATATTGCCATAGTAAGGTAGACACCATCACAACTAACATTCGATGGTTAATTGGTGATACGGCATATGCCACACTATATTCAGTTACACATATATTTGATGGGAAAAGTAATATGTGTCTCTTTCAGGTCACATGTTGTTATGCGCGTGTTATACGCCACACGGATAATGTTAGAGCGTCCCCAAGCAGGACCGGTGACACATCCTTGATACATCTGCACACAATTGAACTGTGTTCCGGACCACTTCTTGCTTTCATTAATGATTATCTCGCAGATCGAAAACAAAGGGTGGTGGTAAATAACACGTCTTCAGAATATAAAAAGATACTCGCTGGTGTCCAACAGGGTTAGGTTATTGGCCCTTTCTTATTCTTGGTATATATTAATTATCTCGCTGAAAATATTAAATCTTTCACTAGAATGTATGCGGATGATACTTGCCTCACTGCTAGCAATGAAAGTCTCCAGGACCTTGAGAATGGGGTAAATACTGATCTAAAAGCCATAAATAAATGGTCAAAACAATGGCTAGTAAAATTCAATAGTAGTAAAACTAAGTCTATGACATTTTCTTATACCGGTGCCCAGCCTGACATACATTTTTTTCTCAGTGGTGAACCTATAACCCAAGTAGAATCATACAAGCACCTTGGCTTGAACATACAGAGTGACCTAAACTGGGACAAACTTATCAATGAGTTATCAAAGAAAATATATGGCCGCCTTGCATATTTAAGACAATTGAAATTTTCTTTAAATAGGAAAACCTTACACACAATTTATCGAGCGTACATATTGCCCCTGATGGATTACGTTGACGTTGTCTGGGACTCGCCCCAGCAAATGTAATTTCAAAATTAGATCGCATCCAAGCGGACGCGGGTCGAATTGTTACAGGTCTCACGCGATCCGTTCCTGTGAAATACTTGCTAGTAGAATTGGGGTGGCAAACGTTAACAAACAGAAGGAAATCTCATAGAATGAATATCATGTACAAAATAATTAATAACAAGACCCCTAAATATCTCAACAAATCTCTTACCCACCCGCAACGAATCAGCTGCTAGATATGATTTTAGAGATAAAACAAGTTTTCCTCCATACTCATTCAAAAGAACTGTCCATTTTGAACACACATTTTTCCCAAATGCAACTAGGGAATGGAATACCCTGTCAAATAAAATAAAAGAATCATCTTCCATTAGTATTTTTAAAACAAAATACCTAACGATTGATCCAGTTCTTGCACCACCAGACTATTTTAATTTCGGAAATCGCGCGATAAACATCATTCATTGTAAACTTCGAAATTACTGTAGCGATTTAAACGCTGACAAATTTTCTAACTTCATATCGGACAACCCAAGCTGTCGTTGTGGTCACCCGGCCGAAGAAGCAAATCATTATTTTTTTGTTTGTCCATTTTACACAGATCAACGATGTTTGTTGTTTCACCAACTCGCTACCCTGGGTGTACAAACTATTAATCTCGAGAAACTCCTCCTTGGAGATACTAATCTGAATAGTACACAAAACCGGAACATATTTAGGGCTGTTCAATTATACATAACCTCGACATCGCGGTTCAAACTTTATTAAACACCTTAATGTGCAAACCTACGCTGCAAAAGTAACATGTTGTATTATCACTACATATATAGAAGGCGAAGACTCGCCTGAGCCACCGACCCACAGGACGACCCCCCCCCCCCTCCATAAATTGAAATATTCACCGTTATTGTCACACTCGCGATTATACCATTATATTGTTATAAGTGAAAAGATGTTGTACATATGAATTATAATGTTTGTGTGTGATTATATTTTATGTTCATTTTGTGTAATACAATTATGTGGGGAGAGAGACCATTTGTAAGTTGTAAAACTTGTGTCTCAATCCCGTTGCGATGTTATTATGCAATAAAACTGTGTTGGGTATATTTCGTCTCACATAAGAACTCCCGTGCGTAAAGATCGAATTTTTGGCCGTATAACGGCAGGATATTGTCCATATTCGTAATCGTGATTTTGCAACAGGTCTCTATTATCCAGCACCGAACTATCACATTAATACTCTGTATCATAGTTCGGATAGACCATTGGTTATCTGTTTGTTTGGTGGTGAACTACCGGCAGCTTCTCCCCATACAATTTCCAATGTTAACCACCTGAGTCCATGCAAGTATTTTTGCTTCAGTTACCATAATATGATGACAGCCATTTTCGTCATTTTTCATTTTCCACAATAGAACTATGGATAAGTTATCATGCATGAGTGGTATGCAGCATACCGGTACAATATATCGGAATTTAAAGTTAACCCTTTACCCAACAAACCGGCCAAAAACGGCCAAATAAAGCTGCAACAGCCTAAAATATCTTCGGTCTGTCTCAATAGAACCATACAAATATGGATATCATTGGAACCGGCTCATTGACCACATTGTGATGGTTACAGTTATGCCCTGTGCCAATGCATTCTCTTATATATGCGAGTCGACCATAGGTCGCCTCGCATATATAAGAGAATGCATTGGCCTAAAAAAATCTTTTTTTAACACTTTTTACCATTTTTTCTTAAATTCTTTATTTTTTAACAATTTTATAATTTTTAATGTGTTAAGCCAATGCATTCTCTTATATATGCGAGGCGACCTATGGTCGACTCGCATATATAAGAGAATGCATTGGCACAGGGCCCTTCTGTTGGGTAAAGGGTTAACTGAGCATACCGTAAAGCTGTCTTCTCGTCTTACACTTCTCGTTCATGCTGCTTTGCCTTTTTGTTGGGAGTAGGTGGACAGTCTGATATTTTTGTTGGGAGTAGGTGGACAGTCTGATATTTAGGCGTTTGTCGTATCATAACATGAGAGTCACGGAAACAGAACAAAACGAAAAACAAAGAAAATGCATGCTTTATTGAATAAGATATTGTTTAAAGTAGAAAATACAAAAATAACAGATATCTCATATATATTTTGAAGACCTCTGTCTGTCTGTCTGTTTGTCTGTTTGTTTGTTTGTCATTTATACAAATCTACGATTCTCGACCGATCGGGACGAAACTTGGCACGTGTATGTAGTTTGACCAGGCGGTGGACGGTGTCGTATTGGCGAGCCCGTGCGGCGCCGCTTCGCGCATGCGCAGACGAGATCTCGGAAACGGGTGGAGCTATCGACTTGAAATTTGCTATGTGAATGTATCTTGCCCCGGATACGAATTTTATCGGGTCGCCGAGCCCGTGCGACGCCAGCTTCGCGCATGCGCAGACGAGATCTCGGAAACGGGTGGAGCTATCGACTTGAAATTTGGTTTTTGAATAGCCCGGACAACGTCGGGCTGGGTAGAGTTATCGAATTGAAATTTGGTTTTTGAATAGCCCGGACAACGTGGGGCTCATCGGCTAGTCTATTATATATTTTGGAAGATCTGTGTGTGTGTGTGTGGGTGTGTGTGTGTGTGTCTGTGTGTGTTCGCGATGAACTCGAAAACGACCGAGCCGATTTCGATGAAACTTGGTATGTGGGGGTATTTTCGGCCGGGAACGGGCATAGGCCTATTAATTTGTCCGTGCGACGTGACCTTGACCTTGAAATCGGGTAATTTCAAGGTCAAACGCCCAAATATTACGGGATTTCAATGAAACTTGGTATGCGGGGGTACATTCGTACGGGGAGTCTCATAAGCATATCCATTTACCCGTGCGACGTGACCTTGACCTTGAAATCGGGTCAATTCAAGGTCAAATTGCCAATTTTGATGGGATTTCGACGAAATTTGATACATGGGAGTACTTTTGCAATTGAGTGTTTTGGACAGGTCAAATCGTGACCCCGACCTGACCTTGACCTTCAAAATAATAAATTCAAGGTCAAATCGGGTAAAACCGGATGGATTTCGACGGGCACGTTTGTCGGGTACTTTTGTCCGGGCAGTGTTTTGGACTGGTCAAATCGTGACCCCACTTGACCTTGAAAATGGACAATTCAAGGTCAAAGCCCGGACGAAGTCGGGTCACCTTCTAGTACCATATATTTGACAATAATTGTCGACGACAATGTCCATAATTGAATACCATATTAAACACCCGCATAATAAATATAAAAATAAAAGTGAGGTTTGTGTATACATGTTCGTGTTTATTTTTGCGTTTCTCCCCGACATATACGTTGATATAACTTATACCTCATGTGAGGATGGTCTCACCCAAAGTGCTCCTTGCGCAAAACAGTATTCATATATGTATATACTATCTTCTCTGTGCATATAAATATTAACTGTATCATGATTTATAAATATTAAGAAATTGGGTTAAATAAATATAAAATAATGTCACAGTCACACTGACATGCTAATTCTATATCTGTTAATTGTATTCTAAGTGCCAATTTCATCTCTTTTAATATCGTCTTCGTAACATTTTTGGCATGCATATCTTACTAATATTTCTGTTCATCGCATGCGGATTACTTTTGTGGATAACACATCTCAGGTAACAACTTGTCTGCGATTCTGCTGCAGATAATATTTATTGTTTTGCGAAAACCCTGTGCCAATGCATTCTCTTCTATGCCTCACATATATAAGAGAAAGCATTGGCCTAACAAATTGTATATCATTTTTATAACTGTTAAAAAATGTAAGGAAAAATATAAAAAAAGAAGATAAAATATTGTTAAGAAATGTAAGAAATAATGATAAAAAATTCTAAAAATTGTATGTAAGAAAAAATTACAAAAATTGATAAAGAATCTAAGAAAAAATGATAAAATTGTTAAAGAATGTAAGGAAAAATGATAAAAATTATTAAATTGTTAAAGAATAAAAGAAAAATGATAAAAAAAATTGTTAAATATGTAAGAAATAAAAAAAAAGGATAAAAATTGTTAAAGAATGTAAGAAATTTAAAAATAATGACAAAAATTGTTAAAGAATGTAAGAAAAATTGATAAAAAAAATGATTAACAATTGTTAGGCCATTGCATTCTCTTAATTATGCGAGGCGACCTATGATTACTTTTGTGGATAAAACATCTCAGGTTACAACTTGTCTGCGATTAGGCTGCAGATAATATGGTTAAAACAAGTTTGACAAAATAAAGTACATATTCACATGGATGCTAACGCGGCCAAAAGTAAATAACTCCTTATAATTTGTTTAAAACTATCTGTCTACACGCCGCACTGAACTAGTGACATCACTGCATTTCAAAATGAACTCTTATTCACAGGAATTGAAGGAATTGGCTGCTCTGGCATACAGAGACACGACTGCTGAGAACCGAGAATTCTGGAGAAATGAACTCGCGCAAGCTATCCGCGACATCCAGACAGAGTACGAGTCTAAATGTGATGGAATTCGAGCTGACATGGAAGCTTACTACAATCTCAAGGTGAGACGTGCTTCATTTACTAGTTTACAATACAATAATTATTAATGTTTGTGTCAAAGAGTGCCTGTCTTTAAATGTTTCTTCCATGCCCAATAAAACGTCAAACGAAATCTTTTTGACAGATATTATAAGAATCGAAGGTTTGTGGAATGGATACATTTTCGAACCAGATTGGAATGATTTGTTTTGTAATACCCAGAATACCGAATGGGATAGAAAAAAATAGGAATTTCTCTGATAAACATAGACACGTAGCAAATATTTCGCAGTGCTTGAGACTTGAACACTATTATATATCAGTGAACACTATCATACATCAGTCTGGACACTTTGATCAACAGCGAGAAGTCTTATGCTATTGATAAGATGAGTTTCATATGCTGGTAATATGGTAGTATCTTGAGTAAAAATGTGAATTTCAGGTACAAGAGTTCAGAACCGGTGCGACAAAACAGAACATGGAGACAACTCACTGCAAAGAAGAAGTCAAAAAGTTACAGAAGGTCATATCTGATCAAAGAGGTAGATTGGTTGATCTGGAAGTCAGGGTATGTTAATAGACTAAAAGCTTGCTATAGGTTAATCGATGTCGTTTTTATTGCACGTTTTATATCGGTATTCCCGAACTGTCTTATGTGCTGCTTTCATTGACATCGGTGTGTGTAGTTGATGTCAAATTAGTGTTTCAAGGCGATAATCGACTGATGTGGTCATTCAACGTCATTTTTTGATGATTGTAAGATAAACACTAATATATAGATAAATGTATTTTTTCTTCTTCTAGTTTTCTATTGACGAGGACCCCTTGCAATATTTCGAGACTATGTTGGCTGTATATGTAATCTGATACATAAATTACAAATATTTAATTACAAACTATGTATATACACGTATACACACTCTGCCCTCAATGCCGTTTTGTCCTGAACGTATTTCAGTAACAATCTTACATCAGTTGTTGTTGCCTTATTCCCTCGTTTTGTCACAATAATTTTATGAGTCACCGTTCTTTTCCAGAATGCTCAATTAGAAAAGCTGTACCAGGAGATGCTAAGGGAACACGAAGCTAGCGAGACTGCCCACGATTTAGAAACCTCTAAATTAAGGGAAGAAATAACCAAGCTCCGGGCCGAAATGGAGGGCATTCTACAGGAGCTTCAAACACTCATGGACGCCAAGCTCTCATTAGAACTGGAAATCGCCGCATACAGAAAACTACTGGAAGTCGAGGAGAACAGGTGCGAACATTGTATTAAACTATTAACCCTTTCATGGCTGGAGCTTCCTGAATTTTTTCGAAAACCCCGTGCCAATGCATTCTCTTATATATGCGAGTCTCCCATGGTCAGCCGCGCATATATAAGACAATACATAGGCCTAACAATATTTACTTTGATCTTGTTAGCCAGTGTATTCTCGTATATATGCGATTCTCCACATGGGAGACTGGTATATATAAGAGAGTGCACTGGCACAGCATCTTTAATAGTGCACCAGCGCGGCTCCCATCATGAAAGGGTTTATGCAGCGTGTGATAAAATTAGCACACATCATTGCATACACATGCAACGATTGTTTAGACATTTCTGAATAGTATTTTTTCTGTTTGAAATTCCATCTGCTCAAACTTCGTCTCTCAATCACACTCACCCATATCGTCAGTAGTAACTCTGGGTTTTGTTTGTTGTGGTTAAACGCACCCATATTTCTTCCACCACAGTACATCTAGACTAGCACGTTTTTAAATCTTCTTCGACAACAATTGCCCCGTGAACAGTTTGCAAATTTCTCCATTCTCTAAACAGGGCCGATAACCTACGTCATAATTTGTTCCAAATGGCGGCAAAACGGATAGCAAATGTTTACTAGCTCAGTATGGATCTCGTCCACATATAAATATTACTGTTGAGAAGGCTTCGGTCACCATGTTTCGAGGTTGTGAAATTTTAACGTCAACATCTCCTAAAAATAAATATGTTCGAAATTCGCTTTTTTGCAGTACCTCAAATGAGTTATTGCGATATCTCAGTAGTCTAATACAGTAATGCCCTAAATAATCGATTCCTTAATCACAGCAGAATTATGGGTAACTTTTCCGGATTTAGTCGTAAATATGGCTTGTTGTGTTAAGGAGTCTATTATTTAGGGCACTATTGTAGCATAGCTAATATCTTTAGAAAATATAGAAAAAAAACAAAGTTGAAATTGCCGCCATTTTCGAGCAAATTATGACGTAGGTTCGCCGACCTGGTTAACTAATTTTCATTGTAACAACAAATATTTGGGTAATTTGACTGGGGTACAATCATGCTAACACATCGTCCCGTATGTTTATGAAACAGAGTGGACGTCATTTATACCCCGAAAGGCGTAGTTGTAACAAGAGACACCCATGCTAAAAAACACGAGGATAAGACCGACTCGGGAAAGAAAGAAGAGATAAAGAAAGAGGAAATCAAACCGGTTAAGGCTGAAAGGGCGCCATCGCCGAGCAAGGATGTGAAAGCTGACGCCCCTAGTGATGACGGCAAAGAAGGTTGTATCAGCGTCAGTTTGGTGTTGTGCTTTTCTTTTGTCAAATCACTGCTTTTGAACTGCATTTCGTATGTCGATATTAGGTTTGCTTGTTGATGTAAACGGCATTTATCACTACTTGTTAGATGATCGGTAATTTTTGTGATTTTTCGCCAGAAGGCTCACGTTATGCACCACTGGCCACGTTTAGCGAGTGTATCAAACTGTCGTAAATGCAAATTTATGTACCAGAAGAATTACGTGGTCTATTATAAAACAAAAAAGCCCTATAATTGATTATATGATTTACATTAACCTATGCAATAGGTCACTGACAAATATATATATGTCGTGCTCAGTCGAGATTGCACACATATTGTCCTGATGTATACTTAAATACTGCGTGCATGCATTCATGTACAACAGAGGGTCACTCTAACTAACTAATGGTAATCTCATATATGGACGTAGAAGCAGAAGGTTTCTGTTAAACTTATGTATTTTATTCCACCGCAAACAGGGGGGGGGGTCGGAAAAAAAATTCAGGCACGTATGGCATTTTTTCCCTTTCGATCATTTTTTGTACCCACCCACCCCCACCGCCAATTTTTTTTCCGTTTTCGGCAGTTTTTTCCGACAATTTTTTGACACCCACCCCCCCTTTTAACACTAAAACAGAGATTTGCGGGGGGAAATTCACTGTAAACAGCTGTATATGAATTTCTGTGCATACTATTTATCATGGATGTTAACATGGACATGTAAATATGAATGAGTCATTTTGGGGTCATTCGCCAAAAAAACATGGCTGCCAGCGGCCTTCTTGGATTTCAAAATTTGCAACAAAATACAACACGATAACTGCCTGCAGTCAGTTTACCAGTTAGAATTACATTATTTCTCTCATTCAAACTGATTCAAAGTGGTTTTGAAGCCCAACTCATTGCCAAAACACTAAAAAAACGAGCAGGAATTTTTTTTTTATTTGCGGAAAAAATTGCTTGTTGGTGGCTTTGACCACCTACCCACCCCGGCATACGTGCCGGAAGAAATTTGTTCACCCCCCCCCCCCTGCCGCAAACAGAATATATGCAAACTATTACCACGGAACAGTGTTCTGCATTTGTAAAATGTCTCCCACGAATTGAACTTCCAATAAATGTTATGGTGTTTGGACAAGTAGTAGATTGGAAACTCTGTGTATTTGGGGGAGAATGTATGTGCCATCTGTTGAGGTCGATACTACTATAGTCTGGTGATTTACACGACGTAGCATGCATTATTAAATAATCGAGTACAGTATATAGTCGACGCCTGCGCGGTCCAAATCACCGTATTTGTAATTTGATAGTATAGGGCAGGCCATGGTTACCTGGAGAGAAGGTAGTCGGTGATCTAGTGACATAAGGTCAAATCTAGTTCACCGTGCAATTCGTGGCATATATTTTATATTCTGTCGTCACTCTATGAGGGTGTTCCCCTTTTTTGCTATGCGGTATTCAGGCCATTTTCAAGAGGTATGCGGGATTAATGGTTTTCGGAATTCAAATATAAGGCTGCCTGGTACGCTACTGTCATTGTGACAAATTGTGGTATTTGATGGCTGGAATGTGCCCTTTTTATCACTTTTAATCCTTTTTCGGGTCCTGTTATATTAATCGGGCGCTAGTTTGCCCATGACAAACCATCGCACCCGGTTAGCACTGTGCCGGAAAATAGAGTAATATGTAGCTATCATGACTTTGTCTTTTAATGTGGTACAGTTTGGCAGATTACTATTTGGAAAAGTGATGAAAATAGATGGTATTGAAGTGAAATAAAGTGCTTCATCACATAGTTTCCTAACTGGTATGGAGTATTCACCCCCCCCCCCCCCTGTTATATATAGCTGACATTACGTATGCATATCTGTTAACTGGCATTCTGTATTCACCCCTCTGTTAAAAAGAACTGGTATTCATGATTCATTTGGGGGTGACACAATCCTCTATATTATTTTATCGCAATAATCTATATCTACATAGCTGACCTAAATAACTCATGTACCATGTGAGTGTTTAATGGTCTTTAACCCCCAAGGACAACAATACATTTAACATATAGGTGTATTTACTATTCAGCCCTCTGGGTATATCTCTATTGTGACTGATCCCATTTATTTTTCAAATTCGCACATTGGCTGCTTTAATATTTTTCATATCCAAGATTGAAGTCCGATTAATATAATTAAGTTTTCCTCATATCTATCGTAGCCAAAACAATGTTGTCCTACATTGAATGTTTCACCTCAATTAGCTATAGTTACTGGTGCACGACATGCATCCTCCTTTCTGTGTATATCTGTCAACATTTATGTCAGCAATATTTCACAAGCTTCTTGTGAACTAGCCAGTCGTTTTCGAGAATTAAGGTCGAGTTGTCAAATGCGTAAATATTATAATTGACATTAACTGCAATTACAATTTATTTATAAACCACTGTAATATAATACAATTATAATATAAAGTATTACTTATAATTACTATCAATTTGGAATGCATGTATTGGTGTACCAAAGACTAGTCGTGGGTATATCAGAACTTAGTTGAGTATTATTGAAAAGATAGTTAAATTATTGCATCTGATTCAATGTGATTTGGATTTGATTGGAAAGTGTTCTATATTTCGACAAATAACAATTACCCCATTCTGAGCCAATCGATTTAAAGGCACGAGAGGCCTTAATTGTCGAAAATATTCATATTTGTTCCAAACACCGTAAACAGAAAAACATTAAAACGCATACAGTTTCGTTCATATATACCATGACCATCGCCTAAACAACATGTTATCATAAAGACCTACTATATTTTACCTAACCAAGAGCCTGATTGTGTTACAGAAGACAGCACAATGCTACTGGCTAATCACACACAAATGGCATAAACGCTCTTTATTAGTTCCATATCAGGAATTCACCAACAAAGAACGCTCTTTATGTTTACCATCATAACATAAACAAACACCAAAAAGTTACTTTTTATACTTTTGTTTACATAACAATGGTAAAAAACACATGGCAATAACATACTGTTTATGCGATATTTCTTATTTGTATGCGGACAAAGTCTGTCTACATTTTGATGTTCTTTCTGTTTGTGGCGGTTTTTGACGGGTGGAAATATTTTCACAGCATACCCACCGCCAAGGCCTCCCGTACCTTTAAGGTATAAACGTGCTCTCTTGTGTGATTTTGAGACGTTTATCAGTGTGTTTTACAACGGATAATGCAGTTTTACCGGCGACGAGAGGAGCCGGTAAAATGTTTCATCTGAAAATCCACCGATAAACGTCCCAAAAAATCACGCCATTGGATATGCATAAATTATATTATCTGTTACGTTTCGTGGCCAAGTTGTACCAATGTATTTCGCTAGTGACACAAGTGAGAGGCCATTGACGTTGCATTGCATTTGTGGTCAAGCTTCGAACTGCGAACAGCGATCACCGGTTCGCTCATGTCCGCTGTCAAATATTACGCCATTATTCCGACGTCCTTCGAAAGTCTGTTTCAAATAAAATTGATATATATATATATGGTAGATTTTTGCCACAGATGCATGTTATATGCATTTGTCTCCAAGACAATCCTAGCATTGCCCTGTGTAAATGCATGGAACTATGTAACACACATTTTGTTTACAAGCTGAATGTGTCTTTGAGACAATGCACATTTTTTGGTTGGTTGTAAATCGCGCTAGCCGTCACGAGCCGGTTTCTTATCCCACCCATTCCAAAAAGTGTACGTTGTCTCGTAAACATATGCAGCTTCTAAAAATTCGCGCCTTGTGTGTTATATAGTCCCGCGTAAGGATTAAGTTTTTTCACCGGTGAGCAGGCCTCTAGCTAGCGTAAAATCATATGATTTTGCAACTGTTCTCACCTGGGCAACTGGAATTGGATTTTCGCTAGATTGGATTTTGCAACTGTTCTCACCTGGCGCCGAAATTTGATTTTCGATAGAAGGCTGAATTAGAATAAAGTATTATAAACTTTTTAATTTGCAATTATGTATGAAAGTCGAACAAATCTCCCCTTTTTCTTAAAATGTGAATTTCTAGTATGGTACTTGCTTAATAGCAGTCATATCTTTGAGTTCATTATCTTAATAATGCTCTGTGTATCACTTCCTGAGCAACACTAGATGTATGTGATTTTCATTCAAATGCTTAAATGGACATGGTTCATTTGAACCTCAAACTTTTGCCTACGTAATTTTGAATGATGGACAAGATAGTTTGATAAACACACGAGGCTTTAACTTGTATATCAATCTATTTTGCTTTTTTGTTTTTACAATGTTTGGTGTATATTAGTTCAATGTTATTTCATTTGATCGCAAAATTTGTATTTAGCTCCAATTATTTTGTCATTGTTGTTGCAAAGCATCACCTTTTCGATGTAAGTAGTGCTTCATATTTATGATATTTCACACAGAGTCGGACTTAAGAGTGTTGTGGAGTCGATGGTTGATATTCGCACCGAAGGAGGACAAAGGTTCGCCGATTTGATGAGCCAATCAGATAGCTATGGCGGTTGGTATTATTATAAGCACAGTAATGATCCTCGTTAAATCCTCATTGATTCTCTTATATTTCAACAGTAAATATATAGTCTTTACGATTTCAAAAGTAATCTGCAACACTTACTCGCACTTAGGCATTATATAATCAAAGGTATTGAAGTTTACTTGAAAAATTCTCCCATTTCCGTCCAAAGTAGTCGATTGCAAATACAACACAGTTGTCCTTGAAATGTACTAATATAAATACTTGAAAATGTGTGATAATTAAACAAATAAAAACACGATTGCCCTTCCCTGGATCATGACTTTGTCTTATTTTGGGACACATTAACCCTTTCAGTGCCAAGTCCGATTTTAGTATCAACCCATATTTCCTTGATCATTTTTCAAACTTGGCACTGAAAGGGTTAAACAAATAAAAACACGATTGCCCCTTCCCTGGATTAAACTGTCTTATTTTGGGACACATTAAACGAGAGTGAACGACAGAAGAAATGCCAGAATTAATTTGGGGTTTTCGGGTTTAAACCACGGATTTAGCTGTTAAACTTCGGTTTAAACCCAGAGGTTTATACATACGTAAACCAGGTTTAAACCCGAGAGGACGAATCCGACCCTTTTTATGTGTTTCCCGCGTTTTGCCATTAATGTTCCTGTTTAATTTCAACATTTGAATTTAATTTAATGATGGCGACACATGGAATAGAGTGATACGCATAATAAGGTGGTGATCTCGTGTGGATGTTGTCGGCGGGGTGTTGTGGTTTATGCCCTTCAAATGTTGAACGATGCATTGTTAAACTAAACATAACTGGGAAATGTTGAGGCTTGAACATTATTGAAATGGTTGATATATAGTTAGATATGGTTAATGTATACACATGGTTTTTGTACTATATTTTTAAATCGATCACACATGGATTCGACAACTATATATATTAAATATATTTTATAGAACCGTAACTAATTTCGATGTTCAGCTAGTCTTGTTGAATGAAGAATGTTTCTGTCAGCCATTATTTTACTTGCTACATTTGTTTATCGTCTTTGTTAAATTAGATATATCCCATTAGTTATATCCGTAGTGCATATGAACAGTGTGCCGGTTTAGGGTTTGTTGTCATCAAATATTTGTTTGTATTCAATGTAGATTAACACATTGATAATTGAACACTCGCTGGTGACTAATTATGTGATTATATTGAGTCATTTGTAAGGATATAAACTGTTAATTACGGCATAGAAGCACGTTATGTATAACTCCAGAAATAAATGCAAGACATCTTCAATAAAGAGCTCATCTGGGCCTATCCAAACAGTTGTATTTCACATATCATCTTCATTGCATATATAATCTTAAAAGTTATTATGAGATTACCAAACAATGGATTTTAATTGAGATTAAACTATCAGTGTTGTTAGATGAGATAACTATGAGATGCAGCTGCATTTCTGTAATAATGTTGAGTTGAATATTGAATTATGTTATATAAGACCATACCCCATATAGTACAACAAAGCAGCCACACATTTGTTCAGCCTAATGAATAAACTGTCTATTGGCAGCCTGGTCCACTCAAAAATGATTAGCTGGAAATATGCCACAATGTTAGATAAACGGTCAGCTGGGATTGGTTTTGGGCATATGACACTTAGCTAGCTCACCTCAGCTCAGTTGCCCATTGATCAACATGCATGACATGAGATTTGTGGGGTGGTTATCTATCTAAATGTAAATAAGTGTGGAATTTCTTGAATAAACAAAAAATTATTTCCCTCTCATAATATATGATACTTACAGAAACTGCACGCATGGAAATGTTATATTTTTCAAAAGCTCGCTCTTGGTACCTGACAACGGTGATTTTTTTTCTAATTGTTCATGTCAGAACGTATGGAAATCGGTTTATAATATCCTACTGATTTATATTTATTAACGTTTGTGTCTTATCATCACATGGGCATAGGCATGGACCCTTTCTATGCTAAATGAAGTCGCCTATTCAGTTATAAAAGTATAAATTGGCATTTATTTTATTCACATGGAGGTGTTGTCAGGAAAAATAAGCAGAGGACAGATAATACAAGTCCAGAATGAGTCTTATTTATTTGAGGGAAATGTTCAGATTATCTGTACATTTTCTGAGGGATAACTACATGTCAATGAGTATTTAGTATATAACGGGTTAAACTTATCAGATGAACATCACATAATGAATCCGCAGACTCTTTGTTACTTTGTCATGTATTCTACATGATCACCGTCACAAAATCCCTTTAAGACTTCGCTAATGAAACAATTTGAAAATATTTCGTATTCAAACTTGGCGATAAATTGAAGGTGAGTCCAAGAGGACGTGCAAAAAATACATACATTTCGATATTCCTGACATGCACCTACATGTATATATCTAATTGTTCTCTGTCTCTGATCTGCTTTTCATGTCACGCATTCATCGATGAAACGTTATTACCTCAATCGTATTGCATGCTTAGTTGATACTATATGTCATATATGTTTGAACGTTCCGTGTGTATATATATGTTTGCAACAGATTTTCGCCATTATGTCCTTATCATTCGAACGTTACCTATTTAGTCCGTCACAACATCAAATCACAGTGTATGTTATATGGCTCAAACATTGGTATGGTCTCTTTTTTTATGAACGCCTGACGTTAAAGAAGAGTGGAACAGAGCCCGTCCATAATTTAACTGATGTCGTTGAATGCGTTTACTCACGACGCTCACAAAGTGTGAATATGATACCAAATCTTGATTGCTATATTTTACCTATATAGTTACTTATATTGGACTGTGCATCGCATCGTTATCATGATGAAATGACATCGATTAAGCATTCTATATTAATGTGGCGCCGAGGTGGCCGATGTTGATATCCTCTCAGAAATCACAGTTCCTCACATATGAAACTTTAAGACTTTACGCCACTGAATTACATTCATTGTAAGTTATTCATATGTTCATATACAGTAATGCCCTAAATAATGGACTCCTTAACCACAGCAGAATTATGGGTAATTTTTCACGAGCTTTCCGATGAATGGCAACAAGTCATATTTCCGACTAAATCCTGAAAAATTACCCATAATTTTGCTGTGGTTAAAGAGTCGATTATTTAGGGCATTAATGTATACATCAGAATGTTGTGACGCGCATGTTTTTTAACAGAAACGAAATATTTTGAACCAGTGCACTCAAAGGTTCATTAGTTCAAATATATTGACTTTGGTATAGAACATGGATTATTTTTTGGAAAACCAGGAAGCGTTGTTTTTTTTAAGGAAGTGCATACTATCTTTTCCTGCAAAACAAACCAGGAATACTTGCACTATAGGCCGGTGCTCCAATTTTTCGATCAATCCATCAAATTGAGAATGTAGCTTCAAATCTGGAAGCCATCTCTACGCTGTACCTTACTTCATATAGGCAACATAGCCAACATTTTCGGGAAGATGTGCCAGGGTAGATATTGCTTTTGAACCTACATGTCTCTCACATGACAGCATACCACGCATTATGTTCAGTACCTTCGACATGCAAACCCTCCATACTTCTAAACATTTACCTTTACATTCGCGACGACATACTGTAGAATCGCAATTATGGACTTTCCACGTGAACTTGTTATGATATTTTATGTTTTACGTATGACAGATCAAGTGAACATGAAACTTATGAGAGGCGAGGTGTCCGCTAAGACAACTTACCAAAGAACCTCCACAGGACCCGTGTCTGTGTCAGAGGTCAACCCAGAAGGCAAATGGATTGTACTAGAGAATACGTCATCGGGCGCTAATAAGAGGGTAGGTAATGCAATAGGTGTACTCTGACCATCAAACGGTATCTCAACAAGTTGAAATTGGCCCCAGTTGTATGTCGCAGAAATTAACTATATAGGACATGTTTGATATATATATAGTTGTTAACAGTTGTATACTAAAGAAACTCGCACATCACATGTTTGAAATTCTTCCACAGGTTCGCTTTGACAAAAACAATTATCAATCAACTTAAACATATATCATCCCCGAAGGAAATGAACGTATTTTTCTAGATAAAATTCACCAAAAGGATCCTCTGATATAATATATTTCTCAGATCACGATCAGAATCAGAATGGCACTATCTTGTGAGGGATCCAACGTATAAAGTGGATAGTAACTTCTTACTTGTCTTGTTCTTGATATTTCTTAAGATATCGTAACATATCGGGTATCTTTTTATGAGATGAGCATTATCAGACGGGGTTAAGTCAGTGGATGTTTGTATTAATAAATAAATATCATTGCAGGATGTTAACTTGGATGGATACAAATTGAAGAGAACTGTAGATGACAAGAAGGTTTACTCCTACACATTCCGTAACTTCTCATTGCGGGCTGGGAAAACAGTCAAGGTGAGTCCCCTCTTTCTCCAATCGTGAAGATGGTACGCATGTGACACCATTAGACATGACCAACTTATTCGTCAACGAGATTCTGTCGAAATTTGGCTATTTTACTTTTGGATAAATTAGAACACAGAGTTATAGGGATTGGATTGGATTATTGTCTGGAGCAAGGTGTCATTTATGAAATTATATACTCTATGATGGCATCTTCTGTTGGTCAAGAAAAGGCAAGTTTCGCACACAGGCCCCTGGGGAAACACCAAATATACCAATATACACTGTACATGAGACAAGTCTCATAAGTCCGATTTTGTTTTGTTTTACAAAACAAACCAACTGTTATGTCCCTCATATGTTCGCACAATAGGTTAAATGACCTAACATATCATCGAATGTGTCTTATTGGCATAAAATCCTATATCTATTGACATATAACTCGACGAGATTAAAGGAAGCGAACTCGAGATATCCTACCGAAAACTCGCAAAATATACCTGAAATTTGGGGGGGAAACGGGTCGTCAACTTGGGTGTCCGCCTAATAGCCACACTATAATTTAAAAAAATGTATCAAATCAGCCAAAATGTCCACTATATAGTGTATTCTATTGGCCATATAATTATTTCCTTTCGTTTGATATATAACTTGACAGAGTCAAATGAAGCGAAGTCGCCCGGTTTATTTCGCAAGTTGTCGATGCGATATCTCGAATTCCCTTCATTTGATTCTATCGAGTTATATATTAAAAGAAAGGAAATGTCGTGGTCAATAAGACACAGTGGAGTGTATTGTGAGTGAGATGACCGACTGTGAGAATATGTGAGTAATATGATATATGGTGTGTTTTGCCAAAATCGGACTCGCGAGCATAGTTTCTGGTATAGTATATAATTGGTATTAACTGTGGCTTCATACTGTTTAATTAAGACTTCGCCCATGAAATACATGTACAATACTCGATTAATAAGCTGAAACATGTCAATGCAGTTGAATAAATGCCAATTTAAAAATTAAGATAGACATATACAATTCATAATAATAATAATCCGTGTGTAATTTTTAGATCTTGGCGCGTGGTGTGGCGTCACAAGCATCGGCCAGTGATCTCGTTTTCCGTGACGAAGAATCTTGGGGTGTCGGATCACAAGTCACAACAACCCTACTCAGCGAGAAGGACGAGGTAAGATATATTCAATCTAGTGGGAGGTCGGTGCGAGTCTGAGTGCAAAGCTGTATCAACAATTCTAGTATCAGGGGCTGGCATCTACGTCATAATTTTCTTCAAAAATGTCGGCAATATATTACGTCACGCAATTTAAAGAGTAATTTTGTTCTATATTTTCCAAAGATGTCAGCAAGCTATTATAGACAAATGAGCTACCCCAACAACTCATCTCGGATACTACAAAAACCGGATATCGAACAAATTTGTTTCAAGGAGATTCTGGCGATCAAATTTCAGATATGCTTTATTCTCTGATCCATACACACATTACAGGATATTGAGAAAAATAGTGTATATACAAAAGAATGATAGAAGGAGAACCTCGAAATATCCCAGTCTGGCTCTAGAACGTTTCAGTTGGGAATACATTTGTGGACACCCATATAATGCATCTTAAAGATCCCTGATGCCAATATAGCCACGGCACATGAATGCATGTATGAAATATTTGGCATAGGTCTCCAGGGATCTCAACAACAATATTACATAAAAAGAGTGGGTACTTTCCCGTGTGTGCCTACATCATTGCGTTAACGTTTAATTGCATTGCACCACTACAGTCGTTTGCCTAAAAATTAATCTTACCATAAGATATATCCAGTCACTCAGCTTTGGCGAGTTTGATAACTGTTCAATTGTGATTGGTCTCTGTCAAAATGTCCATACGAGTTCTACGTTAACACTATGAAAGTGTGTTATCAAGAAGAACATACTTTTATAAACTTTATTTTATTTCGTTTGAACGCACGTCGAATGGCCTTGTGTCCCTTTAACTAAATTTACTTTATATGGTGATACCTCGCTCATAGATGAATCAAGTCAATGGCATGCAATGCCCCTTTTCGATATGAAACATATCGTATACATCAGTGGGGAGTGACCCCTACCGAATTCGTTTTCACCCGGGGTAAACATTTTATTGTGAAAACTGAACCACAGCAATTTTACGTGTGTGATTATATATTGATGAATTTACTCTAATAATGTGGTCTCTCTCCCTTGTTCCCTTTAAAACATAGCATATATGTAATGTAAAACGATGGAGTCGAAAAATAAGTTATCTGAAGTTTTCCCATTATACCAGAAATTGTTTTGATATTATGATTTTACCAGCAAAATGTGTTGCCCATATCCAATAATAAGGTGGATCAATTTGAAAATTATCAATAATAACTATGTCGTGGTGGAAAGAAAATTGCTCTTCTCTAAATCTTATTGTTAATTACTTGTAAGTCGAAGTTATATACTAATACTTAAAGGGGAGAGAATCCACTTGTTTGTCCTCGTAACAATTGTTATCCATATGAATATGTATATACATGTGAACATGTATCTATTATCTATTTTCTATAGTGTGAACCATTGTAAACTCCAAAACTATTGTAGCGACTTAAAGAGTGACGTGCAAAATAATCACATAGCTGATAGTCCTAAATGTCAATGTGGTTTTCCGAAGGAGGATGCTAGTCATTTCTTCTTCCACTGTCCATTGTTCACCAACCAGAGAAGAATATTTTACAACAAACTTGAAACAAATAACGTTCATATAGAAAATATTATGCATCTTCTCTGTGGAATCTCTGAAAATGACCACAGAAGAAATATATTGCTATTTCATATTACACAGTCCTATATTACACAGTCCTACATTACTGCAACTAAACGTTTTGGGTAACTTCGTTCATATATTTTTCTCTGTTATGTCAACCTGTCATTGAAGACAATTAAAAATTTAAATGCCCGGCCTTTTTAGACACAACTTATGACAACGTGAGGGTAAAACTGGACACAATAAAACTCCACTCATAGCACACTCTGTCCAAATATTCACATCTGTTTCCCTGCTTAAATATTCACAACTTTCATCCTGTCATCTTGTTTAAATGTTATGTTATACCTTTTGTGCTGGAGAGGGACGTCACTAAGTTGACAAAACTTGTGTCTCAATCCCCATGTATATAATTGATATACAATAAAATATGTTTAAATCATATTATCTATTTTCATGTATATCCCGCCTGCTATATTATGTATTAATCTCAAACACTGTTTTTACAGTTTAATGAGAAATAAACATATTGTATTGTTTCTGTATTTCAGGAGAAGGCGAGCCACGTGCAGAAGACGCTTTATAACTAAGATGGCTACCGGTTGCGCCGCGGAAGTCCAGTTCTTGTTGTGATGAGCTTTTTCCTGCTCACAACTTCTTGTCTTCACTGTTAACTAGCTTTGAGGAGATTTCGTTAGTTATACATGGAATATATCGAGTTTTTGGATCGAGATTTTGATTGTTAGGGATCTGCTCTAAACGATTCCTCGGCCTTGTGTGTTCTTGTTGGATTTTCATGCTTTGCTATATTACATGACACTTCAATGTGTTCCGGGCGTTCGTGAGTCATATTATGGTGCTCATAAATTATGACGATTCCTGCTCAGATGAGCTCTATTGATTTTTAGTAAAGGTGCTTCATGGTGTCTACTGTTGCATGACGTTTGGGATGTGGATATTACTGTATCCATAAAGCATCTAAATAAGCGTGAACTTGAGTATCTGAACGTTAAAAGGCGAAAGCCAATATTATCCCACAACGCTATACTGTTCTCGGGTCTCGTTTCTGGACTGCGTTTGTTAACTAATACCAGAGTGATGTTCCACTTCAAAATAATAATAATAATTTAGGTAGTACTGTGGGTTCTGAACCATGCGCGATCAATGACATCGTGATTTCAGAGATAGGTTTCCACTTAAATTTGATGCACAATTCATCAAGCGCTCAATGCATTAACACTTACTATACACTCCTATCAATTTGCTCCATATACCATCATTATTAACACATCAACCACGGTATATGTCATATCTAGAATACAACGACACCTACCTCCCGAATTCGACCGTCTAAATTGAAATATTTCCCAGGTTCCTCCTCCTTATTGCAGTGTCCGGTATATTTGCGTTAACTGCGATACTTTGATTAAGCGGAAAGCATAACTAGTTTTACAAAGTGACAAAAAAAGAAGAAGAAGAAGAAAACCAAATACAGACTGTGTACGGGAGAACATCACTGATTCATCAACAAACTATAATGTTCATCTCTGCTGTATATACTGGTGCATATTTAGTTAATGTAGCATGCTATATTTCCAAAGAGTGAATATATCATTATGTGAACGCATGCTACTAATCTGCAGAAATGTTACCTCCGTTATTTCGTAAAATAAATACTTTGTTGAGAAATAACCCAACCGTAAAAAGAACATGGGCTATAGTCTGATATCATGTCGTCTTCAATACGGATTGTGTGGTGTTCAGAACTTTATAACCTTGGAGGAGGATACTGATATGAATCGTCCATTGTAGTATAATATGAAGATATATTTATACCATTTCATTGTTATGCGACATATGCCGTCAACTATATTGTATATAGTGGCCACTTATAATTCGAATTTTCGTGGTATATTTATATTACTAAACAATAATATGAACGAGGTTAGTAGCAGCTTTAGATAGTTAAATTATTGACTAAATAGAAGTAAATGACATGGTTATATATTCTATTACCATGTCTTCTTAATTAGGAGTTTTCTCAAATCCAGAATCAAATTAGATTTCTTAAACGAATTTTCGTCGCTTTAGAGTTCCACAGTTCTTTCTCTCGCTCATTGCTTTATTGCATGTTGGAGCTTTGTGTCTTCCTGATTTTGAGTTGTTCGCTCAATTGTTGCATATTCATGACATTGTATGTTAATTATTTACATGCTTAACTGCTGCCATTTCGTCGACTGTTGACAATGCAGTTTTCATTACCACATTAGTTTTCGTACCTCAGCTTTTTCATCGTGCATTTATTTATCATTTACATATATCGGAATCCGATGTTACATTATTCCACCCCACACTGACTAAAACATAGACAACAGTATCGATTATGTTCCGGAATGATAACAAGTACATATTATTGACACACACGTTAAAACGAAAAACTTGGAATAACTCATTTGGCTACATCGTGTTATGTAGTTATTGAAATATTTTCTGACAATTTGTATAACAAAAACATTTTGTTTGCTGCATAAATTTGTTCTTCTCGAGATTACAGGAAACATTAACAAAATAACCATCGTAATTAAAGAAATTCGTAATTAAGTCCAAAATATATTCAGGAAACCATATATAGATTCGCGATGTTCAAATTGTTGTCGTCTAACGCGAATACTCTATACGTGATGGGAATTCAAATGAGCCCAATTTGGTTGTGACTGTTATTTTTAGAGCAACATCGACTAATGTTATGTTTGCCTATAATCAAATTTGTTATTGCGTTATTACTGTTGCCTGATGATTATTTATTGTAAGCACCCGCCTTATATACATGCATCATTGTGATATTATTACAACTGACGGTGTCTTAGATATTATGTTCTTATTAAAAGCAATTCTATGTGTCAACAGTCTCAATATCTGTTCCAATAGTGACCCTTTTATTTGACAGAAATGTATCCCCCCGCTCGCAATATTGTGAGCATGTTATCCGACCCGATCCGAATGATTGTTATTCTTGTCATTCGGAATTTTGTTAACTAAAATGTATTAACTTAAAAAATATATAAATACAAAATGAGCCCAACGTTTCACCCATGCAAAATGGCTAATGTTTAAACAAAGTGTCAATGACACTGAAGTGCAATTTGGAGAGGGTATACTATCATGTAATACAGTCTGTGTGTCTATAAAAAGAAATGTTTAAGTAATCAGTATGAATCTCAGTGTATGTTTACAAAGACTGCCCGAGGAGCCGTATGAATATTTTGTCATGCCAATAGTAAAATCCAAGATGGCTGCCGTTAGCCATGTTTGCATTCATATTCGGTATTTGAAATCATTCAAATTCGGTAGCTTTCATATGGAAGTGACCCTGAACATGCCTGTACATTTTCAAAACTTGTCTCAAATAAATGTGCCGATGGATTCAAATGTGAAATTCAAGATGGCTGTTATTGATTCAGTGAAAATCGATGGTTCCCATCTAGTGGTCACCCCGAAGTACCGCATGATGTTTGGTGACGATCGTATACATGAGGGATGTGGCCTGTACAGTGTACCAAAGGATTTAGTCATGCAAAGAGTAAAATCCAAGAGGAAGCTCCAAAACATTGTATTTTCAACTGATCGGGTCGAATAAACTTGGAACATGTATCGATGTGTGTTCTGTGCTAAATTTTGATCCGGACTGTACTGTAAAGTCTATTATTCCCAATGGAAGGGGAATAACTCCATCTCTTAGTTTGAATTCTGATGCATTCCGTGTTGATAACGGGGTAGTCTTGGGATGAATCTGAGAATCTCTATCACTTGGTGGGTACTCCTAGGCCACAGCCGTTCCGTATTCTGGTGGAATATATATTTTTTTGGTTCCTCTTCCAAATGGTGCATAATATGGAATATTTTGTGTATAATGTTATGTGGGTATTCGAACATTAAGTGGGACTTTAACGTATATGGTGTAAACATATGAGTTACCAAATATCAAATGACAAGAATAACAATCAGCCGGATCAGGTGACGTCACCAGGTATAACAATCAGCCGGATCAGGTGACGTCACCAGGTGTAACAATCAGTCGGATCAGGTGACGTCACCAGGTATAACAATCATCCGGATCAGGTGACGTCACCAGGTAGCCTATAAACATCAGCCGGATCAGGTTATACACTCTCAGTTGGTCCCAGAATAGAATATACGCGCCCCACTCCTAGTATTGATGTACCATTGCAACGAGTTTTGAGTTACTTCCCTGAGTTTTGTGTTTAAAATTACTCTCCTTATGTCTGGCTTGAGTGGGAGTCAAGCTTGTGTAACTAGATACCGACATGTTCATGAAACTCACTCCTAAATATTCTAGGAGTGGTCGGGGGAAATGTTAATTTCCCAGCAAACATATTCGACGAAGGTGGAACTTCGAACGTTAACTGCATCATTTTGATAATCCGCGCGTCGTGATATGACATATGGCTAAAACGACCAAACCAAAACTATAACCAAACATTTTGATGAGTGTGTTCGTGTTGTAGGGTGAATAAACCCCACACAAGCATACATAGCCTTCCAGACTGTGCGATATCGATGGTCTGGATGGTTGATCCTTTTACTAGAGATATAACTTTGTTTTAAGTCATCAGAGATATGGGTAAAAATCAATACTTAGGGGCGGCGGCCTTGGTGTCTGTTCTAACGTGATTGTGTTTCCATGGTTCCGTCGTAGTGATGTCATCCGAGTCAAAATTCACGTTAGATGTTCCAGGTCCGATGGTCCGGGAATATGTGAGTGTGTTTTTCATACCGCTTCTATACATATCGCATGATGTCAATTAAAATATCATACCCGAAGGTTGACAGTAGTTTCGGTGACATATCGTTTTCCATAGCCGGACCGACTCTCTGGAATTCTCTACCCGTGATCATCCGCAGCTGTCCTGGATATGATGAAAATTCATTATTCTGAACATTTAGGCGTGGAACTAATGAACCAGCTTTCAATTTCTTTATTTTAATTGTTGTCAAGCGCCTTGAAACCTCGGTGATGTATATGTGCTATACAAGAAATGTGTGATATGATATATGACATATACACTCTCAAGCATGCAGTTAACAATACCTTTCAAAGCAGTGAATAATTCATCTCGACCACTAATTTCATAGCCAAATGCTATGAATATATTGGTATCAGGCATGTCAAATTTTCAATTACGAAGAGCTCATATTTGTTGGTTGTCAAAGCTGGTCACGTGGGTATTGGATAGGTTTAGATTAAAAATCTCTAAATTTGCCCGTTATATATAAGCGTCCACAATACTACAATATTTTATGTCCTGTGTCCTTGGCGGGAAAATATTATCTGGTAATGTGACAACTATGTTCCTGTTCCATATGACGTCCGTGCAATATTGCATATCGTTTGTCTTAGTTGTCAATGAGACACGAAACGTAACATGTTATATTCTGTAATAAATTAGGCCGATAGTCGCCGCCCACACTGTATACTTGATGTTTATCAACAAATTATAATGCAAATAGCCATTGGTTAAGATCTCCCGCCGCACCTTATGCCATATATAGTATGTTGACCATTGGCGGGTGAAGTTAGAGGTTTTCAATCGAAGTAACATTCACCGCTATTATAATGCAAGAGACCGTGAAATCAAGAAAAGAACAAATTACAATCTGGATAAAATATATTCCTAAAAAAAGAAAAGCTAATCAAAATCACAAACAAATTTGGCAACAAATGCAGTGTCGAAACACAAAGACTAAATGCATCCAGTCTCATTGTCCAAGGCCAAAAAAAAAATCTACTCTGTTTCCGATAACATTGGGAAAAATTTCCAAACAGGCAGGCAGGGATTTTTGTTTGTTTTTTGGGCAAATTTTATTTTTCTTAAAAAACTTTCAGCTATAAGCGATATAATAGTGTAACAGTGCCATGGAATGTGGTAGATCCATGTGTATTGAAAATAAGCTAAGCATGTTGAAAGCATTGGATAAAAACATGTTGTCCCTTGTTCATTCACTCTGCAGTAAGATCTATACCAATGCTGAGCTTAATAACCCACTTATTTGCTTTTGGGATTGGGAAAAGATAAATATTCACATTGACACTATAACAGGTAACTATATAGACCAGCTTTCTGAAGACAATTAAAACTCAATTGAGGCAGCCAAGACAATCTCAGCCAGGCAGGGTATCGGAAACAAAGAGGTTTTGTTTTTTGGCCTAATGCAGGAGTAACCTTGAGCAGGAAACGATTCAACTGTGGACATATATACTCACATCTTAGCGTCGGTACATGCGGCATTATACTGACGTAGAATAAAGATGCTGGACTATAACAAACGTTAGTGTCACTGTCCACACCCTCCTTGTGGCTGAACGTGAATTTGAACTGTTTATTCAATATGTGATATGTACAGTATTTACTGTAGGCGTGTGTATAGATGCAGGTGACAGATTATATCCCAGTCTGTGTGAACCCGCATGCTCCTGGGAAAATACCAAACACACCACTATATACTATATCAGACACAAGACTTACAAGTCAGATTTTGGCACACCATCTGTCATATTCCTCATCGATTCCTAAAAACTGTCATTTCAGTCATAATATATATTTCAATGTGTATTATTTGTAATGAAATTCCCTTTCTTCTAATATATAAGGGAAGTCGAAAAATCATATCGAAAAATTGAGAAATATACAGAAAGAAAGCGGGCGTAATCTTGGTGTTTACGAATTTATGAGAGATTTAATGCAGTTGGTGGTTTTTGCCAAAAATGGTACTTGTGAGTCTTGTTTCATGTATAGTCTATATTTCAGATTTTGGCAAAAAACAGACCATCTGTTATAGGGTATATATCCCAAGGGGGTGTCTATCTAGACCATATACTAATTCGATACCCTGGAACAGCAAACAACAGGCAATCCAATTATTTTCAATCAGAAGATCGCTCCATGGAATTCTTAATTGGCTGATATTTGTTCCAGACTGTCGATCGAGTATAGATATTTTAGATAGTCAGACTGATTTGACACTATTCATCAACCGAAGAAACCTATGAGAAACGTCGTCCACGTCATAAGTAAGATAGCTAGAATATTGAGTGCGGGTTTGATCCATTTCGACTCCCCGTAGCCTCGGTACCGTTTCACTGCCATCTCTTCCATTTCCTTGCTCGTGCTCTCTATCTTCTGACTGGAGTAGCAGCATAGAATCTGGTAGACCCGCTTCCGAATCGTCATATCCGTTACTGAAACACAATGCGAAACAACGTTGAAAGATATCAATATCAACAAACTCGAAAATTTAACGAACGAAATGCATCGATCCAAAATGAAACAACGTGATTGCGAAGGTAGCTGCCCTCGGCCTTGTTTTTCATCGAAAGTCGTTCAAATTCGAAAAGATGATGAAGATGATGATGATGTTGGTGTTGATGATGACGATGGTGATAACGATGATGATGACGATGATGATGACGACGACGACGTAAGTGACCCCACTGTATATCTGTATAAATCCATGTTCTGCATTCAGTCGCAGCATTGACAATTAAATATATCGTGCAGAGTTATGTTTATACCCAGGAACGAGAACATAGTAGATGTCAGTATATGATTGCGCCTTTTTTGTACACGTAAACACGTGTGTCCATTCATTGATTGCAGTCCTATATTCCATTGTTATTATATGTATTATATTCAAGAGAACTAGTAAATAAAATGCGCACAGAAAGTCGCAAACGGCTACTTAACGTACCCAGGATAGATAACTCTGAAAATCCTACGAAGTGAGACAAAATTGTGTTACCATAGGGTGTGCTGGGCAAACTCCAGGCAGAGTTATCTCCCATCGCTCCGCTGAGATAACACTGCCATAAGGACATTTGGTAAGGATTCCTTACGTGTTCTTAGTTCGTATGTTTTAGGATTAAATATAGAATATACGCATAGTGTTTCTGAATAACAAATTTAATCCACGAGTGGGATTGGCGATTTACACCACGAGCTTCAGCGAGTGGTGTAAATCGCCAATCCCACGAGTGGATTAAATTTGTAATTCAGAAACACTATGCGTATATATTTTTTTATGCCACGATCTTTACAATGCGATGGATAAACTCTTTTTCCGTTAAAATTGTATGGAGAAAGTTTAATCGACTCTGCGAAGTATATGCCACGATCTTTACAATGCGATGGATAAACACTTTTCCGTTCAAATTGTATGGAGAACGTTTAATCCACTCTGCGAAGTTTAATCAACAGTAGGCAATCAACAGGTGTTGATTAAATGTAAAATTTAAACAGATGGCTTTATTTATATAGTAAGGTAGGCGATCGTGGTATAAAATTGTCTATGTCTGGCTCAGTCTCTATTGTTCTTATCAATACCGAAAGAATTGCCATTATTGCAAACTTTTGGTGGTCAAAATAAGATAATAGGTGACTGAATATAATTCCGATGATATGTAAAAATAGATGTATCGGTCCGCAAAGTACCATCCTTGTGGCAGTGCTATATCGCAGTGCTAACGTAGAGGGCGCTGCACGGAGTTGTGTGCGGGTTGTTGTGCGGGGGCACGTTATGCAGGTTCTTATGAATTCTGATAGATGCAAAGTCTAAATTTATACGGATTCCTCCATCGATCAACACTGGCTTATACTGACCTTCTATGTCGCCCTCTGCCTTCCCCTCTTCATTTCGATGCGCCTCGTTGTCGAAATCTTCGTCGTCGTCGCTGTCTTCGTGTTCCTCGATGGAATGTCTAGTGCTCCAAGTGACACGTCGCAGCTGATTTCGGAAACAAAATACAAAATAGTGAGCAAGAATTCACGCTTAAAATTGAATTTCTAGGTTTTAAGCCCATTGGGGTGTTCGTGGACATCTGTACATGTAAGCCGACAGAACATGACAGCATAATCTTATGGGGCGCCGTTCCTCTAATTATCTCCTATTTACAGATGTATGCAATTCATTAGGTGATATCTGCAATTCATTTGGAGATATCTCCAATTCTATATCTCCAATTATTACGAGGATATCTCCAATTGCTTAGGAGATATCTCCATATTAATATCTTAATTCATTAGTAGATATATCTATAAAATCACTAGCAGATATCTCCAAATCTACATGATTTATAGATATCTCTTAATTAAGCTAGCATATATCTGCAAATCATTAAAAGATATATCTCTTAATTCATTTTGTGATATCTATATATCACTGCAAATATCTCTTAATTCACGAGGAGATATATCTAAATAGGCATGATTTAGATATATCTCTTAATACAGCTAACAGATATCTCTAAATCATTCTGAGATATATGTTAATTCACGAGGAGATATATCTTAGTCATTGGAGATATCTGTTAATGCTGTCGAAGTGATCGAGGAGATATATCTTATTCAGTTTTGGATTGAGGTATCCTTCATTTTAAGCCTGTTCTATTGGAAACTGCCGAATTGGAGATATCTCTTTGTGATCGAGGAGATATCTCTTAATTCAGCAGTATTAAGAGCTATCTCCAAATGACTAAGAGATATCTCATCGTCAATTATGAGATATCTCTAAATCTCTAGCAGATATCTGTTAATTGAATGAAGAGATATCTCCAAATCATGCCACTTAGAGATATCTTCTCGTGAATTAACATATATCTGCTAATGAATTGGAGATATCTCTTAATTCACGAGGAGATATATCTTAGTCATTTGGAGATATCTCTTAATTGAATTAAGATATATCTCCTCGATCATGTCGACTTGGAGATATAAATCACTAGCAAATATCTCTTAATTCATTAGGAGATATCTCTAAATCACTTGCAGATATATGTTAATTCACGAGGATATATCTCTTAATCACTAGCAGATATCTGCAAATAGGGATAAATAGATTATCTGTAAGGATAAGTTTTCGACAAATCACGCTGCACGTTAGTAAGAACTCATATAGAGTGCTTCGAACATTATGATTCAGAGGTCCTGGTCAATTGTAACGTAACTTGTTTTTCTTATCGATTATATTACAGTGTATATAATAATACATTTTGAACTAGAAGTGACACACGATTGAGAGTATGTTGTGTGTGGCAGACTTTTATTTTATATCACTCAATTTCCATGATATAAAAAACAGCAATAATAATGTGATAATTCTCAATAAAGTGACATCCTGTGTTATTTATAAGTCTTGCTAATATTTTTTTTTCATTAACACACCGAAAACTTAAGTATAATCAGATGTTGTACGTTGTTGTAACTTAATCCTGAATAAATCTTGATATTAAAATAAATGTAATATTATAACAATGCTATATATAGTCAACATATATGTGCATGCACTAGATTGTTTATAAACATGTTTCCGATGGTATGCTTAGCTGTATTCTGTTCTAACTTAATCTTGACTAAATCTTTATCGCTTGTTCTTGGAGAGCATTTTTGTCATTATTCAGAGAAGTGGAAATATTTTAGCAGAAAACAAAAAACACACACATTCCTTGTGTCTAGTCCTACATCTTGATACAAAATTACATTGTTTATTCATTTACTAATTTCATCCTTTGACGGTTATACATACCTTAGCTTCTGATCTGGGTTCTGTAAACAGACTGATTATAACACAAGCTAGAAACGTCACAACAGAAACAATCATGGCAAAGTAGAGAAAGTGAACTTTGTAGAGGATAGCTGGTCGAGTTTCCGGTTCACCGCATTTTGGAACGCTGTATGATAAATGTAGAATAAGTCTGGTCATTCCGACGATAAGCCCAATCACCAGACCAAAGAAAGCTCCCTGCAAAACACAAATTGTGACTTCTGAAGACGGAGAGCAAGTGTGATGCTTAAAGGCCCACTTTTCGAGTCTCCGATTACTTGATTTTGTTTATAGTGACTTGATATACGGTTTTAATAACAATCTATGCCATAACATATGATTAAAATGCTATAATTCATCACTATTTGAAACATCTGTGTCTCAGAAGATGCCCACAGATAAATAGAAAACTGCTGAAGACTTCCCCCCTCTGGGAACCACAATGCAACAGAATTCAAACGTTTTCAATGAAAGGGGAAGAACTCTATCTTTGATATATAGAGTTATTCCCCCTGCATTGAAAATAATACTGATGTTTACTTACATCTTGATGACAAAACTCAACAAAAACAACATGTCCACGGTTTATTACACCGGATAAGTTGATAATACAATGTTTTGGAGCTTCCTCTTTCAAATGGTATATAATATGGCATATATTTTATATAAAGTAATCTGGGGGTTCGAAAATTAAGTGGACCTTTAAGTAATATACGGAAAGTATTAATTAAAATCAAGATGGATGCTGCGTTTCTTGTGCTTTCCATAGTTTCTGAGCTACAACATAACATATAAGAGTAGATTTGGTGATGCTCTGTACCAGTTATCTTAAGAAATTTCCATATTCCTATATATTGCACGCCATCGACAAGCCCAATATACTCATTGGAATTTAAAATACCTTTTCTGTGGTTCTTTTCCATCCAATTCCAAGTAAGAAAACAACAACCCACGGTGGAGCTAGGTAAGCTTGCATCGACTGTAAGTAGTCCCAGAGCTGTCCACCTTGGGCAGCATTGAGTATTGGGATCCAGGCTAAACTGATCACCATCAAAACCGCGATGAAGATCCTGAAATGGTATGTGGGGTTAAGAGGTTCGGTGTTTCAGTCTGAAAGTCGGAAATTTACAGATGACCCTTTATTTACTAAATACTCAGTGACGAGTATTTCCCTTAGGAAATGTTCAGAAAATAAGTTCAACAAACGGCCACAATTATTATCTGAAAAATTCCCTTTAATGCATATGAATCATTCTGAACATGTATTAGCATTCGCCTGTCTGTTGATTGCTTATTTTTCATGAACATCTCCCCAAATGAATAATAGACCATTCCGGTGTATACTTTACTAACTTCTGGAAGAATCCATTTAGTACAGAAAGGGTTAAATTTGATCGATAGTTCTCAATCTGATTGTTCATAGCAGAGTTTCTTTACGGTTGACCATTAAATTACAAATGAAAGGTGCCAACATATTAAGAACAGCAAGACAAATCAAGTCTCGAACGCCAATGGGATTCGGATTCGGATTCGGGCAAATAATCTACATCACATATATAATCTCTAAACTGTCCCTCTAGAGGTTGGGATAGCTTCTTTCTTTAAACATATTTTATTTGTATATCGAATAATACAAAAGGGATTGGGGACAAGTTAAAAAACTTACTTTGTCCCTCTCCCTGTTCACAATAATATTATTCATACAAAATGGCGAAGGAAAGATTCAAAATCAAATATAGGTTAAACATATTTACATTTACAAATGAGTGGGTTCGGGATTTGGGGTGGGAGGTGCCAAATCCGATTTGTGACTAATTTGCTTTTTGTGGCTATTCTGAAATGCGTTTGATTATCCGACTTCGAATCGTTTAGTCGCTGTTATATATCGATAGACTATTTTGAAGAGAATTTTGTTTCTTCTATTTGATATATCGGGAATTCCGAGAAGTAAATCATTGATATGTGTAATTTTCAGTCCTTCTTGGTATAATTTTTGACACATTTCCATTCGTTCGGTGTGAAATAGGGGACACGCCCAGAGGTAGTGGTAAGTATCTTCGCATGGATTTACACAATGGCATTGGGAGCTGTCAGAGATATCATTTTGGAACATATCGGAACGTAGGCTACTGCATTTGTTACGCAATTTGGCATGGGCAACATTAAGCGTTCTACGACCTGTATAGAAGTATGATGGTGGTTTTACTGTAGGATCTATTAATTCGAGATAAAATTTGAAGTCTGCGATAGATTCGGCATCTGTTATTTCTGTGGGTATGTCATTCCACGATTTTAAAGTAGCGGGGAAGAATGATTTTTTTAAATGCTCGGTGTTACAGAAGTAAGAATAGAATTTACCCGGTTTTCTCAAGTTATATCCAGAGACTTCAGATGATCTAGGTGTTAGAAGATTTTGTAGGTATTCGGGGGCATCGTCATTTACTATTTTATACATTGCTTGTAGTTTATGGATCTCTCTTCTCTTGCTCAGTGTTGGCCACCCAACTTAATTTAGGAGGTTTAAATTGGACACTGATCGTGTGAGGCCACTAACTGTTCGGGCGGCATCGCAATTTAATCGGTCGAGCTTCTCGGTTAGGTATTTGGGGGCACAATCCAAGACTACATCGGAGTAATCAAATAGTGGTAGGATAACAGTTTTATAAATGCTTTCAAGCGATCTTCGGTCAAGCTGATACTTAAATTTTCGGAGCTGTGCTAAGCGTGATGCTATTGTGTTTTTTATACCATTTAGGTGATTATTCCAATTAAGTTAGCTTGGAGTTCCAGACCGAGGTGTTTATGTGTTTCAACAAATGAGATTGGATCCTGTTTAAAGGTTAAGTCGGGGGGCTTCCCCAGAAGTCCCCGTTAGTGCATAGGACATACTAATTGTTTTAGAAGGATTAAAGTTTACTAACCAGTTTTCAGACCATTGTGCTATGACGCGGCCTAATTCATTTAGGTCATAGTGACTATTTGTTAGACATGTGTCGTCGTCGTACATTCTCGTAAAAGAAAGTATGTTGTCTGGTAAGTAGTTGATATAGACAATGAAGAGGAATGGTCCTAAGATTTAGCCCTGTGGTACACCAGCTGGGATGATCTCGTATTCAGAAAAAGGTGTTATTTACTAAAATTCTTTGTTGCCGTTTATGAAGGTAGTCCTCTATCCATCTCAATGTTCTCCCGCGAACTCATTATATAGCTTATATAACAGTCCCCTGTGCCAAACTCTCTCGAAGGCTTTGGAAATATCACAGTAAACAGAGAATGTATATAGTCCTTTGTCGAGAGATTGACATAGGTGATTGTAGAGGTCTATCAGTTGGTGAGATTTGCTGTGGCCGGTTATGAAACCCGATTGGTTGGAATAAAGTAATTTATTGTCGTCAAAGAACGGACTTATTTGTTTTAGTACAAGTTTTTCAAACACTTTCCCAAGACAAGGAAGCAGGGAGATAGGTCGATAGTTTTTTGTGTCGGCTGGGTCATCTTTTTTTGAAAATTGGGACGTCAGCCTTTTTCCAGGTAGATGGAAACTTTGCGTTGTTGAAGGATTTATTGAAAATTATTGACAGAGGATATGCTATTGATTCAGCAGTTGAATTTAACATTTTCGCACTTATTCCATCATGTCCATGGGCTTTATTCAGTTTGAGCGATATTAATACAGAAATTATCTCATCCTGCGTAAATTCCAATTCCGTTAGCTCTTTCTCACAACGCGATTTGAATGATGGTAATTTATGGGATGAATCGTTAATCGAAGAATTGGAAATGAAACTTTTATTCAGCAGGTTGGCCTTGTCCAGATCGTCTGTTACGTAGAGTTTTCCGTTTACATCAATCGTGTTGTTCGTGTTGGAGAAAGAGCTTGGAGTAGATAGGGGCGGGATACAATTTGTTTTCTTTTTACATAGCAAGAAATTTATTAATTGCCAAAAATCGCGGGGGGATGATGAGTCTTTAACCCGATTTTCCAGTTTCTCTTCAAATTTTGCTTTTGCGAACTTTTTCATGTTATTAATTTTGTTTCTGGTATTCTTATACTGTTGCCACGTATCAGGGCGATTGTTTTTTAACGCTTTGTTTCATAATTTTTTGGGGGAGTAATCGTATTCTAATGTTACATATACACCACGGTGGTCTGAGACTCCTGGATTAATGACGTCGGTGTCAAGAACGCGGAAGGTATTGCTGATTACAATTGGATCAAGAAGTGTGCTCGATGTATTTATGATCCTAGTAGGGGCTGTTATCACTGAATTTTGAATGTGCATTTCTACAGTTTATGTAGTTTATCCCCTCATAAAAAAAACGTTTATATAAGTATTAAACGAATTTAAATCAGAACTGTTTTTGGGTCAGATAATTGTTCGATTGCGTAGGATCCTTGCCCTTCTATATTATAGTGGAGTAAATGCATGAATGGTTTTAGTAGGCAGAGTGGCAGACATCACTAAACGGCCGCTCGATGCTCTGTTGACAAAATATGACAAATTACAGACACTGACACTCTCGCTCGTATTACATTCAAATATGCAATACATTGAAAGACAGTAAACATTACTAGCAAAATACAGTGTGAGGTATACTGGATACACCGAGTGTGCGTATGATGATAATGATGACAATGACGATACCGATGGTTATGATGATGATGTCATGACGACGACGAAGACTGCGACGACTACAACGACGACGACGACTAACATGATGTCGATTATGCTGACAATGCTACTGATGATTGACGATGCCTGATGATGATGATGATGATGATGTTGGTGATGATGATGACGACGATGACGACAAGGATGACGCCGACGATGATGGCTTACTTAGACTAACGATTTGAAATAATGGATCAGCTTCTGTGCCGCAGTACACTAACTTAACCGCCATTGCGGCACATGCGTATATAGCTTTCCTTGTTTATATGTTCATGCTTACACTCTAATTTTGTACTTTGGTGTGCTATTTGAGTAATAAATCATCACACACAAAAAAGTATTCTGGTGGAGAATTATGTTGGCGAAACAAGATTTACTTTAGCTCTCAGTTGTACATGAATATATCAAACTTAGACATTTTAAGGAACATTATAATGTATCAATGTTGGTACTGCATTTTTATGAGGTTTTCAATTGATAGATATGAAATCTCTGACAACAAGCAAGATGCATTTTAAGTGATCTCCTTTGTGTGTTACATCTAAATCAAAATCCATTGCAGTACATGTAGTTTAATGTCAACTGTAGTAGATAAGTCTCTAGTAGATAACTGTATTTTACCCGCACGGTAAGAATCCATAATTTTAAGGCGAATTTGACCGGAAGCGGGCAATAATGAAACTTTGTTTTCGTTAACGCCCGGGGCCCGCTTCCGGTTAAGTCACCGATCACGTGAGGACTGAGTGATAATAATAGTAATAACATGATTTTGTCGGGTGTCATGGTTTATTAATGCCCCTCCATGAAAGATTAACAGCCCTCGGGCATATTAAAGGTCATCGACTGCGTCTCGGGCCGCTAATATGCCTTATGGCTGTTAATCATTCCCGTCGGGCCGTTAACGCCCTCCAAAATCATGTTATTGGTATATGTGCCAAATGTAGATTTAGTTATGGTGGTAAACACAGATGTCAATGTCGTACTAAAACAGAGTGGGGTGTCGTTACATTGAAAATTCAAGTTATTAACCTTCCGACGATCATGAGTTCTCGTTGAGTAGCGCGTTTCCTGAACCTGAGCCAGAGATCCAACGTGAACATACTGCTCGAGCTGTTAAAAACTGACGTCATCGTGCTCATCAGTGCCGACAGCATCACCGCCAGCATCAGACCACGTACACCTGCAAAATATAAAGTTTAACCCTTTCGTTACTAAATGGTTTCTCCCATTCAGTTATCAAAGTATACAGTAGAATGGTCTATTATTCGTCTGGAGGGCTGTTGCAAAAATATAAACATAAGCCGACGAGAGATAACAGAAGGTGAAGAAGGAATCCTATTCATTGGTGGAAATTATTTAATTCAAACATTTGTATGGTGACAAACATATACAGAACAACATATACAACAAAAGTACACTGTAACAAACAGAAGGCACATGGGATTGGGTGCACAAGTTACTTAAGCCTCTCTTCCCGTTAGAAATAATATCACACATAACGTTAACGTTAAAAGTTCTGAGTGGCGCCTGATAATCCTACTGATGGAACAAGGATTCGTGACGCGGACTGGATGCAGAGGGGTGGTGCTTTGGGATTGGGAGTTTATTTTACTGCACCTTTTAGATCAGAAAGAACCGAAACGTTCAGAATTTGATATAAATGTTTGCGTAATAAAATAAACAACTTTGTGTTTAATTAAATTCTAAGACCGATGTTACCGATTGAGAAGTCAGTAACTGAATTAACAGTAATACATAACCTTTGTATGTGTTCAATCATGGCGGAACTCGCAGCCTTATTATAATTGGGACAATAAAAAAAATTCCAGGGTCTTCACATGGATATCCCCATCTGCTACTAGCAATGTGGTAAATAAGATCAGATAATTTTTGCATCGGTAAAAATTCAAATCACTATAATTATTACTTAGGCGGTAGTGTAAAATTTTAAGTTTCCTCAGATCAACGTAAATATTACGGGAGGTTTTATCATCGTCTGTAGTTTCATCATATGTCTTTGACATAGTTCAAAATTATTTTTAACTATGTCAAAGACATATGACATCGTTTAAAAAAAATGGAACTCTTCTGACGAGGATGGGTATTGGTATTTAGATTCAAACGTATTTTAAGGCAAATAATACTAATGACGGTTTTGTAAGAAGATTTCTCATTGATGAACCCTTCAACGCTCATCCTTGTTGTAAATACTCATTATTCACCTATGAACGCCATCTTAATTATACATATGACGTTATATTACAGGGGTGACAGGAAGACGACCTGCTTTGGCCATGCCACCCCTGCACATGTAAATTTGTATACATATATGTAACACTAATGTATTGTATAAATGTGCAAACATTCAAACAAATAATGCTTAACCATTTACTTCCTCCAAGACACTATTATTTATATTTACTCAAGGGTCACAACACAGTGCGATATTTGAACAGCGTATAACAAGTCGAAAAATATAACCATCGATGCTACGATGGTGGTATCCACGACCTAACCATTTCCAATACACATATGAATACGAGACAATCATGGGCGTGGTGGGGTGCAGGGACGTGGCGACAGGGGTGTTGAAGGGGTGTCTTACCCCCACCTTTGGTCAAAAATCTTGGACTGAAATGGTCATTGGAAATATTTCAAACCTTGGGGGCTGTCAGGTCGGCAATTTCCAACACTTGGAGAGCTTGGTGCCAGTCTAGATGCTAAGATTTTGCAGTTTTCAGGTTCAGATTTCAAATTGTTCTCTCACTGGTTATGACGGGTCATGATCCATCCTTGTAGTACAAAAACTGCTAATTAATTTTTTTTAAATCTAGGTCTGAACCTGCCCGGAGTTACGTCTCTAGATGCTAGGATTTTTCAGTTTTCAGGTTCATATTTCAAATTTTCTCCCACTGGGCTGAGGGATCCTGGTTCCGACTCGGTGGCCAGTCAAAAATCAATTAAACAATAAATGAAAGTGTCAATGACACTGTAGCTCAACTTAGGTAGGGGAATAATTTAATGGTTGACAGTAAATGGAGGAATAGGAAAGGTGCTAATTGAAATGTCTAACATGCGCCAAAGGATTTAGTGATGCAAAGAGTAAAATACAAGATGGCTGCTGGTGGCCATTGTTTTTGGCCAATTGACCCCAAAAGAACTCGTTCCCATCTACGTATAATTGTTAACATCCATGACAAATTTTATGAAGATCTGACCAAAGCTACGACATACAAATTTCATGATGATCAGACGAACAGTACGACCTGTAGACCGCGCCAATGGATTGAATTTTAAAATCCAAGATGGCCGCTGGCAGCCATGTTTTTTGGCCGAATGACCCCACAATGATTCGTTCCCATCTACATGTCAATGTCAACATTCATGACAAATTTAATAAATATCAGACCAAAGGTATGACCTGTAGCCCACGCCAAAGGATTTAGTCATGCAAAAAGTAAAATGCTGGTGGCAATGTTTTTTGACCGAATGACCCCAAAACGACTCGTTCCCATCTACATGTCATTGTTATAATTAATGACAAATTTCATGACCATTTGACCAAAGCTACGACCTGTAGCCCGCACCAAAGGATTTAGTCATGCAAAGAGTAAAATCCAAGATGGCTGCTGGCGGCCATGTTTTTTGACCAAATGACCCCATAACGACTCGATCCCATCTATATGTCATTGTTATCATTCATGACAAATTTCATGATGATCAGACGAACAGTACGACCTGTAGCCCGCGCCAATGGATTGAATTTTGAAATCCAAGATGGCCACCAGCAGCCATGTTTTTTGGCTGAATGACCCGACAATGATTCGTTCCCATCTACATGTCAATGTCAACGTTCATGACAAATTTTATAAAGATTAGACCAAAGGCAACCTATAGCCCGCGCCAAAGGATTTAGTCATGCAAAGAGTAAAATCCAAGATGGCGGCCATGTTTTTTGGCCGAACGACTCCAAAATCACTCGTTCCCATCTACATGTCAGTGTTAACATCCATGACAAATTTCATAAACTTCCGACCAACACAACGACCTGTAGCCCGCGCCAAAGGATTTAGTCATGCAAAGAGTAAAACCCAAGATGGCTGCTGGCAGCCATGTTTTTTGGCCGAACGACCCCAAAATCACTCGTTCCCATCTACATGTCATTATTAACATCAATGACAAATTTCATGATGATCAGACGAACAGTACGACCTGTAGCCCGCGCCAATGGATTGAATCTTGAAATCCAAGATGGCTGCCAGCGGCCATGTTTTTTGTCCGAATGACCCCAAAATGACTCGTTCCCATCTACATGTCAATGTCAACATTCATGACAAATTTCATAAAGATCAGACCAAAGGTACGACCTGTAGCCCGCGCCAAAGGATTTAGTCATGCAAAGAGTAAAATACAAGATGGCTGCTGGCGGCCATGTTTTTTGGCCGAGCGACACCAAAATCACTCGTTCCCATCTACATGTCATTATTAACATCAATGACAAATTTCATGATGATCAGGCGAACAGTACGATCTGTAGCCCGCGCCAATGGATTGAATCTTGAAATCCAAGATGGCTGCCAGCGGCAATGTTTTTAGGCCGAATGACCCCAAAATGACTCGTTCCCATCTACATGTCAATGTCAACATTCATGACAAATTTCATAAAGATCAGACCAAAGGTACGACCTGTAGCCCGGGCCAAAGGATTTAGTCATGCAAAGAGTAAAATCCAAGATGGCTGCTGGCGGCCATGTTTTTCGGCCAAACAACTCCAAAATCACTCGTTCCCATCTACATGTCATTGTTAACATCCATGACAAATTTCATGATGTTCCGATCAAAGCTACGACCTGTAGCCCGCGCCAAAGGATTTAGTCATGCAAAGAGTAAAATCCAAGATGGCTGCTGGCGGCCATGTTTATTGGCCGAACGACCCCAAAATGACTCGTTCCCATCTACATGTCATTATTAACATCAATGACAAATTTCATGATGATCAGGCGAACAGTACGATCTGTAGCCCGCGCCAATGGATTGAATCTTGAAATCCAAGATGGCTGCCAGCGGCCATGTTTTTAGGCCGAATGATCCCAAAATGACTCGTTCCCATCTACATGTCAATGTCAACATTCAAGACAAATTTCATAAAGATCAGACCAAAGGTACGACCTGTAGCCCGGGCCAAAGGATTTAGTCATGCAAAGAGTAAAATCCAAGATGGCTGCTGGCGGCCATGTTTTTTGGCCGAACGACACCAAAATCACTCGTTGCCATCTACATGTCATTATTAACATCAATGACAAATTTCATGATGATCAGGCGAACAGTACGATCTGTAGCCCGCGCCAATGGATTGAATCTTGAAATCCAAGATGGCTGCCAGCGGCCATGTTTTCAGGCCGAATGACCCCAAAATGACTCGTTCCCATCTACATGTCAATGTCAACATTCATGACAAATTTCATAAAGATCAGACCAAAGGTACGACCTGTAGCCCGGGCCAAAGGATTTAGTCATGCAAAGAGTAAAATCCAAGATGGCTGCTGGCGGCCATGTTTTTCGGCCGAACGACCCCAAAATCACTCGTTCCCATCTACATGTCATTGTTAACATCCATGACAAATTTCATGATGTTCCGATCGAAGCTACGACCTGTAGCCCGCGCCAAAGGATTTAGTCATGCAAAGAGTAAAATCCAAGATGGCTGCTGGTGGCCATGTTTATTGGCCGAACAACCCCAAAATGACTCGTTCCCATCTACATGTCAATATTAACATCCATGACAAATTTCATGATGATCAGACGAACAGTACGACCTGTAGCCCGCGCCAATGGATTGAATCTTGAAATCCAAGATGGCTGCCAGCGGCCATGTTTTTTGGCAGAATGACCCCAAAATGACTCGTTCCCATCTACATGTCAATGTCAACATTCATGAAAAATTTCATAAAGATCAGACCAAAGGTACGACCTGTAGCCCGGGCCAAAGGATTTAGTCATGCAAAGAGTAAAATCCAAGATGGCTGCTGGCGGCCATGTTTTTCGGCCGAACGACCCCAAAATCACTCGTTCCCATCTACATGTCATTGTTAACATCCATGACCAATTTCATGATGTTCCGATCGAAGCTACGACCTGTAGCCCGCGCCAAAGGATTTAGTCATGCAAAGAGTAAAATCCAAGATGGCTGCTGGTGGCCATGTTTATTGGCCGAACAACCCCAAAATGACTCGTTCCCATCTACATGTCAATATTAACATCCATGACAAATTTCATGATGATCAGACGAACAGTACGACCTGTAGCCCGCGCCAATGGATTGAATTTTGAAATCTAAGATGGCCACCAGCGGCCATGTTTTTTGGCCGAATGACCCCACATTGATTCGTTCCCATCTACATGTCAATGTCAACATTCATGACAAATTTCATAAAGATTAGACCAAAGGTACAACCTGTAGCCCGCGCCAAAGGATTTAGTCATGCAAAGAGTAAAATCCAAGATGGCTGCTGGCAGCCATGTTTTTTGGCCGAACGACCCCAAAATCACTCGTTTCCCATCTACATGACAGTGTTAACATCCATGACAAATTTCACAAACTTCCGACCAAAACAACGACCTGTAGCCCGCGCCAAAGGATTTAGTCATGCAAAGAGTAAAATCCAAGATGGCTACTGGCAGCCATGTTTTTTGGCCGAACGACCCCAAAATCACTCGTTCCCATCTACATGTCATTATTAACATCAATGACAAATTTCATGATGATCAGATGAACAGTACGACCTGTAGGCCGCGCCAATGGATTGAATCTTGAAATCCAAGATGGCTGCCAGCGGCCATGTTTTTTGGCCGAATGACCCAAAAATGACTCGTTCCCATCTACATGTCAATGTTAACATTCATGACAAATTTCATGAAGATCAGACCAAAGGTACAACCTGTAGCCCGCGCCAAAGGAAATTGTTGACGGACACACGGACACACGCACACACGCACACACGAACACACGCACACACGGACACACGGACACACGGACGACGGACGCCAAACCATGGCAATAGCTCAAACTTACAAGTAAGTTGAGCTAAAAACACCTGACTTTGTCTGGAGTTAGACCTCTAGATGCTAGGATATTTGCAGTTTTTAGGTTCATATTTAAACATTTTCTCATATTGCGCCCGAGGGGTTCTGGTCACTATCCTGTGGAGTTAGACCTCTAGATGCTAGGATTTTGCAGTTATCAGGTTCAGATTAAAATTTTGTGTCCCATTGTGGGTGCGGGGTCCCTCCCCGGTGGCCAGTTAAAACTGCTAATCGATTAAAAAAATCAGAGCTGGAGTTAGACTTCTAGATGCAAGGATTTTGCAGTTTTCAGGTTCAGATTTCAAAATGTTCTCCCACTGGGCTGAATCATGGTCGGTCCAGGGGATCCTCTTCTCTCCTCGGTAGTCAGTCGAAGACCAATATTCATTAAAATAAACTAAAATCAAGGCTGTGAGATGCCAAATTTCAAAGGAGATGGTGCAATTTATATTACACAAACTTGGGAGTTTAGCCTGGTCCAAGGGGGGGGGGGGGTGTAGTTGGAAATTTCAAGGTCCCAGCCAATGAAGACCATGTGGGGTTGTCTCACCTCCAACTTTGGTAAAATTTGGAAATTTCATACCTGATACAACAAAATCAGTTTGAAATTTCAGACCAACGATAGGTTCAAATTGCTCTGATAGTTACATTTTTTCTAACCAGAATTTAATGTCCAACTTTTAGTTTTTAGACAGTCACATGTTTTCTTACTTTAGGTAAATTATTTACCATCAGATAAAATATCCAATAGTTGGAAAGCTTGAAGTATAACTGTTAATTCCAAACCAATGGGGGGGTGGGGGGCTGAAAATGGAATTTCCCGGTCTCGGTTATTTGTGTCTGGTTCGAGGGGTGCACTGGGAAATTCCAAGGTGGACACCCCTTCCCAACGGTGATAATACAGTCAAGTCCCTGCAGACGATAGTTAGTATTAAAGGATAAGACACTCTATTCATTTAAAACATTGGTGGTTAGCATTTAGTTGTATATCTCGAACATTTCTTTGGTTTGAAGAGTAGAAAGGAATTGAGGTCAATCCGTTTGAGATTATCCCAGATCATAGACCATGAATATAATATTGCTTCAATTCATAACGTCTTGTATATCACAAAGATCATCGGAGAAGAAAACTGCATTTTATAAATCACAGTCTTGTTGGTGAATAGGTTTGTTGGCAAAAATAATTCTACGTACCAGGTGGGAGAATTTCCACAACTAATTTTGGGTACGCTACGTTGGAGCAACCGTCCCTATTCTCACAAACCCTCTCACAAATATCTGGATCAACGCAAGCAATCTCATCTGAAAAGAACAATTTATAGAATAGAAACAGACAAAAAAATAACAAAATAACAACATAAGAAATATTGTATGTACTAATAAAATAATACGATTGATAATCTATTATTGATAATGGAAGTGTTTTAATATTAAGTTGCTTCGGTAGTCAAAAAGTGGCTAATCGAATTTTGAATATGTTCGTGGTGAATCTGATGGTGGAACTGTATTGATCATTAGCGCACATATCACCGAAGTTTCAAGGTGCCTCACAATAATATGCAATCAAATAACAAATTCACAAGTCTACAGCTTGTGCAGAATGCTTGTTCATTAATTTTTCGCCTAAATTTTTTGAATAATATTCAGTAAATAAATGAGTTTTCAAAAGTCATTTGAATTCATTATATTCGGGACAGTTGCGGATGTTCAAAGAAGTGTATAGTCCCTACGAAGGTATAGCTACACACATGGTTACAGGGAGTACAGACACCATGAACACTTCATCGAAACTTCAACATGTAAGTAATGTTCTCTTTCGTTGTGTACTTATGTTTATTAAACTTGTAACAACTGCGTTTAACAGAAGTTAGACAAGAAAACATTATTATTTGCTTGTTTTTTGTGTGTTTCACTGATTATAACAGTAAAGAAATGGTTAAACATAAAGACGTGCATGAAACATATAACGATTGGAGAGTCAGACTACTCACGGAGCTTCGGTTATTCTAGCATATATTATAGTATATATAATGCATCGGCCCGTATACTCACTCGGGTATAGTACACGACTGATCATCCCTGGCATGATGATGATCACCATTGGCAGCAATTTCAGTAATCCGGCAAACAGTACCCCGCCCTTCGCGTGTGAGTGTGTTTTGGCTGCCAAAGCTCTTTGTACCATAACCTATAGTACAAAGTAAAATATACTGTGGTTAGTGAACACGCTACGGGTAACATACACATGTATCTATATAGACAAAGCCACTAATATTCAGTGTTGAAATGTTCATATCTTAGGTCAACTAGAGATTGGAAGACGAACTTCCACAAGAAAGGAGAGCGTTTATATTAAACCTGAATCAGTATTTTGCAGAATCATCAAACTGAACAGTAACCCAGAAAACTATTTTCATTTAAAGCATTATAGAGTACAACCCCGCATACGAATTAATCACTGCCCTATCGAGTCAAGAGATTTGGAACAACACACAGCACATCTTACACATAAGCTTCCTGTGTGTTCTTGGTCATTTTATATTGCTCAATGGTGTATGTACACATATTTGTAATTTTTAACCGAAGAAGTCTCTTGAAGATCGAATATGTATACATTGTCCGATCAACCAAAAATGGTTGAGGATGAATTTCACTTTGTAATGAAATGCCCGTTCCATGTTGATTTGAGGGATGATTTTTTTTAGTGAATTTGGAATAGATGGATTTAGCGCTATAGCAGAGATTCAACAATTTAAATTAATCCTCAAAAATGAAAAACCAGAATCATGTTATCAAATATGCAACTTGATTAGGCGATATTTTGACAGAAGATCTCAGCAGTAACTCAATAATAGTGGTATTCATTCAAATTATCTCATCTCACTTCCGTATATAGTGGTTTTGATTTTTAAATTTTTAAGTATCATATTTATATCTTTGTATATTTAACGAAATGACCATATCAATGTTATGTCATATTGCTTGTTGTACCTATTTGTTTTGCTCACTGCCTTCCATAGTATTTTATGCTAATAAATGTTATGTTATGTTATACGAAGAATCAAATACATGTATGCTAATGAGTAATATCGGTATTACAAAAGAGAACATACCTCATTACATTACACGGACACCTCGCACATAATAGTTCAAAGACTATAATATAAAGCGAGTGATTCACTGAAACTTCAACTTGTAAGTATTATAATGTTCTCTTGTGTGTACTTGTTTTATTAGAGGTTTGAAACAACTACGTTTAACAGAAGTTAGACAAGAATACACGATTATTTGTATGTTTGGTCGGTGTTTCGCAGGAAAGAGACATCTGGCGGCAGTCATTTTATGAATGTCCTATTCCAAAACATTAAAGATACAGGCGGCGTTGGCGGTGGGTATTCTGTTAAAATATTCACCTCCGTCAAAAACCGCCATAAACAGAAAGAATAGTAAAATATAGACAGACCTTGTTCTTATACCAATCAGAAATATGACATAAACAGTATGTTATTGTCAATTTTTCTTCCTTTGTTATGTAAACAAAAGCAAAAAAACGTTACGTTACCTGGCTTTTGTTTAGATCCGGATATGGTAACATAAAGAGCGTTATTTGTTACTGTTTTCCTGATATGCAAATGATAAAGAGCGTTTATATCATGTGTGTGTGATTGACCAATAGAATTGCGCTGTTTATGTAAACAGAAGCACAACTTCTGTAACACGAGCAGGCTCTTGTGTGCGTACACCATCGTACGTCTTGACGACACTATACTATTTACGCGCTGATTATGTTTGGCATATGAACAAAACTATATATATTTTAATATTCCTTCTGTTGATAGCGATTTGAACAAATATGAATATTTCTGCAACGAGCGCCGCCCGTGCCTTTAAACGCTAGGCAAAACAACATTGGACTAACCTGATCAGTACACCAAGCTAAAATTGCCATCGGTGTCAAACCAAATATAGCACCAGGCCATGGAATATCACTGTCGATGGGATCGCGGAATATATGTAGAGAGTCTGGCCTGGGAAATCCTTTGGTAACATTCCCACATTGAGTGACATTCGGGACTGCGTGCATATACTTCTCTAGCAACCCGTCCATTCCACCAACTCGTGAAAACGCTGCAACAAGAACATGAACTGGTTAGCCTCATATGTACTCATTACTGTTAGCCTCATAGGTACTCATTACTGTTAGCCTCATAGGTACTCATTACTGTTAGCCTCATAGGTACTCATTACTGTTAGCCTCATAGGTACTCATTACTGTTAGCCTCATAGGTACTCATTACTGTTAGCCTCATAGGTACTCATTACTGTTAGCCTCATAGGTACTCATTACTGTTAGCCTCATAGGTAGTCATTACTGTTAGCCTCATAGGTACTCATTACTGTTAGTCTCATATTTACTCATTACTGTTAGCCTCATAGGTACTCATTACTGTTAGCCTCATAGGTACTCATTACTGTTAGCCTCATAGGTACTCATTACTGTTAGCCTCATAGGTACTCATTACTGTTAGCCTCATAGATACTCATTACTGTTAGCCTCATAGGTACTCATTACTGTTAGTCTCATATTTACTCATTACTGTTAGCCTCATAGGTACTCATTACTGTTAGCCTCATAGGTACTCATTACTGTTAGCCTCATAGGTACTCATTACTGTTAGCCTCATAGGTACTCATTACTGTTAGCCTCATAGGTACTCATTACTGTTAGTCTCATAGGTACTCATTACTGTTAGTCTCATAGGTACTCATTACTGTTAGTCTCATATTTACTCATTACTGTTAGTCTCATATTTACTCATTACTGTTAGTCTCATATGTACTCATTACTGTTAGTCTCATATTTACTCATTACTGTTTTGATATAATCATATCATATGTACTCATTACTGTTTTGATATAATCATCTCATATGTACTCATTACTGTTTTGATATAATCATCCCATGCAGTTTTTCAGTTTTTGGTCAGTTCATCTGTCAATATTTGGTATAATTCTCGGCAAGGTGGCATTCAATTGTTAGTTTGAAGGTCCTATATTAAAATATTTTATGAATAACTGAGCGTTATTCAATATCAATTTACTCATAAATGACAACAAATGTTTATCCAAAAACATGCAATCCTATCAACCCACCTTCAGCTGTCAGCATGCATGCCGATTTGTCATATCCAAATTTCTTATTTTGTACCTCAGCTATATGTTATTATTTAATATGTGTTTTCTTTAAATTCCATGAGCTAGATAGTATATAGAGAGTCTATAAGCCTATTATAATCAGGAATCATTACATCTCCTTCATTTGGGCGTTCTATATTAAACAGACTTACCTTCAACCATCAAATAAAGCGACCCGCCAAGCATTATGACTGTCTGTAATGTGTCTGTCAGTATGACAGCCGTCAAACCACCTGCAATACACAATAGCACGTTATGCACGTACAACGAACATAATTTCCTACAAAATATAATTGGCAGATGTATATATCAATGTCAAGCATCGGTTCTATCAAGATTGTATTGTTTCGTAAGTGCCGGGATATAGAATAGAAAAGTGCATGTTGAATAGAGTGCAAAAACAAAGCGAAATGCAAACCAATGAAAAACACACAAAAATACACATATATACCCTAATATCATTTTCATCTACAGTCCCATTGATTTTTAGAAAGATGCAAAATCCTCACAAAATTTTCATGGTTGATAATTACTTAAAACACATTTTGACTCTACAGGTTGATAGGATACTTGTTATTCCCATCAAGCACCAATAAGTTATGTTTCTTATCACAGTACATGCAAGCAATCTGACATGATTTGGAATATTCAACTTCAACTTTTATTCAGTCTGTTAACATGGGTAAATATAGACTGCATATATTCATAACATATTTACAATGACAAATGAGTCACGTGATATAGGACAAATCTGTTGAAATTGACAAAAGAATGACCTCATTTTGGAGCCGCCTAATGACGAAAAAAAAAAGTAATCACCCCTTCATATTGTACAAGTTAATTTTAGCTATGAAAGGCGGTGGCAAAAGAATACGATACCTTGATCACATTGAAGACATTTTTGTGCGTGCGGATTGCGAAGACAACTGGAAAACACAGTTACCCGTTTCGAATTCTAAACTTCAATATATGCACAAAAAACTACTTGGCAATTTTTTTCTCCAGTGGAATAATGAAGTTTCTCAATCGTCACGAGGAGAATTTTATCGTAACCTGAAAAAATGTCCTTCGCTTAGTCGTTTTTATGTTGAATGTCCCTTTAATTCAATTATCTCGCTACAGAGAATTCGTACATCAAATCATAGATTAGGCGTTGAAACTATGAAGTGGGCAAAATCTAAGAACCAAAAGAAAGGGATATCTGGAATTGGCTCATGTCAGTTATGTGGCGCCATCATGTGCGATGAATATCATTTTGTAATAGTTTGTCCAAATTTACGTGAATACCGCATGAAATATATTGACGAATCGATCTGGAAAAATCCATCGCGAGAGTCTTTTTATGGCTTATTAAATTCTTCTGACACAATGAAGCTAAACAAACTTTCAAACTTTATAAAAATCGGATTGAAACAATTTAAATAACTATTCAAATATTTGGCGATCGTGGTGCTTATATGTGTGTGCGTCTGTATGTGTGAACATGCAGACATACATATATGTGAAGATCACGTCGTAGATTCCTTATTCATAGTACAACTATGCATATTATGTTACTATTTGTATGGCTTCCACGTGTTTTAGATATGCAAAATTCCATAACGAATATCGAGTGTGCCATAATACAATGTGTATATGTTTGTGTATGTATATATATGTATATATATGTATGTGTGTGTATGTATATGTATATATATATATATATATATATATATATATATATATATATATGTTGTATATGTATATGTGTATATATATGTATAAGTGTGTATGTGTATGTATGTGTTTGTAAGCATGTATATTTATACATATGTATGTATGTTTGTGTGTGTAGGTATATGCATGAGTATGTATACGTATATAATATGTGTGTATTTATAAGTGTGTGTAAACATTATATGAGTCAATTTAATTACAGATAATAATCATGTACGTAATATTGGTACATCATTATTTACAACAACTTGGTTTCCAAAAAGAAAATGAGAAAACAGTACTATATATACTAACCATGATGTATATTTATGTAATTTCTTCTTCTTTTTTTCCCGGTTCGCTTAGAATCTTTAAATAAGTCTATCGAGATCTGTATTGTTCTATTCCGGACATGTTAATGCAATATTGGACCGTAACTTATTATTATCTGCATTGTATTCTGTCTATGTATACCCCGGAAAGTTCTAATTTGTATATAGTGTATATATGTTTTCTCATGTACCATGTATTATAATGGCTGAGAATAAAGCATTACTTACTTAACACTTCTTCAGCCAAAGAGTTATTACCGAATGGAACGCTTTACCCGAACACGTTGTAGCCGCAATTTGACAACATGTTGTAGGGCCAGAAGTACAACTACGATTATAACTTATAAGTTTCGTGCTCAAACACTGCAACTCTAATTATTATAATTCAATACCATGTATATATTAACGGGGTAGAAGTCATGGCGACTTAATCCCCTTATTCGATGATGATGATGATGATGATGATTATTATTATTATGATGATGATGATGATGAAGTGGATATAACCATGTTGTCTAATGTGTATGTCAAGTGTAGTCCATGTGTAATTTTTTTTGTATATAATTAACTATTAACTACACTCGCTGCATATAACATCATGATTGGAACACGTGGTACTTTTTTATTATTTCTAAATCATTTTATTACGTCGTAAGAACTAACCTATGATAGTATATATAGCTGTCACGACTGTCACGCTGATGATAGATGAATACATATCCCAGCCAACCGACTGCTGGATAAAGACGGCGCCTGCGTACATAGTCACCTGAAATAATTAGGTCACAATAAACACCAATCTAAGCGTATTTGTCACAAACATTACCATGTTGGAGAGTACGCAATAGCGATACAATTAAGTTATGCATGGGTGCAGTTCATATATGCAGTTTGAGAATTTTTCGACATATGCACCGTGTGAAATAGCAAACCGGATTCGACAACCAAGTAAAAATCAGGGTACCGTGACAAAGCATACATGGCCGGCAATATACATCGTAACTATAATCTCCAGTATAACCAGAATCTCTAAAACAAAGTGATTATCTATTACAGGGTTACTGTACATCATTTTAAATAAATTCCTAATATATAGAAATAAGCAAATTGAGCCATAAATTAAATTACTTATTTCTGTGCACAAGACGTAATCAAATCAATTGACGGATAGTGGATTGGGCAAGGCGTGGCACACATGGTCGTATATAAAAAAGATGTTGATACGGGGCGTAAACTCAAGCCACTCACTGACTAGTGACTATACACTGACTTAAATCAGTATTTGGACTGGTATGCATATAATATAACATTTATTTGATACATTTGCTTGAAAACTGTCCAAAAATTACTTGACAACGACAATTTGTATTTTTGCATTCCGGCTAATCTGCCACCCGTAATATTAATTCGTACTCACAGACTTTCAAATAATGGAAATCTGGTCACCTTATTCTACAACTCAGATACTACCGAAACCAACAAAAACATCTGAGTAGAGTATCCCTTTAAATGTAGTCATGAAATATTCCATAGTTTTTGTTGTTGTATTATTGTTGTTGTTGACGGAAGTTCTGTCAGGAATAGATTAGGCGACACTAATTTTTAAGTCTGGTTTACGAACATGTGGGGAGAAAAAAAGTAGATGCAGGAGGGACAAAAATAAAAATAAAAAAAATTGTCCCCCCAATTTATATCAAGTAAATCGTGGAATTTTACATAAATTTTACAAAAATTGTGAAAAAATGTTTTTGAATGAAATTCTGAACCAAACAAGACATTTCTTGTCATGAAAATATGGATCTGTAAATGATCATATATAAGCAGAACCGGATGCGACAGCACATGAAAATCGGTACGCGTGTAAAAAAATTTGGGAGAAAAAAGTTTTATTTTTTTTTCATGAAATCTGATGAAATGGAAAAAAAGTATTTTGATACGTACAACACATAAGGATGCCATGTAGCTTCGACTTACCGATATCTTTTGCACAATGAGCAAGAAGATAGCGAGACAAGACAGCAGAATTCTCAATCTCTTCCCACCAAACCTGCGCTTCAAGTACTCCGGCATCGTGTATGCCTGTGAACGAGAGTTCCATTATACTTAATTATGATGGACAAGGGTGTTCAGATTACTTTTGTAGTTACATATCGCAGAGCTAATATTTTTGTTCATGCCAATTATACAAAAAGAAAAAACAAGTTTGTCGATCAATAATATCACATGATCATAGATTGACATCAAGAACAATCAACACACTAAATTTCAGTTAAAAAAAGGTATAGTCGATAAGCTGAATCGACGTGTAAATTTATTATTTACTTAGTTTCGGGCTTGTGAAATAACAATGCTCATTTCGAGGTTTGTTTATAGCTTATTCATATAGCTAATTTACATATAGCTTATATTTGTACATAGCTTTCCTTATAATTATGTTGCGGTTCGTACTCTAATTTAGTATGGTGTTGTTCTATTGATTCAATAAATAAGTCAATCAGATCCTCGGCGAGTTTCATTTTTAGTTTCTGGAGGAGTCTTAAGTTGATTCACTATATATCAATTGCAAGTCATGACTTAACCTTAAACCACAGTCTATTGTTACCATAAGATCATCTGAGCTATCGTATACAAGAAAACCTCAGTCAAATATGGTAATGCTCTCAAGATCATATTATTAGGAATACATAAAACATACTGGTTTCATGAATGCACCACCTCAGAAATTCCGTTAAAATAACTAATCCTTCAAATTATTACAACAATTGCTTATCATTGAATGTTACTCATTCACCACACCAGAACGTCTCTAAATCCGGACCAAAAATATACTAATCGGATTAAATACACCCCAATACTTAGCAATACGATCGTTAGTCGTGTTAGCTGTTATATTATGCATTGTGTTACCACAATAAAATATTCAAGAGTGCCCAAGCCATTGTTCACACCTAAATATCGAAAGCAATTAATGCGGTCATAAAAGTAACATACTGCAACAATGAGACATCAGCGAAGATACATCCGCGAATACATACACCTGTAAAACGTTTAACCGGTATGCAATATAGCGAGTATGTTATTAATCAAAGTTACCCCATAGCTCCTACTACATCGCCAGATCAACCTCGCAGTATGCACCCTATAGGGCGTAATGAGACTTCGTTGGTGTCTCTGGAGCCGAAGGGTGAATGAACACTCATTTTGAGTCTGCCTCCATTTCTCTGATATATATAAAATGTCGAAACAGTTTAAACGGTATTTATTCCATGTATTTTCATGATACATTGTAATCATGAAAATATATGATATAAATGTATTTTCCCAAAACAGAAAACAGATTCGTGGAACGGATCCGATCTCAAGCGTGGATGCTCATGTGAGTCGTTTCCGTGAATCAGTCTTGTCACTCCACGCTATAGCGGCCATTATTAATATAGATATGACATTTTTGTCCATAACGGCCTGTTATCGAATTATGTGAATATAGCTTCAATTTACCTTTAACCCGAGTAATATCATATTACGACATCACCAATCCGAGTAATTGCATTTTACGACATCATAAATCCGAGTACTATGGTTTTACGACATGCTGTATAGATATATATATGCTGTATGAGAGTATAGATTTGGTAGAGAATAAAAAGTAGGAATTTGTGTGCTATATGATTCGATGTTGACACTTACCCCTGACGACACGTATACAGGCACGAAGAACCACCCAAGCATACACAAGATATAAACCGCCTGAAACAGAAAACGAAATTGCAAACAGCCATTCATTGAGCATATAAATTTTGAGCATTACATTGTGGATTACTTCGTTTTGTCGGTGTCTACACTGTCCAAACTCATTTTGAAATTTGTTTATTTGGGGTTCGCGCACGAATATTTAACAATGCGTCACGCTGACGATCGTGTGGGTGAAACAGAATATCATCTTTCACCCAATCGACTGAATCAATCCATAAATAACGTTTTGTGTCTTTTAGAGTGTATCATTTCTCATCAGGCATCTGGTCAAATTTTGAAAGTTCAAATATAAATCTCTCTTTCTGAGAGTCGAAACGTTTGAGTGATGATGGCGTTTTTTGTTTTGAATCAACTTGATCAACATGAACATGAGGTGGTGTAGTAACTAGCTAAGTGGAACTTTTTTTTGGAACAACTGCTGCAACCGGTAGAAGTTCCCAAGGTATGTGACACATGTTCAGGAACCGGAGTCTTATCGGTCTGGTGAATTGATGGCCGAGAACCAACTATTTTCATTTTCGTTGCATCAAAAAGGATAGATGTTGTTCAGCATTACACCTATTTTGAATTCATAGTCCCATATGGGACACGAACGATCAATTGCAGCTAGACAGTTAGAAAAGTTTTTGGTGTTGTAGAGTACTGAGTACTGAGGATAGACCTCACAATCACTGGAACTTACGTTTTTGTTTGTTTTGAGTTGCCATATGACAGGCAAATACCCGACAAAGCCCAGCAGCCGCCTCGGACTACCCTTAAATTGTGGTCGGGCCAAAGACTGGTATAAATAGCTGAAGCGGTGACCCGTTTAGCCACTGCATTTAGCAGCCTCTCAGTACCTATCCATAGGTACATAAACGTGAACGTTATAAGATTGACAAATTTAACAGGCATGAAGACGAGATGCTAAGAGACATAACATGAAAGAAAAAATATGCACGAAAAACAGAAAACACATCTAGACATCAGGAACAAAATGCAACAGATGGCAGAAATGTAATTATGAAACTGTGGAGATGCGTGACTAGCCGATTGATTTGGTCGGGTCAACTCAATCACAAAGAGAGCTAGGACCAAAGAGGACCGTGACCTAAGCCGTGTCCCAGTTCGATGCCTCGCGTGATAAAGCTGCCCCAGTATAGCCCCATGACCCCAAGACAGACCTCACGGTGACGATTATATGAGATGAGACCGGTGGCTAACGGCGGCGGTGATACATGTCACCCATATATAACGTGACCGGTGGTTAACGGCGGTGGTGACGATACTTATAGATGCAACTCATATATGACCGGGTGGTTAGTGACGGTGGTGGAGATACTTACATACCACCCTTATAAGACGATACCGGGTGATTAGCGGCGGCAGTGGATATCCATTACACACCACCCATATATGACGAGACCGGGTGGTTAGCGGTGGTGGTGGAGATCCCTACATATCACCAATATATGACGAGACCTGGTTAGCGGTGGTGGTGGAGGTCCTTACATGCCACCCATATATGACGAGACCGGTTGGTTAGTGGCGATGGTGGATATACGTAGATGCCACCCATATGTGACGGGACCGGGTGGTTAGCGTCTGTGGAGACACTTACATGCCACCCTTATATGACGAGACCGGTTGGTTAGCGACGGTGATTGTGATACTTAGGTGCCACCCATATATGACGAGACCGGGTGGTTATCGGAGGTGATGGAGATACTTACATGCCACCCATATATGACGATTCCGGGTGGTTAGCGGTGGCGGTGGAGATACTTACATGCCACTCATATATTACGACAGCAAGACCGTTAGCCGCGGCCGAACCAGCCATTCCGATGAAAAATTGACTCCCGATATTGGTGGCGAATATCGATGCCCCGACCTATGGAAATAATAATAGCGTTAAGCAGTGAAGTAATTAAGCTTAGAAGTGTGATATATATAGATAAAATAGGCGTCAACGTTGGCATTCCACAATGTGAGACTTCTATGCAACGGGTCGTGGTTTATTAAATGGTAAATCGCAGAAAAAGAGTTGATAAGCGTAAACGAAACATTGACATATTAAATTTGTCATAGTAAATACTCGTTTCTTTCACTTCCTGGTGATCAAAATAGATCAATAAATAAACGAACTACTAATATATAGACTCGATTTATAGACTCTTATTAAACGGCTGACCGACCAGCCATCGAAAGTCATCAGCTTTTTTTTCAACTTTCCGCTTTTTCTTTCACCATGCATATATATCTTGAAAGGGCTATAACTCAGCTAGGGCGCTATTTAATGTTCCAAGCGGAGGAAAACAATGTTCTGAGGCGAGCGATATATACTAGGATTTCAAGAATGTTCTATTTCCGATACACATATATAGACCGCGTATTTCGTTTTTGTCGAGCTATTTGAATCACCGGAATTAAACAAACACGAAAAATTACTCGGCATGAGTCGCTTAAATTTCAGGCCCTTTAATTTATAGTATCGAGTCAAACGTGAGCGAACAGCGACCAGCCGAAATTGAAGCACGCGAATTTGAATATCATGCATGATAAATTGTTTGATCAGTTATGTAGCGAAGAATAGAGCTGTTTATTGTCTCGTTTGTCGATATATATTGGACACATAACACTGTTTGTATAATGTCTTAATATACTTTGGACAACGACTTGCGAATTGTCAATAAAACACAGTAAACATCCTTAAACCCGATGCCGCTTCGATCAAATATTCACGAATGGGCTCTTGTGCTATGGTTGGAACTGTTGAACAAAGATTTATCATCGAGGTCGACGGGAGGACAGTTTTGTATGCGCATTAAGATAAAAGTGGCACATGAATATATATTTTGCCTATAATCATGTTAGACATGAATGACTCACACGGAACTTTATGAAATCATGTTTATTCATGCACTCCGGGTGTGTTTGTAAATAATCCCATTCCCATATTATATAAGACAATAATTGGGTTGTAACCTGAAACTGACATACATGTATGGTCGTCGATAAATCTGATATCTAAATCACCATATATGACGTGTCTGTTACATCTCTTGGATACCGAAGTTGGGAATAGCCCGAGTTTTATATATCTCGTCAGTCCTCGAATATCAATGGTCCATATATTCTTATCTGAGTTTAATTACAATTAAAATACAACTAAGAGAGTGGCTTAGTCTCGAATTTAAGCGATGCTCGCACTTTTATACTGAGTTCAAATTTGTTTAAAGTGACGCATACTATCGAGGGGGGACTACCCGTCGCATATACGTTACCGATAGATACGAAATGTGACTTTCAAGACAGTAACGTATAGTAATATTTTGTTAAACGAATTATTGTGTGTCGGCCATGAACCTATATACACATCAAACCACACATAATAATGTTAGGCACTGTGCCTTCGCTGTAATGAACAGATCATGGATTCAATGCAGTAGTGTATATACTGATCCCCCACATATGATGCCATAGAGACCAAGTCACATATGAGATGTCCACCTGTCACACACCGAGCATTCTGACATTTGAACGTTTACCAAATGTTTGTTCTATATATTATCGATATTAGATCGTTGGTATTACAGGGAATTTGTTGAAAATAACTTCCAGCACCCCTTTAACGTAAGCATTTTAACAATTAAATATATAACCGGTTTTCGACAGAAAAGGATATTCTATAATGATTTATTTATTTGTGATTAAAATCTAGTTATCTAAAATATAATTCCTTCGTACAGTCAAGATTTGCCCCCAGATATGACATTTCTATGACATTTATTTCCATTCAGTTTCCCAAAGGTGGACATCTCTTATGTGACTTGGTCTCTATGGCATTACATGCGGGGATCAGCATATACACAGTACTGCATTAATCCATAATCTGTTCATTACAACGAAAGCACAGTGCCAAACATTATTGATGCAGCATACATGGGCTTATACATGCTAAGCTGCCACATCACTGTTAGATACGTCGTATACAAATGAAAATTACCGTTCAACGAGTCGGACAATCGTCGTTGTCATGGTCGAACCCGGGCGTTGCCAAATAGTTGACATTGTTACTGCATTTCTGTGTCGAGTTTAATCGAATATTGCGTCAATTGAGGTACGAATTTGACAAATCCTACATTTATGCTTATCAAAGCTTACGTTGGATGTTAATTTTCGCACTGCTAATGTCCCATTGTAGCCCAAAAAATGACTTTCAGCGATCGGTTCGTGGTTTGATCTGATGGTCCTGATTTGGCCGAGCCGATTGTGACTCATTTTATGTATAGATCTCATCCCCGTATGTATTCCGTGAGTCAACCTGGTGGACCTGCAAAGTCTACTCTACACAATGAAAACAAGAAGAAGCCCACTTTTGTCGTCCCAATTCAGTAAAAAGCTCCTGTATCTAAGTTTGTCATAAACTATTACGTATAATAAGGTCGCAGAATCGTTAAACTGCCGTAGCACCGTGGTAGTCAAACCGCAGAATCGTGAAATTGGTCGCAGAATCGTCAAAACGATTGTGCCGTCTGACACTGCCAGTAGGCAGTAAGCCTATCTAACTGTATAATTATCACTGTGAAAAATATAAACGTTAAAGCCACATGGCGGTTTGCGTTCCAAAATATACACAATATTATTCGCTTTTGAATTGTTCTCAGTATCGAAATAGGTCGATACATATCTGAACTACCTATCTACGAACATTATGTAACCCAAAACGACGCATTCAAGTAATGAAAATACAACTGTGAATACGGTGTTTGGGTCCCAAACACAACACAGACATTTGCCCGACATGGATCAGAAAAGAGCGTTCCGTGGTAGTCAGTTCCTGAGGTAGCAATAAAGAGCTTTGATCTTACTTCTGGCGAAAAGTTGAAAAAGGCTGAAAAATGGCTGTGACTTTGGTATGTGTTCTTCAGAGCACGCAAAGCCGGAATATCAATAGTTCGTTTATTTATCGACCTATCGTATCCGTCGCTCCAAATTACGTGGAACAAAATGGAGGTTCGAATGAGCCATGTCCGTTTAACATAACAATATACGCGCAGGTGCCTCCAAATAGACACTTGGTGGTGGGAACATGTTTATTACTGAACTGGGAATAGCGATACCGAGTTGTGATGTCACTTGCCAACCTGGAATAGCCAATATATTATGCATCCTGCGTTTATTTTCACGTGTCAATTTGACATCACCGTGCAACAAGGGTTACATTCTCCATAGCAACGAAACGAGAATCAGATTGTTTATTCTTAACATCTAGAATGCATGGCAATGTGGTATTGACAATATATTACAGCTACATGCTTTTGGGATGAAGTGGTCCGGTTGAAAGAGTGTGGTCATATATGAAAACATTTCGAATCGGTGAAGTCATTCCTATATTTAGCGAGTAGGCATGTTCAAGTCTGATAACAGCTTAAGCTAAAATCGGAGATATATTATAGAGATTTTCTGTCAAGTGCTGAAAAGAGTATTTATTTTGAGGGCGTTTGGTTTGGTATAATATAGTAGTATTCCTATATACATTTTTTTCGAATATCCATGAGCTGATCTCTATTAAGAAAGAAAAGATTTTCAACTATTAATTCAAGTTGACACCCAGTTCATTCTATCGGAATAGCTACCGATAATCCAGTAACCTGGTTTGCACTAAAACAATTGCGATATCTTAATCTGAATTATATACGAGACGTGCAACGGATGGACAAGCAACAAGTAACTCACCGGCAACCATGACATATCTCTTCCAGCCAAGAAATAACCCTTGACGCTCCCTGTGTTCGTTCGGCATGATGACTGGAATGAAAACAATGCAAGATCAGATATTACAGCATGCATGTCAATCATATGTACCAACATGTGGCCATATATGTGGGTATCTTGATGACAAAAAAAACGTGGGTGTTTATAGTTGCGACAATATTGTAACTTTTCCTTCATTTTCATCACTTTAAAACACTGAACTCTTCATTTTCTTCACTTTAAAACTCTGAACTATTTGAGCAAGGTTTTGATTAATGGTATGATTTGTACAACCTATAAAAAACATTTTTACAGAATCCATGTGTGGTTCCACAAGTCTATGGTAGTAACAGTTGGGCACCATGTATATACAAATGAGAACAGAGAGTATGAGGAAATCATATACTTGACATGTTTCACAACTCTGATTTATTGACAAGAAAGGAAAATATATATAGATATATAGATATTTCTCAGCTTGTACTAATTATCATGAATGATCAACGGAAACCGGTAACACGATGTCGTAAATCGATCGCTTTTGCGCGTGCTTCTGCATAAATACGATTATGTTGTGGAAACCGTATTTTTAATTTGGCCCACAAATACGCATATAACGGGATACTTTGATCTCTGAGTGAAATAATTTTGTCAATTTTCTGTGGGCAAAAAACTGAAATATTGTAAAGACACTAACACAAACTTCTGATTTTCTTATAACTGTTCAGAATAACAAAGAACAAACTGTGTTGTATTAGATTGTGTATAATGTTGGTGTAATGATCAGTAAATAGAGGTCTGGAACCTCGATCGGTACATCTGTAAAGATGTTCCATGCATCAGATTTGAGAACAAAGTAGTACAATTCTGAACATTCCTGTGACATTTATTCATTACCAGGCTAATAAAACGTGAAAATGAATTACATCATCGCCATTCGTAGCACACATGCATCGCGAATACGACAGGGGACATATAACATAACACAACGAGAATGGATCATTTGACTTTTTGCTCAATATACCCTCGTGCAAGTACGCGCGTAATCGACCTATATAATGTGAAATAGGCACATAATTATTTTTTTTGAGAGCGTGATGGGGCGGGGGGGGGGGGGGCTGACCCCGGAATAGGTACATACTGTGATTATTTGATTCCGAAATAAGCATATAATGGACTCATAGCCGTAAATTCGTGAAAACACATGTTAAAGAGCGTACACCTGAATAGTCGTGAGTTGGTTTATTTGAGTCATTGTCCGCACATAATCTGCTTGGAGTCGATAATGTGACTAAAACGCTGTCATTTTCATTATATTATCGACTCAAAAGGAGGCGATTCTAAGCAGATTATCTACATAAAACAAGTTATATTATAAGCAGATAACGTTCGTGTTTTCGGGAGAACACGCTGTTTTGCTGGCTCGACGATAGAGTAATTCAAAATACGGTGAAATTACCTATTTTAAAAATCGAAATATGATATAACCACAACCACTTATAAATTACATCAATGGGTTTGATCTAATTGTTGTCGGTGTAAAAACCAGCATGTTCTCCATAAAATCCGCACATTATAACTGGTTATAAAGAACTTGTTCTAGGTAGATAATCTGCTTAGAATCGTCACATTTTGATTCGATAATGTGCTGAAAATGAGATAATTTTAGTCACTTTATCGACTCATAATGGGACGATTCTAAGCAGATTATGTGCGGACAATGACACAAATAAGCCAACCCACGACTTTTCAAGTATACATTCTTTAACATTTGTTTTCACTGTGGCCCGCGTCATAAAAAAAAATAACAGCTATGACTCCATTGTCTTCTTATTTCAGAATCAAATAATCCCAGTTCACCTATTTCACATTATATGTCGAGTATGTGCGAGTAAATGTTGATATAACATGTACAAGTAGTGTTTTGATGGTGTCAAATCGGATTGCGCATCATTAAATTAATCTTGACATTCATATAAATACGAACATGGCGCGTTTGAATCTCTACATTTTGTATACGTAATTTGGAAGGAGGGATAAGATAAACATGTTGATAAACACTTTGAAAAAACTTGATCAACTCGTATCAATTTTAAAGATGTTTTCTATTTTCACACAGACGTGAGACAAACGAATCTTGAATTCTATTCCCGTTGATATTACTATTACTGATGAAAATAACAATGATGCACTGACTGAAATAATTTCATATCCACGTCAGCTAGCAAAATTCCCTTTTGATGCCTTTATGAAAAGAAAATTTGTCTCTACAAATAACTCTTGGAATAGTAAACAAGAATTTTCAACGTAATGCCTCTGAACATAACATCTCACGCATGCACTTACATAATATAGGCGTGACTTATAGGCCCCATGTGGACGGTGCAATATCACTATTTGTTTATGTAATACATTTATGTATTGTGGATGCACCTGTCACGTTAATAAAAGATAATTGCTCTAATCTCTCTCTCTCTCTCTCTCTCTCTCTCTCTCTCTCTCTCTCTCTCTCTCTCTCTCTCTCTCTCTCTCTCTCTCTATCTCTCTCTCTCTTTCTCTCTCTCTCTCTCTCTCAAAGTCTCAAACTAAACGGCCTTTGTCTTTACCATGTCAGTAATACACCAACAGTCAAGGTAGCATAGTTTTCATTACTGAGTCTGTAGGTCCGTATATTCTAAATTCAATAACTTGACTAAGTTTGTCTTTCCTCTGCGTGTGAACTCAGCATTAAAGCAGTCTATGAATTTATTGACCTATTTAGATATTTGCTTATATCCGTTGCTTCTCAACCACATGTATAAATATGTGCTATCAATTGCATAGGACGACATTGCGAGAAGAAAAACACAAATAAAGAGAGCAAGGGTGCATTTGTACTTACCCACAAACCAACTGCTAAACAGAGAGCGAAGTAAGCGATGAGAGTTACCAAGTCTCCCCAGTGAAGTTCGGCCATCGTTAATCTTTCCCTTTCTTAACCATCCATCGGTTGATATACCATATATTATCAACAACAATGAGGAAGGTTACGCGAGTTCACATGTAGGCCGATCCAACAATAAATACTTAGGGGAATCCTTGTAAGCAATTCGGCAAACGGGAACCTTGTTTGACACGAGAACGCTATTTATGCAGAGAAGTGTTGTTAGTTTGATGCAGCGGAGCGTCACATTTGCCGTCCTTTATAACACACCTGAGAATAAACGACGTATTCATTAGTTTTACCTGTATCCAGGTAAAGCGATAGAATGATGATCATCACATTATACCGCGAATATCAGCGATAATCTGAGTGACAGGGTTTGTTCTGCTATAGTTAAATCGAAACGTTGCGCCCTATAAGATGGCGCGCAGTTGTACTATTTCAAAATTGATGGTCATGGCAAATTTTCCGAAACTTAATCTTCCAGAATTGAAGAAACATTCTTAAACTAGAGCAAGTACTGGTTTATGTTACGGGCCCAACAAAACTATATTAAAGAAATTTGTTGATTCTTCCTTCAAAACGTCAATGTTTTCTACCAAAGTGAACTAATAAATCAGTGACATTACTACCACAATAGCTTTCCGCTTTTGTTATTTTCATAAGGACTAAAAATTCAACTACAATTTGGTATAATTATGAGGTATGAATATCTTCCTTTGTAACTCTACTGTGCCTATAGTTCAGAAAAGATGTCAGTTTACAATAAATGCTAATCAGTGGCATAAAACGTTCATAATTCCTAGCTGGAGGAACTGAGACGTCTACAAAGGATGCTAAGAGTGGCGGTTTATTTCAAGGAGGTAATTAAGTTAAAACGATTACATATAGTGTTCAAGAATACATTTATATCTATACTTCTTCCACATTTGTTGCGCTCCAGTGTGTGAAAGATTGTTTATTCCTCCATATCAATGAAGGTGGTATATACATAATTATGGAATTATTTACAGAACTCGAGAGATAATAAGGTGAATACGCGTATATGTGCGAATGATCAACATACTCAGATACCATAAGCAGAATGGAGCACGAATAGCTATAATTTAGTGGCGATGTTTTGTTACAATTGAACAAAAACAAGTTCAAATACCTGTCTCCATTAGCGGTAAAGATTGTTATATGCAAACACAAATACATGCATATAAGTCATCGAGGTGCCGGTATGAAACAGAACTTTCCAACAATACTAGTCTGAACATAGGATGAAAATTATCTACATGCATCGCTTGAAAAGACGATACTCATCACGCAATAATAGTTCAATTTGAACTGGAAATGCAACCGCGAAGGCACATGGCAAGGAGAGGCAATATAGATGAGGCCCTCGTGCCACACGCAATCGAAAGCTTTCTTTGAATAAGGAATGCTGCACATATATCCGAGACCCGTTACTTTCAGCGCACGCAAATGCTTCTTGGTTTAAACAATATTTATTTCTACCCTCAAGTAATACATGTATACATGAAACAAGACATTGAACATTATAATGTAGGAATTTGTTTTGAATATCTGGCTACCCCATGCAGAGTTTCGATCTCGAATAGATTGCAAACAACTGGGAGGAGCATTTCGTGGAACAGTTAGTACAGTGGCGAGCATGTTCTTTTTAACATAATAAAGGAAAAAAGCAGTAATGCTAGCTCCTTATTGTGACATACTTGAGGTGCATCATGCTAGCCATGTTTCCAACAGGATTTTTTTTCTCGATTATTTTAAGTAGCCCTATATACGGCATCGTGGAACAATCAAAAACGTTCATTGAAACTTTTTTCAAAACATAAATATAACAATCAATAGCGTTCGTCTCTGACACATGTGTCGTCCCGAGTGCAGAAGATGAATTAAAATATCCAATAAATAGCCTTCGACAATCTGTTAACTCTGTCGAAATTTATATATATAATTATATCTCTGCGCGTTTCTCGTTTGCATGTACGAAGGAGAGGCCCATCTTACAGTTCAAGGATATCGCAGACAACCTACATATTATATATGTATAGGTTCACTCCACTACATGATTTAATTTCAATATAGCCCGATGTCGCTCAACCCCTCCATCGGCAAGTGTCTTTATATGAACACAAAGACTCAAAACGATAATATAGTGTACATGAATGTACAATGCATAAAATATATGGTAATAAGTATTTTTAAACAAACCAGTGTTCATGGAATCGAACCGTCGATACCATAATCAAAGGCTACTGAGTAGTGCTTAAATCGTGCTATAACAAAATGAGCTTGAATGCAGACTTGAGTTTCCTGTTAAAAGAATGAGCAATTGGGACACTGGTTGACTACGGCCACAATTCAACTTCCAATTATCTTAAGGGTTGTTGTTATAAATTTCCTATAATTTGAGTTCACTATATGTCTAATATCTCAAGAAACAACGAGAAAGAAAACTTAGCAGAGACGATGAAAAGTTAACTAAAAAGGAAAAATCCACATGGGAACATAACTGTTAAAACCAAACCAGCTGGCAATTCAGTGGAAACGCCAACAAGAATATTTGGAGGTGAGATAAAACATCTGAAGCTTATATTGAATAAAGAATATAAATTCTTTATTTAATCTAAACTTCAGATTAAATAAAGAATATAAATTGTGCTTAATGTTCAAATGTAGTGTATGTTTCAATCGTGCAATACTTGATAAATATGCATTTGTAACGGTCTGTTCCAATGAACTACCTCAATCAGAACAACAAGCTCTTCGATCAATTGTCATCAGTATGAATGGAATATGTTTCATTGTGATTTCTGAGCAGTGTATTCCCTAAAAACCAAACTGGGGCTGACAAATTAAAGTTTCTCTTACATGTCAAGTTTAACCCTTTACCCAACAAACCGGCCAAAACCGGCCAAATAAAGCTTCAACAGCCTAAACTATCTTCGGTCTGTCTCAATAGAACCATACAAATATGGATATCATTGGAACCGGCTCCTTGACCACATTGTGATAGTTACAGTTATACCCTGTGCCAATGCATTCTCTTATATATGCGAGTCGACCATAGGTCGCCTCGCATATATAAGAGAATGCATTGGCCTAAAAAAAATCTTTTTTTAACACTTTTTACCATTTTTTCTTACAATCTTTAACAATTTTATAATTTTTAATGTGTTAAGCCAATGCATTCTCTTATATATGCGAGGCGACCTATGGTCGACTCGCATATATAAGAGAATGCATTGGCACAGGGCCCTTCTGTTGGGTAAAGGGTTAAGCGAATAAGCTTCAACACACCAGTGAATGGATAATATGTTATGGCACTCACGGTTGTAATTCGTCAATGCAGTAGCAATCATAAACAATCGTACATTAAATTATTAGAACCGAACAACTATATGTGTGTACAAATGAGTGGAAATTGTTTTCATCACACAATTTTGCTGTGGCACAATTCTACACCGAGTGCAATCAGGTACAAATAATAACATTATGTGTAGTTGAATTAACATGCATAGCAGCGGGTGAGTAATAAGTGTAGTCTGAGAATTTTCTATTTTGCCGAGCCTCTGGAAAATTCGGACGAGTTTCATAAATGTTATATTTGACGAACAGGAATATCATATTCAATTTATTACATAACGCCTACAGCTTGTTCAGAATTGGACTTTAATTGATGGAAGCTCTATATATACAATGGGTGGAACTTGTTGAAAAAGAGAGAATGATACTTTTCTCCTTAATATTTCAAAATATTTAAACTTTCGCTTTTTCTAATCAATCAGTGCACGGTTCATTATGATGGTTGTAGCAGAATAAACAAGAGCACGCCGTCGGGGCGTGGCATAATACGCCCGTTTCTGGAGTAGAGTGGTGCATGTAGACAGAACCCATATTTGAACTTGATCTGTATACCAAATTTGGCTCAGTTCACTCGATTCAATCTAAAGTTATCATCTGGAAACCGCATATCAGGTAAAATCTAAGTCGAAAAAGGGGCATAACTCAGTCAAAATCATGCGGTCGAAACCCATATTCGAACTTGATCTGTATTTTGGGGTGGTAAACTAATAGGCCAAATTTGGTTCAGTTCACTCGAATCAATCTAAAGTTATCACCCGGAAACCAAACGCGGACGGACGAAAAACAGAAGGGCGGACAACCCATTAACATAATACGACCATTTTTTTCAAACGGGCGTATAAAAAGATATGGAGATGAGAAATGTGACGCCTGGAGTTAGTAGACCGCGAACTCATAAGAAAAAGTATTGAAAAAAGGAGAGAATATAACAGATTTCATTGACATACTTCCAACTACAAAAAAATAAGTTATCAAATTATTTTCCATTTTTTCCTGCATTCAATTTTCAAAAACCTTGAAATCTACACAATTGTTACTATTCTCAAATTCAAGTTTTTGTCACTTTAAATTTATGATCATATTTATCAATATGCATTTTTATCACTTTACATATGATTCACATATGCCTTTTAAATATATTCTGTGTACATGTAAATATATTTTGTTGTTAGTTTTCTCCTGGACTGGATGGACAAACCAATAAAATTAGGAGGGGCATTGGTTGGTCCAGCCGGTAGGTTTTAAATCCGCGTTGGTTGCAAAGTTTGAATCCTAGATTTTTACTCTGGGGGAGCTGCCGGTTGCTCGGCGAAAGGTCGTGAGTGTCATACATGGCAGTTTTTTTTCAAAGGTATACATAAAATCTAACAGTGCTTTACGCTAATGCATGCACGCAGATGAAAAATGGCAAAGTCGAGAATATCTTAGTTGCTGAATCGACGAAAAACCTCAGATAAATAAATGCGTAATATACCATGGGGCTTCTCGTTGATCTGTAGTAAACTTTACTTTTATTTGTAGCCTCGTGTCTAGAGTCGTGCCAAGTAATTCGTACATTTTGGTAATAACTCATTTATAAAGACACATACATACATCCATGCGTAGACATTCACCCGCACAAGCATTCCATACAAACAGACATATGCAGACGACAGCCAGATAGGCATACATACACGACAAACAGATATCCTGACATTCAGACAGACAAACAAAAACACAGACATATGTACAGACACACAGACACACAGAGGGATGACTTCTAAATAGTCAGTTGCTCTGATTCACAGAACGTGATTTAGATACGAATGTCGATTAATATATAACAACATTTCCTAACTGATTGTCCAACATTTCTTCCTATACGGAATGAACTCATTAAAATTATGGATGACAATTGATGAGTAGATTGGACCAACTCACACATATATTAGCTCAAACATGCTCCCAAATCTGCAACGTAGTCAAGCGGTTATTCGAGGCCAGATCACAGTTAAACTAGACAAATTACGTGTGTTGAATCATGTAACATAACTCACTCTACAGATAAGAATATACGCAATTAATGAATATATATATATATATTATGATATTATCACTATTATTCAATGTATGTAATGTCAATATATTGTATGATGTCACATGATACACTGTTAATATTATTATACATGGCAACCTGTCCCTATCTATATGTATCTCTTTTAAAAGATAATAATACAGGTAGCAATAACGTGCTGGTGATTTCGGGTAACTGTTAAGGACACCATTGCATTATGGACGGAATCGTGTTTTGAGTTGATCAGATATTGCATGGTAATAAACAATACGCAGAGAAATGCGATATGGAAATTTATGGTGACGCTTATAGCTATATGTGACGCACATATTGTATAGACGTGTCCGGGATCTAGACAGGACGTTAAACGAGCAATATTATGTTCTCCAGATGAATGCAGCTTTGGTCACAAGAAAATCTATTAGTTTGTTTTCTTCTTCTATATTGCAGTATATATTTCCACGTAGACCTGACAATAGAATATCCGTTTTGGATTCCCCGTCAAGTTTGGCATACTGGAGATAACAATAAATGTCTGCATGAAATATGTTCAGCAACTCGAATTCAAAATTATTTCGATCATCGCAAATGAAAGAACATTCGATTAAGGTATGTTTGAAAATATCTTTATATTGTTTGTCACATAAACCGCAAGTTTCCTCATTTGTTTCAAGGATACAAATAAGATGTACAATCATCATATGGTTTTCTGTTTGTTGGGTATATTCGGCAATTTTCCCATAGCCGGGACATCGATAACGTCGAATGGACGGCAGGGAACCTGGCAAGTCGAATATCCTCATTTAACCCTTGACCATGATTCATTTATTTCACATTTCCAAGTAGATTTCTTCTGGAATATTGAATTTTCTATTATCAAGGGCCTAAATGCTCTATGAACGATCCAAACAACAGGGAAATTATAATGAAAATGAATTTACGACTCGAATCCCATAAATGGCCGGATTTAGTGTCCAGTCCCCCTTTAACCATTTCATAACTAGGACTTTTTAAATATATTTTGTGCAAATATATTCTGTTAGTTTTTATAGAACTGGGTGGTCCTGCCAATAGAATAAGGTGCATAATATGCTATATTGTTTTCTCATTGTTCTGTCAGCTGGTTCAGTAGCAAACTCTATTTTTGTATTTGTAAGCGACATAATGCATTCACCCCGGATGCAATGCAGTGGAAGAATATTGTAGCCATGCACATACGATCCAGTTCTTACAAGCATTTGACATCCAAGTCGACGATTTCGTCGTATGTCCGTTGTTTTAGCTATCAGTCATGGCGGTTTCAGGCGAATATTAGTTTCAGCGAGATAAGAGGAATAACTCCAAATGTCACAACTTGGTTGACTCGTATTTAAAATTAGAGTAGCTCTTCTGGTGTATTCGTCACTCGAGTTATGAATGTATGTTTCTAATACGTGGTTATGGTAGTGTCGCGAACTTAAATGTATTGGTAAAACTGATGCCATGTGCAAATACAGTTAACTGAAACAAAACATGTTCAACTATATAATATATCAGGCCTCAAAATTGACATAGTAGCTTCAGAGTGAGCCTGTTCTCCCGAAAAATCGCACATTATCTGCTTATAATAGACTATATTTTAGGTCGATAATCTGCTTAGGATTGCGTAATTTTGAGTCGATATTGAACTGAAAATGAGTGGTTTAGTCACATTATTGACTCATAATGACTTCGTTATACAGCTGCGTTATATGTCCATTATGTGCGTACAATGACTCATGACTTATCAGGCTCACGCTCATGTGTTTTCACTTTGGCCTGCGCCATAAAACTGAATAAGGGACATGAGTCCATTATCTGCTATTTCAGAATCAAATCATCACATTATGAACCTATTTCACATTATATATAGGTCGATTATGAGCGTATTTGCGCGAGGATATGTTGTCAGAGTGGAGACAAAGTAGAGTTTGCGATTCAAGAGATTCACAATTCAGTTAAAACTGCACGATTCGATTTTTTATTTTGCATTCGATGTTCGTAGTTTGACTCATCAATGCCCGTCCATCGACTGCGTTTGGCGGGGACAGGGCGACTTAATTTATCAACCGAATATATATCGAGTGGGTCTGATGACTTACCTGCCAGTATATCGAAGACCAATTGTTGCTTAGACATATTGCTTCCTGTGCCTAGACCACGCCTGCAGCTGTTATCTGCGTGCCCCTCGTGGCGCCCCACCAAAATTATTTACTCTCCTCACGGATGATTACCATAACATGTTTCGCTTCCTAGTCATGCATGTCAACCGTGTTAATGTGGAATATTATTCATTTTGATACAGGTTAACTAGAACGAGATTAACGCTACGTCAACCACATGTATGTTAATGTTAGTCCCCCCCCCCCCAATTCAATACAGGTTAAATTCAAACGAGATTAATTCTTCATCGCATAAGAATACAATTCAGCTTGCAACTTGGATATTGATCATCGAATTTGATTGTGCTTTGGTGTGTTGGTAGCTCAGTTTAGGGAGAAAGGATACCCACTTCTTGGAATTAGAAAATAAAACAAAACTACCATCCGTACAAATATTTAGTATTGCCCACTTTCTAAACTGAGCGTCGGGTCATATGCCACGCTTGGCGTTGTACTTGTTGGTTATGATTGAGATGACAGATTCCGATGCTATTGGTAGAATATGTGAGTGTGTAATTTTGGGTACCATAAAATAGCAGATATTGACTGAAAGCTCCGTATATACTTCCCTCGTTAGAATTTTCGCGAACGTTTAAATGGTGTTTTTTCAAAGAACGTTTTTTTCTCGAAGAATTGATTTTAAGAGCGTTTTTTCCGAGGTGATTTTAAAGAGCATTTTTCCCCCGAAGGAGTGATATCTAAAGAGCGGCCCCAAACCTCCAACAAGCCCACCCGCCCAAATACGGCAATAGGTGAATTTGACTTATGTAAGACCGAAGTTGTGTTTGAACATTTGAACAATGTTTAACATAATGACTTGATATTTGGTAAATGGTTCAGATCAGAAGAAAAAAAACAGTTCAAGTTCGAATGATGTCATGGACTAATGATTTATGATAGACTGATGTGCAGTTGTTCGACTTAGAGATAATAATGTGTTTTCTAACTTATAACTTGAGCAATCTTCAATAGAATCTCTTGATATTTGGTGTGTGTGTCACTTTTGAGAACACGCAGGTCATCAACAAATGGAGTCATGTTTTGCTAGAATTTGAGAATTTGACACAAAAGCCACCTAGTTTCGTGGGGTCTGTGACCTTTTATTTCTATAGTCCTCCAATTCTTTTTTACGGCGGGCAACTAACAACGTCGTGATATACATAATGGCTTAACCGTTGAAACGCGATAAACACCAAATAAACCGAACTAAACCAAATATATTGAAAAGGAGGCCAACTAAAAAATTACCATCAATAATGTTACAGTTCCCAAGAATGCTCGACGTGATTTAGTGTAAAGCTGTTCCTGAAAGGTGTGTTATTTTAGAACTGAATGTAGTTTGATTCTCTTTTATTGAAGGGTATATCGCTGCTGCAACGACCACAGTGACATACCCCTCAATAAAAGACACCCAAACTACATTCATAGCTTTTTTCTTGATTAATTTCAATCAATAATTATTTTTTCTTCTGAAATCTCTCTGCAATTTGGATATTATTGGCAGTTGACCAAACCGTATTTCGCGAAACACATACGGGCTATGTAAATATCCCAAATTTCGCATGATGGTCTCAATCGTCTGTCAATACGACAGTAAGGATCAGATTCAAGCTCCATGCAGCGCCCTCTCCGTTATCACTGCGATAGATCACTGCCGGAAGGATGGTACTTTGCGGACGATACATCTATTTTTACGTATCGTCGGAGCTTTATTTACTCACATATGATCTTATTTTGACCACCAAAAGTTTGCAATAATGCTACATCTTTCGGTATTGATAAGAACAATATGAACTGAGCCAAACAAAGACAATTTTAATCCTAAAACATAAGAACTAACATCATGTCAGAAATCCTTACCAGATGTTCTTGTGGCAGTGGTATCTCAGTGGAGCGATGGGAGATAACTCTGCCTGGAGTTTGGTTCAGGTTATACTATACAAATTCGGCGGCTGGTTCGATTGGGCTGGTTCGATTGGGATAAGGACCAGTCGTATACGCGAAATTCGACAACGGCTGTCTAGGTGTATACTTCGTGCAGTAAAAGTATATTTTAATCTATTATATATTTTTGGAACTTCTGTCTGTCTGTGTGTATATGTATGTATGTATGTATGTATGTGTGTTATAGACTCGAAAATTGGTCGACCGATCCCACTCAAATTTGGTATGTATGCCTACTTTGATCCCGGGAGCAATATTGGCGGGTCTAATTGCACGTGCGATCGTGTCCTTGCTCATATACGCTCATATAGGCATGTTTCTGAACCGATCGAACAATAGTTTTGTTTTTCTTTCTCCTAATACTTTTCAACGTTGTTCGCTCAGTATATTCTGCCCAGATGGAGGCGATCATAAAGATATCCATAAATAGCCCGGATGAAGTCAGGCACATCAGATAGTAACATACGTTCGTCTCAAAGTTGATATTTTGCTTAGTTAATGAAAATTGCTATATATAGCTGTTGTCTGTCATTGTTTCTGCGACTCTCAATATTTTGCACACTCATGTCTCTTGCTGAATAGACTGGTTCCTGGTCCAAAACTGCAACAGTCTGAAAAAATAGTAACCTGAACCCTCCAGCGTTATTATGAGAAATATCAGTGGGTTATTTTTCGCCCATGCAGATATAGCGATCTGGCTATTGCAGTCCAACCAGTAAGTGAGAGTAAACAGAACTGGCGTATACATGGGATTGATTATTTGGAGTAACAGGAACGGAACGAGAAACAGGAACCATTTCCGAGTAACAGAATGACTATTTGGAGTAACAGGAATGAGGAACAGATATATAAGCTCAATTTTCTCGCGTGTTACGTAATAAAACAATACTTATTATTCGAAAGCATGGCCTCTGCCCTTCATGGATATTGCAACATTTAAACACTACTTTTGAGAACTAAGAGGATAATTGGCAAGGAACGTCGATCGATGAATCGGAAATTAGCAAAACGTAATGTTTTCCGAGTCACGGGAATGAGTACCATGTGATGACACTGCCCCATATAGGGCAAGAAACGTGATCCAAAAAATTGGGATGTGAATTTGTGTTGCCAGCAACGCGATACAGATGGCGACAATGCTAACTGAGTTATATGGCTATTCCATCCCATTTGTCTGTGCCAACTGCGACGAAGTTTTTATGAGCGATAATTTACCTACTTGACTTCTGCTCCGATTCTCTTATAACATCGATAGAGCTCCAAAGGATAGGATAGGATAAAGTAGAGTTTTCACGAATTATAAAAGCTACATTTCAGAATTTGCCTCTATTTCATAACACCATAGACTGAACTGACTTTTTTTTTAAGGAGGCTACAGTTGCAAGAGTTTCTACAAACTGTCACAACACGTCCTAGAATCATAACAATATATATATCTGTTTACAATTGTATACATTTTGCGATTCTAATTATACCTATATACGTCTGACATTTTGAATCATTTGGCGGCCATTTTGTTTCGCGATTTTGAAGGTCAATGGCGCGAAAATCGGCATGGAACAGTGGCATTATTTTTCTTTAAAAAAAAAAATCAATATAACACATGTGGATTAAGAACAGGAAATTGGCATAATATTCGACTAGAATCTATCATTTGAACCACCCATTGCAAGCATCATAAATAAGCATACCGATGATTAGGACTCATCAAACGAAATTTTAATCATATGTTTACAACACTCTGCAAATCATTCATCCACCTATATTAGAGTATGGATCAGTAATATCGAATCCGAGATACAGAATAGACAAAATCCTAGGATGCCAACTCCAATATATCACATAGAACGAGCAGATATGGTACATAGGTTCAAGTTGATGAAAAATCTGCATAAAGCAGAATTGTCATCATTAGAGCCATCAATATCATCATATCTCAGGAAACTCAAGAGAAACAGATACAACATGAAACATGCATGACAAAGCGTTGTTCCCAGGATAGTAAACAGCTGGAAGAAGTTAAAGGACCTGATTGTAGAGAATGAAAACACATACCGGTACAACTTCAAATATGGACCGAGTAATGCTTGGTGGGACAAGGAGAACAAAAGTTTACATATACCTTATATCACAAACCACTGACAGTATAAAATATTAAGCGTTAAGCTTAATAGGCCGACGATCTGAGATAAATTCTGGACTGGAACATTCTGGAGGATTACTGCATGCATTCTTTCCATTTGAACATTGGACGGAAACTCAGAAGAAAACACATCAAATCGAAGTGCTAAATAGTTTTGTAATATCCTATCCTGTGCGCTTTATACAATCAATAAATTTTGTTTGCATTTTGATCGATGAAACTTGACTTTTAAAAACCATCTCTCAATGATACGAAGTATACTAAACACACCCTCCACTCATTGAACAAAGTTAAAACTTTCTGCCAAAAAAAAAACCCCAGAAAAACGATATATCTGCCGTTAGTCCATAGTAATCTTCTTTATGGTCTCCCAATATGGGGACGCTCGAATCATACAGGCGTATTATCCATCTTACAAAAAAAGGCAATTTGAATGTTATGCAACTCTAAATAAAGTTACCCCTCTTCAGAAAAAAACGGACTATTCTAATGTTAATGTACTTCACTGTAGGTAAAAGTACCAACTCAAGATTGCATGTTTTTTTGTGAGAGCCGATATCGCAGTAGACACAGAATTAATTAACCAGGATATATTCCATAATTTCGAGCTGGGACCTTCGCCTGCAGTGAAGTACATTATTAAGAACAGATAATAAATAAAAAATCTAATATCCGCGTTATTTTTTTACTTCATATGGTTCCCTGTCAAAACTTCAAAAAGTTCCAAGGTTTTGTGTTGGTGGAATTGTATGATCTCTACGGGCGTTAGCCAGAGTAACTTAGCGATTCATGACATGATCTAGGTTCTTTTTTGCCCATATATATGAAAGTCTCAGCATTGCACTTGTACAACCTGGTTGGTCAAGATGTTCCCTCCAACTAAGTTCACATGTTCGCTGTTTCAGTTAATGAACTAATTATGATAATATCCCCCGAATAGAGGGAAAGCGGCCTCATTTGTCCGCCCAAACGATATATGTCAGATCAACGGTACTCGTGGTTTCTCTTAGTTTCACTCCTCCCGGTTGATTCCGACATTGATGACATGAGTTTCTTCCACTGGTGAATGGACATCCCTGAGAGATATTGGAGATTGAATTAATTTCGCAGCGGAGGCTTTTGAACTTATAATGTGTTGACACATTAGAAGCTGGAAACCATTTCCCTTCAAACCAGGATGCGATTCTGCTCTAGACTAAATCACCCCTGATCAAGCTGTCCTGCTAATGTATTATGATGCGGTTGGGTCCTGCTGAATTTCTACGATGCTGTTTTGGGCAAACTGATGCTGTTAACAAAATGTACCGTTATATTTTTTTAATTTGTCTCTTTTTTTTGCGGTGTTCCTGAACATATCCAGGAAAAGCCATTATGCGTATCAAACATTCAAAAAATTATTTATTGCGAAATATTTTAATACTTGTTATACTGGTTGTTGAAAATCGACTATAATTAAGATGGTTATTCACGTCGTTTTAGAAACACCAGCGCAGGCATTATTGTGCTCTTCAAATACACGCATTGTTTTGGTTCTCAAATCGCTCGAATTAGCCAAACTCCGCGAAAATGACAACTTTAGAAAAAAACGGTACTTATACGTAACGGCATCAGTTGCAATTCAGCAGGAACACCAGCATCATAGCATATTAGCAAGACCACTTGACCATGGGTGTAATTTGAATTTGGGAAAGCTGTTCTCCACAGAGCGATCTCACAACTGTGACATGTTCTAACTGCACCTGACGCATTATTGTCTGGATACAAGGCATCGTCGTGGATATGGTAACTGTGCGGTCTGTGTCGAGCTTATGCAGATGGCACGGCGTGAGGATAGGCATGAAAGATATCATGGTGTCCGATGAGTAAGATGATGCTGGAATTGCTCGTTTTCGCTTCCAGCTTCATTTATATAGTTGGTGAGATTGGAACTACGTCAGCACACTACAGCAGAACATAAGTGTTATTAAACCGAGTTATTACATCTATAGTAGTTTGTCAGATCCCATAAGAGTTACAATACAATATATCATTGGTATCTGTAGACGAATTAAAAAATCTTTACAGTACGATTCACAACGCTCCGCTGATAACTTATACTTAACATTGACTGCGAACCGTGGGATGGTCTATATGTAAGCCTACATCATTCCACCCGATCCTTACACTGGTATGCGCTATCAGCGTAAACCTGTTCAAAATGTTAGGCCCTGACAGTGCTAACAAGATATCTCATCTTTATGGCTTAAGATCCGATCACCATCTGTTGTCATCTGTTTTTTAATGAGCATTTTTTTTCGAAGAAGTGATTTTAAGAGCGTTTTCTTCTGAGATGATTTTAAAGAGAATTTTTTTCTCCGAATAAGTTATTTCAAAGAGAGGCCCAAACCTCCAACCAGCCCACCCACCCAATAGGTGAATTTGACCTATGTAAGACAGAAACTACTCGATCACTTGTGGCGTTTGAGACAAATCCGTTATTTAGTGAAAAGTACGTTGTATATAGAATTTTGGTAACAGCAGGCGGAGAGCGGATCTGAAGATAAGATCTGTTTAGCACTGCTGTTGTGGTACCAGAGAGAGATAGATCATCTAGAAAGTCTTTGCATTATTATGCATCGACCCCCATAGGTTGTTCGGGCAGAGCTGAGGGCTCCGTCCGTCTGTTCGTAAGTCGAGATGTCCGTCCGTCCGAACATATCACCGTTTAACTGCAGTGTTAATTATCGGATTTTGTTGTCCTTTATCATGGTGACAGAACAGGCTGCGGGAAAAGAAACCGACTTACTACATGTTTCGACCATTTATTTTTACCAGAGTTACGGCCTTAGTTGACTTGCACATTTATGAATTTTGTCTCAGTACCAACATATCAGCTTGTAGTTCGGGCATGCATCATCAGATACGGTTGTACTTTTGTATGGTAATAGCCCAGCATGCGGTAAAGGACACCCACATACTACACAGTAAAGGATAACCACATACTACACTGTAAAGGATACCCACATACTACACAGTAAAGGATACCCACATACTACACAGTAAAGGATACCCACATACTACACAGTAAAGGATACCCACATACTACACAGTAAAGGATACCCACATACTACACAGTAAAGGATACCCACATACTACACAGTAAATGATACCCACATACTACACAGTAAAGGATACCCACATACAACACAGTAAAGGATACCCGCATACTACACAGTAAAGGATACCCACATACTACACAGTAAAGGATACCCACATACTACACAGTAAATGATACCCACATACTACACAGTAAATGATACCCACATACTACACAGTAAAGGATACCCACATACTACACAGTAAAGGATACCCACATACAACACAGTAAAGGATACCCGCATACTACACAGTAAAGGATACCCACATACTACACAGTAAAGGATACCCACATACTACACAGTAAAGGATACCCACATGCTACGGGGTTTACTAAGTGTTGCAGCCCTTGCGTTATTTGTGAAGTTTGTGTCCTTATGAAAATGTTCAGCTTGTAACTTGGATATCGTCCGACCTATTTAGGGAAAGTTGAACAGTATTAGGAGAAAGACAAAAACAATTGTTCGATCGGTCTAGAAACTTCCTATAGGATCGTATATGAGCGAGGTCAATGTCATGGTCAAGGACACGGTCTCACGTGAAATTGGACCCGCCGATATTGTTCACGTGATCGAAGTATATAGGCCTACATACCAAATTCGAGTCGGATTGGTCGAGGTCGAGAAATATGCCTATATGAGCGTATATGAGCGATGTCAAGGTCAAGGACACGGTCGCACGTGAAATTGGACCGGCCCATATTGTTCCCGGGATCAAAGTAGGCCTACATACCAAATTTGAGTCGGATCGGTAGAGGTCCAGAAATTTCAGTCGGATATGAGCTAGGTCAAGATCAAGGTCAAGGACACGGTCGCACTTGAAATTGGACCCGCCCATATTGTTCCCGGGATCAAAGTAGGCCACGTACCAAATTAGAGACGGATCGGTCGATCAGTTTTCGAGTCTATAACACGCATACACACATACAGACAGACAGACAGAAGTTCCAAAATATATAATACTAGAAGGTGACCCGACTTCGTCCGGGCTTTGACCTTGAATTGTCCATTTTGAAGGCCACGGTCAGGTGGGGTCACGATTTGACCAGTCCAAAACAATGCCCGGACAAAAGTACCCGACAAACGTGCCTGTCGAAATCCATCCGGTTTTACCCGATTTGACCTTGAATTGATCATTTTGAAGGTCAAGGTCAGGTCGGGTCACGATTTGACCCGTCCAAAACACTTAGTGGACAAAAGTAACCCTATGTATAAAATTTCGTCGAAATCCCATCAAAATTGGCGATTTGACCTTGCATTGACCCGATTTCAAGGTCAAGGTCACGTCGCACGGGCAAATGAATATGCTTATGAGACTCCCCATACGAAACCCCACATACCTAGTTTCATCGAAATCCCGTGATATTCGGGCGTTTGACCTTGAAATGACCCGATTTCAAGGTCAAGGTCATGTCGCACGGGCAAATTAATAGGTTTATGGCACTCCCCGACCGAATGTACCCCCACATACCAAGTTTCATCAAAATCCCGTGATATTCGGGCGTTTGACCTTGAAATTACCCGATGTCAAGGTCACGTCGCACAGGCAAATTAATAGGCCCATGTCACTCCGCGGCCGAAAATACCCCCCACATACCAAGTTTCATCGAAATCGGCTCGGCCGTTTTCGAGTTCATCGATTACAGACAGACACACACACAGATCTTCCAAAATATATAATAGATATTGCCCTCTTTCTAAACTGAGCGTCGGGGGCACATGCCACGCTTGGCGGTGCACTTGTTTATTATGGTTGAGATATTATTGACAGATTCCGATGCTATTGGTAGAATATGTGAGTGTGTAATTTTGAGTACCATAAAATGGCAGATATTGACTAAAAACTCCGTAGTTCCTTCATTAGGATTTTATCATTCTGTTCCCATTCCCAACCGAGAGCATTTCTGAACAAGTGACATTTTCGCGAACAGTTTAAATGGTGTTTTTTTAAAGAACTTTTTTTTTTTCGAAGATGTGATTTTAAGAGTGTTTTTTTTTCGATGTGATTTTAAGAGCATTTCCCCCCGAAGAAATGATTTTAAAGAGCGGCCCCAAACCTCCAACAAGCCCACCCGACCAATATGTGAATTCGTCTTATGTAAGACCGAATTGCTCGATCACTTGTGGTGTTTGAACACTTGAACAATGTTTCACAGAATAACTTGATATTTTGTAACTGGTTCAGATCAGAATACACAGTTCAAGTTCGAATGATGTCATGGTCTAATGATTTATGATAGACTGATGTGCAGTTGTTCGACTTAGAGATAATAATGTGTTTTCTAACTTATAACTTGAACAATCTTCAATATAATCTCTTGATATTTGGTGTGAGTGCGTCACCTTTGAGAACACGCAGGTCATTAACAAATGGAGTCATGTTTTCCCAGAATTCGACTTTGTTCTTAAAAAAGCCAATGTCCCAAAAAAGCCGCCTTGTTTCGTGGTGTCTGCGACCTTTTATTTCTATAGTCCTCCGATTTTTTTTTACGGCGGACAACTAACGTCGTGATATACATCATATGGCTTAACGGTTGAAACGCGATAAACACCAAATAAACCGAACTAAACCAAATATCCTGAGATAAAAGCCAACTAAAAAATAACCATCAATAATGTTACAGTGACATACCCCCAATACTACATTCATTTCTTATATTTGTATGGCTTGTTTCATTATTAATATCAATAAACTCAATTGCCAATAAATAATATTACAGTTCCCAAGAATGTTTAGTGTAAAGCTGTTCCACAAGTTTTATTTTAGATCTGAATGTAGTTTGATTCTCTTTTATTGAAGGGTATATCGCTGCGGCCGTTGGACACACTTAATGTGCTGCAACGACCACAGTGACATATCCCTCAATAAAAGACACTCAACCATGTCTCACTGTAAGTTAGCCCAATATTCTACATGTGAATTATCGATCAATTAGTCTATGGCTTTGCACTTAAAGCACGCCCCGTTATTCTATACATATATATAACTATCGAGTTTTAGTCATATGGGTCAACATCTCGTGGTATGGTGTGTGTTATTGTGATATAAAACACATGGCCCAATTGGCAGTTGACAAAACCGTATTTTGTGAAATACACACGGGCTATGTGGATATCCCAAATTTCGCGTGATGGTCTCTATCGTCTGCTATTACGACAGAAAGGATCAGGTTGAAACTCCATGCAGCGCCCTCTCCGTTATCACTGCGATATATCACTCCCGGAAGGATGGTACTTTGCGGACCGATACATCTATGTTTATAGCGCTCTGGCTATTGCAGTCCCACCAGTAAATTGTATACATATATATAGTACACAGAAAACTGTCGTAAACATGCTGTTTGCTGTATAGGTTGTCTTGGGTAATTCATAGTTCATATCTTCCCCTCCGAGACTTGATATTTGTACAGTCGCATGTTCACATGCTTGACTCCTCATCGACATATTCGTTTAATTGACGATAGAGAGTACCACTGGTTGCGATAGTTGATTGGATTAACAACAAGAGGACGAATACAATTGCTAATTTCGCAACTGTCCCTAATTCATCGTACTAACTATATCAATATAGTGCCACCAAACTCCATGCAGCGCCCTCTCTGTTTCACTGCGATAGCTCACTGCCGGAAGGATGGTACTTTGCTGACCGATACATCCGTTTTTACGTATCGTCGGAACTATATTTAGTCACCTAGTATCTTATTTTGACCACCAAAAGTATGAAATAATGGTAATTCTTTCGGTATTGATAAGAATAATATGAACTGAGCCATACATAGACAATTTTAATCCTAAAACATAAGAACTGAGATCATGTCAGAAATCCTTACCAAATGTACCTGTGGCAGTGGTATCTCGGCGGAGCGATGGGAGATAACCCTGTCTGGAGTTTGGATCAGGTTATACTGTACGAATCGGGCGGCAATAGACAGTCGTGGGTAATTCATAGTTCATATCTTCCCCTCCGAGACATGGTATTTGTACAGTCGCATGTTCACATGCTTGACTCCTCATCGACCTATTCGTCTAATTGACGATAGAGCGTACCACTGGTTGCGATAGTTGATTAGATTAACCATATATATAGAGATAGTCACTATAGTGTCATGTGGAATGTGGTAGTAGAATCCATGTTTTTTTCCAAACATGATTAAAGCTCGACACAAGCGCGATCGTATATATAATTAAAGCTAACATTGATCTGAACATCCAATGACGAGTTCTGCAAATGCAGAAGGAGTTCTATTAATTGGTTAGAAATGTTAAAATAAAAAGTTAGACAATATATAGTCGTTTGTTGAACTTATAATTCTGAACATTTCCTTTGGGAACTATACTCGTCAATGAGTATTTAGTAAAGAAATGGTTAATTGCAATGAATATAATTTATAACGCATACACGGTATCACGAAAAGTCAACAGGAAAATAAAATTAGTATGATAATAAACAGAAAGCATACTGTGGGAACGCTCTTCAATGTGCACCGTTACAGGGTTGGAAGCTATTATAGCTCTGTATGTGATATTTTGGGCGTCCGACCAAATATTCAAAACTCGATAAATCTTGGCAAACGAAGTCGAAACATGACAATTATAACCTACCATTAAAGGCACGGGCGGCGTTCGTTGCAGAAATATTTATAATTGTTCAAATCGCCATCAACAGAAGGAACACCAAAATATATACAGTTCCGCTCAAATACCAAACATAATCAGCGCGTAAATAGTATATTGTCGTTAAGACGTACAATGGTGTACGTAAACAAGAGACTGCTCGTGTTACAGAAGTTGTGCTTCTGTTTCCATAACACAGCGCAATTCTATTGGTTAATCACACAAAAATGATATAAACGCTCTTTATTATTTCCATATCAGAAAACAGTAACAAATAACGCTCTTTATGTTTACCCGTATCCGGATCTAAACAAAAGCCAGGAAACGTAACGTTTCTTGCTTTTGTTTACATAACAAATGGGAACAAATTGACAATAACATACTGTTTATGCCATATTTCTGATTGGCATAAGAACAAAGTCTGTCTATATCTTACTATTCCTTCTGTTTATGGCGGTTCTTAGCGGAGGTGAATATTTTAACAGCATACCCACCGCCAACGCCGCCCGTATCTTTAATATTCTAAAGATTTACTGGTATACATAAGGCTGATAAATAGTAGTATTATGGTTCAAAATCGCATGGGACGTCAAAAATCACATTAATCGTAAAAGGACTTATATATTATTTCAGGCCTCAGATTAAGCTAATTAGTACTTGTCTGCTTTTGTAACACTCCAGATAGATACATGGAATACATACACAGAACGACATGAGTTGATACGACACCAGTGTTAGCACGGAATATGGAACGAGAATATGGGAGAGCAATAGCACTGTACTTCTAGGAACAAGCGTGCATGTACTATACATTCGGACATTATGTAGCAGCAGAAACAATTAAAGTCTTTTTTTCTGCAGTAATAACAAATATTTATATTTCCCAGAAACATGAAACAGTTTGCCGCCCATGCATGTGCTTGGATGACAAATTTGGGATTAGCTTCGCTAGCCGGCCTATAAATTTCCCTAATGACATGCACCTTACCAAATGGGCCACCGTACAGTGTTTTAAGAGCATATATGATCCGTATGTAAGTATTCCACGTACTTTCCCACCTACTTTCTTCTTCAAAATGAACCTACTTTCTTCCTCAAAATGACAACTCCAATCAATTACTTCGCTTCAAAGTCATATTAAACCTTGTAATTCTACACCTTGGTCATGTTCTCGTTGTGAAACATGTCAATAATAAATACGGGAAATCGTCATACGGGTTTAATGGTACTTAATCCGACCAGACGGTCCCCATATCATCAAGTTATAACAACAACAACAACAACATTTCTTCAAAATACGCTTTAGTTATCAGAATCGATTAATTACAGAGAGAGTAATCAATTGGTTTCGATGATTACGTGACATAATTCACGAGGGGAGCCGGGCCTGGTAAAACCCGAGTGAGCGGAGCGAACGAGTGTTTTACCAATAGGACCGGCTACCCGAGTGAATTATGTCACGTAATCATCGAAACCAATTGATTATTCTGTTTATTACACACTTTCAACCACTAAAGTTGCTAATTCTAAAGAGAAGATGTGACAAAATAAGCCCAGATTAGCTGATTCTCCCATTTTGAACCCCAACGTACAGTTGCGCGTGTAGTTACGCGGATGGACACATAATTTAAACAATTGTGACGTAACGATACCGATTGACCTCATTATTTGGTGCGATTCATTTTTAAAGTTTCGGAAATTACAAGATATTTTCTGTCAAAATTGTGTTTATTCTGACCGAACAATCATGGCACTTGGAACGGGATATTGTGAAGATTATGATGGTGTGTGTAAATAGTGTTGGTTCATACAGGAAATGTTAGGAATTGTAATTCAATTGAGTATTTGTCACTAAAAACAAGCTTTCTGATTGGCCGAGAGCGGCTAACTTTCGTTTTCGATTCACCGACATCGGCCGCTTCAGCGTGCATCAAATCTGAATGTAGCACGGTCAAATTTCATCGGCGCAGAACGAGTAGCGAAACGAGCACACCCGCGCGTTGTTGTCTATAGACACCGTTCATCGGCCGCTTCAGCGTGCATCAAATCTGAATGTGGCACGGTACAATTTCATCGGCGCAGAAATGTGCACTTATTTGTGGACAGGAAAAAATTCGTCAGACAGACGGTCTCGGACAAAATTGCGGATGAAGATGGATAATTCTAAAATCAGGTGGTAATACGGCCAAATTTCGTGATACTCAAGTGATAATACGGCCATATTTCGTTGAACAACATGTTGATAAATAACAAGTTTTGGGAAATTTTATACCATAGTTGACAGTGGTTAGTATTATTTTGTTTTATTACACACTTAGCCGTGATTTATAAGGATTTCTTGGTGAATTAAAAGTGATAATGTCACAACGGTGGATAACTTCACCGGTGAGAGCGCGCGATTTTGGACAGTCCCGCCCTACGCCGGAACTATTTTCACTTTCTACGGCTCAAACATGGTTGAAGTTGAACAGAAACGAACTGCCAACGGTGATGCAGAAGCAGTTAATAAACTAGTAAAATGAAGAAGAATCTTACCTATTATCGACTCCGATGATCCGGATGATGTCATATTCCAGTCAAATGAACTATACAAAATTCCATGTGAACAATTCATTTATCCAGTTCCGAGCTGAATTTCCACGTGTTACTCTTCGAGTGTTTGTTTACGTCGATGATCAAAATATCGTCACTTCGAAACTTCTACTTTTAGCACGATTTAGGAGATAAACATACCCTGTTGAGTTTTGTACATTCTGGGATTCGAGCATGAAAACAGTTTGTGAACGAGCCGGCTTGCCGGCGAGTTCACAAACTGTTTTCATGCTCGAATCCCAGAATGTACAACGAAACAGGGTACGTTTATCTCCATTGTAATTCAATCTAGCAAGGAATTTGCAAAAAAACTGTATAAAAAGTTTCATTTAGTCATTTTCATGACACGAATCGAGACTTTCATTTCGCCGTTGTCACCGTGCACAAATCATTGGGTTTGTTCATTGCGTTACTCGGAACACTGCTCCGTAACCATTTCCTGTGGGGCGGGTTGGCTCGTTTCGCTACTCCGTTCTGCGCCGATGAAATTGTACCGTGCCACATTCAGATTTGATGCACGCTGAAGCGGCCGATGAACGGTGTCTATAGACAACAACGCGCGGGTGTGCTCGTTTCGCTACTCGTTCTGCGCCGATGAAATTTGACCGTGCTACATTCAGATTTGATGCACGCTGAAGCGGCCGATGTCGGTGAATCGAAAACGAAAGTTAGCCGCTCTCGGCCAATCAGAAAGCTTGTTTTTAGTGACAAATACTCAATTGAATTACAATTCCTAACATTTCCTGTATGAACCAACACTATTTACACACACCATCATAATCTTCACAATATCCCGTTCCAAGTGCCATGATTGTTCGGTCAGAATAAACACAATTTTGACAGAAAATATCTTGTAATTTCCGAAACTTTAAAAATGAATCGCACCAAATAATGAGGTCAATCGGTATCGTTACGTCACAATTGTTTAAATTATGTGTCCATCCGCGTAACTACACGCGCAACTGTACGTTGGGGTTCAAAATGGGAGAATCAGCTAATCTGGGCTTATTTTGTCACATCTTCTCTTTAGAATTAGCAACTTTAGTGGTTGAAAGTGTGTAATAAACAGAATAATCAATTGGTTTCGATGATTACGTGACATAATTCACTCGGGTAGCCGGTCCTATTGGTAAAACACTCGTTCGCTCCGCTCACTCGGGTTTTACCAGGCCCGGCTCCCCTCGTGAATTATGTCACGTAATCATCGAAACCAATTGATTACTCTCTCTGTAATTAATCGATTCTCGAGAAATAACAAATATCAAAAATCGATACCTGATCACTCTGAGCTTTGACGGGTGGGTTCCTCGACTTGAATCAAATATTTTTTTACTCCCCGAATCCAAAGAAATAGTAATTTTGGAGCGTTAATTCGGATTATGCTTTAATGATGATATTAAATTATGTGGTTTAAAGCGGCACCTCGAAACAGTGCGCGGAACTGCGCAGAAGTGCGCGGAAGTGAGCGGTAGAAACAAAACAGTTATTATGCACGGGGAGTTGATTTAAAACATGTATATTAATGAAATATAGTAGTAGAAGGTCTTCAGTTACGATTTTGCAAGGTCATTTTAACGTTTTATTAGAGAGAGTGAGTGGTAGAATCTACCGCGCACTGTTTCGAGAAAAGCTCACTGCGCTATATCTTCCTCGCATTGTTTCGAGAAAAGCTTACTACGCGGTTGTTACCAGAAAACTTATATACTGCGCGGTATCGGATTAATAGCCATCAGCTTTTATCCGGGCTTTGGACCGGCAGACTTACAAGCCAGGTAGCTTTAAAGTTTTGTTTTGTCTAGTGTCTTGTTTGCTCGTCTTGCTATCAATGGTCAACATTGAGGTTTGCCCACGTTTCGTGGCGAACATATAATTTATTAGCAGCATTTGCCAAAATGAAATTACCGGAGCCATATATGGCACCTCTTATCTCTCTCTGTTGATCAGTTATTAATTCAAGTGGTCTGTCCGTCAAGTCAGGTAATTTCAAGTCTTTATTTTGATGACATTGTTTAAACATTCACAGTTAATATTAGTCCAATGGCGAGGTATAATGTTTGGAAAGTTTTCCTTTAATTTTGGAATAAGAGTTGATCTGAAATAGTTATTACTGCCATAAATGTTCAACAGATCAGTTTCGATCTCCTAATTTCTGACATTTCGTATTTTATTTTTACTTTTATAGTTCTGTGTGTGAAAAATGATGATAGGAGTGTAACCATTTTTGGGGGAGGTCTGTTTTCATTCTAAGAATCTAAGAATAGTGCCCCGGTTTCCAATTCTCTATTCATTGCCGTTTTGATATCCTATGTGAGTCTATACATGCATGTTCACGCAATGCCCTCTTTACCGTCCCGGTAAGCCCTTTGGAATTTATTGAAAGATCGAATGAACTTGTGAAGGGATCGAGTGGTTTTGGGGGGGGGGTGCTAGCCCCTGGATTATCGAATGTGCCAATGGGCCCATTCCTTAATCCCTCATGTTTTTGCCTTTAATCCGTAACCACGACTAATCCTTTCTTGAAACTCTTCAATACAAGTTAAAACGTTAAAATAACCTTACAAATTCGCAACTGAAGACTGTCTACTACTATAGTTCATGTTTTAATTCAACCCCTACCTGCCCCCTGTGCATAATAACTGTTTCATTTGTACCGCGCACTTCCGCGTTGTTCTGCGCAGTTCCGCATTGTAGAAAATATGAGAAGTTAAAATGTTGAAACAACACAACCATCAGTGATTAAATCTGCAGGGTCTAAGTATGAAGTCGACTCTGACAAGTTCGTTCATTCGTCTTCCAGAAAAGAAATAAAATTTTGTAAAATGCTATATTTCATGTATTATTTTTTTTTCGATTAATCTGAATTAAAGGCAAAAACATGAGGGATTAAGGAATGTGCCCATTGGCACATTCGAGAGTTCAGGGGCTAGCCCCCCCCCCCCCAAGCACTCGATCCCTTCACAAGTTCATTCGATCTTTCAATAAATTCCAAAGGGCTTACCGGGACGGTAAAGAGGGCATTGCGTGAACATGCATGTATATAGACTCACATAGGATATCAAAACGGCAATGAATAGAGAATTGGAAACCGGGGCACTATTCTTAGATTCTTAGAATGACAACAGACCTCCCCAAAAAAATGGTTACACTCCTATCATCATTTTTCACACACAGAACTATGAAAGTAAAAATAAAATACGAAATGTCAGAAATTAGGAGATCGAAACTGATCTGTTGAACATTTATGGCAGTAGGCCTAATAACTATTTCAGATCAACTCTTATTCCAAAATTAAAGGAAAACTTTCCAAACATTATACCTCGCCATTTGACTAATATTAACTGTGAAAGTTTAAACAATGTGATCAAAATAGAGACTGATTGGAAAATATTGAAATTACCTGACTTGACGGACAGACCACTGTTTAAAGTGATAGGAATTTAAATTGGCGCTTTTAGAGTTCCGCAAATAGTGAAGACGATCGTTGTTATTTCATTTGTATCAATATGAACATAACCCTTTCATGACTGGATCTTCCTGAATGTTTTCAACAAACTTCATATTAGATGCACATATAATTGCTAAACAAAATTCACAAAAATTAAAAAAACGATAAAAAATAATTGTTCAAGAATGTAAGAAATAATGATAAAAAAATTATAAAAATTATTTAAGAATGTAAGAAAAAATTATACAAAATGATAAAATTGTTAAAGAATGTAAGAAAAAATTATAAAAATTATAAAATTGTTAGAGAATATAAGAAAAAATGAATAAAATTGTTATAGAAAGCAAGAAAAAATGATAAAAAATGATAAAAATTGTCAAAGAATGTAAGAAAAAATGATAAAAAAAATTAATATAAATTGTTAATGAATGTAAGGAAAATTGATAAAAAAATTATAAAAAATTGTTAGGCCAATGCATTCTCTTATATATGCGAGGCGACCTATGGCCGACTCGCATATATAAGAGCATGCATTTGCACAGGGTCTTTGATTTCATTGTCCATTAGCATGGTGATGGCACAGCTTGTGGAAAGGATACCACATACTGTGGCTTTCGTCCATTCATTTTACTAATTTTGCGACCCTTGTTTGACTTGGAATATGTGCATTTTGGGTCTGAAAGAACATTTCAACTTATAGCTTGTGCATGGATTGTCGAATTCGGTATGCTGATAGCAGAACTCAGTAGAATGGATACTCACACACTATGGGTTTCCTTGTTTGGCTTGGAAATGTGTGAATTTTGTGTCAATACGAATATTTCAGCTGGTAACTCCAGCATAGATCATCGAATTTGGCTGTGTTTTGACATGTTGATAGCACAGCTTGGGGGAAAAAGGATACCCACTTAATATAGTGTTCGTCCATTCATTGTTACCAGAGTTACTGCCCTTGTTGGTCTTAGAATTATATTGAATTTTCACTCTTTACAGATAGATTTATTTCTAGCCGAATCGCCTTGTATGTCGGGTCAACTCCAAAATTGTTTGTTCACTACCTTATGTTTCTGGTTATGGTCCGATTGGATAATATACAGCAGAGAACTCAGACATCCGACTGTCATATACCAGAGTAATGACCAATTGGTGGAAGAGATCTTCAAGTCGAACATTTTGTGTTCGCATTTATAAGTTAAGTACCGTTGTATTTTTTGTAACAGAACAGGTGTCCTGGCAAAATTATAATTATAATTTTAACATGTAGTTAAGTCAGAAAAAATAATTTTAAGTTTAACAGGTAGTTTACAGTCAGAAAAAAAATATTTTTAAGGTGAGAATGAACCATATATATATTGCATATATGGTCGGTTTAAAATTTTCCACACGAATGGTAAAAAGAGAGTCAGTATTTAATAACATTTTTGTTAGAAATTAAAGATAATCGTGAAGAAAATATGTTTTGAGAATGTTGCTGGGGGAAATGTGCACATGTATGAGGATATAATAAACTAATTTACATATTCAAATACCGTCAAATTTATTTGGTGATAAGACTGTATTTATTCACCTGTCTTGTCATTCTGATGGAAATATTTCCAGACCTAATGGGTAAAATTTAATCCTTATAGCTGATGATTCAATTCGAGGGAATGCATGAGGCAGTTGATTACACGCAGATGATCTCAGCGAACAGACAACAGTATGGACGAGTACATTCATGGATGCTTACCAATTGGATCGAATCATACGATTTGCATGGAATGAATCGGAATAAGATGAGTATAGTAGTTGCTTGCATGTTTTTGTCAGTGCGACTTGGTGAAACACGATTTAGATAGCGATATAGCAGAATAAGCTATGTGTTCAGTTATTGTGAGGTAAAAAGTAAACAGCTTTACTACACAACTACATATAGTCACTGATACATGTACATACATGTAAATTTATTCCAGGTGTTATATATACGTATGCGCCTATGTATGCGCGGAAGTATATAATTGGACAAGAACGCCAATAATGTTTGATAGTAATAAATAATAAATTTAGAAATTTCCAACCAAGAGATTAATAATCAAGTTAAAAATGTGATATTTTGTGGTATGTTGCTTATATCTGATTAGTCACTCAGTATGGTGTTCAGCTGTTTTGAATGTGTAGAGTAATGATCCCCGATACATACTAAACATATCTATCTCAACCGATGGGGGGAGACAGGAATATACTATGTAGAGAACGATCCCTGATACATACTAAACATAGCTATCTTAACCGATGGGGGAGACTGGAATATAATCGAACTATAAGTGACCCCAACCAAATTGCCAAGGTCATACTCGGAGAGGCCGCGACCTATGAGTTATGCAATACTAGCCACAAAGGAAAGAAGTTCTTATGTAATAATTCCCAGTTCACCCATGGGTCAGTACAGACAAAGAGATGCACTAATGACGGCTACCAGTCATTAGCGATATATAAACCAGACATTAATCTACTCTTCAATTAGTTTCGGACTTCAGACTAATTGGCAGGCATCAACATCAGGCCGCTAATTAATAAGCGACGCTTTCGGTCGTTCTATGACATCTATGATTGATTCACAATTATGTATCATTTACCATCACAAGCTGTTGACGATACATGGATATTAGATGTGAATAAATGATATACAAGAACTGACTTCATTCTTCCACATAGATGAAATGATGCCGTTAGCAGTTCTGCGTCTCACTACTACACAACTTGAAGTCTCGGCCACTAAACGATCAAAACCAAAGAAGAATACAGAAGATTGCTGCCAAAACAAAGAAAATACAGAAGATAGCAGCCAACCCAAAAAGAAAAAACTTTATAAAATTGCTACAGAAGATTGCTGCCATAACAAAGAAAAATACAGAAGATAGCAGCCAAACCAAAGAGAAAAAACTTTATAAAATTGCTACAGAACATTGCTGCCAAAACAAAGAAAATACAGAAGATAGCAGCAAAAATAAAGACAACTTTATAAATTGCTTACGAAGATCACAGCCAGAAGAAGATAACATAGACGAAAAAGAGAAGAAAAGACGAAAGAATCAAAGACAAGAACAAATAGACAATTTGAACTCGACAGTTGTGATAGTTTATTCATAGGATTTGGTGAGTCAAACTTTTTCATTTTTGCCAGATGTGCGTTTTCACACCTTGTTAGAGGCGTGATTATTAACACCCAATTCCACCCTAAATTTTTTTCGCGTGGTATGGCCCTTGTCCCCAAACAATTTTCAAACAAAACAGATAGCAGATTTAATTAACTTTCATGGAACCACCGCCACCCGAATCCGTGGAATATTCTAATCAAGATAGTTTATTTAATCGAACTTTCAATATGGAACGAGAATGCCACCTACACGCGGCCAGTAATCCAAACATGCAAGACATAAATGTACCAAATCCATCCTTTCAAATTCCGAGCGCACAAGACACACAGAATACCCTCATATCTCAATTAACGCGAGAAATAGGTCAATTTAACATGACAATGCGTGAAACTTCTGCCGCCACCCATTCACAGGCCACAGTATCTGCCATTATAGGCATGAACGCAATGGTTACATCATTTGATGGCAAACCATCAGAATTTTCAAATTGGATGCACGAAATTGAGAAATATTCCTCGACACTTGGGGCAGAGGACGAAACAATAATTAAAATAGCGGCCCAGACAAGTCGTTCATCTGTTTCCGAATTCGTGCAACGATACATCAATGACAATACGGTTAACGGCAAACTAACGGTCACATGGCCTGATTTGAAAGCGCAGTTGCGATCCCGTTTCAGCGCGATAAGTGACGCACCACAGGCTCTGGCCATGTTGCGAACATTAAAACAAACACACCAGGAAACACTACCTATGTTTGCAGAGAGAATTCGATCACTCGCAAACACTGCCTTTATTAATGAAATAAATACACAGGCGGTACAAACACAATTGGTAACATTTTTTGCGGATGGAATACGCGATGACCATATCAAATATACCTTAATTAAAGATGACCCAACGTCGCTCGACCGTGCCACAGAGATCGCAATGAAACAAATGAACATTAAACAGAGGTTCAAACTTCGCTATGGTGATAGAACATCGAGGTCAAATGAACAACACCAAATACACGACTCCTTCCCACAACCCATGGAGGTTGACCATTTTAGGCGACGTCCCATACTATGGAGACCGCGCAATAATATATCTAATAGCTATGCAACTAACAAACCAATGCACCGCGCAAATCATCAGCAAAACCCCCCATTCAGAATGCCATCCAATTTTCAGAACGCTAACTTTAATAAACAAAGCAATTACATCCGCCAGGATCGAGTAAACAATATAGACTACAACTCAAACCGGCCAAACTTCTCAAATAAAATGAAACGCCAGTTTTGCACACTATGTAAGATGAACAACCACGATATACGAAATTGCCGAAGACGCATAGCCAATAACAAACATTATTTAAACATGTAAGAATGTCTTTGAAGAAGCCGCAATGACATTCTAAAAATCATAATCATCATAATACATCACATCAGAGCGCGAGATATCAAACTAAAACCGTATTCAAAACACCGTCAAAACATATGACCATAAATAAATGTCCACCTAATTACCAGAAGCTAAGTAGTTATGCAACTAAACCAGCGACTGGTACCCTAAACACCAGAGCAGCACGTGTTACTATAAAAGAACAGAGACATCGTTCAGACCAGGCCAATAAATTGAAACCTAAAACATCTTATCATGCTGATACGAACACGAACAAACACGTGCATTCTCCAATTATAAATAGAAATTCCGCTGGTCACGTTAGAACAGATATGAATAAACGATTACATAAGATCGTTCCCAAACAAAAGGACATTCATAGTGAAGTAAACACTAAAACTCGAAACCAACGACAAGCTAATCGAATTGCAACGGTTTACCAAAATAATAATAATAACGAGCCGAGTAAAAACTGTCAAAGTATAAATAACCAGTCTGAACAGATGCAATTGCATACATTACCTAAACTCAAATACCATGCAGAGATTGCACAAGGACTGCAACAGCAAACGCCTTGTTCAACAATTATTAAAATTGGTAACCAACGCATTAGGGCATTACTTGACTCTGGGGCAAGTACAAGTTGCTTAAAATATGACGTATATCGATCCCTTCCAAATAAGCCCCCGTTAATAAAAGAAAAAATAATTCTGACCTCAGCAACAGGCCAAAATATGCAAGTATACGGCAGTATACATTTGCCCTTCAAAATTGGATCAATGTCATTAGTACATAAATTATTTATATTACCCAACCTAGCAAGATCAGCGATATTTGGTCGCGATTTTTTAACAGACAAACATGTAAGACTCTATTTCGATTTGAATGCATTTAGAGTAGGCAACAAAACATTTCCCATGTTACAGGATTTACATATAGCATCATTGCTACGTTCGCGGCAAGATATCAAATTACCACCCCATTCATGTGCATTGGTGAACACAAAAATAATTGGTACACCAGACATGTATGAGATACCATATCTTGGAGTAAGTCACGCCGATATCGGCGTATTTAAGGATGAACCTAATGTGTCCATTATGGACGGGATAGTTTCTGCATCAAAACGAGATATACCGGTCATGATCATGAATAATTCAGACTCGTATATGTCTATATTTAAAGGTAATATAGTTGCGAAAACACATGGCCTAAGTTCAGACCAGATCTGTCAAACAAAGGCTAAAGTACCCACCACAAATAAAATGAATGACTCTCAAGAAGTATTTAGTATAGAAAATCAAACAAAAATATCTAAGGCTGGCCAGAAACCATTCAAATGGGACGATATATGTGCCCCCGACCACCACAAAATTGAACTACTTGAACTGGTCTCCCAATATCAAGATGTGTTTACAAACGATCCAAATAAGGTAGGATTTTGCGATAAAATAGTCATGCGTGTGGATACCAAACCAGATGCAGAACCTATCTTTTGTCGTGTGTATCCTACTCCATTACATAGACGCGAACACATGGAAAAAGCACTTCAAAAATTATTAGATGCTGGTATTATAAAGAAAACTACAAACGCGAGTTGGTCAATCCCTGCCTTATTGATCCGTAAGGGAATCGTAGATCCTAATGGAAATCAAAATTATAGACTATGTATAGACCTGAGAAAGTTAAATAAAATCACCGTCCCATTACGATGGTACCTCCCCTCTTTTACCGAAGTTTCCAGCCGCCTCCAAAAATCCAAAGTTTTTTCCACAATCGACATTAGCCAAGCTTATCATGTTATCGGTGTTCTCAAAGAACATCAAGAAAAGTTAACTATGAACACAGATTTCGGATTGTTTTCTTTTACAAGGGCCCCATTTGGCTATTGCAACTCGAGCGCGACGTTTTTGACATTAATCCATAAAGCATTGGAAGGGTTAAGTTTTGTTGACAGCTTCGTCGACGATTTAATTTGTCACAGCGAAACGGAGGCCCTCCATAAACAGCACCTCAAAATAGTATTCGAACGACTCAGAGAGTATGGATTAGTAGCACGATTAACAAAGTCCCAATTTTATATGAAAGAAGTAAAATTTTTAGGGCATATCGTATCACAAAATGGAACCCGCCCAGATCCCGCCAAAGTTAAAGCCATACAAGATGTGCCAGCCCCAACATCAGTGAAAGAAGTCCGTAGAGTATTAGGGATTTTTAATTTTTATCGGAACTATTGTAAAGATTTCTCCGACACTGCTGCATCATTAATTAAATTAACTGCTCGTTACGCAAAATTTGCATGGTCCGAAGAATGTCAAAATGCTTTTGATACACTAAAACAAAATTTGCTTAAAGTACCTACTCTGGCCTACCCTGATAGGAACAGGAAAATGATCTTATATTGCGATGCATCAATGCATTCAGTGGGGGGATCATTAGTCCAGCCATACCCAGAAAACAAATTAGAAACTGATATCAAAACCCCGGAATTTCCAATTTGCTTTGTTAGCAAAAAGTTGAATCACTCTCAACGAAATTACAGTACTACAGAGCGCGAAGCACTTGCCATATATGTATGTCTAAAGAAACTCAATTTCTATCTAGAAGGATCGGACGTAGAAATACGAACAGATCATTTACCCCTAGTTTCTATGTTTCAAAATACTCAGATGGCTAATAAACGTATTCAAAAATGGTTTATTGAAATTTCCGCATACAATCCAAAACTTACTTATATACAAGGGTCTGAAAATATAGCCGCTGACTTTGTTCTCGTGTGGACCCGACAAACCAACAGAGTATGTCAGAGTGTTCAGTGGAGAGCGAAGAGAAAACGCCATACGACATAGCGATCAATGACGGATCACTAAACATATTAGATTCACAGAAAATAAAAAATTACGTCAAGACAATAGGTAAACAAAAAATGCATACGTTGCCCGACACTATATTAATTTCCGAAAATGAACAACTAAATGTACCTACCAATATCGAAGAAATGCAAAAAGAGGACCATATTATATCAGACATAATTCGCAAATTAAAATCCGATAAACCGCCCGAAAAGATAACAAAGCAATATATATTGAAAGACGGAATTCTATACTATATGTCTGTATTTAATGAGCAAGCATCGGAACGCATTTATGTCCCGGAAAAGCTGACTAAGCAGATAATTTCTGAATATCATATTGTCGGTCATTATGGATCCCAACGAATGTACCATACCATACGTTTGCGATATTATTGGCCACGAATGTTCCCAATGATAGTCAGTTTCGCCAACAATTGCCACATTTGTAAACAGAGAAATCAAAACACTGCCCGTATTCCAAATCAAATGACGGATATACCGAGCCGACCAGGGGAAATGATCGCGATAGATTTAATGGGAAAATTTAACCCACCCACAGCCAGCGGCAATTCCTACATTCTAACGGTCATAGATTTATTCAGTTTACACAAAATGGCATATGCGCTTCCCACAAAACATGCCGAAGTGGTCGCTGAAAGACTTATGACTCAGTATTTCACCATATTTGGTTATCCTGCCTGTCTGGTCTCAGATAATGTGAGTGACGTGTGCAGTGAGGTCTTCAAAATAATATCTAACTACTATGTTATTCAGCATCGCAAGACCTCGTATTATAGTCCATTCAGCAACGGATCAAGTGAACGATCTCATCGCGACTACAATGGAATATTAGCCAAATTAACTGAAGGAAATCCAACATCATGGGACCTATTTCTCAATTTCGCATCAGAAGCCATGAATTTTCATGTCTCAGCAACGACTCAATTTTCTCCATATTTTTTAACTTTCTGCAGACACCCCCAAATAAATATTGACAAGATACTGACACCGCGACAGAAATACACGGGTGAATGCCTCATTCAACAGTTACTAGAGAAGCAGCACTTCGCATTTCAATTAGTTAAACAAAATATGAAACAAGTCAAGACGAAACGAAACGAAAACAGTAAAGGTAAAATACCGGAATTTCCCATAGGTTCCCAGGTCTATGTTAAGAATCACAGACAAACCCATAAACTAGGTATGAAATATGACCCATTTTGGGTGATACTTAAACAAACAGGACCAGTTTCGTATGTAATTCGTAATCAAATTACAGGCAGTTTATCTAAAAGTCATGCCAAACATTTAAAATTAGCGACGACTAAATGGCATACACCACAATTACAGGAGAACCAGAAAGTTCGGAAAAGCAGATTTGTATTCCCACATAAGTCATCAACACAAAGCTCCGATGCTGACATATCGAGTAATAGCAACAATTCGGACACCGAAAATGAGAACCACGATACAGCCCCTTTAACACAGTTAATACGACAAAACCGCGTCATCCGGGACGGATCGGATTCAAATGAACCAGTGCCCCTACCAGAGATGGCACATAAGTTAATAGCATCAAAGCGCGAACATGAAAAACAATCATTTTCATCAACCGAACCATATAACCCTTACGATATGCTAACTCAAAACGATGAAGCAAAAATGTACAATGCAAGTTCATCAACCGAGCCATACAATCCGTATGACATGTCAACCCAACAATTAGTACAACAAAACAAGCGTAAAAGCAAGTCCAGTTGCGATACATATAACATGTCAACCGAAAATTATGATCCTTTCGATATAACCACTCAAACCGACAAAAATAGCACAGACGAACAGAGCATGTCGATATAGGAAAATAAAATATGTAAACAACTACCATAATTAGATAACATACATAATCATAAAAGCAACTAACCTCATACACTCAACTCTATATCCAAAAGCACGAAACGAAAACAGCTCACACATGTATAAACTTTAACTGAATAAAACTCAACAACTTAACTGTCAGGAACAAACTGACAGGAACAAACTGACAAAGTAAAAATTACCAATTTCTAACAAAGACGACCAGATCTATACCGCGCGAAATGCAACGAATATTATTGGACAATCTCCACCTATCATAAATAAATAGCACCCTGTCGTAAAAAGACACAATACAAAGAGAGAATTGTCATCGCGCAAAACCAGGACTGCCAGACCATGTGCAGTGCATGTAACACGATATGGCAATCACACACGCACCAAGTGGGTGATATATTTCTTTTCACCAACCCGCCCAGATGCACAAAATCGAGGCTTAATTAATCAAAGAAACCGATCTGAACTATACAAAGTGGGTTGGCCAATAATACAGAAATTTAACGCCATGTACCCGTATATATCACGCACATGGCCCCCTCACAGCAAGGCAATATTTCATCTCCAGCAAGTTATCACCTGGCGGCCAACACGCTTTATTATCGCATCAATCAACAATTCGGGAGACGCGAATAACTTCGACCTCTTCAAATTTCAGGCGAATCGCATGCATTAATTTAAATGCTAAATCAAAGCAAGAAACATGAAGCATTTCCACTCATACAAGTTAGATGCCAAGTTCATAATTTGTCAGACAGTTTTGCCTCATTAGCACTCAGATAATAGCATGTGTCACGACGGACACATATACTAATTAAATTATTCACGCCCCATCTTCGGAATAATTATCACAGACACCGAATAAACAATTACGTCATAATGAATCGTGTTAATCACCACAACGGTAATCATACACATAATCACGCGTAGTTACCACCCTGTGTTCAATCCAATGCAATAGCGACGATTCATAGCTAAAATTATCGCTGGTCCGGCCGGGTAGAATGTAGACCATTAAATTGATCCCGTACAGAAGTGCAGTCAAAGTCTGATCAACTTTGATTCCACATAGATCAAATGAACTAGTATAGAGGCCAGGAAACGCATCTCAACACATACGCGTAACTACTCTTCATATAAACATATCATGATTCATTATACTCCCAAAGATAGCTTTACCGGTTCAAGTTATCCAAATAATCACAATTATATACCGCTTGTAAAATATCTTAATCTCAAGTGTCAAAATCGCCCCACGCTACATCGACAAATACAATTGTCACATGGCGGGGTATGACAATAACATAGGCTGAAATGATGGCCTACATTAAGGGACAAGCGCATATATCTCAGTATATAACTTTAATTGTGATGTAGCAATGCCAAGCATCAATGATGACCGAATCAATCGATATTTTAACCGTACGCGCGCGATGTAAAACTTCAAACCCAAGTACCCAGTTAATATCGTACTCCAGTATAAATCATACGACATTATGTGAAAACAGATTTATTTCTATCTCAGCCACAAATAAATATCACATGAATGCAAATGGCAGCCCATGTTTGAAGCAATCGCACAAATCCCAATATTTTTATACACAAAGCACGACTACCAACAGAGCCTACACCCCTCCCTCAATTTTTAAACCAAATGAGTCCCACCCGAATCATTTCAATGATGTAACAGTTCTCCCGATTTTTTTTATTATCATGATAATTTTAATCATTATTATCCAACCCCATTTCCAAGTCATTACAACCGAATGCCTCCAAAAATACAAGCTTTGCAAACGCACATCTTATCGCAATAATGAAACAGTTTGTCCACAAGCCAGGAGCCGGAAGTGGACATTAGCGCTCGCCAATCGAGCACATCCATGAACTCTTGAACGAAGTATCGTTCACCCACTGATTGTTCAACATAATTATTATTGCATTACATGTATTCTAATGTCATTTATATTGATACCCTTTATATTATCACACTTATGTCACCTCATCATGCCAACCCTCTTCATAATGCATATGGCTTCAACGTGTACATAGATATATATATTCAATTTATACAATTTTTGCTGATTACCACACATCGTAACTTATATGCATACCGAAGTATCCAACCCTTAGATTTTAACACCAGTAGTCAAAATCTGAAAATAAGGGGGACCTTATGTAGAGTAATGATCCCCGATACATACTAAACATATCTATCTCAACCGATGGGGGGGAGACAGGAATATACTATGTAGAGAACGATCCCTGATACATACTAAACATAGCTATCTTAACCGATGGGGGAGACTGGAATATAATCGAACTATAAGTGACCCCAACCAAATTGCCAAGGTCATACTCGGAGAGGCCGCGACCTATGAGTTATGCAATACTAGCCACAAAGGAAAGAAGTTCTTATGTAATAATTCCCAGTTCACCCATGGGTCAGTACAGACAAAGAGATGCACTAATGACGGCTACCAGTCATTAGCGATATATAAACCAGACATTAATCTACTCTTCAATTAGTTTCGGACTTCAGACTAATTGGCAGGCATCAACATCAGGCCGCTAATTAATAAGCGACGCTTTCGGTCGTTCTATGACATCTATGATTGATTCACAATTATGTATCATTTACCATCACAAGCTGTTGACGATACATGGATATTAGATGTGAATAAATGATATACAAGAACTGACTTCATTCTTCCACAAATGTGCCCAATCCAGTGAAGTGCATTCCATTTTGCATTTAAACGTTTTAAAAAAATACAAATTAATGTTAATATTTTATGCGTTTTTGCTATGCATATTGCTGATTTTGGACCCATTTTGATGTGGGGGGGAAATGAATGGGGAATTAGCATGTTAATATAATTACTTTTTTTTTAAACATATTTTAATGTATTTAGAAAAAATATACATAGGGATCAGGGCACAAGTTACAAAACTTACAAACTTGCCCCTCTCCTAATACAACCATGGAACATACATAAAAATACATAGCAGATATAGCAAACTGTTTATAAAGAAGAGTGCAGAGAGTGTGTGCTGCGGATGTCGGGCGCGTCGGTGCGAGGGTTTGAGGCCCATGATGATAATCAAGATATACTAGTGCTCGGCATTTAGAACTGGCATCGAGTTTTGGTACGCGAGTGATATGCTTTAGTAGTAATGTAACGCTTTAGTGCGAAGGCGTCATGCCATTATTATAGCATGTTGTTATTTTGGTGCGCGTCGGTGCGAGGGTCTGAGGCCCATGATAATAATCAGGATACTATGCATTTGGAAGCATGTCGATGAGAGGGCGTGAGGCCCATAATAATTCTCAAAATGCTCGGTATTTTGAAGCACGTCCGTGTGAGGGTTTGAGGCTCATGATAATACTCAAGAAGTTCGGCATTTGGAAGCATGCCGGTACGAGGGCGTGAGGCCCATGATAATTTTCAAAATGTTCGGCATTTTGAAGCACGTTTGTGTGAGGGTTTGAGGCCCATGATAATACTCGAGAAGCTCGGCATTTGGAAGCATGCCGATGCGAGGGCGTGAGGCCCATGATAATTTCCAAGATGCTCGGCATTTGGAAGCACGTATGTGCGAGGGTTTTGAGGCCCATGATAATACTCAAGATGCTCGGCATTTGGAAGCATGCCGGAGCAAGGGCGTGAGGCCCATGATAATACTCAAGATGCTAGGCATCAGTGATTATGTATGTATATATGCACATGTATATGTGGATTGTTGTAAGGTGTCTGTAGATTACACAAATATGATCAACTTTTCGGTATAATGGAATATATTTTCTCATTATTAGAAGATTAAAGTTTAATATTTAATGATTCCAACTACCAATTCTTTGTAATGGATCTAGTGGACTCCGGCGCGGCTTGATGGCAATGATGGTGTTATAATTATTGGAGAATTGGGAATACTGATCAGTTTTCAGCGTTTGGTGCAAAGCACATTAGCCGAAAACTTTTGTATTCACTGTTCATGGTAATAATGCGTGAACGATCAATTATCGCTTCGTGCATGAACAATGAAAATAGGTCACGCTATTATAGAGCGTGTGGTGTCATTTCTAGCCGAATCGCCTTGTATGTCGGGTCAACTCCAATTTTTTTGTTTCAAACATTTCAGTAATGTTATGGATTGACGGTTCAATATCGTAATGAGATGCGTATGTTGAAACTATATCTGATAAGCATATATTCTTCTTATAACGCATGAAATCATGCATATTATAGAAAGTTGACGTTGAATTTTTTTTTGAATTATCATTAATAAAAGTTAATTGTAACTTTGAAATGTGCATATCGCACCTTATTCAGGAAGTAATAGTTTTATATGTAGTCATTTATATTAAACGCATATAAATGTGTCATCCGATCACGATCATAGTGTATATATTTGAACATGTTATATATGTTAATTTATATTTGTATTATATAGTGTGTACACAGGTTTGTGTTGCACAATTGATCAATTGGAATGAATTTCCGAACATTCGAGCTGCGTTAGTGATGTTGGTTTCGGAAAGCAGGTTTCCATCGTTTTTCCCAAGAGGTTTTTCGTTGGTTTTTCCTGACCGCCAACGCAGACACAGTAGGATGTAATTAACCTGTATGTGAAGACGTGTCCGTTCCTTAACTTGTAAGCATGTATACCAATAAACGCTGATGTCGACCCCTAGTGGACTCCGGCGCGGCTTGATGGCAATGATGGTGTTATAATTATTGGAGAATTGGGAATACTAACTGTTTCATTTGTACCGCGCACTTCCGCGTTGTTCTGCGCAGTTCCGCATTGTAGAAAATATGAGAAGTTAAAATGTTGAAACAACACAACCATCAGTGATTAAATCTGCAGGGTCTAAGTATGAAGTCGACTCTGACAAGTTCGTTCATTCGTCTTCCAGAAAAGAAATAAAATTTTGTAAAATGCTATATTTCATGTATTTTTTTTTTTTCGATTAATCTGAATTAAAGGAAAAACATGAGGGATTAAGGAATGTGCCCATTGGCACATTCGAGAGTTCAGGGGCTAGCCCCCCCCCCCCCCCCCCCCAAGCACTCGATCTCTTCACAAGTTCATTCGATCTTTCAATAAATTCCAAAGGGCGTACCGGGACGGTAAAGAGGGCATTGCGTGAACATGCATGTATATAGACTCACATAGGATATCAAAACGGCAATGAATAGAGAATTGGAAACCGGGGCACTATTCTTAGATTCTTAGAATGACAACAGACCTCCCCAAAAAAATGGTTACACTCCTATCATCATTTTTCACACACAGAACTATGAAAGTAAAAATAAAATACGAAATGTCAGAAATTAGGAGATCGAAACTGATCTGTTGAACATTTATGGCAGTAGGCCTAATAACTATTTCAGATCAACTCTTATTCCAAAATTAAAGGAAAACTTTCCAAACATTATACCTCGCCATTGGACTAATATTAACTGTGAAAGTTTAAACAATGTGATCAAAATAGAGACTGATTGGAAAATATTGAAATTACCTGACTTGACGGACAGACCACTGTTTAAAGTGATAGGAATTTAAATTGGCGCTTTTAGAGTTCCGCAAATAGTGAAGACGATCGTTGTTATTTCATTTGTATCAATATGAACATAACCCTTTCATGACTGGATATTCCTGAATGTTTTCAACAAACTTCATATTATTTTTTATAATTGCTAAAAAAAATTCACAAAAATTAAAAAAACGATAAAAAATAATTGTTCAAGAATGTAAGAAATAATGATAAAAAATTATAAAAATTATTTAAGAATGTAAGAAAAAATTATACAAAATGATAAAATTGTTAAAGAATGTAAGAAAAAATTATAAAAATTATAAAATTGTTAGAGAATATAAGAAAAAATGAATAAAATTGTTATAGAAAGCAAGAAAAAATGATAAAAAATGATAAAAATTGTCAAAGAATGTAAGAAAAAATGATAAAAAAAATTAATATAAATTGTTAAAGAATGTAAGGAAAATTGATAAAAAAAATTTAAAAAATTGTTAGGCCAATGCATTCTCTTATATATGCGAGGCGACCTATGGCCGACTCGCATATATAAGAGCATGCATTTGCACAGGGTCTTTGATTTCATTGTCCATTAGCATGGTGATGGCACAGCTTGTGGAAAGGATACCACATACTGTGGCTTTCGTCCATTCATTTTACTAATTTTGCGACCCTTGTTTGACTTGGAATATGTGCATTTTGGGTCTGAAAGAACATTTCAACTTATAGCTTGTGCATGGATTGTCGAATTCGGTATGCTGATAGCAGAACTCAGTAGAATGGATACTCACACACTATGGGTTTCCTTGTTTGGCTTGGAAATGTGTGAATTTTGTGTCAATACGAATATTTCAGCTGGTAACTCCAGCATAGATCATCGAATTTGGCTGTGTTTTGACATGTTGATAGCACAGCTTGGGGGAAAAAGGATACCCACTTAATATAGTGTTCGTCCATTCATTGTTACCAGAGTTACTGCCCTTGTTGGTCTTAGAATTATATTGAATTTTCACTCTTTACAGATAGTTTGCATGTAACTCCAGTAGCAATGGTCGGACTTGAATGTTATTTGGAATGCTAATATACCAGGATTGATGGAAGGATACTGACAGGTTTTGTCAATGTCATTTTGTCAGAGTTATTATCCTTGTTGGAAATCGCAAGATTCTCAATATTTGCTTTACATTTCGCATTGTTACTCAAACGCCAACATTTGGGTTTTAATGTCTTTGGAATAGTGATAGGTCATTATGAAGGAACGGATACGTCCTGTCACTAACTCGCGGCCATATTGGATCCACCAGGTCCGGTTCCGTGGTTTCATAGATTCATCCAGCCCCGGTTCCGTGGTGTTAGTGCTACAGGTCAAATTTTTGAGTAGCATTTCCATATATGGAGCTTTTGAATTATTCATGACTTCCATATATGGAAAACTAAGTAAAACCACGAAACCGGAGCTGGTGGATCCAATATGGCCGCGAGTTAGTGACAGGGCATATTCTCCTAGCACAGATGAGAGTTGATTGGTACCCTGGCTTACCCAAAACAATGGACAAATCAATAGGGCAACACAAATAGAGACTAAAAAATTAATTTGCGCTTGTTTACAAAGAATCTTAACACGTAAGTAATATTTGTCAATATCACAGAAAAACATAAATGTATATGATACACTTTTGTTGTCTTGTGTACACCCGTGTTATTTAATTCTGAATTAGTATAGGCCCCAGTATATATGATACATGCTGGCGTGTGCATTGAAGTTTCTGGAGAGCGTTGACGAGTTACCAACTCATCCAGTTTGTATTGTCATTCTGTAACTTCGATTATAAATCTGTAGACGTGTTGCAGTGCCTGTAAAAACCTATACATGTATGGAAGCATTGGGCAGAAATGACACGCGGAAAGAGAAAGCATTATCCCAATGTCGATTTAAGTTCGGGATCTTTCAAAGCTATGTTGAAAAATAATCGGATCTTTCCAGTTCACACATAGACACACCATATTATTATTTCTGTCATAATCTGCTCGTATACACATGTTCAACCTGTTATTATTATTAAAGGAATATTCGCAGGTTTGCCAATAGCCACAATATCCTATAAACGCCATCCGAAGTCAACCGAATTTCACATATGTTCAGAAATAACCATTTGCTTCGGCTTTCCATCATTTCCACCAAGGAAATACTCTCTTGGTACAGCAACCATATCACCATCTGCCACTGGAATAAATAAATACATGAATGTAAAGTTTAGCGAAGAGAAGGAGTTGGGCGAACGACACGAGAAAACACAGATAATTTCTTCACCTGACACGAAGACCACGTCATACAAACCGGATTAATTTATTTTGTCCTGGATATGTAAATAGGTGGTTTAAAAAAAAAGAAACAACCAATTTGTCATGTAGGTCACTGGAGAGTTTGGTAGGGATTATTTGAAAAAAACAAACACTGCTTTATCTAGCTTATTGTCCCAACTAGGGTCTACACTCGGTCAACTATCTGAAATCATGAATGCATACATTCTACATATCCTCGTGGAAATGCGCACATAATCGACCTATAATGTTAAATGGGTACATACTGTATACTGAGGGGTTTGGGATTTAACCCGGGAAGATTTGAAAGGGGCGGCACCCCTTTCCTACAACCCACTTTGAAATTTAATAAAATACATGTTATGGTTTTACAGTAACATGAAATGGTGAAGGTGAATGAAAATGATCTAGACATAATTATTTCTTTTTCTTGGCTTTTTTTTTCTTCTGTGTTGGAGTTCTGTTTGTTGTTGTTGTTGTTGATGTTGTTGAATCGCAGACTCCACTGCTGCGTCACGAATGGCTCGTGCTTCTTCCCGTTCTGTTGCTTGTGCTTCTTGTTCTGCCATCCGCCGTTGGGACTCTAAGTTGTCAGCCCTTATTTCTGCCATAATTTTTTTGAACTCAGCGACGTTCTCTTCCACAGAACGGGTGGTGGCTATACTGGTGTTGTTGCTGGTGGTAGTAGAGCTGGGGGGCACCGGGATGTGATGGTATTCCGGTGTCCGAGGTGTTAAGCTATTCAGTTCCACGTCGAAGCTGGCGGCAGGAACATCTGGGGTGGTATCCACGTCCCTGTCTCCGCAAGCCTCGACGACGACAGCAGGGACCTCCGGCAGATCAACGGAGTCCCTGCTAGCTGGTTCAATGTCGTCAGTCTCCATGCAGGTCGCGTCGTCTGGGCGTCTCTCAGACAACTCCGGCCTGCCGGCTATGACTCTAGACGGCTGAACCACACGGGGAGGGGCGACTGGCCGATCAACAGTCACCCCCTTCTGCTTCTTCCATTTCGCCCGTCTGGCAGCGTCTCTTCGTTTCTGTGAAGGTGTCTTCTTCTTAGGAGGCCCCTTCTTCATAGTACAGCGGGTCTTGGCGTTCCTGTTCGCAGCAGAAGACTTCTGGATGCCAGCATCTTCTGTCCGGAATTCTACGCAGAGAACCAGAGAGCCCCTGTTAGCTTGGAGAGACCAACTAACAGCGTCCACTAACCGGCTTCTCTGCATAGCAGCCAACGCAGCGTCAGGGATTAGCTCCATAATCCGTCCTGAGCCTAATCCAAAACCATCTCAGTCTGGCGTCAGCACGAGGGCGGCTACAACCGAAGTCGCGACCGCACAACTCACTCGTGTTAACGCTCTAACAGCGAGGAACTAATTAAGCCAAATAAAATCTGACTTGTTCGCTCCACCCGCTGCTAGAGGGTACATACTGTGATTATTTGATTCTGAGATAAGCAGATAATGGACTCTGATCCGTTATTTCGTTTTATGGCGCGGGCCACAGTGAAAACACTTGTTAAAGGATGTACACCTGAAAATTCGTGAGTTGGCTTATTTGTGTCATTGTAATAATTTGCTTAGAATCGCCTCATTATGAGTTGATTATGTGACTAAAATGTTCTCATTTTCAGAACATTATCGACTCAAAATGAGGCGATTCTAAGCAGGTTACCTACGTAAAACATTTTCTATTATAATCAGATAATGTATTGGTCCTCGGGAGAACAGGCTGATACGTTGGTTATGAAGGATAATGACTTTTTTCCTGAAAATTAATAGTTAGATGTTGAGATTTTTTAAATAACCAGTGTGAAGTGTTAGTGTAGGAACTGTTCTTAATAATTTCTCTATTCATAGCTCAGATATATTCCGCATAGAAAGAAAAAAAAGGAAAAAAAAGGTTTATAGACCAAGACTAAAGTTCACTAAACGTCAATATTTACAAACAGCACGAAGGAGTAATGTGGGAATTGGTTAATAATTACCATCCCAGTTCATTTAGAATGTAACATGCCGATATTTGTCGCGTTTAAATAAATGAAAACAGTCACTAAAGGATGTTAAATGACATGTTAAACGCCGATATAAACAAACAGCTCGAAGGTTCATGTATGAATTAAATTTCTTGTACAATCCTCAAATCCCCATGCAAATGCAATATAATAGTAGATACCATTCCGATTTATGTCACGTGAAAATAACAAAACAACAATAGAAGAACACAGCGCGCAGTGCGCAATGTGTTAACGCGGGAATTCCAATTCCAATAAGAAGGCGCACACTTCTCATCGTAGCTGACAAGCCATGGTTCAAGAAAACATGTTAGATACACGCCGATATAACCGTAAAGGCTTTAAGCGATACGTGAATATACATCCCGAGATCGGCTCCCTCTGAAATAGAAACACATACGTAAATACCAAAATATGTATTTAGTCACATAAAACTCCATAGCTCCATAGACTATGCTAACTCCATTCGCGTAACACGGAATTGTAATATATTGATGGGGGTAAAACATATAGCGCTGCCGGGCTGTCTCCCCCTAAAACAAGTATCACTATGTAAATAATTAGATCGCATGTACTTCATATCCACTCACGCGTGCAGACTAATTATATATAAAAACAATATAGAATATAATGTTGAGGGCAATTTACAAAACAATATTGATGTGGTTGTGAGCTAAACCGGACGAGTAATAACGAACAGCGCCTTATCTTTCCATGGAAACGTTTGGTTCTGTTCTAATTTTCTCAAAATATGAACATTTTCTGTCCCATACAAAGGAAAATTTCTTCTGACTCAAAATGATTATGTTATACACCGGATTAATATAACGGATTCGTTGAGATATATATAACGCGTCTTTAGTTGTTGTAGAGAGAATCCGAATGTATTTAGATGTCGTTCTCCATTATGGTGTAAATAATTGTAATTCTAAAACCGGAAATTGTATTGGTAAGGGTATCGCACTTCGGTCGAGCTGCATTACGTATTTGATATTTCACCAATGTGGATAAAAACACCACTTATCGTCCCGTGGATAAAAACACCACTTTTACCATCAGAAAACAAGTTCAAACTTCTAATTTACTATTTAGTATATATTAGACTAACATTTTCTGCAAAAATCCGTCACACAAACATGAAAATGTGAACATAATACTAGTTTTTCTGTTAAGATTTTCGACGATTTTCGTTCGGCGGAATGGAGATTTTTCAAGAATGGAGGTGTCATCGTCCCGTCGATAAAAAACACTACTTTTACCATCAGAAAACAAGTTCAAACTTCTAATTTACTATGTAGTATATATTAGACTAACATTTTCTTCAATAATCCGTCACCCAAACATGAAAATGTGAACATAATGCTAGTTTTTCTGTTAAGATTTTCGAAGATTTTCGTTCGGCGGAATGCAGATTTTTCAAGAATGGAGGTGTCATCGTCCCGTCGATAAAAACACTACTTTTACCATCAGAAAACAAGTTCAAACTTCTATTTTACTATTTAGTATATATTAGACTAACATTTTCTGCAAAAATCCGTCACCCAAACATGAAAATGTGAACATAATGCTAGTTTTTCTGTTAAGATTTTCGACGATTTTCGTTCGGCGGAATGCAGATTTTTCAAGAATGGAGGTGTCATCGTTCCGTCGATAAAAACACTACTTTTACCATCAGAAAACAAGTTCAAACTTCTATTTTACTATTTAGTATATATTAGACTAACATTTTCTTCAATAATCCGTCACCCAAACATGAAAATGTGAACATAATGCTAGTTTTTCTGTTAAGATTTTCGAAGATTTTCGTTCGGCGGAATGCAGATTTTTCAAGAATGGAGGTGTCATCGTCCCGTCGATAAAAACACTACTTTTACCATCAGAAAACAAGTTCAAACATCTATTTTACTGTTTAGTATATATTAGACTAACATTTTCTGCAAAAAATCCGTCACCCAAACATGAAAATGTGAACATAATGCTAATTTTTCTGTTAAGATTTTCGACGATTTTCGTTCGGCGGAATGGAGATTTTTCAAGAATGGAGGTGTCATCGTCCCGTCGATAAAAACACTACTTTTACCATCAGAAAACAAGTTCAAACTTCTATTTTACTATTTAGTATATATTAGACTAACATTTTCTGCAAAAATCCGTCACCCAAACATGAAAATGTGAACATAATGCTAGTTTTTCTGTTAAGATTTTCGACGATTTTCGTTCGGCGGAATGGAGATTTTTCAAGAATGGAGGTGTCATCGTCCCGTCGATAAAAACACTACTTTTATCAGCAGAAAACAAGTGCAAACTTCTATTTTACTATTTAGTATATATTAGACGAACATTTTCTGCAATAATCCGTCGCCCAAACATGAAAATGTAAACGAAATATGACTTTTGGTGTTTAGATTATCGTCCCAGAAGTGATAAATTTCGACGCTTCGTTATTCGAACGGCCACCGTTCAGCATACACTCAATTTTATCGGGAAAACATCACATTCGTATAGAGTAGATACCAATAAACAAGTTGAGACCATGTGTGTGCCTCTAAACTCTTTCATTTCCGAATAAAATGACTTTTAAATATTCGTTCCGTCCCGTCCCGTCTTTTAGACAAATCGTTCCGTCCCGTCCCGGAAAATCGTCCCGTCCCGTCTTTTAGTAGATCCCGCATTTTGTGCGAAGCACATCGAAACAGGCGAAGTCATTTTCGAAGAACCGCTTACACGTTTTACTTTTGTTTTACTTCATGCTAATCATTCAAGATTATTCAAGTAATTTGAGATGACGACACAAACAAATCCGAAAAGATGTACTCGGTGGATGCTCATATAACAAATTTGGTGTGGTTGCTGAACTTAGTACCTGAATATTGTTCCCCACAACTGAATGGATTCAAGCTCTATGCGATGTTGTTGTCAAAGTGTTATCAAATGGCCATCAAGTGGATAAAATCCATTCGAATGTGTGTTTTTTATAACTAGATTTCTATTACCAAGTACTATTTGTTTCGACAATCGTTTCTTTGACAACGTCCGTCACTGGCCATATGGGGTCATTTCGGATGAGAATTGCGCCGGTGAAGCATACTCAGTGTTACAAAAAAAGAACGGCCCTACTCTGTTTATTCTAAACTTAAATATGTTTCTAAAACGTTCATTGGTGTACAGACTGACATACTGGTACATTTCTAGTTTATTCCGAACACTCACAAACTAAAAATGCATTTATATGCGAGATAACAAAGAAACAAATTGCCGTATATATAGTCTTAAACGATGTTCCGAATCGTCGTGAAGACTAATATAAGCAACGAACGGTCCAGGTGACGATACGTCCAGCACCGCAGGCAACTGCATTATATGTCATTATTTTGTGAGACTTACTCATTTTGGACATTGCGTCCTCAGGTGACAGCCATCCTCGGTAAGGATTGATGATATATTTGTAAACTAACGCTGCAATAATTCCGCCGATGATAGGACCAGCCCAGTATACCTACATATAAGAACGAAATGAATGCTCTAAAATTAAATCAACAGAGGTCCACAGAACAAAATAATTGGAACTGGTAAATTTGGAAGATTGGTACAACTTGTAGAAATTCATAGATATGGAAGTCAAAGAAATTAGACAAAGAAGTTTTTTGTGCAGCTCAATAGATATCTGTACCACACACAACACTCTATATAACTAACAAGAATGATTCTATGTGCTTTTCCAGGTCTCAAATTCTAGTTTGTGAATGACCACGCCCTTTATATATCGATTGCAGGGTATGAATCATGCTTGTTCAAATCTGTTTTCACGTTACACACTTCATTTTTTTTTAATATACCTTATTCCAACACAAAGACAATACGTACATATACATAAGACATAACATAATGAGACAGAGTAGAGTTGACATAAAATTGTTGCTGTATCTTATCGGAGACTTGGAGGCAAGTAATATCGGTTGGAAACGAGACAGTAAGATATAAGCTTTTTTTTTGTCGTTCAGCCCACTTATATGAAGATGATACCCAATATTCTTAAGATGGTAATGTACAAGATGTTGGTACAATGCCGTGTCATGAATACCTTATACTAATACAGTATGGTACCAATATATTGTATATGGTCATTGCTATTTGGTTGGTTGACGTATTGAAATTGTATGATAAATGTAGGTATATGTCGAGAAGCGTGGAGAGTAAGGTGGGTTAGAACTGAGATGAAGGAGATGAAGAACGAGAGAGAAATAGAGAGGGATGAGTAGGAATGGCAGATAATGTATATTAAAGATTAAAGAGATACGCAACCAGTGTAACCGACGCATAGTGAAACGTACCTGAGTCGAGGTCACAGGTAAACCAGGGAAAAGTTAAGGAAAACGACTTGTTCTGAGTATGTACTTCTGGAACTCTTCAAACATTTGCAGATGTATATGATTATTTAAAGTTACACCATTTAGGAATATGTTTGTTGTAATGTTAACAAAATCAGGTATATTCTCTAAAAGAGTTTTTGACGAGCTATTATGAAATATTGGCATTGAAATTTGAAGTATTCGCAATCCTCGATCTGTAAACACATACAGAGATTATAGTGTCGGAAATATGGTATTCCAATTTTATTTGTAAGCATTTGAATCACTACATTTAGCTCTTAAGTGTGCATGTTTAATCTGGGCATTTCGCATTGTTCAGATTCCATCTCATGCAATACACTTGATATTGATTTAGATAACGGATCATCGGATATTGTCTCCATAAACGTTTGTCTGTCCAAGCGGCATGTAACAGCTGATAATTTTCTAAGACTGAAATTTCCCTACTTTAGCAAATGTTTTTATTTAAGTATATATATGAAGCTTGTATATCGACAATTCTTGTTTTCATCGACAAAAGTATCCCTCCTTTCAAATACTAACGTATAATTATATAAGTGATAGGCTAAAATGAGCCGTGTCTGTGTAGCTGTCCCAGTGCAGAAGTAGAGTCGAACGCATATATTTTAATAATAGTCATTCATATTTGACCATACTCATGATGTGAATACGTGTACTACAAACAAACATTACTCATTTGAAACTCAAAAATGACATGCACGTAATTTGGTAATGGGGCAAATATATATCCATAAGTATTCGATATTAACATCTTACCTAAGTCATAGAACGTTTCCAGCTGCCATGGTTGTTTCGCATCGCGGCACAATTATGATGTCCGTATAAAACTAGTTCACGTATTTGTCGTCGCAAGCGTGTATTGGTGTAATTTGAGGCTTGTGTAACAGAATTCTTGGAAGAAATAATGACTTGAGCTTGCTTACCGAGTGGTTTACCCAGCTGTTGGAAGAAATAATGACTTGAGCTTACTTACCCAGTGGTTTGCCCAGCTGTTGGAAGCGACGGCTGACCCAAGTGACCGGGCAGGGTTCATACTAGCCCCAGTCAGCAGCATCTGTATGATAAAACAAAGATACTATTAGAACAAATTATGGGACCATCCCGCCCCCCCCCCCCCCCACATCTGGAACGCAAAATTTTCTTATCCGATCTCGGACATCCACACCTCCAACGCAAGTCTTCCCCAAGGACAATGGAGCTTTCCACAGAGGCCACACCCACAGCGGTAGTCCCGCCCACTGGTAAAAAATACTTTATCCACATAAATATTGTCTGTTACCCGAGATCGACTTCCGAAGTGAACATACCAGCACTTGCCCTTATGTTAACTAGCTGAAACAGACTCATGTATATGATTCGTGCAAATTTTATCTTTTAACCAGTTTTATTAAAAAAAAATATTTAGATTAAATTTTTTTATTTTTTTAGATTGAACTTTGATCTGCTGTTGAATAAAAACAAAATAATAATTAGTTTTTTAAATTAAATTTTGTTTATTTTCTTTTTAGATTTTTAGATTGAATCTTTAAAATTTGTTTTAATTTTGTAATTTAATTTTTTTGTTACTTAATTAATTTTTTTTTTTTTATTTAATTTTAAAATTTTCTCTTTAGATTTTTAGATTGAACCTTCTTGCTAAAAAAAATCAAAAATTTGAAAAACAAATTAAAAGTTTTTTTATTTGTCTAAAACATTTAATTTAAAATATAAGTTCGTTATAACATCTGCCGTGGTACCCCGAGGCACCACACCAAATTTGGTTAAAATCGATCAAGGGCTCTGGAAGAAAAATTGCAAACAGAACAGGCAGACAGATCACTGAACACTAATATATCTAAACCAGAGAACATACATTCGTTTTGCCATTAAATGTGAAAATTATGACAAGTGTCACGCTAAACGAAAAACATTGTTATAATCACGGATAAATTTATAACATCATGCCTAAAATATAAATCTCAGTATATTATGATTTGACAACAAAAAAGTTGTTTGAATATAGCCAATTTAACACTGAATGTATGCATGGATATCAAAATTAGGGTGAAGAAAGATGGCGTCGAAAAAATCTCCGCAGCCAGCGGCCGGCTCGGCATCTGATTGGTCGAATATATTCTAATAAATTGCCATTGGGCGGGACTACGCTGTGGGCGTGGCCTCTGTGGGACGCTCCATTGGATACCTACCCCAACGTTAATGCTCAGCACCCACGCCCACTGGCTACGCGAATCACACGGAAATATATATATATATACACACACACACACACACCCTCACACACACACGCACACACACACACACATATACACACTACAAAGCTTGGTGAATTCCCCCAGCTAGATGACCAAATGGTCGCCTAATCTATTTCAATCTTATAATGTTCCATCGGCACTTTACAGTCTGTTGCCATAACAAGCAGAATATTGAAGAGTTCACACACCAACACAATGGACCATTTCTTCTTTCTTGTATTTATAAATTATTTGTTTGATACAATGAATTATTTTACTTGTATGTACCATGCTGAGGATACTTGTTTCACAAATGCCAGTCCTTCGATTGAAGAAACCAGTTCTAATAGCCGACCTTGGTCGTATCTCTGCTTGGACAAAACAATGGGTTGTAAATTTTAATCCTGACAAAACAAAGCAAGTGTGTTATCTTTTAGGCCCTCCAGTACAAATTCCATGGGTTTGTCACTGGATGACACCGCCATAATAATAACAAGAAAACTAAGATGCATGCATCAGGTCGGCCGTGAACTATCTACCATAGAATTGTTGTAGCTATCGATTATACATTTTGAAACACCTGTCTGTATGTATGTATGTGTGTATGCATGCATGCATGTGTGTATGTGTTATAGACTCTAACACTGCTCGAATTTGGTATGTAACGTGTCAACTTGACCTCGCTCATAGGCATGTTTCTGGACCTTGACCGATCCGACTAAAAATTTGTGTGTAGGACTACTTCGATCCCGGCCGCAATATGGACGGGTCCAAGTTCACGTGGAACCATGTTCTCGAACGTGCTGATATAGGCATGTTTCTGGACCAATTGAACAATAGTTTGGCCAGACGCTGTATATACTGGGTACTGTCCAGATGGAGGCGATCACAAAAAATCCCTAACTAGCCCGAACGAAGTCGAGTACATCAGCTAGTCTAATATATATTTTGGACATTTGTCTGTCTGTTTGTCTGTTAGCTATGGCCGGGAAAACTGCCGGACAGATTTGACGAAATTTGATACCTAGGGGATATTATTTCCAGGGAGTATTTTGGACGGGTCAAATCTTGATCCCGACCTGACTTTGACATTCAAAAAGATCAATTCAAGGTCAAATCTGGTAAAACGGAAGTATTTCAACGAAATTTGATACCTACTGTTACTTTTGTCCCAGGAGTGTTTCGGGTGGGTCAAATCATGACCCTGACCTGATCTTGACATTCAAAATTGTCAATTCAAGGTCAAATCGGGTAAAGCCGGGCGGATTTCGACGGGTACTTTTGTCGTGACTTTTGTCCGGGGAGTGTTTTGGACGGGTCAAATCGTGACCCCGACATGACCTTCACCTTTAAAATAGTCAATTCAAGGTTAAATCGCGCAATTCTCCGAAAATCAGAGGGGAACATCCCGGACGAAGTCGGGTCCACCAGCTACTATTATATATTTCTAGATTTAGTTACAAACTAAATACCTGTATATTGTACAAAGAAATGTTTGACAAATATATCTGTATCAATATTACCATGCGGGTCATTAAAATAGATACGACGAAACAAATTTTGAAGGGTGCATGTATCAGGTAAATTTTTATATTTCAAATGATGACAGGAATGCGGAAAGTTGAAGTACCTACGTAATACTGGCTATCCGCATGAAGAGATATACATGTATATAAAAACCAGAATAGAAGACGACTGCTGGCGACAATGTTTTCCAAAAAAATTCAAAGCATTCGATAACTCCCATCTAGTTGTCAGCCCGAAGATCAATATGAAGTTTGGTGACTATCAGATGAGGGATATGTCTGTACAGTTGCTAAACAATTCAGTCATGCAAAAGAGGATCAAAGAGTAAGATACCAAATTGCTGCCTGTGGTAATGTTTTTTAACGAAATTCGGGAAAATTAGATTACTCTCACGCTGGTTATCCAGAAGATCATTGTGGAATCTGGTGACGATCGGACAAGGGGTGTCGTCTGTAGGATCAACCACATTATTTAGCCATAAAAATAGTAAAATTGAAGATCACCGCTGGCAGTGATGTCTTCACAAGGACAGTTTGAGAACAAAATATGGCTCACATCTAGCGGTGACCCAAAATATCCACATGAGAAAAAGTTCTCCAATAAAAGCTGGCTGCAGGGTGCGCCAATTGATTCAAATTCGAAATTTAGCAGGGTGTACTGCTTGTGGCCATGTTTTCCCCGCAAATTTGATAGACTGATGGACAAAACCACTGAATCCGTTGAATCAATATACATGTATACATTGATTAATTTATATGCATTGTTATACACAGTACTGGTATATAAAGGTACTGAAAATAACTATATTACTAGTATACATAAAATAAACCATATATCATGGCTATGGGTTCATGACAGCTGAGAACTTGGTGTGAATTAAAGAGTGGTGGTTTCTCAAGCATATCTAACCCTCCACATTAAAAACATGCCATTAAATGTCATAAGTATAATCTAGCTTGAGGACAGAAGTGATCCATAAAACCCCCCTTAATTCAACCAGGTCCTCGCGCGATGTATGGTCGATCACATGATGATCTTGTGGGGATTAGAATTGTTGTATAAAAACAGCACTGCGTGTAAATATAAAATAAAATAGTGCTACATCTTATTACAGATTATTGCCATATATAATCAGCGATTATACAGACAGTCTGACAAAATAAAGTTTCAGTGACACTCTATCCGAAGAGGGGAATAATTTCATCTGTTACAGTCAATGGAGCAATTATGAATCTGGAAAGGTGAAATTTTTAAGTAATACTAGATATCGACATAACGCGATAACATATAACGTAAATGCAATATGGCCGCTGGCGACCATTTTTTCCTATGAAATTAAAAAAATATTTGATAGCTCTCATCTGATAGATCAATATCAAGATAAATATGAAGTTTGGTGATGATCGGATGAGTGAAGTGGACTGTGGTCTGTGCTAAACGGTTTGGTAATGCTTAAAAAGATTCTTACCTTAATATTTTTATGTTCACTTTATAAACTTCACTGAGTCATCTTTGTCATGTATTGAGTTTGATATCTTTTGTTAACAGTTTATAAATTATGTATGTCTCATGTTTGTTAATTTTAATTTATGTGTTTATTATCATTAAATAAAGTTGCATTCCTTAAAAAGATTCTTACCTCAATGTTTTTATGTTCACTTTATAAACTCCACTGAGTCATCTTTGTCATGTATTGAATTTGATATCGTTTGTTAACAGTGTATAAATTATGTATGTCTCGTGTTCGTTATTATATTATATACACTTTATAGTGTGTTTTCAGAACGAAAAAAAAAATGAATAAAATCAACAAATTTGTAAATTCAAAAACAATTCAAACTTTGTTGTATTCCATGTCCCAGCCCGGACATATACACCAAATTTCAATAATATTCATTGAGAAACAACGGACAAAACGCTATATAACACCCGTATACATATTTTATTCCGAGCCGGTATCATCCTCGGGTACATGTTATAGTAGGTACCGAATTGACACACGTCGACTGGGGCGAGTTGGCCCTGGGGCGATTAGGCCGATTCCGGCACCTTCTATAATTTACCGCATGTATCGGTTTACGCGTAGTTTACTTTAGAAAGTTCCGCAATTAATACCGTAAATAGAGCGACCATATTTGACAGAGAATGCCTCTGTTATTGATTATCAAGTTGCTATACATTAAAAACGACAAATTCACATGCTCGTTCAAGCGCAGTAGTCTATTTTCCCCATCTTAAAGGACATCCACAAATACTAAATAACGCTAACCTACTGCCGAATGTTTTACACGACAACTGTTAACATATTTGGGCTGAATTCATCTGACGCGGTATTATTCCTCAAAATAAACAACAAAACCATCGTTACTTGGAAATGTAGTTTGGGCTAACATTTACATAAATCCTCCACATCATTTATTCGACACACACGTCAGATGAAAAACAGACATGAAGTAAACGGCCAAATTGGCCGAAATAATATGTGTAAGAGTGTCGCATAAAGACTAGCACAACTAAGAAAGTTAATATATTTTTAGAATAGACGCACACTTGAGATTATGCATAACGTTTGCATTCTACTTTTAATCTAATGGGTTATGGTAATGCCATCTGGAATAATGCACCAGCATACCGCCTACGTAAGCTAAATGATCTACATTATGACGCCACACGAATTGTCAGTGGTGTCACTAGATGTTTCAAATGCTAACACATTGCGTGAACTTGGATGGCGTATACTCTCCAAAAACACATAGACTGGCACAAATTACGTCTCACTTATCAAATCATGACAAAACACACTTCATCCTATATACTAAATAAAATCCCATGACAACTGGCGACATAACGAACAACATGTATGACTTTAGAAATCCAAATTTTGTCAGAAGTTTTGTATCACTGACAGGCTTTCATCACTCAAACAGTCCAGGGCTCGTATTCACCAAATGGGTTTATTTTCAAAAACCATGTAGTTTATTTCATAGCTGTTAAACACACACTGTACCTTCGATAGCCTTTTACGCGGCACACACTGATTATGTATGATTGACTCAATCGATCAGATTTGCAATCTGTCAACAGACACCGCCTCACGACTAACTGGCGAACACACATACCGGATACAATCTGCACGCATAGTGGTATATGGGTACAGAGACGCAGCCGACTGAGTCGGTGATACCAAATGGAGATTCTAATGCTCACCTATACCCAACAGGTTACGCAAATACATATAGTACCACAAATTCTCTGAATGACGTTTCTGATCTATTCCTTCGATTTATCGGTGAATGTGAACCATTCTCAGCGACAGCAAGTGATTCGTGTAGGGCAGTGAATTCTCGTTTACACCTTACTTCCAACTAAACCAGTCATTACTCATTGACCACATCCTGATACTTTCCCGTGACAATTATTTGGTATCTGACTGTTTTATTCTTCCGGTCAGGCACTGAACACAAACCATCTACCAATTACATGTACATTAACAATCCCAGTGGGTTCTGATGCGCATATGCAGTCTCAACAAAAGGGTCTGTACGCTTTCAAGTTTGGACCGGATCGACTGTGTATAGCATATAGATACCTCTTGAATGTGGCATGCAGCGGACTTGCTGTACGTCAAATAACTTCAAACCAATCACATTGTTTCGCTCTACTCCGACATCATTGCCGCGCTACATACCTCCTCTTCAACGCAATGAATCAAAATCAAACTAGCGCCATACCAAACCCTATTGGAACACAGAACTCAACGATATGAAGATAATCTTGAAGTCGCTTTGCCGACACTGGTCGCTGCAATTTAATTGCCACCAGTACAGTATGGCGCTTCTCATTCGCTTGCGCCAAGAGTATCATCGCTGTGTTTAACGATTCGAAGTATATCTAATCTATATAATCTTATAGAACTTGGTACATATGCCCAAACGAAATATCAGAGAAAACGTAAAGTATTCATCTCCGTATAGCGCAGAACAAATTCGCAAATGGACGGACACCAGGATAAACAGTGTCTTCGAAACTTCGGAAAACGTTCTTCTCTACAAGCGGAAAACAAACACGTCTTCGTTGACATTGCTCAGCATTGCCTGATATTCTTAGATGTGTAGTGCCACCCAAGGCTTTGTATGATGCGAGATATTTCCGCTGGAATAAGCATCGAGCCTCCCAGTCTGAGTAAACTCATACCTAAATATTCATTACAACATTGAATATAAGGTCTGACGGATAACATCGCTATCTCATTTCCAAGTCCTCGGGATTCCGTAATCTGATTGATTGCGTAAATTATTTTCCGTCCAATGAAACCGTATGGGTTAATAAACAAGTGTTAGTGGGCGGAGACTCCCATAATGTCACTTCAATATAGTAACAGAGCGGAATTTCTCCGATCGAAAGCGATGGCTTCGAAATTATATATTCGGATTAATTTGAAGGATGTGCTAGACCTGATAGATAGGCCTGCGCATGGTACCAACTTGGCCTCCCATAAATATAAATAGAACTCACTCATGTCCGTGTATTTGATTTACTTTCATGATTGTACCATGGTTTGCAAATCAAATTATTTGTCGTAAAAAAGTCATCTGAAAGTTAACACCGAGGAAATGACTTAATTTTATGCTTTTAAATAGTTCTAAAGCATCATTTTTGATGACGACCTTATTTTTTGCTCTCGGGTGCAGCTTTCCGGTTGATGCAGCGAGTTCATCTCCCGAAAAAGAATAGTCGCACACACGACAAATATTATCTGCTGTAAGTTTATGTCGCGACACAGGCCATTGCTATTGCGAAGCACAACAAATAACACGTGGGGACACCTGTCAATCATGGATGTATTTTTTTTAATCCGTGACGTCATTTTGGGGAAGCTCTTCGCTGAATAGAAATGGTTTTGGCCACATAAGCTCCAGACTCTATATTTCAAATATAGAGTCGACGTTCACCCAGACTGCGAGCCTCCGCATCATGGAAGTATCTCTTCGGATTTTAGCTAACAGTATTCAGACACTTCGAAGGCGCGCTAGCACGAGGCTATCTCTTGGTTTAATCGGACTGATGCCAATAGAGCAACATGTTCATTCAAGAAAACTCTTGTTTTCTCTGGAACTTCATTCACATACCCATGCATCACCTTACTCCCCCTCAAACTCTTTCTTCTGAATGCTCCCCAACAACATCGTTTAATAGATCTACATACATGTATGGCTTCGTTCGTGTTATATTCCAGCTTCTCAATCAATACGTCATCATCAACTACCCTTTCTTTATATATAGGATTTATATAACTCAATTTACGTATTTAGCGTAACTATACATGGTTTACCGGCGCTTTGGGACTGCCAATGAATAGCATTTGTCAATATACTGTGTTGTGGACGATTACATATTTCAGATCTTGACCACGAATGCATGCCTGGGAAGTGCTATATGCAGAAATTACTGAAAAATGTAATGGTATGTAATTATGAGACATAAAATTTTCGAATGGTAAATTCTCTGATAAAACATATATACGAGTGAACATAACTAATTAAAACCTACAGACATTTTTTAAGAGTCCGAAAATTGGCAATATTATATATGCCTGTTGCAGATTGATTGGAAATTAATGTCGCTTTCGGCAACTAAGGCCATATCACAACATTGCCAGTTTTAGTGATGGAGGAAATCTGCACCCTTCAGGCTGACCTAACAGTGATTTGAATGGCCGATAAACGCCTCGATCGGCCACGGGTGAGTAACTAGCAACTCCACCAAACAACATTTGAACCCTCATCGCCAGCTCTTGGACGTGTACCCCTAACCGACTGAGTTACCGAGGCCGCGCCTGTTGTAGGGACGTTGTTTATTTTACTAACATGTTGCCGCTCAGCCCTTGACTTTGTAAATAGCCGACGAACTGATATCGGCTACAGATAGATGCATACACTTGTTTTCTTTTTTTTTTGGTTATGTTTAGATATATGTCACACGCATGTGGCTATTAAATATCCACATTTATATATCGCAACATACGGTTTATTGATGTTGGTGTATTTTCCACTGTGGTGAATTTAAAATAAAAAGATCAGATGCGGGGAATTAAGCCCTTTAATATACATGAACACTATTGAACAACATTAGCACTTTCATGGCGGGAGCTGCGTTATTGCAGCATTAAAGAGCAGGCATGTACCAGTACAAATAGGGAGCCTCACACACATAGGAGAATGCTCTGGCTTACAAGGTCAATGGATTGCGAATGTTTCTTGTCAAGGTGAAATTAAGCTTCAACGTCAAAGAATCATCGCCATGCTTATATCGGTAACAAATGGATTATTCTTTCCTTGTGTTTACATGTTGAATCAATCACTAATTCTTCAGCGACCATGACTTTCACCGTTTAATCTACATCTGGGGCAGATGGCATATACCCGTATACCCTGCATTTATACTTGTGGGTTGAGTTCCACTGGTGGGATGTATGGACATAATGTCTTCTTCTGGTCTAGTTTTTATCTTGTTCGTTTGAAAAGATGGTTTGTGTAGGGCGCATTTATGTGCCTTGCTTAAAGTAGAACCATCACTATATACCATCACATTGGTGCTCGTGGCATTATCGGCACATAATATTTTCTTACCTTGGCTCCTTTCAGAAATACTGATTTTGTGTCTCGTTAAATGCACGGTCGACATCCTCTTATACTAATGTGGAAGGATTCCTATTAATTGGTGGGAAATGTTCTGATAATAAGTCCAACAAACGGCCGCTTGTTGGTCTTATTATCTGAACATTTCCTTAATTAGGAACTAATGGTAAATTAGTATTCAGTAAAGAGAGGATTAAGTAATATTAAGTAACACTATTTTTATGATTGACGACACCGAACTTAATCGAATCATAGTCTTACCCCAGAAAAATGTAAAACAGCGACGGCCAATCCTATGAATAAAGCAGGAGGCCCGGCGCCGGTTCGATTGGGGTCTGTGGAACCGTATATTGTCATTAGGAGCACAAACGTGAGAACAAGTTCAATACCAAAACCCTGGGCAGCAGTTATCTGTGGGCTCAATTTTGTAACTCCAAGATTACCGTGGATGTCATCAGGCGTCAATCTAAAAGAAAGGACGGATTCGTTGTTTAATTATAGACATGAAATCATCATATATTATTACATCTTTATTTCCTCCGTAAATGAAGATTTGCATAAAGCGACAAACAAGAGAATCCACTCATTTCCCGTTGTGACTTGCAACCGTCATTTGTGCAATCACGTGACACTTTGGAGTGGGTGATTAATCTGTAGACAATAGTTAACTGTTCTGAGTAGAGTAGCGTACGGTTTTTCTCCTCCAGTGAGATGCGGATGATTATTTTACGAGGCAATAGCCGATTGTAAATAATCCTCGCATAGAGAAAACCCGTCCGCTACTCAGAACAGTTGACTGTTGTGTTTATTATATTTTTTATACCAGTTTGTTATGACCCAGACCATAATGAAACACATTGTTAGACCTAATGCGTTCTTAAAGCTACAACATCACCAGCCATTTATGTTAAAATTACGTGCAAGGATACCGAATGACGCAAAATTAGACGTCATGGTGCTGAGAGTAGGATAACATCTTGAGAGTGGGATAATACGTTTTATTATATTTTCAGTAACTTTTTCTGCCAAAATAATAATCGTATCCCCACTCCCGGAAGTGCCACGATGTTATCCTACTCCCAGAGGTTTATCCTACTCCCAGCGATGACGGACTATTTATCCCAACATCGCACGTTCAGAATTACGTAATTCGAAGTGCACGTTTTGGGTTACTCCCCTTACACCAAAATAATTGTCTCAGTTCCAGATAACACAAAATACATCACCAAAACACAGACCACCAATGTGTTATCGACATCAAATTCCAGCTCAGTGAAGTGAATTTGCCAATTACCATCAAACTCATACATGTTCTTCTCAAATGATACAATGAATCAAATATTTGCGAATATCTGTCTGTGTTCTGTATATATAACTTTAAGGGTACAATCGAGATGGCACCAAGGCGGTCTAACAGGGGTAACTTTTTACGAGTAAGATAATTGTGCGGGTTAAAATTTTCTAAAGTGACGTTGTTGGTGTCAGAGGATGGGCTATTTTTAGCACATATTTCGACCAAATTGATATATTATTCTTCTCCGTGATACGAGGAATATAAACGTGTGATTTAAAGACGCGAAATTGGTGCCGTTTGGATGAGAGGGGGGGGGGGGGGGGCGGTAATAACTATGATAAGAATTTGTTTAGTTGCCGATTACCACCAAACTAATATATAATCATATCCATTATATAATGCATGCATGGGTCTAATAGACGTTGTTTAAATATGACATAAGTGGCGATGTTCAAGTCATGCATGAGGGGAGTTGCACCAAAGTTGATACAAATATATTTAGTACTGATTCCACCAAATTCATGCACGTTCTTCTCTAATGATATGATGAATTAAATCACATTTGGGGTCATTTGGGTCATGGATGGCGAGAGGAGATTCACTAGCATTTAAAAGATTGTTCAATTCGCCGATATCCAACATTTGCGAATGAAAGGATATCATCTAGCCCCGAAGGCAAGATCAAGTCTGTCTGTCTCTCTGTCTGTCTGTGTTCTATAGAAATTCACAGGATGGCACAAAAGGGGTCTAATAGTGGTACTTTTTACGAGAAAGATAATGGCGATGGTTAGACTTTTCTAAAGTGACGCCGTTGTTGTCAGGTTGCAGAAAAAGGGGAGGGGCAGAAAAAAAATTTGTCGCCGATTGCCACCAAACTTATATATAATCATCCCCATAATATTAGGAATCTAATGGTGTGGTTTAAATATGTCAAAAGTCGCTCCATTCGCGTCAGGGATGCCCGGAAGGGGAGAGGGGCACCAAAATTGAGCAAAAATAATTTAGCGCCGAATTCCACCAAATTGATGCACATTCTTCTGAGATCTTCTCCGTGATACAAGGAATCTTATTGTGTGATTTAAAGACGCCAAATTGGTGTCGTTGTGACGAGAGATTGGGGGGGGGGGGGGTGGTGTTTACTAAATCTGATAAGAATTGGTTTAGTCGCCGATTGCCACGAAACTTATACAAATTCATCCTCATGGTATGAGGTGTCTAATGACGTGGCTTAAAGCTGTAAAAAGTGGCGTCATTCGAGTCAGGGGTGCACTGAAAGGGAGAGGGGTACCAAAATTGATACACAATATTTTTAGCGCCAATTTCCACCAAATTGATACATATTCTTATCCATGATATGAGGAATCTAATCGTGTGATTTTAAAGATGTTATATTGGTGCTGAATTTGTGAGAGATGGGGGTTGGGTGGGCACTAAATTTGATAAAAATGTGTTTAGTCGCGGATTAGCACCAAACTTACAAATAATAATCTCCATAATATCAAGAGTCTAATTGTGTGGTTCAAAGATGTCAAAAGTGGGGTCATTCGAGTCAGGGGTGCCGAGAGGGTGAGAGGGACACAAACATTGATAAACAATATGTTTAGCGCCGATTTCCACCTGATTGATACATATTCTTCTCCGTGATACGAATAATCTAATCGTGTGGTTTAAATGCGCCAAATTGGTGCCTTTTGGGTGAGAGATATGCAATGGTGGCCCTAAATTTGATACGAATTTGTATACTCGCCAATTTTCATAAATTATATATATATTCATCCCTATAATGAGTCTAAGTGTGTGGTTTAATGATGTCAAAAGTGGCGCCGCTTGAGTCCGAAATAGGGACGGGAGGGTCACCAAAAACTTATAAAAATATGTTTAGTGCCAATTACCATCAAACTCATACACGTTCTTCTCAAATGATACAATGAATCAAATATTTGCGAATATCTGTAACTTTAAGGGTACAATCGAGATGGCACCAAGGCGGTCTAACAGGGGTAACTTTTTACGAGTAAGATAATTGTGCGGGTTAAAAATTTCTAAAATGACGTTGTTGGTGTCAGGGGATGGGCTATTTTTAGCACAGATTTCGACCAAATTGATATATTATTCTTCTCCGTGATACGAGGAATATAAACGTGTGATTTAAAGATGCGAAATTGGTGCCGTTTGGGTGAGAAATTGGGGGGGGGGGGGGTAATAACTATGATAAGAATTTGTTTAGTTTCCGATTACCACCAAACTTATATATAATCATCTCCATTATATAATGCATGCATGGGTATAATAGACGTGGTTTAAATATGACAAAAGTGGCGCCGTTCAAGTCATGCACGAGGGGAGTTGCACCAAAGTTGATACAAATATATTTAGCACTGATTCCACCAAATTCATGCACGTTCTTCTCTAATGATATGATGAATTAAATCACATTTGGGGTCAGTTTGGGTCATGGATGGCGAGAGGAGATTCACTAGCATTTATAAGATTGTTCAATTCGCCGATATCCAACAAAGTTATAGTCATCTCCCATGCCATATCCATGTCGTTCTAAGGAGTTTTTGGCATTCCAATTTCACAATCTCGACAAATGGTGACCGAATTAAGTCACTTGAACAATTATATCTTCTCAACTGTCATATTTATATGGGGATGGAAATCAGGGCATTCCTATAATGATCTAGCAACATAGATACATAGAAGAAAGCATTAAAAGTATATTTATATCAATCTATTTAAGAGATACATATATTCACTCAAACTGAGATACCTTGCATCGTCAGGGGATTGCATATTAGAGTGGCTCATGTATATTTTATAACACGATTGAGTCTGTCCCATTCAATATGGTTTTCACACAAAAAGTTACAAGTGCCAAGAGATTTGGAAATGTAGAGCAGGCCTGTTCAAAAATAGTGGTTACAGTGTGCAGTCAAATATGGTTACTTCTGAGATAAAGGAAAACGCAGTCCGTAGCACATGATTTTTCAGGATCCTCCAATATTGACATCTGACAAGGGTATATCTGCCCGGTACAGAGGATTTCTTTCATTTTTTAGAACAGACTCATCGCCTAACATAAACAACTCAAAATATCGCTGTGTCGGGCACATGTAGCTGCTATACGAGCATAACATCAATTCTTTTAAACTGAAAATGATTAGCGAGTATATAGCACCAGAACAGAGGAGCGCCTGGACATATCTTTAAAGCATCGGTATCTTCATGAAGATATGATAAACTAGATTGATTGATTGATTGATTGATACATCTCTATATAAAACACAATTGTCGTCTTTTATTTTTTCGAACTAATGTGTTTATGATGTTCACGTTTCATGCTATAACATCTGAAGTATACGCAGTTGTAAATAAATAAATACTTCTTTATTGGTGGAACGGATTAAACGCGATAAACAAAATGATAATCGCTCCGACCTGACAAGGTAAGCCATCACTTATATTCCATGTGTAAGGATCATGTTTTGTGGTGCCATTTGGATATACAATTTATGAGAATACGTGTAACACTTTGAGAGCAAGAGTATTCTCTATTCCCACCAAATATCCACAGAGGGTTTCACATCACTTTAACCTGGGCAACGCCGGGTAACCCTGCTAGTTTATTATATTTTCATCAACGTTTTACGTCAAATATAAATCATAACCCCACTCCCAGAAGACGAACGTGCTATCCTACTCTCAATATGTTATCCTACTCTCAGCACTGCATCATGACGTCAATCTTTGTGTCATTCGGTATCCTTGCGCGTTATTTTAACAGAAATAGCTGGTGACTCACCAGCTATTTCTGTTAAAATAACGCACAAGGATCGGATGTATAGCTTTAAACACGTATTACGTCTAAACATGTGTTTCATTGTGCTCAGAGTCGTAACAATCTGGTATAGAAAATATAATAAACACAATAGTCAACTGTTCTGAGTTTTCTCCTCTCGTGAGACGCGAGGATTATTTTCACTGGGCTATCGTCTGGTAAAAATAATCCTCCGCATCTCACTCGAGGAGAAAACCCGTAGGTTACTCAGAACAGTTAACTATTGTCTATGTGGTATGCAGGGGATTCGACAACAAGATAATGGTGTGACTGAGCCCACAACGTGAATGTACATGATTTAAGTGCAATGTGTTTCAGACAATTTGAGGTTCACAGTTCTGAATAGAGTGCGGTTTTTCTCCTCTCGTCAGATGCGAGGATTATTTTCACTCGGCTAGGCTGGCTAGCGCCTGGTTAAAATAATCCTCAATACCATGATCATTTCCATAGTCATTTCCCACATTTTCCCAATTTTTCGTGACCGAGCTAAGCGGGAATTTCTAATAGACCCACTTTTTCGGACTCGACACAAACAACTTTTGGCTCAAAATGTTCGGCCCAGGTGGCCGTTTATTAATATGGGACATCTGAGGCGATGTTAGTAGAATGCTGCATTCCTCCAGTTGGCATAGCACCTGAATACTAACTTATCAGTTTCACGCACCCGAACAAGTGCATAATATGTCTTTGAGGTTTTGCTTGTTCATATTATTATATCCTTCTACGGTCGGTAGCGTTTAATTATATTTTGTCTCGCATCAACCCGCATGGTAGTATATAGGAGTTATATTTGGATAAATCTGTAACTGTGATCAATTTCTTACCCCATTAGGAGATATGCCCCAGCGATTCCTCCAATACACTGTGCTATCGTGTAGCAAATGGCGCGAACAGGAGTTATCGTACAAGACACAGCCATCGCAATCGAAACAGCAGGGTTTATGTGTCCCCCAGAGACATGACCAATCGCCTGTATCAGCACCACTATAGCTAACCCGAATGACAACGCTACCTGAAAACAAAGGAAACCATAAATACATAGAGTGAACACTATTTTTATAAAGAAGGGAACAATGGGACTCTGGTTGACCTATATGTATACAGCGTGGTCTTGTGGAAAATAGCCAATGAAAGCGAAATAACGCTTGGCATCATTTCCAAGAAAGATATTTCTGCGAAGCTTAAGTATAGGGTACACCATATTAAACAACTATAGGCTAAGTTCGCCCACAGGCAATGTTGACTGTCAAATGTTCTTGCACATGTCCGAGGACGGCAACATCAGATACCCTTTGTTATTATAAATGAGTAACGGCATTGCTTATACCAACCACAATACCCGTTTGTCCTGAGTACGAACAACAATTACTGAAGTGGCATCTAGGTTGTGTCAATTGTTCTTGAATAAAATGACTCCCGTTTATGATGGATGGATACCGTTACCGCGTAATGCGCAGCGGGTCTAAATGGTCCTTAAATAAAATTGGGAATGTAATCATTGTAGGACAAATGCCATTGACTTCGAAATATTATCTGTATATAATGAGCACTTGACCCACTTAAAGGTAAATTAATTACTCATGGCATTATAAATTTTATCAATGAAAAGAACTCGAATAGTTGGTATCACGTCAGACTATGCCTTGTGTATTGTAGATGTCCCGTCTGAGTTGCTCCATCTTGTTTGACACAATATCCGTCAAAAGTAAATTTCCGCGTAACCGACAATAAAAGAATACTATTACCGATGTAACTCTTTATCCAGAGAGGCTGAATATTATAATAAATCGTTCTTTTCGTCAAAGATTACCAGTGGAACAAATTCATAGAATATCCCACGAAGGGTGAAAACAAAGACAATACAGAGCAAAATTGGCCTCGGTGTTTAATGTACCGAGACACCCCTATTACCGACAGAGGAACATATTACTGGCTAAACTGCGAAACAATTGCAGCAATCTTAATTTTGATAAACATATTAACCATATTGCCGATTCGACAACATGGGGTTGTTTTAAACATTGTTTATTTCCCATCAGATTTATAATTACATTTTTATAATTTATACGTGATTTGACAAAATAATAGAATGACAGTGCTGGGGGATTTATGAATATGATGTGTACCCGATGAGGGGGAGAACAACAGTAAGCACGTGGTTTTTATGAATGTCGTCCTCCCGCTGTGTCTTTTGGTCCTGTAAAACATTTAGAATTTTTATTTGTGTTTTGTCTTTTAGATTCTGGGCTCGGCAGTAGATAGACATTACAGGTCGGTTGATTAGTGTGAGTAAGAAGGTATGGTTGACAGAGAGAGAGAGGTAGAGAGCAGGAGAGAGAGAGAGAGAGAGAGAGATTAAGTTGTGGTGCACCAGAGGAAACTGCTTATCAAGTTTTCTTTGAATGTCCTTACTTTATTTATGAAAGGTTGAAACTCCTAGACAGCATAATTAGACTGGTCAAACGAAGAGGGCAAACTTCGTTTGACCATTAAAAATATACTATTCACCACCACTCATCTATTTAATGATCAATGACATACCAAGCCTAGCGAATAATAATTTAGCGAATGATACTAATTTAGGAAAACAATTACCACATCACCGATCGACGGTTCAAAATCTCACTCCATTCTGACGCATATAATACACTCTGCTTTTGACATCTTAAATGGGAGACACACGTTTTGCATAAATCCAGTCAAAATGGCAAGAGACTTTCAACAAAGATTTTCTCTGAATCTATTGTTGATTGATTGAGGGTTAATTGTCGTTTTAGTCGGTTGGCCATATCACGACCAAGAATATAATCAAGTATCAAAACCGTTCGTAGTGAAGCAATTGTGTAAATAAATCAGACATTGGATTAGATTAAAACAATTCAATGAGCTATATACAAATAAAAGCACCCAAGAGGAATGTTTCCAAATGGAGTCAGGAATATAAATCCAAGAACTGACTAGTGTGCAATCATACTATAAAACGTATAAAAGTAATACAATAATAGATAATAAATAGCAAATATACAACACGAAATAAAGTAGCTTTTAAAATCAGATTTTGCATTGATACGGTATTTATAATATTTGATGAATCGCGCATGAACATTTATCAATGCGTCAAGTTGACGGTTGGGTTGTTGAGAATGTCATCCTTCACCCAACCGACAGCCTCGATCCACAAATACTGTTTTGTCTTTGAGAGCTAATCCTTTCTCATCAATCATGTGGTCATTTTTTTAAAGTTCAAAGATGTACCTCTCTTTCTGAGTGACTTTTGCGATTTCGTTTCGAAGCAACAGGCGAGTTTTCTTTTGAAACAATAGTATCAACTTGCATAGATTGTTTCGAAGGAATGTCTCAACGGCAGAAGCTGTATCCATTACCCACGCTTCAGGTTCTGGAACAGGAATAATATCTCCTAAACTTGTGTTGCTACATGTAGTGATATACTGACGAGCTTAGTTTGACACGATTGTTGAGTATGTAACCTGTGGAATGGATGGTCGATGACCAACTATTTTCTTAGCATCTGTTATGGCAGATGCTTCTCATGTTTACATCGCTAAAGATACGGGCGGCGTGACGGTGGGTATGCAGTTAAAATATTAACCTCCGTCAAAAACCGCCATAAACAGAAAGAATAGTAAAATATAGACAGACCTTGTTCTTATACCAATAACAAATATGGCATAAACAGTACGTTATGTCAAATGTTTTCCTTTGTTGTGTAAACAAAAGAAGAAGAAAATTACAGAACCTGGCCTTTGTTTAGATCCGGATATGGTAAACATAAAGAACGTTGTTTGTTACTGTTTTACCTGATATGGAAATAATAAAGAGCGTTTATATCATTTGTGTGTGATTAACCAATATAATTGAGCTGTGTTATGTAAACAAAAGCAAAACTTCTGCAACACGAGCAGGCTCCTGTTTACGTACACCATCGTACGTCTTGACGACAATATACTATTTACGCGCTGATTATGTTTGGCATATAATGAACAAAACTGTATGTATTTTAATATTCCTTCTGTTGATGGCGATTTGAACAAATATGAATATTTCTGCAACGATCGCCACCCGTGCCTTTAAATCTTGAATTCATAGTCCGAAATGGGACATGAACGATCCATTGCAGCATGTGACCCTTGACTGTTTGAACATTTCTTAAGATTCGTACAACCCGTATGATCATGGCCAGAAATAGAACATCGGGCACATTTGGTTTCTTTACTTCTACAATGTTCCTAGCCATGCCCACACCCCTGACATTTAAAACATCGCAATGGGTGATTGAACATATTTATTGTGACCCACAAATGTATATACAAATTACACATATTATTATAGACATATATAGATAGTTGTGTGGGCACAGAGGATCGGAGCACAAGTTACGGAACTTATCAGAGCCCCTCTCCTCTGGCATTTGGCTGCTAATAAAAGTATTTAGAGATAGGTTCAAAGTTTAAAGTGGAATGCTGCAATGGGTTTGAAACATGTGTGCTTAAATCCATCTTCATATACCACACCTTCAATGTCGGTGGGTGTTCTCATCGATTGGTGGTCAGAATATAACTCTTGAAAGGAACTTTTATATATAATCGCTATATATATATATATATAGTCCATCAGTTGTTTTTTGTAAATCTACGGACTTTTGTAACTCCCTGTGTTGTTAACTCAAACAATATCTCTGACTCAGAAGATCTCAGCTATGTCGTGAGTCTCAACACAGCTATGCTGCTGTTCAATATATTGTGAGGAGTAATCAACACTGCCGTTTGTGAAATAGATAAAAAGCGTCAGCTTGAATTTTTCTTGAACATTCGATCAATCAGAAGAGAGCCATTTGTCGCCCAGTTCAGATCGGTTTGATAATTTTAATTGTCCGGCTATGTTTTGTAGCGTTTTATCAATAACAAATACAGAAGGTCTCTTGACATTTTGGTTCAAAACCAAGTACCAAGTACTGAGGATAGACCTCAGCGCCAGTGGAACTTGGCGAGTGGTCAATCTTAAGTTTTTGTTTGTTATGAGTTGTCATATGAAAAACAAATTATCGACAACCAGCCCAGTAGCCGCCCCGGAATACCATTCGAATTATGGTCGGGCAAACGACTGGTACATAGCTGAAGCGGTGACCCGTTTAGCAACTGCACATAGCAGCCTATCGGCACCTCGCTACAGTGGGACAGGCGTGAATAATACAAGATTGGAACATTTAACAGTCATGATGACGAAATACAAACAGACATGACACGAAAGAAACAACATACACGAAAACAGAAGAACAACTAGACACCAGAAACATAATAGAACAGATAGCAGAAATGTAATCTGAAACACAGTAGAGAGGCGTGGTTAGCCGATTGATTGAGCCGGGTCAACCCAACCACCCGCCTTGGAGATGTAGGACCAAAGAGGACCATGAGCTAAGCCGTGTCCGCAGGTCGATGCCTCGCGTGATACGCCGCCCTAGTGCCACCAGGACTCCCTACACCAAACATCACGGGATGCACCTCACGGCAAACAGGGTGCCACATTAGGGGATTGTTACCCCTCGCAGTGGGGTGGTAGGTCTATTCTACCCCGGGCCCACACGGGGCCTCTGGGTCTATCTGGCGAGAAATCTTGATTTCACATATCATCATTTGCATTGTATTATATAATCTAAGCGATTAAGAGACGATAACAACAATGGAATTTAATATATTTGAGAGGTCGAATATACGATTCTTTTTTGTCCCATTCGGTATCATAAACTGCTGGAATAATTAATAATTTCACACAACACTCCAATCACCAAATATCTTATCGTCTTGGCTCTATGAGAGGATGCTTCATTTGGATCATAAAGTTGAGATTTTAATTGCATAATGTATCATACCCCCATATATTAGAATGAAGAATAAAGCAGTCATAAATATTCCAGTCCAATGAAAACAAAAGCAGTGTAGTCCACTCAAGCAGGGAGCGATCAACTGGAATTAAGCCACGGTGTTAAGTGATATGATGGTCAGCTAACCCATAACTCATTCAACCCAATTTTTCATTGATCGACAGACAACATGAACGTTCTCAAATTAGAAAATTATTAATCGGTAGTTGTCTTTCTAATTTAAAATAATCATTAAATTTCACGAATCAAGAAAAAATAAATCTCTTCTCGTGACCTTTAGATATAAAAATATCATGGATCTATGAACTGCACTTTCGAAAACAATTATATTATATAGAAGTTCCTGTTACCGAAAAACAATGAAATTTAAAAATATTTTTCATGCCATAAAAGTAATTTAAATGAGGTTATAATAGCCAGTGGGTTCTTAAATATTGTGTCACAATATCGAAATCCATTTCCATTTTGAAATACCAGGACATGTTGGCAAAACGTGCGTCTGACTCTTAACATTTTAGCATCCGTAATTCATACACTTCTACCGTATATACACACCTTTTATATTGTATTGCAGACAGGAAGCTTAACTCTTTTTGTTAATTGTCATTTGTTGGATAGGGGAGTCGATAAGTTATCAATATTTTGTGTCCCAATTCAATTAGCTATTTTGCTAATAATATATGTTGAAACTAACTGCAAAATATATATATGTAATAAACCTGGCCCTATTTGCACTAATAGCACACTGTAAAGTATAATGCTGGACCGGAAAATTAGTTTAAAGGCATAGGGAACAAGTCCGTGGTCTTGCGTCGAATTGTCTGGAAAATGGCAAGCATGTGAACGTAACCTAATTGCACTAACCACTGAGAACTGATAGCACATTCTGTCGTTCATGCAAAGTCTACTGATTTTTTTTCTCGCGGAGACTGTGCTTGGAAGACATCGTATCTGTTTATGATATCGGGATTATTGGTTTATGAGCACACCGACTTGTGAAGCTACTGTATGGTGAAAACGGAAGGAATAGGTATGTACAAATATTTGAATATGAAGCTCAATACTGACCAATGTTAATATTTAATGTATGTTCAATATTGCCTTATATTTATATGCTGTCATGTGCTAACGACCACTCTATTGCTCAACGACACACACACAGTTTTCTCAGAGAATACATTTAATTTAATATATAGGCCAGTGCGTTTCAAAGTCATGGCTTATTTCTCCCTGCTAGGGGATCAATGGTGGACAGACTCAATGTATGATTATTTGAACTCCCCAACAACCCAGGGGCGTGTTTATTCAACAGCTTGAATTGGAACATAGTTCAGTGTACCTGACCCTTTGCCGAGTCATATCTGACTGGTATGTCAATGTGTGCACTTTAGTTAGAATAGTACTGACTGTCTGCATGTTGTATTGTATCAGTTTTTGTTTATTTGCATCACAAGCACCAATTCAGTGTTATTTGCGGTTGGTTAAATATACAATGCAAATAAAAGCCATTAATCAGGCTAGTTCACTAAATTGTGTCAGAATGTACAGTAAAAGTATAACAATATGTTAGATGTTGCACGAAACTAGCTATTCTTAGTCGTATACAATTCATGTAGGGCTAACATTTCTTATCGCAAAATAGAATAGAATTATTGAACTCGACAATGCACAGATAATCGTTCACACTGAAAATTTCGCTTTACAAGATCTACCAGATTAACCCTTTACCCAACAGAACGGCCCTGTGCCAATGCATTCTCTTATATATGCGAGTCGACCATAGGTCGCCTCGCATATATAAGAGAATGCATTGGCTTAACACATATTAAAGAAAAAATGGTAAAAAGTGTTTAAAAAAAGTTTTTTTTAGGCCAATGCATTCTCTTATATATGCGAGGCGACCTATGGTCGACTCGCGTATATAAGAGAATGCATTGGCACAGGGCATAACTGTAACTATCACAATGTGCTCAATGAGCCGGTTCCAATGATACCCATATTTCCATGGTTTTATTGAGACAGACCGAAGATAATTTAGGCTGTTAGGGCGTTTCTGGGCGTTCTGTTGGGTAAAGGATTAACCACAACTCATACAATATTCTTATATGCGATCGGCCAAGTGACAATAGTTATCCGATGCTTGGTGTGTGATGGATGTATTATACAACAAAACTAATTGACTGAGTGTCTGTATCTTTAAATGCAGTTCTTGGTACAAACTATATAACTTAAATACCCTATCTGATATATCTGATGTGACGGTTATGACATCACGGCTACAGTTAGAACGTGTGCATAATTTGATTACGTAGTATCATAACTGTAATTGTAACTGCTACGCGTGAGTTCTGCACAATCTCTCTATTTAATTGGAACCATTGCACATTACGACTATTGTGACGGGTTTCATCTGACAATAGACCTTTAATGTAGCAGGACATATTCGTTCTTTTAACTCATTCTATTCCAAATAGAGTCTCCCATTCAATTGCAAACGTATTAATTTAAAGGGGTGTTCATGTAATAACAACAGACGACAGGCAGATAACAAAAACAAAAACGAATTAACCTTCTATTTTTTCAATATGGACACCATTTCATCATGACCATAACTCGTCAGAGGGGACACGACCACGGCCAACAAATGTTCGTATCGACAGGTAATCTGAATTATGTGTAATATCTACACACGTGAAAAAGAATAACTTGACGTTCAGTTGCAACGGTTTATGACTGTTATCCTCATTACGCCCCCGGGTGTATACTAACGTATAATTTATTGTATCGCATGGGCGCTGTAATAGCGCTGAGGGTTTTATTTATAGAACTGGTAATTTTTGGTACACACTAAATGTTGTAATGCGACACCGAGGTCGACAAATTGCAGTATGTCCCCCTATTTGCGAATGTCAATTTGCGGAAATCTCGAATTCGCGGTGGTCCCTTAAAATGGTCGAAATATGTTGATTTTAATGAGGCAACGGGTGCGTATATATCAATTGATACGTATTTTAAAGAGGTTAGTCAGATACAGCCGAGTCAGCCACCAGTTCGTTAATTAGGTGCTGATCGGTGTGACAATTTGCAGTAGGTCTCTATTTGATCCATTTGTGGTGAACGGGTGCGTATATGTCAATTGATACGTATTTTAAACAAATAACGACACGATCATCATAATAGTGGTTTGTTCTATCAATTATATCATCATCATCATCATCATCATTATCATCATCATCATCATCATCATCATCATCATCATCATCATAACACGGAACAAGTCTTGCGACTTTTCGTCCCAATACTATTATTTGCAATGTTTGTTTACACTTGAACATATTATTTGTCGTCGAACTCGTATTTTATATAATAGAAGAATGCGTCAATGTTATTTTGAATTGATCGAGTGTTGGAGCCTCAACAGCGAAGTCTGGCAAAGAGTTCCAGCTATTTACCACCATCTGCGTGAAGAAATATTTTCCTATATCATTGTTAACAGTGCGCATTTGTAGCTTTTTATTATGTTCGCTTGTTCTTCCTGGTGAATTTCTTTCTAATGTGTCACAGGCATTGGTATTGTAATGACCATTCAACAGTGTATATATACCTCGATTAAATCTCCTCTAAATCTTCGATATTTTAAAGACATCAGATTGAGTCTTATCATTCGGTCTCGGTAGCATAGAGTTTTGATTTGACGAACTAGTTTCGTTGCTATTCTTTGTATTTTCTCTGACACAATGCTTTGACATTTGTGATGTGGGCTCCATGCAGATTTACAGTATTCGATGATAGGTCTGACCATGCTTACGTAGAGCGATCGAAAAGTGTCGATGTCCAAGTTCGTGAAAGTTCTATTGACTATGCCGATGATTTGAGAAGCATTATTGTTTTAGGATATTGTAGGAAGGCTAATCTGGCCGTGTCAAATTGAGCTATAGCGATGGGATATCTCACAGGACAACACATTTCGGGTTTTCGCGGGGTGTGTATTCGCTGGATTGATAGTTGCAGTATGTAGCTATTATGACCGCATTAATTGCTTTCGATGTTTAGATATGAACAATGGCTGGGCCACTCTTGAAGATTTTATGGCGGGAACACAATACCTCCGATTTTTTTATCCGCATTTAGAGGCTTTCTGGTGTGGTGAATGAGAAACCTGCAGTAATAAGCCGTAGTTTTTTGTAATAATTTGAAGGATTAGTTGTTTTAACGGAATTCTGAGACGGTGCATTCATGTCACCAATATATTTAATATTTTTTAAATAATTTATATTTATGCCTAATAATATGATCTTGAGGGCGTTACCATTTCTAATTATGGTTTTCTTGTGTCATATTGTTGACTAACTGCTAAGATACCCCTGCCACAAGGACATTTGGTAAGGATTTCTTACATGCTCTTTAGTTCTTATGTTTTAGGAATAAATTCATATTATTCTTATCAATACCGAAATAATAATTATTGCAAACTGCTGGTGGTCAAAATAAGATAATAGCTAACTAAATATAGCTCCGACGATACATAAAGTACCATCCTTCCGGTATTGGTCTATCGCAGTGATAACGGAGCGGGCTCTGCGTGGAGTTTGATTTTCTACTTGTCGAACGAACGTCCCGAATATAAGCCGACTATGACAGTCTGATGATTGCGCATAAGACGGTAATGGACGAAGTCATTCGGTAAACCTCTTCAGATTACGAGGAGTCCAGAGTGTGACGTAGTAAGCACGGATGTTTGATCAGGCAGACCTGTTTCATAATTTCCATGAAAATTAAAGAAACACTTCTTTGGTAATACATTTTAGGAATGACTATATTATTATTATGATACATAACCATATTTGTGGAATTGAACTTAGTGTACATGTGATAACTATGAATATATGTCTGAAGCGAGGTTCTGGTGAAGAGACTGAGTCTGATATTCGGGTCTGTATACTACTCTTGACAATTGATACTGGTACGTCTTTGATATGGTATGTGTGTATGGTACCCCAATCACATGGTGAATCTGCATGGATATATCTTTAGCACACATTCCTCTAAATGTCAGATCCACCCGTGAAGAAAATCGATCGATCACTCGCCACGATTAGGTAGAAACATAATCCAATTAAAACTTTATTGAAATCAATGCCTAGATCAGTATAAAGGATTCGCTCGAGGCGTTCGGAGTAAGAAAACATGGAAAGTCGATCTCACAAACAGCGTCTCCACTCAGCCATAGATAGCTTTTTGCGTAAACAGAGCTTGTGATTGGTTATATTGCGTTTATGTTCTTTCATTTATTTGCATATAGGCTACGTGTTGATATTAATTTATAGTCCAAAAACCGATAGATATATCCCCATACCTTATTCAGAGTTTGTATCGTCAAGTTAAAGTGATGTGAAACACTCCGGCAGGGTGGTCAAATGGAAATTGAGAATAATCTTGCTCAACGTAGTTATTTTTGACGAATATTAATTCATTCAAATTGACAACACACGCCGTCATTCTTATATGTTAATTAAATGTAATGACTCTCGATGACGAAATCATTTGTGTTAGTTTTTTTTTCTCGACCATGTTAGTAGAATGCTACATTCCCCAATTGGCATAGCGCCTAAGTACTAACTTGTCAATTTCGCGCACCCAAATCTAGTCCATAATATGTCTTAACATCCAAATTATGTCTACAGGTAAGTCATTTGGAAAGATGGATAAGATAGGTCGATCCGACATACTGCAGCCTTTGCACTTTATACACTTTCCAGCTCTTTTCGTTTTTCCAACATAAGTGAGATGAACGCTCTTTGTTCGACTAACACTTTTAGAATATCTAAATTATATGCCATGAGTGAGTCTTATTGTGGCATATTTAGTCCGTATAAAAGAATTTAACATATATATCGAAATATTTTGAGCCGCGGAATTGGACAGGGATGTACATGAAACCAGCTTATATAAGTTTAGAATGCATATCACAACGGGGTTTTAAGCCAATGTTGATTGATCGATTTCTCAATGATCGACGCTGGGAGAGCTTTGTTGGGCTGTGATTTACCGACGACTCGATTTACGATGTATACGTGCTCAGAATATGTATGCACATATTCGCCGTTCGAGAGTTTGAACCAACGAAATATATTATGTGGGCCACCAATTGATAATTCCATTTATGATATATGATGCATAAAATGCGAGTATGAAAAGATTGTCATTCGACATGATACAACATATTATAAGGGCTGGTGTTTGTGGGCATAAATTATAACGGTAAACATCAATGGGACTGCGTCCATTGTGAAGATAAATAATGAAATTAGAGTACAGTATTACTCTGATTGTCATAAAAAGTGAACCAACAATTCATGATTGAGGACACTCAGCGCTGAATCTACATGATATTCAACGTCCGTAGTCGAGAAGTATTGCAGCAACAATAATGTAGTTGTCGGAGTTGACACTGACCCCGATTATGTTTATTTGAGAAATATAATGGCATATGTTCTCCAAGATGTCCCACCAGAATAGACACCAAATTGGTTAGTATTCCCGAAAGCAGTTTCGCCTTATCGGGTAATAAAACCTGAAAATTAAAGACATATTATGGACTTAATTGTTCGGGTGCGCGTGTAAAACTGACAAGTTAGTACCCAGGCTCTATGCCAACTGTGGGAATATAGCATTATACTAACATCGCCGAAAAACTCAAAGAAATCGACCATACCACTCCATAGAAATCATCATTATATTTGATTGCCCAACCGGAGTGTTTCATATCACTTTAATTGCAATCAGCGTCTTCCATAACGCAGCCATCACAAAGACCACACAAATCATTGGAAATAACTGAACGCTCTTTAATATTCACCAGTAATGGTCATAGAAACTATATACGCTCTTTATATACTGGTACGTCTGACCACCAAGCCTCCAATGAATGGCTTCGTGTGTTCGATCACATATATTCTGAAGGACTTCAAAAGAACGTACAGACTATCCCTTATGTGACTTGAAAAAACAAACGGATTTCGTATGGACAATTATACCCATGCACTGTCTGTATGTTACATCATTTGATGTATGATAGAGCACACGAGTGTATTTTGCACTAATCCATGGCTCAAATTCATTCACTTGTTGCATATATTCTATTGAGTATAAAAGGAGATGGTCCAATAAATGGCCAGATTCAACGTACAGTACCCATTAAGTAGTCAGAAAGCAATAAAACAACAGGGAATATAATATCGTATGTCAGCCAACTTATCTTATGACTAATAATATATGTTGGTGGCTGCGTGCTTTAATGAACCGTGGTATCATTTGTAAAGAGATTCAAATTTACAGAAATAAAAAAAACACTGCAGTGCGTGTATTCTAAATCGTGTTGTTGATTGTGCGCGAATTTAACGACATGTTACCAAGGCCGATTACCGTGAACAGGTTCTTAACGATTTGAACATCCGATAATAGAGCTGAAGGGGTCACTCTCACCAAAAAAAGTGCTGAAGGGTACACAGGTTTTGAAAATGTGCTGAAGGGTACGCAGGTTTTGAAATGTGATTCTAAATGATGTTTAGTTTTCGTATCTGCCATGATTTCTGTTAGAGAATAATTGTTTACGTCCCAATGAACATTAAAATGAACTGAAAAACTGCTAATGTGCGCCAGACTTTCAGAAACACAGTTCAAGTAATGGTGTTAGTGCCAATCACAAAAACTGTGTACCCTTCAGCACATTTTCAAACCCTGTGTACCCTTCAGCACTTTTGTTTTTGGTGAGAGTGACCCCTTCAGCGATGGCAGACCATGAACAGATAACGAAAGTGTTAGTGTAAACATATTTTATTGCAATTATAAACATCGCAAAGGGATTGAGACACACGTTTCTCAACTTACAGTATACGTCTCTACCCCCACACAATTTGACACACAAAATTAACATAAAATAAGGATTGCACATAAATATGACAATTTATATGCATACTGTATCAACATAAATGTAATTTTAATCTTATCTTTAATTTATTTCGGGTTGTGGTTCATATCCGGTGTGGTTGGTGGTCGTGGTGATTTGTCAATTCACTTAATTGTATTTGTAAGCGGGTTTATCATATAACTAATTAACGCCACCGGTGTATACTGTTGGGCAATTTTTTTAAATCTGTGGACCTGTGTAGATAATTGGGTTTTCCGGTTATTTTGGGACGCGTTAAAGTTGTACTGCGACCCCGAGGCCGGTAAAAGCTGTAGTTGGAATGTCCAAGTTCGTGAAAGTTCTATTGACTATGCCGATGATTTGAGAAGCTTTATTGTTTTAGGATATTGTAGAAAGGCTAATCTGGCCGTGTCAAATTGAGCTATATGGATGGGATATCTCGCAGGACAACACATTTCGGGTTTTCGTGGGGTGTGTATTCGCTGAATGTCTTATAGTTGCAGTATATATGTAACTATTATGACCGCGTTAATTGCGTTCGATGTTTAGGTATGAACAATGGCTGGGCCATGCACACTTGAAGATTTTATGGCGGGAACCCAATTTTTTATCCTCATTTAGAAGCTTTCTGGTTTGGTGAATGAAAAACATGCAGTAATAAGCCGTAGTTTTTTTAATAATATGAAGGATTAGTTGTTTTAACGGAATTCTGAGGCGGTGCATTCATGTAACCAATATATTTTATATTATAATTTATATTTATGGCTAATAATATTATCTTGGTGGCGTTACCATTTCTGACTATGGTTTTCTTGTATTATAATGTTTTACTTCAGTTTTCAATATTTGTTGAAGCGTGATGTGAAAGCTATGTGTGATTGCACAGACCCAAATAAATTCATATTTTGTGACTCGTTTAATTTAGTATCCCATAAAAGGAGTTTCTCAACCGGCAATGTCATACACCCCTGGGCTATTAATAATTTGAAACAATTGATAGCTTTGCTGGTGTGTACGAATGGTGCAGACGAAAAATTAGTGACTCGCTTCATCTATACTCTATTGAACGACTGCAAACGTACCCTTAGACCATTTTTGTGTGGATAGTAAATGTAAGTTTATGACTGGTGATGACGAATCCGGTCACATTGACCGCCCAGCCAATCCGCCTCTAATGGGCGGTGGTTGTTGTTCAGTGAGATGAACTTGTAATCAAACTACACATTTACCAGTCGGATCACTAACAGATATCAATTAACACGAACCGAACACGCACACCCTTATAGGAATCAGGGAGCTAAATGTGTTCTAGAGTTGGGGAGCGAGTACACCGTGGAATGCTAAAGGTGAAGGTAACTGAAGAATGACCTTCACCTGATACATGCGACACGTTATTAAAGGATGACATCGCGTTTATTTGATTTGTACATAATATCTAAATAATTTAAACTGGTGAATGAATGGGGAACGGATTTTTGTGAGCGGGAAATGTATTTAACTAGCTGTTGTAGATCTGGGTTTTTCCAGATCAAATTTGGCTGTGAGATAGCCCTGTCGTACACTTGGAATTTATTTTAAAAAGTAAACACATGACCTATGATTTTTCTTGCATTTTCGTGATCAACTGGTGTCAATCTAGCTGGGTAAACATCACTGGTATGGCCTGCAGGCTTCAATTCAGCGAATTTGGCCGAAACGTTAACACTGTCGCCTATGGGAAACCATTTAGTTCCGTGATTCCTTGAGAGCGATATATTGTCTAATTTTAAACACTTTTCATGCAGAATTTTGAGGAGTGACACTAATTTTCAGGATGCCTCATATTGGAAAAATAAACCACTACTGCTCGATATAATCCATTTTTGATTTCAGTAAGGTCTATATTTTGATAAAATACTATAAGAAACGCTGTGTTTCACACATGTACATATATATAGGAATCAGGGAGCTAAATGTGTTCTAGAGTCGGGGAGCGAGTACACCGTGGAATGCTAAAGGTGAAGGTAACTGGAGAATGACCTTCACCTGATACATGCGACACGTTATTAAAGGATGACATCGCGTTTATTTGATTTGTACATAATATCTAAATAATTTAAACTGGTGAATGAATGGGGGAATGGATTTTTGTGAGCGGGAAATTTATTTAACTAGCTGCTGTAGTCCTGGGTTTTTCCAGATCAAATTTGGCTGTGAGATAGCCCTGTCGTAGACTTGGGGATTTATTTTAAAAAGTAAACACATGACATATGATTTTTCTTGCATTTTCGTGATCAACTGGTGTCAATCTAGCTGGGTAAACATCACTGGTATGGCTTTCAGGCTTCAATTCAGTGAATTTGGCCGAAACGTTAACACTGTCGCCTATGGGAAACCATTTAGTTCAGTGATTCCTATAGCAACCCTTGGGTGAGAATGAATCAATTGTGACATGATAATACCAGCCGCGACTCTCACCTACAGTAATGCTCTAATTAATCGACTGCTTAACCACATCATAATTATGGGTAACTTTTCAGGATTTAGTCGGAAATATGGCTTGTTGCCATTCATCAGAAAGGTGAGAGCTTTCCGATGAATGGCAACAAGCCATATTTCCGACTAAATCCTGAAAAGTTACCCATAATTATGCTGTGGTTAAGCATTAAGCAGTCGATTAATTAGAGCATTACTGTACAAATAGACACGCCGTCAAGCAATAGTATGTACAGCTCCATGCACCCATGTAAACTGCGGCCCAGAAAATACGGATTCGTCACCTCAGGTCTAGCCTCTTTAAGCCGGGTTTAGCTGGACCGTCGAAAGATATGGTTAAGTTGGCAGTTTAAGGTTATAAAACGCAAACAAATGATCGCAATTTACACATTAAACTTATCCCTACACACTTCACAGGTGTTAGTGCTTCTCTCTTCTCAGTAAATTTCCAGTCAATATATGTTTATTATCGTAATTATCTATTTTCACTCTCGGTACAACTAGGCGGTTCACAATAGGCAAGCACGAGTGTTTAGCATGGCGATATAGAGACACTATTGATTAACTTTGTCAGGCTGGACCAGGCTTTAACAGAAGATGAAGAATGCGTTAGGTAGACATGCATTCTCGTGTTTGAAACATGGGTTTAGCTGTCAAACGGTGTTTCAACCCTACAGGTTTCCGTAACCCATGTTTACACCGCGGAGATGACAACTCCGGCCATTGTGTTTTACTTTGGTTGTTTACTGGCAGTTAAATATGAAAATACACTCTCTGTTTCTGTTCGTTACTCATGGTTACAATCAACTAATTATTTCCCATAGGCGACAGTGTTAGGGTTAAGCCATCCCGACGATTCATTACCCTACTGAGCCAAACTTTAAATACTTTTGCGTGTAGAACTCCATGTCGGACATAAGTTGTCAAAAAAGAAATGGTGCCTCACCATACTTATTCCTGGAAATAAATTGGCATTTCCACAACTACCCCCTTTTGTGCACAAAATTTTAATATAGAAAAATACCCCCACCCCCTACCAAATTTGGCGACCAATGTAGCCGCTTGACGAACAATCCCACACAAATGGCCGAGGAATTAACATAGCCTATGAATTTCTTTTTTCTTTCACATTAAACAACCGAAGATATTATACACCATTCAGCTGCCGGTATTTTTTTTATGCTGACTCGAGTTTCCCTACACAAATGCCAAGGGGCATAATTTCAAGTATTTAGTTGCTTATAACCTATACGCAACCAAAAATGTGTGGTTTTTGGCTTGAACATATATCAAATTGTCACAGAAAACATAATATTAATAAAACACCTGCTTTCCAGACAAGAACTACACCTTTCTCCCTGTATTGGGTTGTATTTAACCCCACTGTTCCAGACATTGGGCGCAAAATAAAACTTCGTCGGAGCACCTATGTTCCACTTTAACCCCCAGCAGACACCACACCATTTGGGACTCTAGCCACTTTTTTCCTGTTTTATGTTTTACATGACAACGTGCTATTTTTTAATAGAAGTCTTATGGCTGTGAAGTGTACTTGACATAAATATTTTTTAAAACAACATAAATACCCAAAAAGCGCGATTTTCGAGTCGAAACTCGTTTGTTTTGGTCGCGGGAAACACACAGGGACATATAATAACGCCGATTTGACAATGTAACTGGATGCCAGTAATAACAGTCTTCAAGACGCAAAAAAGTCGCATTTCATTACATGGAAGGAAATGACAAATTTGTAACTTGAATTACCCCACCCTCTCGATTTTTCGGACTCGAAACTGGGGTTCGCTGTGTCCCTTAGAATTTCCCGTTCCACTCCAAATAACAAATCGAGAATAGACGGATCACTAAATACGACGAGAGGCTGCTGGGCTCGTTTGTCAACTTTTCGACATTAAAGGTGCACTATCTGTTCCAAATAATTCATTTTGATAAAACACCCATTTTTTGGCATACTGAGCAATACTTTAAATACTTTTGCGTGTAGAACTCCATGTCGGACACAAGTTGTCAAAAAAGAAATGGTGCCTCACCATACTTATTCCTGGAAATAAATTGGCATTTCCACAACTACCCCCTTTTGTGCACAAAATTTTAATATAGAAAAATACCCCCACCCCCTACCAAATTTGGCGACCAATGTAGCCGCTTGACGAACAGTCCCACACAAATGGCCGAGGAATTAACATAGCCTATGAATTTCTTTTTTCTTTCACATTAAACAACCGAAGATATTATTTCGGCCAATTTGGCCGTTTACTTCATGGCTATTTTTCATCTGACGTGTGTGTCGGGATAAATGATGTGGAGCGGGATAAATGATGTGGAGGATTTATGTAAATGTTAGCCCAAACTACATTTCCAAGTAACGATGGTTTTGTTGTTTATTTTGAGGAATAATACCGCGTCAGATGAATTCAGCCCAAATATGTTAACAGTAACTGTTGTCGTGTCAAACATTCGCAGTAGGTTGGCGTTATTTAGTATTTGTGGATGTCCTTTAACATGGGGAAAATAGACTACTGCGCTTGAACGAGCATGTGAATTTGTCGTTTTTAATGTATAGCAACTTGATAATCAATAACAGAGGCATTCTCTGTCAAATAAGGTCGCTCTATTTACGATACCAATTGGGGAACTTTGTAAATTAAATTACGCGTAAATCAGCGTAAACGTATACCTGCTGCAAATAGCGAAGGTGTCGGAATCGGCGAACTCGCCCAGGGCTAACTCGCCCCAATCGACGTGTGCCAACTCGGAATAAAAGGCCAGCTCGGAATAAAAGATGTATACGGGGTTCTATATGGCGTTTGGTCCGTTGTTTCTCAATGAATATTATTGAAATTTGGTGTATATGTCCGGGCTGGGACATGGAATACAACAACGTTTGAATTGTTTTTAAATTTACAAATTTGTTGATTTTATTCATTTTTTTTTTTCGTTCTGAAACCAGCTGAAACACACTATAAAGTGTATATAATATAATAACGAACACGAGACATACATAATTTATAAACTGTTAACAAAAGATATCAAATTCAATACATGACAAAGATGACTCAGTGAAGTTTATAAAGTGAACATAAAAATATTAAGGTAAGACTCTTTTTAAGCATTACTAAACCGTTTAGCACAGTCCACTTCACTCATCCGATCATCACCAAACTTCATATTTATCTTGATATTGATCTATCAGATGAGACCTATCAAAGATTTTTTTTTATTTTATAGGAAAACATGGTCGCCAGCGGCCATATTGCATTTACGTTATATGTTATCGCGTCATGTCGATATCTAGTATTACTTAGAAATTTCACCTTTCCAGATTCATAATTGCTCCATTGACTGTAACAGATGGAATTATTCCCCTCTTCGGATAGAGTGTCACTGAAACTTTATTTTGTCAGACTGTCTGTATAGTCACTGATTATATATGGCAATAATCTGTAATAAGATGTAGCACTATTTTATTTTATATTTACATGCAGTGCTGTTTTTATACAACAATTCTAATCCCCCTAGATCATCATGTGATCGACCATACATCGTGCGAGGACCTGGTTGAATTAAGGGGGGTTTTATGGATAACTTCTGTCCTCAAGCTAGATTATACTTATGACATTTAATGGCATGTTTCTAACGTGGAGGGTTAGATACACTTGAGACACCACCACTCTTCAATTCACACCAAGTTCTCAGCAGTCATATTCGGATATTAGAACCCATAGCCATGATATATGGTTTATTTTGTGTATACTAGTAATATTGTTATTTTCAGTACCTTTATATACAAGTACTGTGTATAACAATGCATATAAATTAATCCATGTATACATGTATATTGATTCAACGGATTCAGTGGTTTTGTCCATCAGTCTATCAAATTTGCGGGGAAAACATGGCCACAAGCAGTACATCCTGCTAAATTTCGAATTTGAATCAATTGGCGCACCCTGCAGCCAGCTTTTATTGGAGAACTTTTTCTCATGTGGATATTTTGGGTCACCGCTAGATGTGAGCCATATTTTGTTCTCAAACTGTCCTTGTGAAGACATCACTGCCAGCGGTGATCTTCAATTTTACTATTTTTATGGCTAAATAATTTGTTTGATCCTACAGACGACACCCCTTGGCCGATCGTCACCAGATTCCACAATGATCTTCTGGATAACCAGGGTGAGAGTAATCTAATTTTGCCGAATTTCGTTAAAAAATATTACCACAGGCAGCAATTTGGTATCTTACTGTTTGATCCTCTTTTGCATGACTGAATTGTTTAGCAACTGTACAGACATATCCCTCATCTGATAGTCACCAAACTTCATATTGATCTTCGGGCTGACAACTAGATGGGAGCTATCGAATGCTTTGAATTTTTTTGGAAAACATTGTCGCCAGCAGTCATCTTCTATTTTTGGTTTTTATATACATGTATATCTCTTCATTCGGATAGCCAGTATTACGTAGGTACTTCAACTTTCCGCATTCCTGTCATCATTTGAAATATAAAAATTTACCTGATACATGCACCCTTCAAAATTTGTTTCGTCGTATCTATTTTAATGACCCGTATGGTAATATTGATACAGATATATTTGTCAAACATTTCTTTGTACAATATACAGGTATTTAGTTTGTAACTAAATCTAGAAATATATAATAGTAGCTGGTGGACCCGACTTCGTCCGGGATGTTCCCCTCTGATTTTCGGAGAATTGCGCGATTTAACCTTGAATTGACCATTTTAAAGGTGAAGGTCATGTCGGGTCACGATTTGACCCGTCCAAAACACTCCCCGGACAAAAGTCACGACAAACGTACCCGTCGAAATCCGCCCGGCTTTACCCGATTTGACCTTGAATTGACAATTTTGAATGTCAAGATCAGGTCAGGGTCATGATTTGACCCACCCGAAACACTCCTGGGATTACTTCCGTTTTACCAGATTTGACCTTGAATTGATCTTTTTGAATGTCAAAGTCAGGTCGGGATCAAAATTGGACCCTTCCAAAATACTCCCTGGAAATAATTTCCCCTAGGTATCAAATTTCGTCAAATCTGTCCGGCAGTTTTCCCGGCCATAGCTAACAGACAAACAGACAGACAAATGTCCAAAATATATATTAAACTAGCTGATGTACTCGACCTCGTTCGGACTATTTAGGGATTTTTTTGTGATCGCCTCCATCTGGACAGTACCCAGTATATACAGCGTCTGGCCAAACTATTGTTCAATTGGTCCAGAAACATGCCTATATCAACACGTTCGAGAACATGGTCCCACGTGAAATTGGACCCGTCCATATTCCTCCCGGGATCGAAGTAGTCCTACACACAAATTTTTAGTCGGATCGGTCAATGACCAGAAACATGCATATGAGCGAGGTCAAGTTGACACGTTAAATACCAAATCCGAGTCGGATCAGTCGAGCAGTGTTAGAGTCTATAACACATACACACATACATTCATGCATACACACATACATACAGACAGGTGTTCCAAAATGTATAATCGATAGCTACAACAATTCTATGGTAGATAGTTCACGGCCGACCTGATGCATGTATCTTAGTTTTCTTGTACACCATTCAGCTGCCGGTATTTTTTTTATGCTGACTCGAGTTTCCCTACACAAATGCCAAGGGGCATACTTTCAAGTATTTAGTTGCTTATAACCTCATTGCGCGTGATATGCAATGGACACCTTTGGCACAATTAACTATTACTGATCAGCATTACGAGGGTATAGTACGTCACTTGGATTTGCGCTCTTTCCATCAGTAACTGCTGTTCTGCCATATCCGTATTTATACGATTACGGTTTCGAGAAGCTAAGAATGAGCACGCGAACTTTACATTCAATCATCGAGCCTACCACTGACTATGACCTGATAACAACATAATTAAGTACAAAATAATCACGACAAACAAAACCATATCACCTTACTGCGAGTGACAAGGACGCCACTATTTTATCACAAACGGATTCGCTTTTGGACTACAGCTACTGATGTTATCTATTCGTAATTCCTATCAGCAGTCACTGTAGTTCATTATGTGCATGAAAGGTTGGCCGAGAGCCGACTTTGTTCTCCGTGGTGACTAACGTGTCTGTCTCCAATTATACATGACATGAAATGATATATAAGCATGTGGCGTATATATCATCTAGGACTGCTCTAATTACTGGTACATATATATATCATGTGATCGTCCACCTGCGCTTGGACATAGTTTATACTGTAATTCTAGCTGATATGCTTGGAATTTGCCCTCTTGAACTCATCATTAATAATGAGTCGTCTGTGTCGTCTACGACTACGCTTCTGTTAGTATGTGGATACTCTATGTCACATACAAATGCCTTGACTCATGTGATAATTGCTCTTGTCTGTGTCGTGTACATACTTAAGAATTATACCTCCGTTCGTACAAACGGTGCTCTCCACACAGGAACGTTTCGCAAAACTCACGGATATAGAGCTACAAGAAAACTAAGATGCATGCATCAGGTCGGCCGTGAACTATCTACTATAGAATTGTTGTAGCTATCGATTATACATTTTGAAACACCTGTCTGTATGTATGTAAGTGTGTATGCATGAATGCATGTGTGTATGTGTTATAGACTCTAACACTGCTCGAATTTGGTATTTAACGTGTCAACTTGACCTCGCTCATAGGCATGTTTCTGGACCTTGACCGATCCGACTAAAAATTTGTGTGTAGGACTACTTCGATCCCAGGAGCAATATGGACGGGTCCAATTTCACGTGGGACCATGTTCTCGAACGTGCTGATATAGGCATGTTTCTGGACCAATTGAACAATAGTTTGGCCAGACGCTGTATATACTGGGTACTGTCCAGATGGAGGCGATCACAAAAAAATCCCTAACTAGCCCGAACGAAGTCGAGTACATCAGCTAGTCTAATATATATTTTGGACATTTGTCTGTCTGTTTGTCTGTTAGCTATGGCCGGGAAAACTGCCGGACAGATTTGACGAAATTTGATACCTAGGGGATATTATTTCCAGGGAGTATTTTGGACGGGTCAAATCTTGATCCCGACCTGACTTTGACATTCAAAAAGATCAATTCAAGGTCAAATCTGGTAAAACGGAAGTATTTCAACGAAATTTGATACCTACTGTTACTTTTATCCCAGGAGTGTTTCGGGTGGGTCAAATCATGACCCTGACCTGATCTTGACATTCAATATTGTCAATTCAAGGTCAAATCGGGTAAAGCCGGGCGGATTTCGACGGGTACTTTTGGCGTGACTTTTGTCCGGGGAGTGTTTTGGACGGGTCAAATCGTGACCCCGACATGACCTTCACCTTTAAAATAGTCAATTCAAGGTTAAATCGCGCAATTCTCCGAAAATCAGAGGGGAACATCCCGGACGAAGTCGGGTCCACCAGCTACTATTATATATTTCTAGATTTAGTTACAAACTAAATACCTGTATATTGTACAAAGAAATGTTTGACAAATATATCTGTATCAATATTACCATGCGGGTCATTAAAATAGATACGACGAAACAAATTTTGAAAGGTGCATGTATCAGGTAAATTTTTATATTTCAAATGATGACAGGAATGCGGAAAGTTGAAGTACCTACGTAATACTGACTATCCGCATGAAGAGATATACATGTATATAAAAACCAAAATAGAAGATGACTGCTGGCGACAATGTTTTCCAAAAAAATTCAAAGCATTCGATAGCTCCCATCTAGTTGTCAGCCCGAAGATCAATACGAAGTTTGGTGACTATCAGATGAGGGATATGTCTGTACAGTTGCTAAACAATTCAGTCATGCAAAAGAGGATCAAAGAGTAAGATACCAAATTGCTGCCTGTGGTAATGTTTTTTAACGAAATTCGGCAAAATTAGATTACTCTCACGCTGGTTATCCAGAAGATCATTGTGGAATCTGGTGACGATCGGACAAGGGGTGTCGTCTGTAGGATCAACCAAATAAATTATTTAGCCATAAAAATAGTAAAATTGAAGATCACCGCTGGCAGTGATGTCTTCACAAGGACAGTTTGAGAACAAAATATGGCTCACATCTAGCGGTGACCCAAAATATCCACATGAGAAAAAGTTCTCCAATAAAAGCTGGCTGCAGGGTGCGCCAATTGATTCAAATTCGAAATTTAGCAGGGTGTACTGCTTGTGGCCATGTTTTCCCCGCAAATTTGATAGACTGGTGGACAAAACCACTGAATCCGTTGAATCAATATACATGTATACATTGATTAATTTATATGCATTGTTATACACGGTACTGGTATATAAAGGTACTGAAAATAACTATATTACTAGTATACATAAAATAAACCATATATCATGGCTATGGGTTCATGACAGCTGAGAACTTGGTGTGAATTAAAGAGTGGTGGTTTCTCAAGCATATGTAACCCTCCATGTTAGACGTTAGAAACATGCCATTAAATGTCATAAGTATAATCTAGCTTGAGGACAGAAGTGATCCATAAAAACCCCCTTAATTCAACCAGGTCCTCGCGCGATGTATGGTCGATCACATGATGATCTAGGGGGGATTAGAATTGTTGCATAAAAACAGCACTGCGTGTAAATATAAAATAAAATAGTGCTACATCTTATTACAGATTATTGCCATATATAATCAGTGACTATACAGACAGTCTGACAAAATAAAGTTTCAGTAATACTAGATATCGACATAACGCGATAACATATAACGTAAATGCAATATGGCCGCTGGCGACCATTTTTTCCTATGAAATTAAAAAAATATTTGATAGCTCTCATCTGATAGATCAATATCAAGATAAATATGAAGTTTGGTGATGATCGGATGAGTGAAGTGGACTGTGGTCTGTGCTAAACGGTTTGGTAATGCTTAAAAAGATTCTTACCTTAATATTTTTATGTTCACTTTATAAACTTCACTGAGTCATCTTTGTCATGTATTGAGTTTGATATATTTTGTTAACAGTTTATAAATTATGTATGTCTCATGTTTGTTATTTTAATTTATGTGTTTATTATCATTAAATAAAGTTGCATTCCTTAAAAAGATTCTTACCTCAATGTTTTTATGTTCACTTTATAAACTCCACTGAGTCATCTTTGTCATGTATTGAATTTGATATCTTTTGTTAACAGTTTATAAATTATGTATGTCTCGTGTTCGTTATTATATTATATACACTTTATAGTGTGTTTTCAGAACGAAAAAAAAATGAATAAAATCAACAAATTTGTAAATTTAAAAACAATTCAAACGTTGTTGTATTCCATGTCCCAGCCCGGACGTATACACCAAATTTCAATAATATTCATTGAGAAACAACGGACAAAACGCTATATAACACCCGTATACATATTGTATTCCGAGCCGGACTCATCCTCGGGTACATGTTATAGTAGGTACCGAATTGACACACGTCGACTGGGGCGAGTTGGCCCTGGGGCGATTATGCCGATTCCGGCACCTTCTATAATTTACCGTATGTATCCGTTTACGCGTAGTTTACTTTAGAAAGTTCCGCAATTAATACCGTAAATAGAGCGACCATATTTGACAGAGAATGCCTCTGTTATTGATTATCAAGTTGCTATACATTAAAAAAGACAAATTCACATGCTCGTTCAAGCGCAGTAGTCTATTTTCCCCATGTTAAAGGACATCCACAAATACTAAATAACGCTAACCTACTGCCGAATGTTTTACACGACAACTGTTAACATATTTGGGCTGAATTCATCTGACGCGGTATTATTCCTCAAAATAAACAACAAAACCATCGTTACTTGGAAATGTAGTTTGGGCTAACATTTACATAAATCCTCCACATCATTTATTCGACACACACGTCAGATGAAAAACAGACATGAAGTAAACGACCGAAACAACGACGTTCAGGGCACTAAACGTCATCAAATTATGCACACTTTCTAACCTCGTCGTGATGTCCTAACCACCACGATGGATACGGTATCAACATTATTTCTGTTTGTACCAAACTTCATTTAAAGATACAGACACTCAGTCAATTAGTTATGTCGTATCATACAGCCATCAATAAGTCTTATCAGGCCTAGGACAACTATTCTCAATTGCCGATTGAATAGAATATTAAAGGGGTACTGTACGCCATTTTCATAAAATTTCCGGTGATAACAACGATCTAATATCGATAATATATAGAAACATAAGTAATTTGAGTCGTAGATGTATTCTGTAAACGCTCAGGTTAATAGGCTATCTTAAAATTTAATAATTTAAAAGTTAATAATTTGATATAAATTGAATTTATGACTGGAGCCATAAAATGGCGTCGACTAAATTACGAATTTCCGTGTACACGAAGTAATCAAATAAAGTAATTGAGGGATACTGATTGTTAAACCGATCGCACACACGATCGTTTAAAATTATGATGATATGGGGAGAAAACTCAAGCTACTCACTGACTAGTGACGATACAATAACTTAAATGAGAATATGGGACTAGTATGCATATAATATAACTTTAATTTGATTCATTTGGTTGAAAACTGTACAAAAATTACTCGACAACGATAATTTGTATTTTTGCATTCCGGTAAATTTGCCATCCGTAACACTACTTCGTACTCAACAGACTTTCAAATAATGGAAATTGTTACCTTATTCTCCGACTCGGAGACTATAGAAACCAACAACAACATGTTGGGTACAATATCCCTTTAATGTACGTGTTGTAATTGATCTGACAGACCGTGTAGAGCGAAATTAGCACTGTGCACGATTATCCGTGCCTTGTTGTATAAAGTGATGCTAAATGCCGTCGTTATTTAAAGCGAAACGAATTTTTGGCCCCACATAAATTTTACGATTACGAATAGCTATAAACGTAATCGTAATCTTATCTATTCGAAAAATCGTAATATTCGTAATTCGTAACTCTACCCATGAGCTGCGAAACATCCCAATATAGTATTCCACATACGTCACCAGTCTTTTGATATATATATAGTGAATGCAACAGGTTTGATTTAAACATATTTTATTGTATATTAATTATATACATGGGGATTGGGACACAATTTTTGTCAACTTAGTGATTTCTCTCTCCCACACAAAAGGTGAAACATAACCACACGATTTAAACAAGATAACAGGATGCAATTTGTGTATTTAAGCAGGGAAACAGATGTGAATATCTGTAGAGAGTGCAATGAGTGGGGTCCAGTTTTTTTCTCTCATGTTGTCATAAGGTTTGTCTAAAAAGGGCGGGCATTTAAATTTTAAATTGTTTTCAATGGCAGGTTGTCGTAGTGGAGAAAAATAAACGATGTTACCCAAAACGTTTTGTTGAAGAAATGTAGGACTGTGTAATGTGAAATAGTAATATATTTCTTCTGCGATCATTTTCAGAGATTCCACAGAGAAGATGCTTAGTATTTTCTATGCGAAAGTTATTAGTTTCAAGTTTGTGGTAAAATATTCTTCTCTGGTTGGATAACAATGGACAGTGGAAGCAGAAATGACTAGCATTCTCATTCGGGAAACCACATTGACATTATTTTAGGACTATCTGCTGTGTGATTATTGTGCATGTCACTCTTTATGTCGCTACAATAGTTTCTGAGTTTACAATGGTTCACACTAACCTTCCGATGACCTGTTCTGTAAACTGGATAGGGTTTTGGAGCTGGGCGATTATGTTTATGTGTGTTATAAAATCGGATATGTTTTCCGAATGTATGACAAACGAAGGGAGCTTATTCCACTCGTGTGTTGTGTTTAGGAAGAATGATTTCCTATAACGTGCGGTTGTCCAGTGGCACGAGTAGAAAAACACGCGATGGTCTAAGATTGTACCGGTTATTTGGTACATGTGCTCCTCGGGCTGGTAGAAGTAGGGTGAGATATTCCGGAGTTTCTTCATTGGTTATTTTAAAAAGTGTTTGTAGGTGGGGTTACTCCCTGCGCTCCCTGAGGTTGGGCCACACCACGAGTAAAACATATATGTATTGGGGACAGAGCTGGTTAAACCGGTCATTATTCTGGCCGCGTCCACATGTATATACGTTCAAGTTTGTCCATCCAGTATTGTGGTGCACAATCCCAGACTACATCTGCATAATCCATTATTGGTAGAACGTAAGTTTTGTAATTTTTTTCTTCTAATGTGTTCGGGGGGGGGGGGGCGGAAAAAAAATTCAGGCACGTATGGCATTTTTTCCCTTTCGATCATTTTTTGTACCCACCCACCCGCACCGCCAATTTTTTTTTCCGTTTTCGGCAGTTTTTTCCGACCATTTTTTGACACCCACCCCCCCTTTTAACACTAAAACAGAGATTTGCGGGGGGAAATTCACTGTAAACAGCTGTATATGAATTTCTGTGCATACTATTTATCATGGATGTTAACATGGACATGTAAATAGGAATGAGTCATTTTGAGGTCATTCGGCCAAAAAAACATGGCTGCCAGCGGCCATCTTGGATTTCAAATTTGCAACAAAATACAACACGATAACTGCCTGCAGTCAGTTTACAGCTAGAATTACATTATTTCTCTCATTCAAAGTGGGTTTGAAGCCCAACTCATTGCCAAAACACTAAAAAACAAGCAGGATTTTTTTTTTTAGTTGCGGAAAAAATTGCTTGTTGGTGGCTTTGACCCAACCACCCCGGCATACGTGCCGGATTTTTTTGTTCACCCCCCCCCCCTGATGTGTTTGCAATTAAAGATACGGGCGGATTTGGCGGTGAGTATGCTGTTCACCTCCGTCAAAAACCGCCATAAACAGAAATAATAGTAAAATATAGACAGACCTTGTTCTTATACCAATCAGAAAAAAGGCATATACTGTATGTTATTGTCAAATGTTTCCTTTGTTATGTAAACAAAAGCAAAAAACGTTACAGAACCTGGCTTTTGTTCAGATCCGGATATGGTAAACATAAAGAGCGTTATTTGTTACTGTTTTCCTGATATGGAAATAAAAAAGAGGGTTTATATCATTTGTGTGATATTAACCAATAGAATTGCGCTGTGTTATGTAAACAGAAGCAAAAACTTCTGTAACGCGAGCATGCTCTTGTTTACGTACGTCTTGACGACAATATACTATTTTTCGCGCTGATTATGTTTGGCATATGAACATAACTATATATATTTTAATATTCCTTCTGTTGATGGCGATTTGAACAAATATGAATAGTTCTGCAACGAACGCCGCCCGTGCCTTTAAACTGTATTTGAATCGTCTTAGTTGTGAGATGCTGGACGAAACAATCTTCATTATATTATTAATGTGATCGTTCCACTCTAAGTTTGATTTAATTTCGACACCAAGGTGTGACGTTTCGATCGAGGAGATGTTTTTCTCGGCAGCACGTTATGACTTGATCAATGAATTTATTAATATAATAAATTGACTGACTATCCGCATTTTTTCCAGTTTTTGTTGTTTTGATTTTGGTTATATCAACAGCTCAGGCGCATGACGTTCTCCAAAGTAATATCGCCGTTGTAACTCCGACAATGTGCATTCTATGTAACCGACATCGCGTCCTATATCGCGGGATCCAATTTACAGCGAGAAACCAAATTAACCATTACGGTGAATATCTAGTGCGATTCCATTTGTGTGCGTTAATTTGTGCCACAGACATCAAACAACAAAGATAGTTATTACACAGATTACGTGAGCTCGACATTAAGGCACATAACTGGGATCATTAGCAAGTAGATTAAACAGAGGGAAGCGTGTGACCCAGACATGCGCCATACCTTCGTTTGAGCCTATAATTGGGGATTGACTATCCAGAGTAACAGGAACAGAACGAGAAACAAGATCCGAGCTATAAACACAATTTATACTCGTGGTTTACGCAACAAAACAATACACAATATATACTTCCTTCCAAAGCTTAATATCTCCCCTACATGAATATTGTAACATTTATACATCACTTTTGAAAATTAAAGTGATGTGAAGCACTGCGGTATAGGGTGATCAAATATAAATGGAGAATAATCTTGCTCAAAGTAGTTATTTTTACAAATATTATACCTAAATTGGCAACACGGACCGCCATTCTTATGTAATAATTAAATGCAGTGAATCTTGATGGCGAAATCGTTTTCGTTAGTTTATCGCCGATCCCGAATCGAGAAGTATAAATATTAACAATTGATCGTATTTCAGGTGATGTTTTCTATGGTGTGGTACGGTGATTTTCGGCAATGTCAGTAGAATGATGCAATCCTGCAGTTGGCATAGCGTCTAACGAACAAGTCCATAATATGCCTTTAATTGTATCAATTGCAAACAACGGCGAGTGGTGAATCGGCTATTAGTACCCCCAGGGACGCAGCATTTCTACGTCGCTAATATAGCAGAATTTTCGCAAATACACAAAATCACTGTCAATTATACATAAATGGGTACAGTGTCAATCGCTGTACCAATTATGATACATTTGAAGCTTTTATTCTACACAGTTCTGAAAAAACTTGGAAATATATCCGATTTATCACAAATAACACATACTAACGAAAAATATTTTCCCAATTAGGAAGAATATAACCCCTTCCCTATATATAACTATGACAGATTGGTATTTTTGTGTGTGTGACGTTCTGACCAAAAACTTCGAAAAATGACTGACGGGTATTTACAACGAGCCCCAGTTTATGGCGGAATTTACAAAACGAGTTCAGTAAATTATGCCTGGGCGAGGTCCATACCTAATTTACTGGACGAGTTTTTTAAATTCTGCTTGATATTGGAGACGAGTCGTATAGATTATATTTATTATATGATCCAAAACCTCGATAATACATACCTAAATCAATAAATGGAACGTGAAACTAACACCGGCTTCTATAAGGCATGCGACGACGTTTCATATAACTATATGCGTTGTTTGCCCGTGTAAAGAAATATTACCAGATAAATGAAGACTATTTGACGTATTAAAGTTTAAAGATACGGGCGGCGTTGGCGGTGGGTATCTGTTAAAATATTCACCTCCGTCAAAACCGCCATAAACAGAAATAATAGTAAAATATAGACAGACATTGTTCTTATACCAATCAGAACTATGGCATAAACAGTATGTTATTGTCAAATGTTTTTCCTTTGTTATGTAAACAAAAGCCAAAAACGTTACAGAACCTGGCTTTTGTTTAGATCCGGATATGGTAAACATAAAGAGCGTTATTTGTTAATGTTTTCCTGATATGGAAATAATAAAGACCGTTTATATCATTTGTGTGTGATTAACCAATAGATTTGCGCTGTGTTATGTAAACAGAAGTAAAACTTCTGTAACACGAGCAGGTTCTTGTTTGCGTACACAATCGTACGTCTTGACGGCAATATACTTTTACGCGCTGATTATGTTTGTCATATGGACAAAACTATATATATTTTAATATTCCTTCTGTTGATGGCGATTTGAACAAATATGAATATTTCTGCAACGAACGCCGCCCGTGCCTTTAATGGCGTAGATTTAATGAAATAACTTTTCAAACTTCATTCATTAGAGTTTGTTGGGAAAATATTGGAAGGAATAGTATTTTGAGACGTATCGTACGGAATGTAAACAGACGACAACCGTTAACGGTCACCTGGCACTATTTCCCGTTATGCAACGAACGTTTCATATCACAATTTATATAACGGGTTTATTGAATGGAATAAGGGTAGAATCATGTAATAAAATGTGTTATGATATGTCCTACATTGATGCGTAATGACATCGTACTATTATCACCTAGACACAAATTGATGAAGTGTGCCATCTAATGATTCTAATCATGTTCCTATAACTACTCTGCTCAGGGGACATGTGAAACCAAGGCCAATCGATGCTTCCCACTACGTGTCTAGTCAAAAAAATAATATAACAATATGCAATACGCCTCTCAAAACACGCTCGAGTTATATCCACCGGCATCTGGCAATAAATCTTTAAAACTTATATACCTTATATAACAGTAAGGACAATGGTCCCCAATTGTTTTCAACATGTCACTGATGTCGTAAAATGTCATGCTTTATCGATTTTATATTTTCATTCGACGTAACATGCAGCTGAAAGCTGAGAATGTACATCTCCCTCAGGACATTACAATATGAAAATGACATTTATTACATGACGCTACCCTTATTCCATTCAATAAACCCATTCTATAATTTGTTATATTAAACGTTCGTTTAATAACATGAAATAGTGCCAGGCGACAGTTGACTTCCGGTTTGTCACCTGTTTGCATTCCGTACGCTACGTCTCAAAATACTATGGCTTTCAATATTTTCCCAACAAACTATAATGAATGAAGAGTTTGAAAAGTTATGTCATTAAATATACGCCATTAAATACGCCAAAGAGTCTTCATTTATCTGGGACTATTTCTTTACGCGGTGAAACAACGCATAGTTACGTGAAACGTCATCGCATCCCTTATAGAAGCCGATGTTAGTTTCGCGTCCCATGTGCTGATTTAAGTATGTTTTGTCGAGGTTTTGAATCATGTAATAAATAGAATCTACAACTCGTCCCAGTTTATAGCGGAATTAACAAAACGAGTCCAGTAAATTAGGTCTGGACCTCGCCGAAGCCAAAGTGTATCATAGTACATAATTGTACCAATTGAAATAATTTACTATTTGCAAACGTATATAGCAACACCCTTAATTACGATTGGGTCTATACAAATCCACGCAAAGGGATTTACTATTTGCCAATGACTTTAGTCTACGCAGGTGTGCAAATTTACTTGTGCTCTCAACCGGTTGACGGCAGTGTGGTGCATAAAGGATTGAACCGACTCGCATAGCAGATTAAACTCGTGTCAGTCATATAATAATGCCAGGGAAATGTGGATTGCACTGTATACAGTATGGGCAACCAATATTGGAAGATTTTAAAACTTTGATAGATTCGTTTTTTCTCAATAAACGTTATGATTTCGATGACGCTAATATGGCATCACTATATATCCGCATGACACCGGATGACTCTATTGTTTGTGACTAAGTGTATTATTATGTTTTTCATTATAGTACCGGAACGAAAAGTTTAGAGACTTGTTCCATGATATCGACGATGAGGATGATGATGAGGATGATACTATCATCCTCATCCATGATGATTATGATGATGATGATGATGAGGATCATGTTGGTGATGATGATGATGATATGATGATGATGATGATGATGATAGAGGTCGGGGATTCTATGTAAGTGACTGGACGGTAGCATTTGCCAAACCTGATCGACAAATATGTGCCAACATTTTTGAAACATGGTCATTATCATTACGACAAGGAATGAGAATTCGTTTAATTTAATAGCGTTTAAGCCCTTCACAATATCGAGAAACATAACCAGCTTCGCGTTTCTATGACGACATATTGTGTTATTCTATACTGGGGTCGCCCGAGAAGTGTCGGGGTTTTAAACAAGACAATGACAACATCGCGACCGATATGAAAACTTCGTATGTGTCAGTTACACCTGAGCATGAATTATATTTTCTCCTATGTATGCGGTTTGACAAGGTAATATGAACTCCTCATGGCGAATCATATATTCTAAATCACCCATATAACGTGCATCAAATAGCAATGAAAACGAGAAATTAAGAACGCTCTTTGGTTTCATGCAGGACTGCGTGATGTACTCTTGCATCAATAGTTCTATAGCACTAACGGCTCTATTGCACTGTAAATGGGAACATGCTTGTGAGAATGTCCACATTATATTCTCCACTCATTTAAATATCTTTGTTCACAATGAATAGACAGTCTTCTCGCCATACTTGTCTGACTGCATATTGCCCCGTTACATTATAGATGGTATCACTCCCCCCTTTCGGTACGCGGGATTCAGGGTGTTTTGAAGCCGTACGTGGGATGCATACCCCCGAATTAACTGGTATTCGGGTTCAAGCAAAACATCTTGGACGCAGGTTTTGATGGAGTAAAATAATATTTTGTGCTAGTTATCTGTATAAATGAGTAGGTAGAATAGCTTCTTGTGCATATTCGACCACCATGCCATCATAAAGTATCATTAATCGTATCATAACGGCCGCATGACGCCCATAACGCGACGGGCGTCTCTTCGGTCGTTAACCGGAACGCATCCGGAAACTATATTTGATTTGTGTTCCAATTCCAAACTTTTAATTAACCGGTATCGGTGTCGTCACTTCCGACTTCTGCGTTCGCGCGTTTGTTAAAAATGCTGGTGGAGGCGTCTATGTTGTTATTTCGTAAAAACTCCCAGCAAAAGTTTTTAAAGACTGACAAAAAAGCTTCCCCTTTGAGTTATTGACGAACTATAATTTAGTGAATATAAATAACGATTTAATCAGTAAATACGGTGTCAAGAAATGGATATCATCACACAGTAGATCGCAGTAAAACATTATAGCTCAATTGATCCTAAAAGTGCCAGACAACCAGACACACACTATACGATACATGATGATATACAATACACATACAATTAGTGAATCATTTTCAGTTTGACCTGTAAACCCAATACAAAAATATTATGTGAGAAGCTTAAAATCAAGTTAATATAAGTGACATCATAAGTGGTATTGAATGTTTCAAAATTGCATTTCAGATGACTCAGAAGAAGACATGCCGGTTGCGGTTGTCAACAACGTGATGATAGGAATGGCAGCATCAGCAGCCACAACTTCTCGTACACGGAGTGGTAGAGCTGTCAAATTTAACAAGACATACCAGGACTTTATTTAACCCTTTATCAACTAAATGAACTCTCCCATCCAGTTATAAAAGTTTACAATGGAATAGCTTATCATTGATTTTGAGGGGTGTTCATGTAAACTAAGCAGACGACAAACATTAAAGGTGAAGATTGAGTCAAATGTATTGAGGGAAATGTTCAGATAATAAGTTCAACAAACGAACCTTTGGTCGTTTGTTGAACTTATTATATGAACATTTCCTATGGGATAACTACTCATAAATGATGTTCCAGTATAGAAAGGGTTAAGGAGGAAGTTTTTATATTGTCAATCTATAGAAACATAAAAATAATTACACACCGTTAAGGATAACCTGCCCTTAATAGATTAACCTGTCATTGTATCTCGTCAAATTATAGTATCACAAATACTCTACTCCAATATCATGTCAGGTATAATGGATCATAATGTGTCTATGTAACTTCTGCTTGTATCTGTCTGATATTAAAACAGTCAATTTGTATGTCATTTATTTCTTAACATGTATTCAGGATTCACCCTCCAAAATTAACTGGTATTCAGGATTCACCCCCCCCCAATTAACTGATATTCAGGATTCGGGGGGAGGGGGGGGGGGGGTAATACCCTCATTATATATCCATGCACGTTTCGTCATGATACTTGTGTTACTACTGGTACTAGTATTTTTCCTGCTGCCCACCCACTACAGGCACATAGTCTACGTTCGTTCTATTTGATTGAACAGTGCATCATAAGTTTAGTTTTTTTTTTCAAATTCAAATTCAAATATGTTTATTCTCATTAAACCATAATTACCTATACATTATTTGAGAGAACATAACGATAATTAGGGTAATTATAGGATAAGTAGGGTGTGGTACTCGCTTCCAATAGACTTTCCACATATCGTGTACGTATTACCGACAGGAAAGTTTTTCCAACATGACGTTTCAATTGCCAATCGATGATATCGCGTACGGAATCGCAACAACGATCATGCTTCGTTTGTTGGGAGCTTTAGAAGGTAATTTTCTTCTTCTAATTCGTTTTTGATCATTCTATAGAATTGGTATTTGTCAGAGGAATTAATTATGGTTTGCCATTCCTGTATATATTCATCTCTTAGCTTCACTTTGGTTGCCTGACGAAACCGGTTTTATAATATTATGGGACATCCAGATATGGGACAATCCGATACAATTGAGAGTAGTTTGTATATAGCGGATCCAACAGAAACCAGTTTTGTGTCGGTTTATCATGTTGTGTATAGTGGCATACAAGATATAAGATATTTTTACAGATCAATTACGTTTTAATCTACACTTGATATGCTCGCAAATTAATTATGTATTCTGAATAAATTGCAAAGGGTGTGTTCTCGTGCACGGAGTGATGATCAAATAACTTTATCATGAACGTGTTATTATTCAACATGGTTAAAAATATAAATGACCAAATCGAAGCACACATTCTGCCTTGGAGGTAACATTTCATTGAAAATTCGGGGCGCTGGTTATCGTGTATGACCCAATATGTTATTCATGCGTGCGAATGCCCGCTGGGTGTCGCCATATCATGGCGTATACGAATTGTTCTATTAAAATACATTAGAACATATGTACTCACATGTTTACTGATCAATTAGCAATGACTCCAGGTGTAAACGCCTTAAAACTAACTTTTCGAAACTGGAAAAACAGGACTCTACGAATAAATTAACGATTTATAGGTACGTGATCTGATCAGTGCATGTACCCAAACATGTTCTTTGAAATTAATCCGGTGTCCACAACCAATTAGTTTTTCATAAAAATCATCCGGAAAAGTAGCCATTGACCACCATTGCCCATCGATCATGAACTATCGGTTCACTCAAAGAGAGCTGCCTTACTTGAAACAGGAATTAATCCACCGATTAATTCTTTATTTCTTGCTAATTTTTTGGCATATCGCTTACATATTTATCCCCTAAAAAGATCGCGGGTCTATAGAAATCACCATTGTCCGTATATACGTGCACCCGTCCGTCCGTGCGTGCTTTTGTCCCAAATAACTCTGGTTATAGATGGTTCACATGAACATGTATACGTAAAGTTCGGATATTGGTGAGGTCAGCCTATTTTTACCAGATTTTTATGGTCCTTGTCGACTAAGAATTTACCGATTATTTTTCTTTTCGGATGATAACTTCAGTTATGCGATTGTTTTCAAATTCGGTATGTAGACGAAACACATGAGAATACAAGTCAAGTTTAAATTTAGGTTCGGTTCGCCAATTTATGCCGGAGTTGTAGCCCTTGTCGACTTAGAATTTACCGATTGCCTGATTATAACTTTAGTTTTAGTTATAACATGTGAGCAGATTGTTTTTCAATGTGGTATATGGATTATTTGCATGACAATGCAGGTCAAGTTCGAACATGGGGTTTATTTCAAATAAACATTGATTGGTCACTCGCTATCCAACCAATGCCTCATAATATATTATTCATATGGAGGGGTGTTCAGGGGAAAAGCAGACAGCAGATGATACACGCTTAGAAGGAGTCCTATTTATTGGTGGGATATGTTCAGATAATAAGTTTAACAACCTAATTTGTCATGTGTCGAACTTATTGTCTAAACATTTCCAAAGGAAACTACTCGTCAATGAGTTTTAGTATAGAAAAGGTTAAGAATCAATATATAGGATCAACAAAGCTTTCCACAAATGGCTCATGCTCGGTTATGGTGCACAATTAGTGAAGCCAGTGCGTAATAGGAATACGAAACACCGAGAGCTATGTGTCTTGTGTGATTTCTATGCGTGTTGGTCGGGTTGGGAAGTATGGAAAATTTTCACTTTGCTATATCAAGAGGAATTTGTGTGGAATGCTATTTTCCGGGAATAAGAACAAAAGTAGTCCAAAATGATACATACGTTACTGAAGCCAACCAACGGCCCATATATGGTCAAACAGTATCATTTATCTTGAATTGGGACAATTTCCAGTATTATTTTCTTTTCTGGCTTCGATGGGGTCTTGTTGTCATATTTAGCAGAGAAATAACACGTATAAACTATAAGCCTACTATATCTTGGCGCCAGGGACTTAACTGTCTGAAGCCACGATCGTGATACATACGTTACCATCGAGGAAAATGTATCATGTCGTTTTGTGGGTGAAGAAAAGAAGCAGCTGGCGTTTGTTCTTTTAAATGAAATGGGACATTAAAAATAGCAAAAAACAACTATTGTTCTGTGCTCTATCTGGTTGTTCTAAATAGTGAGCACTCAACGACAGATAGCTCCATTTAATTAAAGTGTTTTAAAGTAGTGGTGCCTGTATATAGTTCAATAACAGATGTGAAAAGATAATCGAATGAAAAACAAATTGTTTTCCGAAGAAATTTCTATTTTATGCACTTGATATGCGAGTATGCACATGAAATTGATATATTCAGAAGAGGGTTTTCACATTCATGCCTGCAATTTCCTGGCTTTGATATCTATATGCACCATGGATGAGCATCATCCATTTTTGAGTGGAAGCAGCGCGCGTATGGACCCGTATATAGGGGGCCCCATTCTCAAAATAACATTGAAACTAAATGTAATGTGTTAAAAACAGTAATTGACCTCTGACATGCCTTATTGAACTTTGATGAACTTCAAATGTGTCAACCAATCGGGTTTATTGCATATTATAGGGGAATGTTGAAGATTAAAGCTTAAAAGGAAATCGTTTAAGACTTCATAACATCACATGGCGTCAAAACATACTTCGGTGCTTGGGGCCAAAATAGGGTCATTGTGTAATGACAATAATGTTTTACACAAACGGTATTTGATCTACACAATGACCTTGCCATTTACCTTGATTTTTTTCATGGCTAGATTTACATAAGAATAACACATATCCTATCCAAAAATTAATATCATATTGTATGAAGATCAATTGTGCTTTTCGCGTTTTCTCAATTTGAGTTTTATGCCTTTTCTGTATAGCTATAGATAGTCGTGTTCTTTGTTGCAAACAAACATGCTGCAAAACAGGGTTAAATCCATCGATGCGCTATGTCTGACCACTGCCGGCAAGTGTATCTTCTTAATTAAATCTAACATTTTTTTATTTAAGATTTTTGTCAGTTACAATTCATTCTGACTTGATCTATTGACAATTATTAAATGAATATGGACAATTCAGTTTCTCAGAATAATGCAGAATGAATTGTAACCTACAAAAATCTCAAATAAATAAATGTGCGATTTCTTCACATTATGTGCAGGGGCTTACAGCGGTAAGTCCTGCGCAGGGGACGGAACTCTGCATGGAGCTTGGCAAAACATATCATGATGACGTCAGTTTGATTTTACTTTCTGCTTTATTTGAGAAATCTTTGGGGAAAAAAACGGATACACTTGTTGCACAAATGGTGGCTCTTAATTACGTGTTATGTGTATGTTATGTATTGTCATAGTAATTAGATACGGGTGATTATACAATACATTCATTGTTTAACGCGATGACACACTCGGAAGGTTGTATCGACAATGAAGAGAGTAGTAGAATAAGCCACACTCCAACTAAGCTGATCTGCATTTTACAATTCGCAAAACTAGGTACCTGTGCACATAGATACTCCCGACTGTGACCGGGGGTGGGTGAACCTTGGTGACCAGTTGAACTCCAAGCGTTGCTCTATAAGCGTTTAAACTGTATTGTATATAATGACAATGTCACAAAATGTATGTACATCTATCAACACCAGCTGGAATTTCTGTAATTGTGTAATAAAAGAATGTAAAATTCCCCAAGTACTAAATCGTGTTATCAGCACCCAATCTACATTATAACACAAATGCGCGAAGTCCGGTAATAAGGCCCGTTCCAAACGACGGATTTTTGTCGACTCGAATCTAATACCAGACCCACAATTGTATTAAATGCGTCTAAAATGCGACGTTTGAAACAATTAGATCCGTGTCAGACGCACCACAGACGAATCTCCGTCCAATTCAGACGAATCTTCGTCGGTGATGCGTCTGAAATCCGTCTTGGTTTCAAACGACGGATTTTTGACGACTCGAATCTAATACATGTGACGAGAAGAGCCGAAAGTTGCCGAAGAACGAATGCAAATGATATGATAATGATATGATAATGGTATAATAATGAGAGGGCTCCCCTTATCTGAGGAAATACCCACATGACGTCATTTGTCGCACGCTCTCTTTGTCATAAAGAAAGATATATCTATAAGCATTGCTTAGGTAACATTGTGCAAATTGTAATTATTTTGGTAGTTTGATTCCTCAACGAACATGGCATGTCACTGACTCACATCTTATAATGGATATAGTATCAATGTTTTAGAATAATCCATATATACGGGTATAAGGGGTAGGGGTTGTAGCAACTGATTTATAATAATGCATATAGACCGATATTCCTTATTGCAAGGAATAGGGGTGGTAGCTAGTCTCTGATGTATAATAATTAATATTTACCGGTATTACTTATTATAAGGGACAGAGGTGGTACTACTGATGTATAATCATTCATATATACCGATATTAATTATTATGGTGGGTAAAGGGGTGGTAACCTCTTATTTATAATAATTCATATATTCAGGTATTACTTGTTATAAGGGACAGAGTGGTAGCCTATGATTTATAATAATTTATATATACCGGTATTCCTTATTATAAGGGGTACCTAGGGGTGGTAGCCTCATATTTATAATAATTCATATAAACCGGTATTACGTATTATGAGGGGTAGGGATGGTAGCCTATGATTTATAATAATTCATAGATACCGGTATTCCTTATTATAAAGGATATATAGGTGGTAGCCTATGATTTATAATATATAATTAATATATTCCGGTATTCCTCATTATAAGGGGTAGGGGTGGTACCCCTGATCTTATTTATAATAATTCATATATACCGGCATTACTTATTATGGGGGTATAGGGGTGGTAACCACTTATTTATAATAATTCATATATGTCGGTGTTCCTTATTATAAGGGTAGGGGTGGTAGTCTCTGATTTATAATGATTCTTGTATACCTGCATGTACATGCATAGTATACACATATATGGCAACTGGTTGCACGATCTAACATTTATTTGTCGCGCCTATTATATTATATTATATAACTATATATGTACTATATACATCCTCATATATATGCACATATATTCGCGCTGCAATCGCGCATATATTTATACATAATTTGTACTGTATTTTAGTATATATATGTATAACATACCGGTATATATAGGCCTCTATATCTACGCGTGACCATTTTGTGAAGGTAACATGGAGTGCACCTTTAAATAAATCGACCGATGTATTAGATTCGACGCGACAAAGATGCGTCCGTCTGAAACAAAATTGACCGCAGACGCATCACCGACGGATTTAATACAATTAGATTCGAGTCGACAAAAATCCGTCGTTTGGAACGGGCCTAACTGCATGCATGTCTTATTTTGTTATTCACGGAAGTAAAAGAACTTTTGAATAATAGACTTTCAACTCAAAGAATGGGTACAAATTCTTAAAGTAGTGAATGAACATTGTTATTTAAGCTGTCGTTTGACATTGTTTTTGTGACTCTTCTGTCTGTTGATTGGTTCGAACTCAACGTCTCTTGTTGAACAGACTGGTTCCGGGTCCAAAGCAACGACAATGCAATCTCAAAACGTAGAGTGCACATAACATGTATCTCAGACCAGCTTCTCTACGCGTTGCGTCTTAGTGCAGAGGAGGATGAGCGATTGGGACGAGTTCGTGGTTAATAGCCACGTTTAGCGAACGTACTTGTAACTTGCAACGTATTTTACTATGTTATTAATTTTTTCCTTGAGCCACCTATATTATCGACCGCAGCTGATATCACTCCAAACTCGGCTGATAACCCACTAAACTCGGCTGATAACCCACTAAACTCGACTGATATCAGCCGTGACGTCACCAAGCGAAGCGTTGTGTTTACATCCAACGAAACAGACATTCGGGGGACGCAGTCACAGTATTAGGCAGATATAACGGCAATGGCATAATAAACTTGGAAGTCATGGATTTCCATGAAATGTTTCATGCCATTTCGAACTGGTATTTACTCCATAATTTTCAATGTAAATAGTGAATATCTATATAACGTGCTTGGCGTATACGCAAATTTACAACTCGTCAATATCGTATTTAAGATGCAAATTTAGTTATTGCGTTTATAAATATTCAACCTGTTGTTCATTCAATCTTATGCTTACACCGATTACATTGAAATTTATATTGATAGTATTGCCGTATAATTGATCTAATTAATAACTTTTCCCTCTGAGTGTATCTCTATAGCAATACTTAGAGGTTATTATCTGGTTAGTTTGATATCGGCCGATACATATCAGCCCGAGGTAACTTCATATCAGCCTTCGGTCTCAAGCTGATATGAAGTTACCTCGGGCTAATATCTCGGCCGATATCAAACTAACCAAATAATAACCTCTAAGTATTGCTATGGAGATACACTCGGTGGGAAAGGTCACGTAATACTGTCGCGCCAAACCTATCAATTTATATTGATATAGACCTATCGATCCAACGTGTAGACCGTGTAGATAATAATCCGCGATGACAAGTTACGAGCACAGACACGGGACAGGTAATCACAGTCCACCAATCACAAATTAACAGACATAATCATCAACATTCTTAATATTACATTATATAATGTTATTCATTTTGTTTTAAACATTTGTGTAAATCTTGTCGGGAGAGGGGCCACATTAAGTTGTTATATTTACATACTAAGTATGATCATCACTAAATCCAGCATTCCGATTGGTCGGCGCCCTCGTGGCTAGTTGCAATTATTTCTCGGTGAATGCGCAACAGCTAATAACTGCAGGCTCATAACAACATCGATACGTCATTGGGTTTGGAAAGACGAACGCGTAATGTTTTGGGCGCATTTGGACTCGCGCAGGATTGACTTAATAAATCATCGGGTTTCAATATAAAGATAAATTGTTCCTGTTAACTTTTGCCAAGGGTGCTATGGGATATTTTGGACTGGTTTTGTCACGATACACTTTTCGATTTAAATACATTTATAAAAGTGGCTTTTTCGCTAAATGTATATAAAAATAAGGATTAACTGTCATGTGGACTATTTTTATGGAGATGTAACCGTGAGGTAAGTGGTCATTACCACTTACCTCACGGTTACATCTCCATCAAAACAGTCTACATGACAGTTAATCCTTATATAACTTGTGCCCCAAATCCCTTGTATATTGTGTAACAAATTGTTGTATTGAAGCATGATAAACGTGTCGGTAGTTGGCTTAAACATATGTATTGTTACTAACAATACATATGTTTAAGCCAACTACCGACACGTTTATTATGCTTCAATAAACAAATGTGCTACATGTTGGGCACAACAAAACTTCTAAACGGGTTATATTGATCGTGTGGGCGGAATTGTCACATGAGTCAGGTGACTTCCGTTGGTAATGGTAGCACACATTACAAGTTACACGTGTGTGTGGCTAAACACATCTATTGATGCAGTGAGCACCGTTTTGCTTTCGAGAGTAGGATGACCTTTATTTATGTTCCTACGGGGATACAGTGGTCCAAACGCACGCATAGCTTTACAAATGTTTTCAATGTTGTTTGTGAATAATTTATCATCTGGGTGGAAGAGTGAAGGAATGGCACAGGAATGCAATCAATGGGATGGGATGATATAGTGTGGGTCTATATTATTTATGTAAACATGTTTTGTTTTGGGGTATATAGGTCACTCTGGTCAGGGGTGAATTTATAATTTACATAAGATAAGATAACATAAGATAGTTTATTACAATACACCAGTGCAGGCAGTTGCAAATAACATAAAGTACAAGTAAATTAAACATAATACATAATATATGTGCATATAACAGTAAACAAACCTATAACTATATCCTACATACGATTCTTAATGAAATATAAATTTCCCATAATTTTCATTTCCCCATATTTATATTTGTTCTCCTTTGGAAGAATAACCGGATAATGTTGCACACGGAATTCATAATTACTTTGTCTTCATTTTTCATTATAAAAATGAATTTATCATCATCGTTCATGTTTGTAAAGTGTATGTTATTAGTGTTAGCAACATCAAATAATTCTTTCCTGAGGTCATGGACGCACTGCATTCCATTATGAAATGTTTTTCAGTTTCAGCTTTTTTTCCATCACACATGAGATAAATTCTGTCTTTTAATAACGTCTTTGGTTGTGTGTGTCGGCCTTTTTCTATAGCTAATATATGATTGCTAACACGCAGTCGGGTGAACATTTCTCTTGCCGTTGGTGATCGGACGTGTTTGAGGTATGGTTCTATTTCATATTTGTCTTTGAACGTTCTATATGTTCGTAGTTTATTAGCACCATTCTTTAAGATGTGTGTTCCACGTTGGAAGATTACATAATAGAGATTCTGTGAACGAATCATGTATTATCATAGTATTTGCCGGTTGTGCAAAACGAAGTTCATTTAGATATTTGAACATATTCCCGATGGCATTAATTGCTATGGGGTATCGACCTAGTTCAGCCATCGAAGCATGATTTGACGCTTTTCTATTGAGTTGTAGTATATTTTTACAGAACTTTAAATGTGTCTGCTCAAGAGGGTAGTTATCAACAAACGGAAATTTCAATTCAGCAGCCCATATTTCGCAACCATACAACAGAATAGGCATTATTAATTTGTCAAACAATTTACATTTAGTACTGAGAGATAATTCTGTCTGTGAATTCAATGAATTCGTCATAAAATACATAGCCTTTGAAGCTCGCCCGCTCAAGTTTTCACAAGCTCTCTCCATTTTACCGTCAAAATTGAAAATGAGACCCAAGTATTTATATTCTTCAACTACTTCTAACGACTCTCCATTTATATAAAACTTATTATCCCTATGCAACTTCCGTTTATTTGGCTTAAATATCATGCATTTTGTTTTGTCTAAATTAACCGTTAGATTATTATTATAATTATATTTTTGTAATTCATTCAAAGAATTTTGCAAACCCTCGGCTGTTTCAGACAGTAAAACGAGATCATCAGCAAAAAGTAAGTGACTAATCGGGCGATTGTTTATGTAGCACGGATGGCCCATGTTATTTAATTGTCTGCCAATATCGTCAATGAATATTTTGAAAAGGGTGTGCGACAACGAATATCCTTGTCGTACTCCTATTTTCGATAGCAAAGGGGGACCAAATCCTGCTGACGTTTTAACGGAATAAAAACTCGACTTATAAATGGACTGTAGGATCGAGAATACCGACCCGTTAACACCAATACCTTGAAGTTTTGTAAATAAAATAGATCTATCAACGGAATCGAATGCTTTCTTGAAGTCTACAAAAGCAGTATATAGAGGTCGTTTCTGCTCTGTTTTCTTATTCACTAACGTACGCAAGACGAAGGCACTGTCGATTGTACTGCGTTTTTTTCTAAATCCGAATTGATTATCGCTTATAAGTTTGTTTGTTTCTAAAAAGTTGTCGATTCTAGAGTTAATAATTTTATTGAACAGTTTTCCAACATTACAACTCAGGGCAATTGGCCTGTAATTGTTTGGATCATGTCGGTTTCCTTTCTTATATAATGTTTTGATGAACGAATGACTCCAGCATAATGGATAATGTCCTGACTTCAAGACATGGTTGAAAAGTCTTGTCACGTCATCTATTACCAACGGAATTATTGTCTTTAGTAACTCATTCGGAATATTATCTAAGCCTGTCGCTTTCCTGTTTTTCAATTGCCTTAATGCCTCAAGTACTTCCGTGGCAGTTATGCCACTATCATTAAGATATATCAGTAATTCACTCTGACGTTCGGCGAGATATTGAAAATTTGTTTCAGGTGTATCGCGACAAAGTAATTGGTCGAAAAAATCAACAGCTTCATCAGGGTGAAGGTCAACAGATTTTTCTTATGCTTTGTTCATTCGCAAGCTTTTGATTATATCCCAATACACCGATGGGTCGCTACATTCTAGCATATCTATTTTTTCAGACATTTGTAACCGAAATAATTTAGATTTCAGTTTCGTTTCTCTTTTGTATAATTTCTTTGCATTGAAAAACTTTAATTGTAGAGTTTTATCCCGGGGATTCTTTTTCATTTGACTAACCACATTTCCAATTCTTGTTTTCAAATCATTACAACGTTGATCAAACCAGATACGTTTTCGTTGCTGTCGTTTCATGTGTGTTATTTTAACAACTTTTGTCGAAGCTTGATTGATGCATTTGAATATTTCGCTTAGGTGATGAGTTGCGCTTTCGGTGCCTTCGCGATTTTCCCGATAGGTAGTCAGTCTGAAATTCATCAGACTTTTTTGAATATGTGGCTCGTATAAAAAACCTTTCGCTTTATCGGAACTATCATCGCACCATTTCACCTTGACACTTCGATGGGTGTATTTATATTTAAGTTTTTGTGTTTCAAATTTACACACTTTGAAGTTAAGATGCACCGAGAGCTGACTGTGGTCTGAGAATTATGTTGGGTGTTTTACACAAAAGTACGTAACATCGTATAAATACTTTTCATTTGTTATTACATAATCAACTATGCTGGCCCCATTGTATTGGTAGCTGGTTAAATTACCTAGAGAATCGCCAAGTTTTCTGCCGTTGACTATTCTTAGGCCACTTAATTTACAAATACTGAGGAACTGTTTCCCAAAATCATTGCAGACTTTATCGAGACTAGCCCTTTCTTTTACGGAATCAAGCATATAGTTGTCATGCACTAAAATGTGTCTGTCGTCATCGTGTGCAACAAAGTCCAGTTTGCCTCCGGTTCTAGCAATGAAATCCCCCCCCCCAAGAATAATCAACTGGTCCGATTTCAACTTCGCAAGATCATTCGCGAGATCACTAAAACATTTCTCACGTTTGTCGGCTGTTTTCCAAATACTTGAATTGATTGGAAGTATATACACAGAAATGAACACGATGTTTGTTTCTAATCCGAACATTTTACCTTCAAATTCAACCCACAACGTCGTGCCATGCATGCGCTTAACTTTCTTGATATATTTTTTATATACGGAACGACAATAAAACGCAATCCCCCCTCTCGCATTCTTTTCTTTTCTGCAAAAGTCTAAACAATGATATTCTGGAATTTGGATGTTCGCGATATCGTTATGCAGGTTTCTATTAAAGTAATAAAATCATAACGATTTATCAGCTTAATAAAATCATGTTCATTCACCTTCTTTGTGAGTCCCTGAATATTCCAAGCAGTATAGCAAATAGTTTTCGAATCGTGTAGTTCACCGATTTCTAAATTCATTTTGTTTTAAATATATGATCGGAGGTCATCGGATACAAATCCAGGAACACGTAGTACCGGTACATGCGCAAAGAGCCGAGAACAATGGAGTATGTTCTCGCAAACTCGAGAATATATCTCATATATATTTTTGAAGACCTCTGTCTGTCTGTCATATATATTTTGAAGACCTCTGTCTGTCTGTATGTTTGTCTGTATGTCATTGATACAAATCTACGATTCTCGACCGATCGGGACGAAACTTGGTACGTGTGTGTAGTTTGACCAGGCGGTCGCCAACGTCGTATTGACGAGCCCGTGTGGCGCCCGCTTCGCGCATGCGCAGACGAGATCTTGGAAACGGGTGGAGCTGTCGACTTGAAATTTGGTATGTGAATGTATCTTGCCCCGGATACGAATTTTATCGGGTCGCCGAGCCCGTGCGACGCCAGCTTCGCGCATGCGCAGACCAGATCTCGGAAACGGGTAGAGCTATCGACTTGAAATTTGTTTTTTGAATAGCCCGGACAACGTCGGGTTCATCGGCTAGTCTATTATATATTTTGGGAAATATGTGTGTGTGTGTGTGTGTGTGTGTGTATGTGAGAGAGAGAGGGGTGTGTGTGTGTGTCTGTCTGTCTCTATGTGTGTTCGCGATGGACTCGAGAACGGCCAAGCCGATTTCGATGAAACTTGGTATGTGGGGGTACTTTCGGCCGGGGAGTGGCATAGGCCTATTAATTTGTCCGTATGACGTGACCTTGACCTTGACATCGGGTCATTTCAACGTCAAACGCCCGAGTATCACGGGCTTTCGCTGAAAATTAGTGTCTAGGGATACTTTCGTATGGGGAGTGTCATAAGCCTATTAATTTGCCCGTGCGACGTGACCTTGACATTGAAATCGGGTCAATTCAAGGTCAAATCGCGAATTTTGATGGGATTTCGACGAAATTTGATACATAGGGTTACTTTTGTCCACTGAGTCTTTTGGACGGGTCAAATCGTGACCCCGACCTGACCTTGACCTTCAAAATGATCAATTCAAGGTCAAATCGGGTAAAACCTGATGGATTTCGACGGGTACTTTTGTCGGGTACTTTTGTCCGGGCAGTGTTTTGGACGGGTCAAATCGTGACCCCACCTGACCTTGACCTTCAAAATGGACAATTCAAGGTCAAATCGCGCAATTCGCCGAAAAGCAGAGGGGAAACAGCCCGGACGAAGTCGGGTCCACCTGCTAGTATCTATATATAGCCTTATAGGCAAACATGCATCATTATATATCTTTCTAACCCAGAATAATTAATATACAATCACGGATATACAAAATGATGTATCTGATCAATATGACAAATTGAAACCGCTGGATTCTATTAGCTAGAATTTACACAAAAACTACTTTGAAATTAAAGAAATATTTTTTGTGTAAATACAGTAGCACCATGTCTAGGCCTAGTTAAAGGCAACATTAACAGTAAAAGAACTTATAGCCCACGAAAAAATAGCTCAATGGTCATTAGTATTATTTTTAAATATCTCAGCTTATATATAGCATTTTCATTACATATCTGAAATTGTTCTACTAATAACACCTGAAAATTGCAAGAGATGTTCACTTAACATAATCAAACCACTATATACGTAAAGAACTTGTGTCCGTTGAGTTTCTGCATATCTTCGTCGCTGTGTTAATGGCATCTAACTGAGTCACAGAACGTTCGTACTGATTTGTTGTCTGTGTCATAAAATTGTCACATCTTTTGTCGTTGGTCATCATTTGTCTCGATGGTCTGCTACTGCTGTAAGGACCCCGTCTCCCCGTATGTCCGAATCATTGGGTATTCATTTCTGATCGCTGATACCAGCTGAACTTTGTATTCTCGGCATATTTAATATTCTTGGCTAGCACCCTCACACCGCTGAAATTTGGGTGCCAATTGTCACGATAAAGATCCTGTCGAACTTCATAAGAATGCCGATCAACAAAAATTGATGTGTTGTCCACAAATATGCAGCCCTGCTCGGAGCAAACATCCCTGTATACGTGATTAGCCTCTTCCACAAGCATATTGATATGGTTAGAATGCAAAGTAGGCAAAACTGACGAGATTCGTATTCCGGCATTTGGGAATTTGTCGCGAATTTTCGCGATTAACTGTCGTGTATCTTTCTTGGTTGTTTGTAAGTTATTCCTGCAGCTGTTTATTCCTACATGGACAGTGACTTTTTGGACATTTTCGAATTTTGAAGTGTGACCATCATCCAACCATCTCATTAAGCCACAGATCCGTTGTCCCGGTTGCATGACACATTCGACATTTTCATCACCAACAGCCATTCGCATTGGATCAATTTTCCTCAGAACGGAGTCTCCCAACATCAAGTGTATTTGCGTGTTGTTTAACGACGACATTCTTGCATCGATGACTTCCATTTGATTTATAATACAATCGCCGTTTTCTGTTGATATTTCTCAGTCTCCGGGAATTGACACAAGCGATTCATCGTGTTCCGCCAATGTTTCAAACTTATTGTAAATGGGAACATTTGGTACCACAGTAATGTCTAGATCGTGAACGTCAGAGAGTTCATCCTTACCAGTAGGTGTAGATGTCCGGTTTAGTTCGATGTCTTGTGAGTTTTCGGTAGCTGTGTCTTTCCTCGCAGTTATGTCAATTTCGGTTTTTGTTACCTGTTCATATTTCTTCAAGGAATTTTTCATAGATGCAACTTGATTTGAGAGTCTACCGTTTTGCCAAGGAATTTTTCATAGATGCAACTTGATTTGAGAGTCTATCGTTTTGCCGTCGCAAGTCCTTACATTCACTCTCGAGTTTCCCAATTCGCTCTTCCAACGAAGCTGTTTTCTTACTCACTGTCTCTTCAATAAGATGTATTGTCGTTTGAAGATTGTTTTGGAGACGCTCGTTCGTTTCCTTATAATCGAGTTTGGTCTCTTCCAGCATCACATTTAATTCTTCTACAGATCGTTTAAGGGTGGTCGTCAAAATGGAATCTCCTTTGGCTGTTAAATTCGATTTCTTGAATCTCTGACTCACACTTCTACCTTGTCTTCTTTTTGGTGTAACGAATAATACCGATCTCTCTTTAACAATTTCATCGGAATAAGGATCATTTATAAAGTTTCCAACCACGCCACATTTATCTTAATCACGGTATAATCACATTTATCTTAATCACGGTATAATCACATTTATCATAATCACGGTATGGAGGTATTGTCCGAACCAAGGGTGCTTTAGAGTGACGTTTAGTTTGGAACACAATGAGAGAAATTGAAAAACATATATGATTCCACGCACACGAATTTATAACGCAATTTTAGATATATAATTATAAGCTTGATACTTATAGTAATACGTGACATCAGTAGTTTATGTATATGTATATATAAGATTTATGGAGGCACGGATTCAGTATCAGTTTCCAAATGTGCTTGTTTCTGTACATGTGAGCGTGAAAAAACTTCCATTTCTTATACAACGTATTTCACGGCTTACTATGCAAATCGAACTTTTGAATTTTGGTTGGTTAAAAGTTAACGTCATTTCAGCCAATCACATGCGAACAATTCGGAAAATCATGTTTGAAAATAGTGATCTAAGAATTGTTTACATGCGTTGTACATATTATACTCGTTGTGACGGACGCGAATTAGCCGACAACATTTCAATCGACAACTCGCATCGCATAAGTTGTTTATAGAGTGCGAAACAAAGATTATCTCTTTGTTGTAGCGAAAAGTAGTGTAAATTCCTTCTATAAGTTTGCCCCGACTCGACAGTCATGTATTCGGGGTTATTGATATTGCGGAACAATTTCTGTTTTGATATAAACCATGGTGTATAAAATAACAATCGCAGAGGAAAATATTCAGTCAATTCTAGCATTCATTTGATATTGCTGCTAAGATTTAAATGCTGCAATTAAGAGACAAATAAATGTACAGATATTATTGTATTTGGTACTTTGATAACTTCAAGTTGGTATAAATATTGTTTTTCCCACAAACACATTATGTTGTTGATTAATGTTGCGTATTACCATGTAATTGGTTATTGAAATAAAAGTATCAAACAAAATAAAATCAATCAATCGATGAAAAGCCATTCCATGTTAAGTGAATGATTTCTCGTTTTTCCAGGTCATACTATGTACATAGCTTTAACTCATTATTAATATTTTACTTCGACCCTCCAAGGGGATTGGATGCCATGCAAATGTACTTCATGCAGAGGTTGTGTGATATATACACAAACGAGTGCATACATACACGTCCTTCAGAAGTCACTTGATTGGGTCATCGTCGACCGCTAATATAACAATTGGAACTGCAGGGTGCTATATTGCACTGCCACTTACTATTCCGGATCAATCATCTTGGTGTGAAGGCGCTTGTACGTCACTACACTGATTTCTGTAAACATGTCAGCAATAAATATATGTGCAACAAACCACCTCTCATTCGATTTATAGATTAAGACAGTCAGTGTGCCAAATCGGATCGAATGTTAATTCCATGTACTGGCGCACGTATATATAGCCTCCCTGCATTAGACACGTGTGGTGAAATTCGCCAGATTCTTGCGAGGTCGTGACTTTAATGTCCGCGACGGTTTTAAAACTCTGCTACACCTAGCTTTGTCAAGTTTCGAGATAAAAAGTAGGTCGGTAAATACGCATACTACGTAAATATGACTTTCTGTGCATCAGAAAGACCAACTGATGTCATAGAAATCAATCGCTTCGAGAAGAATAGAGTGACCATTTTACTTTCAGTCAATCTTCTTGAACATTACCGACGACAGTTCGAACGGTATATACATATATAAGAACATCATCGGTGGTAGGCTACAATGATGGCAAACCGGGGTGACACGTCCCCAAATCTCACACCGGGCAAGGCAGATGTTTTACAGCCTTCACAGACAATTCACTTAGTAGTATTTTAATTCTTATATGATAAAGCCCATGCACGACATAGACCATTGGCTGCGGACACACATATCACAGTAGCAATGGCAAACCAGGTGTGACACTTTGTTTATATATAATGGCCACATGGTTCTGAACGTAAATGGCAGTAAATGACCGTTTAATAGGACACGGCACGTCGGTATAGTGATCGATCTCTACAATATCAATATGTATAGCAGTCCAACTTGTATTAAGAACCGATTATAACATATTTCCTGAGATGTCGGAAACATTCTCCACACATGCAGAAGTAAACGCTAGTGTACACAGTCTTAACTGGGAGTCTGACTGACTATAACCGTTCTAAGTGACCTCACCTCAGCCGAAAGAGGGCTAGCTGTAGGGTTTCGCGGGTAGGGTTCTCTATTCCGAAGGTTCATTATCCCGAAGGTTCGCTATTCCGAAGGTTTATTACTACGAAGGTTCCTATTCCGAAGGTTCATTATTCCGAAGGTTCGCTATTCCGAAGGTTTGCTATTCCGAAGGTTCGCTATTCCGAAGGTTCTCTATTCTTGGCGCATTTAACCAGAAATGAATAAAAATCTGCACCCCCCCCCCCCGAAAAAAACCCACACGAGGAATGAAAAATACTATTACGCTAGTATTCACATAGAGTACATTTATACACACCATTCTAATTCCCAAATTGTCCCAGTTGTCGGTTATTAATAGCAAGAAGACAGTATCAGTTTATCGTTTATTATGGAAAGTTGAAAACACGATGACTGCATGAGTGAAATAAACTACATGTAAGAGATACAGTCTGTCAGAACTGGCAATCTGTATTTGAAAGAAACATCAACATTAAAGGCCCACTTAATTTTCTAACCCCAAGATCATATATATAAAATACATGCCATAGTATATACCAATAGGAAGCTCTCTAACATTGTACTATCAACTTATCCGGTGTAATGAACTGTGAACATACTGTTTTTGTTGAGTTACGGACGTGTTTTTGTGCTTAAGTTTCATCTGGTTTTGTTGCGCATATTTTCAATGGAGGGGGAATAACTATATTTTAAAGAGAGTTATTCCCCTTCCATTGAAACTACATTTTTAGTTTTAATTCTGTTGCATTCTGGGAGCCATAACGGGGGAATCTTTTTATTTTTTCAGCTGCTTTCTATTTCTCTATGAGTATCTTCTGAGACACATACTTTTCAAATGGTGATGAATTATAGTATTTTAATCATATTTTATGGCAAATATTGTTATTAAAACCTCATATCAAGGCACTATAAACACAATAATCGGTGACTCGAAAATTAAGTGGGCCTTTAACTCTTTCACTGCCATGCAGCACCACAGACATATCTGCCACTGCCAAGCATACTATACATGTACATGTAGCATATTGTTGCTAAATACATATGGATTGGGTATTTCTCAATAACTTTTGTATCTGCCGAGCTATTTTCATGAAACTTGGTATGCATGTAGGTATTGGTCTGGGGAATCGAAAACACACCCCAGTCCACTGTTGTCACGTGATCACGATTACGTGATAACAAACAAGATGGCTGCCACCCCAAAATAAAAGACAATTTCAGTATTTCTCAATAACTTTTGTATTTGTAGAGATATTTTCATGAAAGTTAACTTAAATTGCTATGTAAGTAGGTATCAGTATTGGGAATAGAAAATATGTTCTAGTCAGCCAGTGTCACATTTCACGTGACTACGATCATGTGACCACAAAACAAGATGGCCGCCATCCCGAAATATAAGATAATGTAAGTATATTGCTGCTAAATACATATTGATTGGGTATTTCTCAATAACTTTTGTATCTGTAAAGGTATGTTCGTGGAACATGGTGCACAGTTAGATATTGGACTTGCGAATTGAAAACACTTCCCAGTCTGCCAGTGTCATGAGACCGTGATCACATGAGGGTTACGAGACCATGACCAGATGATCACAAAACAAGATGGCCGCCACACCGAAATATAAGAAAAATGCGTTATTTCTCAATAACTTTTGTATCTGCAGAGATATTTTGACGACATTTGGTATGTAAGTTGGTGTTAGTATTGAGAACCGAAAACAAGTTAGTATATTATTGGGTATTTCGCAATAACTTTTGTATATGCAGAGGTATATTCCTGGAACTTGGTATGCAGGTAGGTATTGGTCTCTGTGGAATGGAAAACACTTCCTATACCAGGAGGGTCACGTGACCGCGACCACTTAATCAAAAAACAAGATGGCCGACATCCCGAAATATGAAAAAAATAAACCGGGAGTTTCTTGTTACAAAATGGATTACATCACGTACAGTGTTTTCACATAATAATATAAAGTTACTTCCCATGGATTGATGTTACGGGACGAAGGTATCAGGATTCGACTAAAGTCGCGATCGGCAGTGTATGGGTAATTCGACTCAAGTCGCGATCGGCAGTGAAAGAGTTAAAGTCAATACAAAGTCACAATTGCAGTTAGGTTCATCTCAACCCGTCTATTCAGCGACATTCTGCTACGCCGTATTCATTAAGCGTTATAGCCCCACTGTTATAATCCGACTTTAGCTGGCGTATTATTGCCTCTAAGATTATTGAGATAATTATAACGTCATACGTAATAACATTAAATCGTATGGAAACATAGCAATTGTGTGGGCTGCGTGACGTGAATATGTATTGGGGAAATAACGTCATACGTAATGACATTAAATCCCGAAAAAAAAAGTCAAAAACCACATTTATTGTTTCAATGTTTTCAGTTATTTCCTTCATAAAAAGAGTCTTCGTGATAAAGAACCCTCTCAATACTTTAGAATATAGAATTAACCTTTAAAATAACAAAAACCTTCGGAATAGCGAACCTTCGGAATAGATCTCGAGAACCTTCGGAATAGCGAACCTTCGGAAAAGTGAACATTCGGAATAGTGAACCTTCGGAATAGCGAACCTTCGGAATAGAGACATGTCCCGGGTTTCGCATATTAGGCGCCAAACGTGTATTTCATTATAAACATTTGGATCATAAAGTCGAGTTGCTCCACGCCTTAACTATATAACCATTATAAATGTCTGTAAATACTCGAAACAGGGGCACCTGCATATATATATATATACTGGTACGTAAAATGTGGCGTTTCCATTTTCATTGCGCACATGGTAAAATGTCCTAATGTTAATCTTATATATAAATCCAAATTTTAGAGACACGGGCTCAGTGGAATGAACCACTCTTTCTTCTACTGTAATTCAAGTTTTTGGACACTAAATATAAGTTAAATTTGTGAAAGGCAACGCTGAGGAGTATTTCAGAATACCAATGCTTATAAATCAATAATCCTCAAAATAAATAAACAAAAGTTGCACAAAACATATTGTTCATAGATTACCTATCTAGGAATCAGGGAGCTAAAGGTGTTCCAGAGTCGGGGAGCGAGTACACAGTGGAATGCTAGAGGTGAAGGTAACTGAAGAATGGCCTTCACCTGATACATGTGACACGTTATTAAAGGGTGAAATATTGTTTATTTGATTTGTACATCATATCTAAATAATTTAAACTGGTGAATTATTAGGGGGATGGATTTTTGTGAGTGGGAAATTTATTTAAGTAGCTGCTGTAGTTCTGGGTTTTTCCAGATAAAATTTGGCTGTGGGATAGCACTGTCATACACTATTTTTAAAAAGTAAACACATGACCTATGATTTTTCTTGCATTTTCATGATCAACTGGTCTCAATCTAGCTGGGTAAACATCACTGGAGTGGCCCGCAGGCTTCAATTCGGTGAATTTGGCTGAAACGTTAAACTGTCGTCTATGGGAAACCATTTAGTTCAGTAATTCCTCTAAGTTTCATCGCCACATGGGCGACCCCATGATATATTGGGGGAAATGTAGACCAAGCGAAGTATGTGGAATTTAATACATAATTGGAGAGATGTTAAACTAAAGATGTCCAGACGACGATTTAAACAATCACACGCTGATTATGTGAAGACAAATTAAATAAATGACGATAATTAATGCAATATATAACTTTAGATGCCCAAACGACAATGTAAACCATCGCGAGTTGGTTGATATACGTGAAGGCAAAAAGGAAAATGAATCACCTGAAGGATGTCAAAGGAAAACGATAAATAGAGGCAAGTATTTTTTGGATATGTACAAGATCTATAGTAAGCGATACCTTTTTATCATCATATCAGATCATGACTGCATTAATGTCCACTTGTGCATATAGTTACGTGCATGTGTGTTTGATATAACATATATCTATTTTCCTCGTTGACCTGTCTATGTGCGTTCACATTATGAATATTCACCTGTGAAGATGTATAAGACTTCCCTTTATCATCTGTCTGCACGCAAGCAATTTTTCTCAATCGTCATTTGTTTATCTGACTGTGTATGCAATTCTGAATAACTTCACATACCCACAATTCAAAGTGGAATTATATTTTCTTTCTGGTGTGGGTACTTCGTGTATATATATAATTTCAGTAAACACGAAATGAATTAACTTTTCAACATGAAGGATATATAATATGAGAATTATAATAAAATATAAGAAATTATCTATAATTACAAATGTACCAATTCGCATGTTATTGTTATCCATCATATGTTCATGCAGTAGTTTCAGAACACGTATACGTTTCTTCTCAATATGTATTGCCATACGATGAAAGTATCTAATAAATTGAATTGAATTGGTGTCTCTCCCTGAATCCTGAATACCAGTTAGCAGATGGGTGAATAGTGAATACCAATATGTGATGAAGTAAATATATTTCGCACTTCCAAACCATATATTTTCATCACTTTTCTCAATATTAATCTGCCAAACTGTACCACATTAAGATCAGAAGTCGTAATAGCTATATATTTTCCGAAACAATGATGACTGGGTGCGACGCGGTTGATATGTGAAGGCAAACTAGAGCCCATTATGTAGTTAACATAACGAGGCCCGAAAACGGATAAAATGGCTAAAGGGACTATTATATATACCCATCAAATTATAATACCACAACTTGTCGCAATCAAAGTCGCGTGTCAGCCGTTTATCGTTACACTGGTGTAAATAGGGTTCGGGGTGACATCTAGCGGATGCGGAGATATATATAGGAGAGAATAAAATAGACACTGCATGGGCCCTGATTGGTCAATAGCCTTGTGTGCTTTTTGCATAAAAAAATCATCACACCTCTTCCCTATGATTTCCCATAGGTAAAATAGACATTGGCACAGGAATTAACCCTTTGTAGTGAAGTTTGAATTTTTTGGTGCGGTCTAAAATATGACAGTATTTTTTTTATGGGGTTCTGACACTAGTAACGAAAACATAAGATTTAAAGACGAATTCCCTGCTAGACGGACATGATTTTTTTTGCGTAAAAAGTTTCCCCAAATGTCAATTTTTCCGATTTAAAGAAAATTTTGGACCCAAAATGTATATTGCCAACAGTATACGCTAAACGTTCGCACTGAGGCCTATGGAAAAGATTTACACCAGCGTAACCTTATTTGAATCTCGAATACCGGCTAACGGAGGAGTATAAATCCCACGGACCGCCCGAAATGGTCTGAATCGCGCGTATACCAAAGGGCCGGGTGGGTTGACAAACGCACCGATACACTAAATCATCGATATACAAGTAGGTTATATACATTTGTATGGGAATGTTACTTATAGTTGTTGTTAGTTGGGCATACGTTGATCGAGATTACAGGCGTCATTTCCATTTGTGCGGAAGACACCCTTAATGACAGGGCATATCGTAACCAATATGCATGCACATGCAGATAATTTTTGCAATAACCTTGTATAATCACAGAAGGCTAGCTACAAGGCACAGATATGTCGATAGCTGCATAGGTACTATAGTTATATTACACATCAGTATAATACTACCGTTTATATCCATGCCGCGTAATGTATGTTTACATAGTAATTCATATACCTATATATATTAGCACAAGTCTGTCCAGATAATATCAGTGGTATTGGTCCCGCCGAGCCTGGTACCACGCTATACCAGACAACTGGAAACACTGTAACATGTTTACCAAATTAAGAACACACCGAACACTTTGTCCGAAGTGAACTCTGATAAGATATATTCGGGATAATATGGAGCCCGGGACTGAGGTAACATGGCAATTATATTTTATAATCCGTGCGAACGAATTAATAATCCGGGCGCACGAAATAATAATCCGGGCGCACGAAATAATAATATGTGCGAACGAATTAGTAATCCGTGCGCACGGATTAATACTTGATGTTTTGATGCATGTAAGTAGCTTCAATACGTTCTTATATCTCCACTGTGGAAGGACACGACTTCATTATATTACACCATGAAGACAGATAGAACCACCACTTCCTCTTCTGTTACTATAACTTGCTTAAACAGCTAACTTTAATTTGTTTAAACAAGTTAGTTAACTTGTTTGAACAATTAGTTAGTTAACTTGTGTTAGCAAGTTAGCTAACTTGTTTAAACAAGTTATGGAGCTTGGGTAATTGGGCAATATATGTCAAACATATGACATCTATATATGAAACTCAACAGTCCGTCGGTGGGGGTGTACACTTATCGATATGTGTTAACAGCACGACAAGCCGAACGTCTAACCCATGAACCATCAGGCTCCAGATACGGGGTGGGTGTTTCGGCATATAACATATTGCCAGCTCCCACACACGAGCCGACAATTTATTAGACCGAAATCAATCCAGAGGCTGAGACTTTGATGCCCTGTTTGACCCACAAGGGTGGGTGGCCATCTTTGGGTGATTGTTTATGCTTTCGGGGTATATCGAGAAAAATACCTTTGCGTTTGACCCATAGCCTCTATTTATATCGACAACAATATACGGGACCTATAGCCTCTATATACAGTAATGCTCTAAATAATCGACTCCTTAATCACAGCAGAATTATGGGTAAGTTTCAGGATTTAGTCGGAAATATGGCTTGTTGTGAGAGTTTTCCGATGAATGGCAACAAGCCATATATTCGACTAAATCCTGAAAAGTTACCCATAATTATATTGTGGTTAAGGAGTCGATTATTTAGAGCATTACTGTATATCGGTTACAATATGACTGAATACCTGGTCTACGTAGTGGAATAAAGGAATGATAGAATGACTTTAAAATACGCTCCATTTTGTTTTGAAATTTGGCAGCGTAGAAACCTTTGCACACCGCGATCGAGCGTGTAACTACCAAGAACCGGATTCGGGACCGAACCGGTATGTAGAGCCAATAACCGTCCAGCAATACCGTGACGTCATCGTGTTCGCTGGTTGGGATTCCGAAAGCCAGAAGGAGAATCCAAACCCATGAACATAATGACGCCATGCATGTTGTGTATTACATAGAATCCACTTTCTGCGCACGGGGGGGGGGGGGGGGGGCACCAAGATCGAACAGAAAGAACAGCTTCATGACGATTCGAACACCGAAAACAAGCCGTGGCGTTATTAACGCCCATCGGGTGTATACTGGTGGCCAAATATTAGAAACATGTGGGCCGATGCGCCGATGGGACTTTTATATTTAGAAAATTGGTTTTTCCGGTTTATTTATTTAAAAGTCGAACTGCGCGATCAGGAGACCGGTCACCGGTAAAATAAATATAAAAGATAATTTGTAAGTCTGATATTTCAACTTTTATAGATATTTTTCGTTCTGCAGCCCACTGATGGTTGTGGTCGGAGACGGGCCGAGTCGGCCGCCGGTTCGTTAATTAGGTGCTGGTTGTTATTGTTATTTTAACGGAATTCTGAGTTGGTCATTCGCGAAACCAATATATTTTTTATTCTATAATGAAAATCATGGGTATATAATATATTATCTTGTTTATGGATATTGTAAGAAGTCTAATCTGACCTTGTCAAATTGAGCTATAGCGATGGGATTTCTCGCAGGACAACACATTTCGGGTTTTCGTGGGGTGTGTATCCGCTGGATGTCTTATAGTTGCAGTATGTAACAATTATGACCGCGTTAGTTGCTTCCGATGTTTAGGTATGAACAATGGCTGGACCATGCACTCTTGGCGGGAACACAATACCTCCGATGTTTTTATCCGCATTTAGAAGCTTTCTGGTGTGGTGAATGAGAAACCTGCAGTAATAAGCCGTAGTTGTTTGTAATAATTCGAAGGATTAGTTGTTTTAACGGAATTCTGAGGCGGTGAATTCATGTAACCAATATATTTTATATTATAATTTATATTTATGGCTAATAATATGATCTTGAGGGCGTTACCGTTTCTGATTGTGGTTTTCTTGTATATATCTAATTGCCAGATTGTCATCACGAGCGTGATTATATGTCCATGCAACAAATTAAGGAGTATTGGTGCCCGTCCGCTGGCATACAGCCGAGATTCATTAGCGCTATGCTGACCCAATTGTGTTTACATTGACGTTGCGGGGAGAATTTCTGGTCGACCTTGGTCCTGACATTGAATGTGCCTTTGCTATTTTCTTACCATGGCGTCACTATCGATGGCTTAAATCGACCTATAATCTTCAGAGTTCTGATCAATACTAGTAGTTTATTGATATTGTCACGTTTCGGTAATCAAAATATCTCGACAAATACGTGAACAATCTGTATACTATGGAGCCCCGGAGGTGACATCCGAATGTTTTTTTTAAGTCGTGGCCACGAGAATAAAGTCGTGGCCACGAGAATATGAAGTCGTGGCCACGAGAATATGAAGTCGTGGCCACGAGAAAAAGGTCGTGGCCAATAGAACATGAAGTCGTGGCCACGAGACTATGAAGTCGTGGCCACGAGAATATGAAGTCGTGGCCACGAGAATATGGTCGTGGCCACGAGAATAAAGTCGTGGCCACGAGAATAAAGTCGTGGCCACGAGAATAATGTCGTGGCCACGAGAATATGGAGTCGTGGCCACGACTTTATTCTCGTGGCCACGACCATATTCTCGTGGCCACGACTGTATGCTCGTGGCCATGACTTTATTCTCGTGGCCACGACCTTATTCTCGTGGCCACGACTTCGTAGTCTCGTGGCCACGACCTCATATTCTCGTGGCCACGACTTCATATGCTCGTGGCCACGACTTCATATTCTCGTGGCCACGACTTAAAAAAAAAATTCGGATGTCACCTCCGGGGCTCCATACTATATAAGCCTCGGAAAAAACTCAATGAAATCATAAAACTTATCGTCTCTTGAATCTGAACTTCGCGAAATGCGACAAAACAAATACGGGATGCAATGATTAGATATCGTGCCAGATGGATCGATGAATGGGAAAGCCAACTAGATATTTTTTAAATTTAGAAAAACGGAACTTCATATTAAAAACTTTTACCAGTCTGATCGACGAAAATGGAAACATATTAACAGATCAAAATGTCATCATGACCCACACTCGTAATTTCTATGCGAATCTTTACTCAAAGAAGCCAACTGAAGAAATAGATATGAAACATTTTTGTAAAGGATCCACGTCTGTGTCGATTATCTCGTCATGCTCGCGGTATATTATCTCGCCACGCTCGCGGGTAGATTATCTCACCAAGCTCGCGGGTAGATTATCTCGTCACGCTTCCGGTAGATTATCTCGTCATGCTCGCGGGTAGATTATCTCACCAAGCTCGCGGGTAGATTATCTCGTCACGCTTCCGGTAGATTATCTCGTCATGCTCGCGGGTAGATTATCTCACCAAGCTCGCGGGTAGATTATCTCGTCATGCTCGCGGGTAGATTATCTCACCAAGCTCGCGGGTATATTATCTCGTCATGCTCGCGTTAGATTGTCTCATCATGCATGCGGCAGATTATCTCGTCATGCTCGTGGTAGATAATCTCACCATGCACGATGTATATTATCTCGTCATGCTCGCGGTAGATTATCTCGTCATGCTCGCGGTAGATTATCTCACCATGCTCGTGGTAGATTATCTCGTCAAACTCGAGGGTAGATTATCTCGCCACGCTCGCGGCAGATTATCTCGTCATGCTAGCAGTAGATTTTCTCACCATGCTCGTTGTATATTATCTCGTCATGCTCGCGGGTAGATTATCTCACCAAGCTCGCGGGTATATATTATCTCGTCATGCTCGCGTTAGATTGTCTCGTCATGCTCGCGGCAGATTATCTCGTCATGCTCGTGGTAGATTATCTCGTCATGCTCGCGGGTAGATTATCTCGTCATGCTCGCGGGTAGATAATCTCACCATGCACGATGTATATTATCTCGTCATGCTCGCGGTAGATTATCTCGTCATGCTCGCGGTAGATTATCTCGTCATGCTCGCGGGTAGATTATCTCGTCATGCTCGCGGGTAGATTATCTCGTCATGCTCGCGGTAGATTTTCTCGCCACGCTCGCAGTAGATTTTCTCACCATGCTCGTTGTATATTATCTCGTCATGCTCGCGGTAGATTATCTCGTCATGCTCGCGGGTAGATTATCTCACCAAGCTCGCGGGTATATTATCTCGTCATGCTCGAGGTAGATTATCTCGTCATGCTCGCGGTAGATTATCTCTTCATGCTCGTTGTATATTATCTCGTCATGCTCGCGGTAGATTATCTCGTCATGCTCGCGGTAGATTATCTCGTCATGCTCGCGGTAGATTATCTCACCATGCTCGCGGTAGATTATCTCACCATGCTCGTTGTAGATTATCTTGTCATGCTCGTGGTAGATTATCTCTTGGAGTTTTGGTCTGTTTTCTGTGTTCAATTCGTCGAGTTCGTTGATTGGAATACACCCCGTATAAGGTGTACGCATCACAAGACTTGGGGTTACGACCCATTCGTGTATTTTAACATTTTCTTTCTTATTGGTATATTGTGTGGAAACCAATTGCGGACAATGGTTTCGGATTCTAAAAGTGATCATAAAAAATTGACTTTCGCTAGACTTATCGAGAGAAAACACGCTATCTTTACATTATTGTCTGATTGGACAATTATGAATAACGAGCGAAAGCATGCAAGTGGGACGTCGATAATAGTGTGGTCATCGAATCACTTGTTCGGCACTATAGAGGTAGAACAAACGGTATATATTCATTATTCAACCAATAATGCGGACTGATTCCAGATCTTGCATATTCAACACTGTACATGTCAGTTTTTCGCTTACCTTGTGAATAGAATACGAAAACTAATTGCATTTTCATTATATTTGAATGCAAGAAATAAAAAATAGACATAGAACTTACAGGAAAGTGCAGAATAACATTTTTGTAACTAAGTTAAAGGCCTCATATAGTTATGAAAATGTTGGAAACAGCATTGAAAGCTTCAGAGTAAGATTACATCGAAACAAAATCAGAATGTTACACTCTTAATGGGTGCACACGCAACCTACAAAATGTTTTACCAATTCGCTAAACTAAACACACAACGTAAAGCACACACCCAACGGTGATGTTAGCACAGGGTCACGTGGTCGCCGTGATGCATTGTCGTCAAGGGCAGATCGTCAAGAAAAACTTGGCACACAAGTAATCAGAAAAAAATCATATCGACACTTGATATCATTGAAGCAGTATGTTGAGTGCACATCACTTGAGTAAGTGACTTTCAATGGAACATGCGATAGATGACAACGCGATAATAAATCCTGCCAAGAGCTATTTGCCAACGGGGTGGTAAATAGCGTTGTATAATATGTTATATGTCGCTAGTTGGCATCGAAAGGCACGGACATTTTTAAAGGTTGAAATCCGTTGTCGATTTTAAAGATAGTTTGCATTAAAGGCACGGGTGGCGTTCGTTGCAGAAATATTCATATTTGTTCAAATCGCCATCAACAGAAGGAATATTAATATACATATAGTTTTGTACATAATCAGCGCGTAAATAGCATACTGTCGTCAAGACGTACGATGGTGTACGTAAACAAGAGCCTGCTCGTGTTACAGAAGTTTTGCTTCTGTTTACATAACACAGCTCAATTATATTGGTTAATCACACACACACTGAATGATATAAACGCTCTTTATTATTTCCATATCAGGAAAACAGTAACAAATAGCGCTCTTTATGTTTACCATATCCGGATCTAAACAAAAGCCAGGTTCTGTAACGTGTTTTGCTTTTGTTTGTAACATAACAAAGGAAAAACACTTGACAATAACATACTGTTTATGCCATATTACTGATTGGTATAAGAACAAGATCTGTCTATATTTTACTATTCTTTATATTTATGACGGTTTTTTAACGCAGGTGAATGTTTTAACAGCATACCCACCGCCAACGACGCCCGTATCTTTAATTTCCGGGAAATTTTATGTCGAATATTAACAAAATCGGCCCAGATATCTCTAGATATAAGAAAAAGTTCGCTCTACTCTCTTCTTGTCGTTATTCGGTAAACGTTTTAACATTTGAGAGGTTCCCCTTGTAGTTTGAAACGTGTAGCTTGTATGGTAGATGACAGCATATTCACAATGGACATAAGAGAACGAAAACATACATCTGCTATAGGGAACACCTCGTGACGCCAATTTCCAACACCACTATATATTGCATTATAATAATGAGTTTTGTTGCAGAAAGGATAACTCTGTAGAAGTTGAAGTTAAAGAACTTGGCAGTCTGTTGAGTTTTAACTGGTTGCAAATTTGATGGGTAAATCTTCGTAGTCGATTTTATTATAAACTAACTCCGATTATATATCTCTCAATATGAATGAACTGTGTTTATGATTGGAATTTTACGAAAATGGCAATTTAATGCCTAAAGCTACATATCACAAGCTATAAGCGAAACCTCTCTCTTATTGATATAATTGAATAACCCGCAGAGTGAATTCTTCCAGGATTGAGAGCTCAAAACCAATTATGTCACTAATACGTAGCCACCATTATGTACGGATCAGAGTCAATTCATCAGAGTTGATTGGGCATCAAACCAGGGGGGGGGGGGGTCTGGAAAAAAAATTGCACATATAGGGCCCAAAAAGTTTTTTTCCGACCTCGAGGGACCCACCACCCCATTTTTTGCAAAAAAAATATTTTTTTCCTCCAAAATTTTGGGGACCCACCCCCCGTTTCTCATGTTTTTATCAAAATTTCAGAGTTTTTTTTAGCTGTTCTTCAATAACTGTGTTAACTGCCTTACTAATTGGTAAACACAGATCAGAAAAACGAAAAATATACTGTATTTCCATGTGTTTCCTGGTGTTTTCAGTATCTAACAACACTATTAAGCATTGTGTAGGTACACTATATGTCAAATTGCCCTAGACCCCATTATAGCCTTAATATATCGAGTGTGTTGTGTCTGACAGAGAACACTGGCCAGTGTAAATAGTGGTAAACAGGTCAGGGGTTCCACAATTATATGTGCATGACCAAAGAACTCTTTAGTCTTATCCAACGGAATGGGGTGGGGAGGGGAATTGTTTTTTGGTTAGGTATACACATAGATATATGGTTATTATACTACCCGATATTAGTCGGCGGGTATATAGTTGACGTCTCGAGCCGTCTGTCCATACAAACATTCTGAATTTTAACTCAAGAGTCAGTTGTCATATTTGATGCCCTATGGCATGGTGACGGACCAGAAATGGGGGACGAATATGCATAATATCGCGGGTTGTGACCACCAATGCCTACCAGAGTTATGGGCCCTGTTCGACTTTATGAAATTCAATCCATACAAAGTTTTTGCAATATAAGTTAAGTGTCGGTTGTCAAATTTTGATGTGGTTTGGTATGGTGATAGACCAGAATGAAGAATTGAATGTCATTTCTCAATGCATCTGAATTCATCACATTATTTCAGTTCATCTATTTGTAAGTGATAACAGTATACAATTAGTATTTTAGTTTCGTCTTGTTGAGCAGTAAAGCTCCCAGATGAAGTTCGGAAATTCAATGAGAATAGCGTCACCTTCATTTGGGATTGTCTGAGCAGTAAACAGTAATGTCATTCATCATAACCAATTCAGTTTTATTTGGATAATTGTTGCAAATTAACATTACTTGCAATCATTCAAGATGAGAAATAACCAGAAGGAATGAATTTGATTACATGCCAGAACAAGAGAGTATTTCAGACATTAGAAATTTATGAGATACCCTTTTCAATTTCATGTTATGCAACAATCAGGTTAATTATATCTACTAGTAGTCATCATTGAGTATTCACCATGTAGTATCCAATTTGTGATAGAGTTTTTTTGTTTTATTACTTTTATTCAGATAATACAACTGGGTGATATATTAATTTTGTTACTAAATATTTCTTCCGTTGATCATAAGTTTCCTGAACGTTAATACGGTGGTCCACTATCAAGTGGTCCGGGATACTGTGAAATCCAGAATGTTGCTAAATCTGAGGCTAAAGAGTCACTTTAGCTGCCTATATAGCCCTATACCAACAAGCATGGTACTAACATGCTTACAAACAACATTACATGGTCAGTACTTGTAAATTGTTTGATAAAAACACATTTTGGAAAAAATTTACAAGCACCATTTTTTCCGCCTCTGGACCACCCACCCACCCCGGCCCTATATACGGAATTTTTTTGCAGACCCCCCCCTGATCAAACTGTGATTTTATGCTTGTTTCCATAACTATTTTCGGAAAAGATTTTTCAATTAAATAAGATTTCACCAACCATATTTCGTAAACTTTGATGAAAAAGAAAGTTCATATTCCTCACGGAGGCTGAAAACACGAGCATATGCAATCTGAACTCTAACATGCATGGTCACGGTTCGGAAGTTGTCCGCAAACAATTGAGAATATATAATGTTGAGTTATCAATACATGTCCCCTTCTATTTTTTTTTGTAGTTTCTCCTTCCCCTCTCCCTCTCGCTCTCTATCTCTCTCTCTCTCTCTCTCTCTCTCTCTCTCTCTCTCTCTCTCTCTCTCTCTCTCTCCATCTCCCCCCTATCTCTCTCTCTCTCTCTCTCTCTCTGTCTGTCTGTCTGTCTGTCTGTCTGTCTCTCTCTCTCTCTCTCTCTCTCTCTCTCTCTCTCCCCTCTCTCTCTATATATATATCTTTCTCCTCCCTCCTGATATCCCTGACAATATCTTCTTTCTTTCTTTTTCCATCCTTAACTCAAAATCAGTTAGGTATCTCCATTTCTCCTAAACCCATTATTTTCAACCATCCCGTCTGCACTATACCCCTCCCTCACTTATTTGGGACGAGGCATGTGGGCAAAGAGGAAAAGACTTCATATAAGGGCTTGTTGTCTGATCCTCGTTTCCATAAATTCGATTGGATTTGGAAATAATATGTTTACACTAATACATGTTCTATTGTTCTATATACAGTTTACATGAAGTTGTCTTGGTTTGTGCTAAAATTATCTGCATATGACAACTGCCCCGAGTGTATTTTATCAAAAAATGCTTATGTTTATTGAGAAACGAAATATCAAAACTCCCGCATCCGCTAGATGTCAGTCCAAAACATATTTACACAAGTAATAGCGCGCTTTTTCGCGGAATAATTTTAACCGCTAATTTCTTCAGAATTACCCCTCAATGGAATCAAAACTAAATCACTGCTGTGGTTCTTTCTTTATTACACACAATTTAATCGAACCACCTTTAACACATTAGCCATCAAAAAGCATAATTTACCACCAAAAAAGTCATGTTCACCCCCCCCCCCCCCCCCCCCCCCCCCCATTTTCACACAGTTTTGTGGGTCTGGTGTTGCAAACTTGGAAAAGCTGTGGAAGACTGTAAAATAGTCTTTCCATGAGAGAACTTCTGCTGGTGATGTGAGGTCATTGAGTTCAGATGGGATCAATCACATGGCTTTATCAGCACATGGAAAACTAAAATATGTCATTTTCAGGTCTGCAAGCGTGACCCAAGATAACAGGATATGGGTGTATATTGAATTGGTTGAACAAAGATATGCTCTCATCAAAGTGCTGAAGCATTTTCTTAAATGTATCCAAGTTTTAGTGTTATTAACCTTGAAATGGCCATACCCTGCACCAGTGGAAATGACACACTGTCATGATATACATCTGTATATCACTGGATATAATATCCAAAATACTTGCTAGATTGGCTTCTTATAACAGTTGTTATGTGTGTCATTAACTTGCTCATGTTAAGGATCATCTGCATCACTATGTGACTATTACCACCTTGAACAAATCTGAAAATACCTTTAAAAATTGGCATTTTTTTTATAAAAAATAAAACTTTTTTTTTTGGCTGATCTAAGTGAAATAAGACATCAGCAGCAAGAATAGCCACAACATGCATGTGAAATTCAGTGGACTGAAAGACCAGGCTGTGAAAAATGCATCAAAACATTTTAAAGTTACTCCCAGGAATCAAAAATGCAAAAAAAACCTCATTTTTTCCCTTTAGGTTACACTGGTGTAGATATTTTCCATAGGCCTCAGTGCAAACGTTTTAGCGTATATAGGCCTACTGTTTACAATAATATGAATCGTACGTGACACGTAGTGGGGCAACCACACACGCTGTGCCTCGAATTTGCTTTTTATCGGCGACAGAACGCTAAGAATAATGCATGACGACTTGACAAATATTGTCATGTATTGTGCAATCCTGTCTCGATTCTGGCCCGCATAGCCAACTATAATGTCGTAAGTCCATTTTGGCGGGAAAATGCGATATTTGTTTCGTTGGAATCGCCGCGAATTGTTTTTTGATGCACATGAACCGTGCATTCGCCCCACAGTCCCCACGGTAAATGCTGTGCAATTTTGTTTCATGTCCATGTGTGCAAAATTTATCCGTGCTATAATTTCGTATCTCCTTGACCAATTGCATCACCCAAAGTCGTCACGTGGAAAAAACTATGACGAATGTCGGATTTTGAAATTTGGAAGAAATGGCATCGCAAGAAAATAACTTTGTTTCATTACATTCTCACACTTATTAATTAGTGGTTTGCTATGTTGTCTTCGCAAATGTTTAGTCAACTAAATATGCTTGTTTAAACGCATGTTATGAGATATGAAGCTTCTTAATATGTGTGATACTGGAGATACAACATTCCTGCCCTGGCGTAAATGCAACTATCGATGGCTCGTTGTGATGTTATCGAGATACGACATTAAAGCACGTATGGTTTTGTCCCAGATTTTCTTATATATAAATTATGTATATTTAGCTATATTATAATGGGTTGATAGGTCATCCAAACGTCCATCTTCACAGTTTTGCAGGTGAAGAAGTCTGACTAAAGGGCGTCAGTTTCATTGAGTTTAGTTCTGTTCACATAAGTGAAACATGTACTGATTTCAGGAAAGGAACCAGTTACGTGTTCGTTCAACGTGCGTGTTAGTGATGCTACATTCTCGATTGCATAGCTGATCCCCGACACCTAACTGAACAAGTTTACGTACACAGCAGATACCAGTTTGTCGGAAGCTCCAGTAATTGAAAAACATTATATTTTATCCAAGGAGAACATTGTCGACATACCATGCAAGCATGATACACTGGATGCCAGTGGTGGACAGACACTTTTATGAAACAGTTTTCAGAAAATAGTTGTTCGTGTTTGGTATATAATGTTTGTTTTGCGGTAACAGTTTTATTCCATTATGATTTTTGGTCACAAACGAAACGAACGCTTTATGTTTTGAAAAGAACAGTCTTTAATTGAAAGTTTCATATCTTTGTTGTGATTTTAAGTTTGATGTTCGAGAACATAATTCGCTTTGTGGTTCACTAAATTGCGTATAAATTGCAATTGTTACAGTCATTTATTTCCAATGTTTTTATCGAGTTTGGCATACATGTGCAGAATTAGCTTATCGGTTCAACTGCATGAGCCCAGTGTTACAGGAAGTATTATAATGTTGCGATTTCGAACCACATTTTCGTTAATATAACTGGGCTTCGAGTCCAAGTTAATAGGCTTGTCCCGATCTCATGTTTATCGTGGTTACCATGCAGTTCAAATGTCCTTGTGTTTCTGTTTGGCCAGGTATTTTTGAGAGTCAAGGTTTGATATATAATTGTTTTCTATTTTCTCTGTTTGGTGAAGTTATTATAATAGTATTCAGTTTTTAAATAATATTGTATTAATCATCCATTTCCCGCATGCATTTCTTCGAGAAATTGTATTACAATCAGCTGCCAAACACATCGATGTTATTGAGTTAAAATGCTGATTTTCAACTTTCTGGTCGGTGTTTGTGCTGAAATATTGTTACCAAACAAGATATCCACTGGCGATGTCTTCTCTGGTTTTCATTAAGCTAAATAACGAAATTGGTCTAAATTAAACTAATATGCCTGAATCACATGTGAATTCTTCGGAAGTTGTGAAGTTGACAAAAACATTTTCGTCTCGTTGGTCCACTGCGGATTCCGCAATTTAACAATCTCCAGACATTTACTAACCGGAAGTCACGTGTCAATTTTACAAAAAAAACGTACACGCCACCATAATTGGGCTCATCGCTATAGAAAATATAGAACAATTTATATGACGCCATCTTTCACCTGCGCCTAAGGTATAAGTACCAAATCTCGCTTCGTGCGCTTGTTGTTGCTAGAAATCCTAGGACCAAAGTTTTCTTTAAATCTGTAAGATTGACATTTGCGGAAACTTTTTATACAAAAAAATCATGTCCGTCTAGAAGGTAACACTCCACAGTTTCGAATGATCAGTAGGGGTGATTTTATAGATATAAAGTGCTAGTGGTTTCTGGTACCATTCATGTGGTATGTATATTGAGACAAGGTGGGGTATGAATTTGTGTAATTTTAGAAGGTACTCTAGACTGATCAAAATTTAAGTGCAAGTGACCTTGACCACACCCATAGACAGCAGTAGCGTTTACTGCGAAACAGTGGCTCTATATAGATACTGTGTCAATTTGTTTAGCACCCAAAATTTGTCATCTGCATTAAAAATTTATGGAATTGTTTGAAATTTTGAAATTTTTTCATGTTGATGCTGGAAGCCAGAGGCCTTTGAACCAACATGGGTGACCATGCTCAACAATTCTGGTATTCGTGCCCCTTGGGTATGAAAATGCAATATTTTGGTCATTTTTTGAATAAAAATCACATTTTCGATCAAAAGATCAAGGGCCATAACTCTTGATAGCCCATATGTTATGGGCATTATGTATCAAATTCTGAATGCCTATTATGTACTAATTTCAGACATATATATATATATATTGTCTATATGTTTTGGATCATAATCCAGATAAATTTCAATGAATCTATGCCCCCTCTATTGCTGGGCCCCTGCCTGTTGAAACTGTGGAGTGTCACCGAAGGGAATTCGCCTTTAAATCTTGTGTTTTCGTAACTAGAGTCAGAACCGCACTAACAAAACGATGTCATATTTTAGACCACACCACAACATTCAAACTTCCTTACAAATGGTGAATTCCTGTGCAAATGGCTATTTTACCTATGGGAAATCATAGGGAAGAGGTGTGATGATTTATTATGCAACAAAACACACAATGCTAATGACCAATCAGGGCCCAGTGTCTATTTTATTCTCTCCTACATCCGCTAGATGTCACTCCGAAACATATTCACACCAGTGTAACCTAATTTAAAACGTGATAACGTATATAATAGAGCGTGCATTATGTTAATAGAAGTACGCAACGTGATACCAATTGCACAGCATCCAAGCTGATTAGAAAAACTGTGCAGTGTTACGCATTCATATATCTCAATTCCAAATGATTATTATCTAAATGTGCAATAAATTACAAATCTATTCGATCTCAACTGGCACTGTAGCAAATGTTTTAATATTCCATGTTTTTGTTTGTCCCCATATCGGGAGCCGAACCAACGCCGTTTCGGCTAGCTTTCATTATGGTAATGGAATCCGCAATATAGACCACGCAGTGTGTGGTCTATATTGCGGAATCCATTACCATAATGAAAGCTATCCGAAACGGCGTTGGTTCGGCTCCCGATATGGTTCAGATTAAAAATAAAAATCTTCAAATATTATTTGGAAACGAGCTTAATCGTTTAGAGATAACATCCGAGTCGTCATACCGCTCCGGGTAAGATTTGAAACGTTTTGGCATTGCATCAAAGTGGTATTTATATGTTCGATAAGATGATTCGGCTTCATCAAACATACTTCCACGAAGGTCGTTGATATAATAATATGCTAATCGAGTAAAGAGCTCTTTAAGTGGACTCGAGCAAAGTATTGTACCGGTACACAAGTGGACTCGAGCAAAGTATGGTACCGGTACACAAGTGGACTCGAGCAAAGTATGGTACCGGTACACAAGCGGACTCGAGCAAAGTATGGTACCGGTACACAAGTGGACTCGAGCAAAGTATGGTACCGGTACACAAGTGGACACGAGCAAAGTAGGGTACCGGTACACAAGTGGACTCGAGCAAAGTAGGGTACCGGTACACAAGTGGACTCGAGCAAAGTATGGTACCGGTACACAAGTGGACTCGAGCAAAGTATGCTACCGGTACACAAGTGGACTCTAGCAAAGTATGGTACCGGTACACAAGTGGACTCGAGAGCAAAGTATGGTACTGGTACACAAGCGACGATATTTGCGGTTTCGTAGACTATAGAAAGGAAAGTGGTCTATTAGTAATATACAGTAAAAGCGATTATTTTAACATCAGAGCTTACATACACAACGTGCATCTGTATACGTGTTTATACCTCGGTTGTGTGAAATCATCCATTTATGTGTAAACATATATTCCGAAAGTGTTGATTATATTGTACCAAATATTGTTTCTTGTATTGGATATATGGCTGTGCAGTTATTTATGGTGTGTTCTATAATGCACCGACATTGCGTGCATAGTAGACAAAACTCGCTATCGTTATATGCTGTGCGAGCTAGGAGTTTACCAATCATAAGAAATGTGATCTTTTCTTCTGGATAATGCCTGCATGTTCGCCACAGTAAGAGGTGGTTACGTAATTCCGTAAGTTGTTATACATCTAAAATTTGCCCTAAAATAGCTTTAAATTATATGGAAAAAATTAATCGTGTAAAATAACTCGTCGCAATTCATCGCCCCAATTGAGCAATAAAACAATCGAATATTCATATTCCGTCATTCCCGAATTTATTAATCAAAAGTGTGCAATATATCGATAGCCAACTATGAAGCATTTCATGAAAGTCTGCCAGACAATTGTCTGACAGATGCATGCGTGGTGTTAAAGACATGTTATGAACTTGTTCGGTGCGTGAAACTGTTAATTTAGTACTCGGGAGTTATGCTAACCTGGGCAATCGCCTAAAATTTCATAGAAATCGACCATACCACCCATAGAAATCATCGTCTGAACTATGCCCAATTGTAAAATTTACATCTGGATTCGGGACGCAACTATCGGCGATAAGCAAACATAAATGATTTCGACGTCGAGAGTCATTTCAATTAGTTAATATATCAGAATGACGTTGTGTGTGTTGTCAATTTGAGTTAATATTCGTAAACATGACTACAAGACCAAGCGTATTCTCCATTCTATTTGATAACCCTGTCGGAGTGTTTCTTATCACTTTAACTATGGGGACAATTTGTTATTACATATCTTTAGCAAAATTCCTCAAGCAAGCATCTGGTTGACGATAGGTAATGACGTACCTTAGTAGCTACCATTGGAGCATCCCCAGTGTTGTTAAACGAAGCTGCAGCACACCCCAAGAATACAAATAACATCGTGGACAGAAACTCGGCAAAAACGGCTCTCCAAAACCCGACATCTTTTAGTTCAGCAAATTTTGCCCCCATAACGCGTGTGTGGTCTATATTGCGGATTCCATTACCATAATGAAAGCTAGCCGAAACGGGTTTGGTTCGGCTCCCAATATGGTGCAGATTAAAAATTAAATCCTTCAAACAATATTTGGAAATGAGCTTAATCGTTTAGAGATAACAATCGAGTCGTCATACCGCTCCGGGTAAGATTTTAAACGTGTTGGCATTGCAGCAAAGTGGTATTTATACGTTCGATCAGACTATTCGGCTTCAACAATCACAATCAATTCAATTCAATTCGTTTAATCTTTTTGACCCATAATACATAGGTATTAAGATAACATATAATACATTTTATGTACATGACTTACATAATAGAAATACAAATGATATACATTATAATATATGAAAAGTATTTACAATGAAAGTCGTTGATATAACGTATAGGCTATTCGAGCACAGGGCTAATCAAGTGGACACAAGATAACATTTTTGTTTTGCATATGCTAACTAAAATTACAAAGGCACTTAAAAGGAATCTTTATTGCGCTTTTATTGACTTTGAAAAAGCATTCGATAAGGTATGGAGGCAAGGGCTATGGTACAAACTCCTGAGAAATGACATAAATGGGAAGTTGCTCACAGTTATTAAAAACATGTACACAAACATTAAATCGAAAGTTCGTTTGGGTAATAAAACGTCCAATTATTTTCCATGTTTATCTGGGGTACGACAAGGCGGGAACTTATCACCCCTTCTGTTCTCACTTTACCTGAACGATCGTGAAGATTTCTTAAAATCAGACGGCGTTGAAGGTCTGTGTAAAATGTCACGAGATATAGAAACCCATTTGCAGACATATGTCAAACTATTCATTATCTTATACGCAGATGACACGGTACTAATGGCTGAAACACCGACACATTTACAAAAGGCACTTAATAGTTTCCAAAGTTACTGCGAGAAATGGAAATTAACTGTAAATGCTGAGAAACCTAAAATAATGTTAATATCTAAAAGAAGCTTGCCAAAGAATAAGACATTTCTTTACAAAGGTCAGACAATTGAAGTGGTGAAGAGCTTTAATTACCTTGGAATTATACACACAAAATCGGGCACCTACTCTTTAGCGAAAAAGACTTTGATGAATAAAGCAACCAAGGCAATGTACTATATTATATCGAAATCAAGAATTCATTGCTTGTCAGTGAAAAACATGTTTGAAATGTTTGACGCCCAAGTTTTACCAATTATGTTTTATTGTTGTGAAGTCTGGGGATCAGGGAGTAATGCAATATTTGAAAATATCCACAGAAAATTTATAAAGCATGTGCTCCATCTAAAGTCATCGACTCCTAATTATATGGTATATGGTGAAAGTGGTAGACTGCCGATTGAGTACACAATTAATTTGCGCATTCTGAAATACTGGATGAATATTAAGAATATGCAACAAAGCAGATTTTGTAAAACTCTTTATTTACTAGCCCTGAATGTATGTGAATCTGTGTCAGTAAAATTTCAGTGGATAGAAAAAATAAAGGATATCCTGACAAATTGTGGTCAGATCCATCTCTGGAAAATGGAAAATATTCCATGTCCAGATACACTAGTACCATACTTCAAGTGCAATTTAAATAGTCAATTCCGTAATGTGTGGTTTTCTGATATTGAAAACTCTAATCGAGGTAACACCTATAACATTTTCAAACATGACATTAATTTTGAAATATACTTGGATAGTTTGGATACAAAAAATAGAATATCACTATGTCAATTTCGTACTAGTAACCACCGCTTACCAATAGAGAAAGGCCGTTGGAACGGAATAAACGTATTTTCTAGATTGTGCCCCATGTGTAAAAAACGAAAACTTGGGGATGAATTTCACTACTTAATGGAATGTGAATATTTTGAAGAGGCAAGAAATCGCCTCATGCTTAGGAAATATATAGGTATAAAACACCCAACTATTGATATTCTAGACGACATACTAAATTTGAAAGATGCAACGTCTCTTCGCAAACTGTGCTCGTTCATCCGACTGATAAACCTTAAACTGGACACAAGTGATTAGTATAGAGTTAATGTTATTGGTGTTGTTGTTGTTATTGTTATTGGTGTTGTTGTTGGAGTTGATGTTGTTTTGTTGGTGTTGTATTAAGACTGTGTTGCTGTTATATATAAAGATTTTGACGTTGACGAAGATGATGATGGTTATTATGACTATGAAGACGACTCTAATGTAAAAATGAAATTGATGATAATGATGATAAAAACGATGATGAACATGCGCCATGTCAATCGGGAGAACACTGTATATTGTGTATATAATGCATTACGTTCCTCCTATCCATCTTCTGTGTATATACTTTCCATTTCTCGATATCATCGTCATTTTGATCAGAGAATAAAGCATTCAGGAAATCTGGCAAAACAATAGGGTTATGACATAGCGTTGACACTTATCGTTGTATCCGCTGTGTACGTGAAGTGTGAAAACAAATAGCTTAACGCATGCGAAGATGACCTGGGTGTCCACAAATTAGTGGACGGAGATAATAAATAATTGATTGATTGATTGTCAACTCTACTGTCGCATGATTGAAATGTGATTATATACAATGTAAAACAGATTCAAGATCCGCGTACAGCTGCAAATTATATTGTCGGGGTAGGTGTCTACTAAAATGTAGCAGAACAAATTGTCAATATGTCCTGTTGTCATCGGACCTCCTAAACCATGTTTTATGTCACCGTTTTCCCCACTGTTGACTAAACATGTAATTTAACCTACGATGTTCTTTGTTATGTGGTCTACCCCTGGCTAAGTGGGCCTGCTAATTACTATGATGCTGGTGGGACATGCATGCTGAATTGCTATGATGCAGGTGTGAGAAAGCGATTCCGTTATAAAGTTATCATTTTGCGGTGCTTGGGTGATTGGAACAAATCGAAGAAATGTATCATGCATGTGTATGAAACATTCAAAAACATGTATATCATGAAATATATTAACAATAGCTGTGTAAGTTTTTGCAAACCGGATATTCCTCTCGTTTTGCAAACACCAGCGCCACCATTATTAAAATATTAAATATACATAAGTTCTTGGTTGTTTTATACAGACACTGCATGGATTTCGCTAAAATCGCTCAGATATCCAAACATCGCAAAAATGACAACTTTATAAAAGAAAATAACGGTACTTTTTCTGAACACCATCGATTTGCCCTATAACCATTAATTTTACAAATAAAGAATATCTCTCTCTATTATATATTTTGGAAGATCTGTTTGTGTGTGTGTGAGGGTGTGGAAAGCTTATACCACGCAATCTCAAATATTACCGACATGCAGTGATGATAGTAATAATTCATGAATATTATCAATGAGGACGCCGATAAAACGTCGGTTTTAAGCCCCTGTCACACTCAGGCCGGCGCTCTCATTGCGCTGCAAAAGTATCAAAGCGCCCACCTAAACGCACTAAGGTCTCCAAGAACCGATTGGTGACGCAGTTGACACTGGCTACAACGGGCGAGGATCTCCATGGTCGCCCATAGGTGCCAGAGCGCCGCGCTTGTTTTATGCATACACAAAACAAGCGCAGAGGCTCGGCGTTCTGACCAGGACGTATTACTGTCGCCGTGACAGCGCAAAGCAAAGCGCCAAGCGAGCGACGTGAGCGTTATGTGGACGTAGCAAGAGCGCATATTAGCTTCTCGTGGTCGCAGCAAGGACTTAATATTGTCTTTTGCGACTACAGTAAGCTAAAGCAAATTCTCACTACGCACGCGAAACGAGAAACTCCCCCACCAGTTATACATGCGGCGCGCGTGACAAGCTATGCTCCTATCCCGCTTATCACGTTTTCATCGCGCTCTTTGTACGACCCATTGCGTTCCTGCTTTGTCACGTCAAGTCTCACGCTCCCACGCGCTCTCACTGCGTTTCCTCCACGCCCCGTAAACGCTCTTAATGCGTTCATGTCGTTGTCATTGCGTTGTTAGTACGCTTTGCGCTGTCATGGCGACGGCACTACGCCTGGTCAGAACGCCGAACCTCTGCGCTTGTTTTGTGCATGCACAAAACAAGCGCGGCGCTCTGGCGCTCTGGGGCGATCACGGAGACCCTCCCCCGTCCTAGCCAGTGTCCACTGCGTCACCAATACGTTCTTGGATACCTTACTGCGCTTTGCTTGGCGCTTTGATTATTTTTCAGCGCAATACAAGCGCCGGCCTGATCGCAGCGGAGTGTGACAGTAGTTTAATCGGACAGCTAATCTATTTTCCCACAACATAAAAACTGACTATGACTGGAGAACGCAGGAGGCGCTATCTATACTCTCCGCGCCCGCGCAGAGAACGTTTTGCGAACTTATTGAGAACGTACTAGCATCACAATGACAGCGACTTGAACGCACTAAGAGCGTGATATTTGACAAAGTAGGAACGCAATAGGAGCATACTTTGTTTTTAAAGTTTGACAATTTTCGACAGTTTTCGGCGCTCCTCCTGCGTGTTACTCATATGTTGGTACTTTTGCAGCGCAGTGAGAGCGCCGGCCTGAGTGTGACAGGGGTTTTACTGATGTACACGCTCTATTTCACATCCGCATGAACACATGTTTGTGTATGTATTTATATATGTTGACCCGTATATAGAGTCGATTTGAATGATCAGGTTAGCATATAACGAATGATGTATGTCCGTCGTGTGTGAGTATATGTGTGTATGCATATATGTAAGGGTGTATTTGTATGTGTATAAGTATGTGAATGCATGTGCGTGTATACGTGTGTGGTGTTTCTATATGTATATATATATATATATATATATATATATATGTGTATATGTATGTGAGTATGTATATGTATATATGTGTGTGTATATATATATATATATATATATATATATATATATACATATGTGTATGTATGTGTGTATATGTATATATAGCGTGTGTGTGTAGCTATATATATATATATATATATATATATATATATATATATATGTGTGTGTGTGTGTGTATATGTGTATGTATGTGTATGTATTTATGTAATTGTGTGTGTGTGTTTATATGTATGTATATGTGTAGTTAAGTATGTAAGTTAGGGCCATCCTGTATGTGCGCCCGTGTTGTTTGTAACTGCATGTGGACGTTTAGTCTGCGAGACTACACATGTGTTCTGTTTGTGTTGTGTCCATTTGTTAAAAAGTTTATGTGCTTTTCATGTCAATTCTCTTTTGTCAAACAATGTATATATATATGTAACCTGTAATTATGTTATTACTGCTCTCCTAAATTGGAGGAAATAAAGGTATATATATATATATATATATATATATATATATATATATATATATATTAAAGAAAATAACGGTACTTTTTCTGAACACCATCGATTTGCCCTATAACCATTAATTTTACAAATAAAGAATATCTCTCTCTCTATTATATATTTTTGGAAGATCTGTTTGTGTGTGTGTGAGGGTGTGTTTGTGTGTGTGTGTGTAATCGATGAACTCGAAAACGGCCGACCCGATTTCGATGAAACTTGGTATGTGGGGGTATTTTCGGCCGGGGGGTGACATAGGCCTATTGATTTTCAGATCCGAGGTCAACTTTTCACGTGCTGAGGTCAAATCTGTTTTTACGCTGTGTTACGGGACTTTCATTTGAGTTCGGTGCTTACAAATCGATTCGAAACAGCGCGAATAATAAAATGCCAGTCATAATAATGACACTGTGAGAATCTTTCGTGTTTCCAACGATATGTAATGCGTATGTATCCGTTTTAGTTATCTGCCTCAATTATCAAGAAGAAGTGGTACTATCTTCCATCAGGATAAAAATAATGCGTAACTTCTATGACGTCGTTAGAGGTCATAACGTTAGATCACGTTAACGCTTAACCGGCAGATACATTTGACTGTTTCAGACGTCTTGGCGATATCTCGGGCACCGATGGTAATTTATCTTTACGTTGAAACTTGATAATTAATGAGCGTGTGTATATGAGGCGCGTTTATATACTTGAGTGGAAATCAAATCGGGTTAAACTGGCGGATTTTTACGGACGAAATTTGATGCATAGGGTATCTCGGTATCCGCTGGTCCGATTTCCCGGTATCCGCTGGGCCGATTTCCACCATTTTTGGGGTGTTGGTGTTTGACCCCACCTGACCTTGACCTTCAAAATGATCAATTCAAGGTAAAATCGGGTAAAACCGGATGGATTTCGACGGGCACGTTTGTCGGGTACTTTTGTCGGGCAGTGTTTTAGACTGGTCAAATCGTGACCCCACTTGACCTTGACCTTCAAAATGGACATTTCAAGGTCAAAGCCCGGACGAAGTCGGGTCACCTTCTAGTATATATATATATATATATATATATACCTTTATTTCCTCCAATTTCGGAGAGCAGTATTAACATAATTACAGGTTACATATATATATACATACATTGCTTGACAAAAGAGAATTGACATGAAAAGCACACAAACTATTAACAAATGGACCCGACACAAACAAAACGCAGTCTCGCAGACTAAACGTCCACATGCAGTCACAAACACGGACGCACATACAGGAAGGCCATCACTTACATACTTTAAATACACATACGCATACATATATACGCATATACGTACATACATACATACATACATACATACACACGTACACACACATATGCATACATACATATATATGTCCACAGATAAACATCTATACATACACCCATGTACTCACACACACACACACCCTCACGGACACACACCAACACACACACACCCTCACCCCCCCCCCCCCCCCCCACACACCCTCTCACACGACAGACATACATCATTCATTATATGCTGACCTGATCATTCAAACCGACGCTATTCGGGTCAACATATATAAATATACACAAACATGTGTTCATGCGGATGTGAAATAGAGCATGTACATCAGTTACCGATGTTTTATCGGCGTCCTCATTGATAATATTCATGAATTATTACTATCATCACTGCATGTCAGTAATATTTGAGTTTGCGTGGTAAGCTTTCCACAAACAATACGTACTACATACTACAAAGTCAGTGAATAAGTCAGCTTCATCAATTAAATCAAATAAATCCGGTGGACGTGCAGTGAGAAATACATTCAATTGTACATTGAATATGTACAATGTATATGCGAGGCTCCCTATGGGAGAATCGCATATATAAGAGAATACACTGGCACAGGGGTTTTATTGCTTGCTGCACCAACACAGCTCCCGTTATGAAAGGGTTAATTGACCAGGGTGAATAAGACCGATGGCATCAACAATCCCCTGATGGGAGTTGGTGTAAACAATATTTATTCCCAATACAAAACAATATGAATATTTTACAAAAATGCTAATGGATTTTTGTAAAATATTCATCTTGTTTTGTATTGGGAATAAATATTGTTTACACCAACTCCCATCAGGGGATTGTTGATGCCATCGGTCTTATTCACCCTGGTTAATGGGAGTTGGGGTGTCTTACCATGCAAAACCCACCAACTTTGGTAAAAACGTTTAGCAGTTTGAAATTTCCTGCCTGACGCGACGCCAGTTGCACACACAATTGGATCCAATCGATCTAATAGTTTGATTTCCCAAACAGTATTTAGAGATCAATTTAGTTGTAAGTTTTAATATTTTCCTACATTCGGTCTTTTTTTTTCTTTTTCTTTTTTTGGACTGAAATGATGATCCGTTGGAAAAGTTTGAACCATATAGGTGATAGAAATTTCCAAAAGTTGGAAAGCTGGAGGTAAAAATTGGAAAATTCCAACCTGATGGTGTACAAATAGAATGTCCAGACTCGTGAATGTCTAAAATGTGTGTTTCACGGCGCTGTAGTGGGAAATTCTAGCTGGACACCCAACGGGGACACTTTAGGTTACGATGTCCCCCATTCTGGGTTGGCTCGGTCAGGGCCCATATGTGAATATATATATTTATGTTGTTTTATAACTATAATTATTTATATCATGACATGACATGGCATTTGGTGTCATGACATGACATGATTTATAAACAGCAAACAACCACTGCAACGCACTGTCGTGGACGATATATTTATATGTGTTGACAACTTGACATGAACATTGTTCAGTCAGGGTTATGAATTTTAGAACTTAATGACAATAATATTTTGCTTAAGCTTTTGTGAGGGTTGAGACTGTCAAGGTTTGAAATAAGTATCACATTAATCTAGGTTAAGAAATATACACAATATAAGGCGACACTTCAATACATACTGTTATGTATTTGTGGTCAGAAATTGACTTTATACTACTTATATACATATAAATATTCTTTTTATTTAATAATATATAGAGAGGATCTCTAATGAGTCGCAATTCTATACGAAATTTATTAACCGAGTGCACTAAATTCGATTCAAGCCGAGCAGGACCAGTGGACCATGTAAATACATTTCGAATATAATTGCGACGAATTTGAGATCCATTTTTATCACATAATCACATTTTAGCAAGGAAAAATGACATCGAAACGGCTGGGGTTAACATATATTAATATTGATTTCCTTATCACATCCAAAGAGGAAGTAAAGACACCTTCAAGAAAAAAGATTTTAATGTGTATTTTCATGTTGACAAAATTGTTCATGTTTATCTCACAGTCAACGCTAAATACCCAACACAAATCGAATAGCATAATCTTATTCTAATTAACATAATGATAAAGTTAGGACATCATTGTGCTAAGCTGTTACGTCACTGCGCGTGTCGATAATACACGTGTGCTTTACTAAAAAAAAATATAAGGCCGGGTTAGGGGCTAGATAACACTTGCTATACTAAATACTCATTGACGAGTAGCTTCCTTAAGAAATGTTCAGATAATAAGTTCAACAAACGACCATAGGTCGTTTGTTGAACTTATTATCTGAACATTTCCCACCAATGAATATGAATGAGTCTGCTTTTCTGTCATCTGTTTTTTATGTCTGTCGTATCACATGAATACCTCCAAATGAATAATAGAACATTCCAATGTATGGTATTATAACTGAACTAGCTGAAACAGGGCCATAAACTAGCTGAAACATACCCATGTATGCGCTTCGCGTACATTTTGACCGTTTAAACAGTTTTATTTATAATAAAAAAAAAAATCGTTTTATTAAAAATTTTGAATAACTAAAGCCATTATAACCTCCACCAGGGTACCCCGAGTCACCAACACCAAATTTGGTTGAAATAGGACCAGCAGTCTGGGAGAAAAATGCGGCAGACAGACAGACGGAGAGACGGACTCTTTTATTTATAGATGAGAGAATCCACTCAGTATATATAGAAAGGGTTAACCAGAGCCTGGGATGAAAACTTCGTCACCCCGCAATGGAACCATAGTCTGTCACAATTGTTTATGATTGTTCATTGGAATAAAATAAAATATATTTTACATACGACTGTCGAATTATTTTTTCTCTGAATATTATAGAAACACACACGACTGTCGTGACACAATTAGAGAATTGGAGAATGATTTATTTCTTGGTGAAAAATATATTTATAAAGATAGTTGTCTCTTATGTGTTAGGCAGCCTCATTTGCCACAGAAAATATTGAAAAACAATACCAGACTGCATAACCTCCTTACATCCTTACATTACTTACATTACATTACACCAAGTTACCTATCCGCCACTTCTTTTGTGATCAAGTTACCTATATAACACTCGGATAGTTACGGGGTTATCGTGTGTCCAAATCGGGTTAATATTTACGCATTAAGTTGAATAAATAACCGCGTGTACGTGTGTATATTATATGATTTATTGACAAGCTTACACCCACTATATATAGGCAGATCCATGCATAAAATACAAGCAACATCAATATATATAAAATTATAAAATAAAATTGGTAGACATATGATAATCAATACTAGGCTATACTCGTTTATCCCCGCTTCGAATAATTTCCGGTTTATGTTACATGTGGGCTATAGTGCAAACATGTTCGTTTTTGTTAAACATATATAGAAAACTTGAAAATTTAATTTCGGGTATTTGTGCTGAAATATCAGTGACAAATATTTCGCGCGTTCCACTATACTTCATACATTACATAAGGAAGTGTTTATCGGTCTCAATTTGATTATCATCCCATTTATGTGGCACAACTGATAAAACGTGTGTGTGTGTCCTATCATCTGTGCTCGTCTCACAATAAAAATATAAAATAATGAATATAAAGATAATGCAGAAGATGACGGCAAAAACAGAAACATATTGCAAAAGCACCAGGAAGACACGCGTTCTTATGTGCGCCACTGTGAGACTGGAAAGGACTCACTGGTATACCTTGTTCACTGATTTGATTTCCTCATATAGGCTTTCAGTTGGGTTTTGCATCACTCCTGGGCATTAGTTGAAAAATTACGATGAAAATTTTGGAAGCGGGATATATAACGGCAAGAAATTCAAGTCGAAAGTACGGCAACTTATGGCCAATTAAGGTCAATACTATAAAAAAATATATATCGTATAAATTACAATTTTAAAGGAATGCAAGTCAATGGTCCATAATCCTATGTCTATTCTGGATCTGTTGATATTGTACGAATGACCGCGACAATATACACTGCCCAGGATGATTTCATCGCTAAGCAGATGGTTTATTAGCTGATCCCAAATTTTCTTTCACGTGGCCTACGCATTGGAAGTAAATAATATATATGATTGTCTTTAGAGGGAACATAAATATTGTTTAAACAAACACTTGTGGTCAATATTGGCCAGAGTTATTTGAACCTTGTATCGAATAAGTGCGGAGATACGGTTTGTTATAAAAGTATGACTGCAGTCAATGGCTGTGGACACACGCACCACAGTAGCTATATGGCAGTGTATATGGGTGACAATTTATTATGGTGGAGTTTGGTGACAATTGGTCGCCCGCTGCATATTCGCACAATAAGTCTTCCAATGTTCGTTATAATCAGCCTTTTTCTTGTTTTGGTCCTTATATATAGTTCGCTTTGTTTATTCCAGATACTTTCTCACAGCTGTATTTCTGTAGTTCCGACACATCTGCATCGGCCCACATGATAATGTTAGCGGAATTATGCGTAGAACTAAACGTCACAAAATAAAATTGGTAACTGTCTTAATACGCATGAAATTAATATAAGTAGATAAACATGCGTTGAGATAATATCAATAAAACATACTACCTGCATGATTTGTGAGTGAACGGTGGATTGCCACGGTCAAACACAATTCTGAGACGATATAACATGCAATTATATTTATAGTAGAGAATACAATGTAGCAAAACGTAATGAGTAGAGGTCAACTTTGGTTAAACGCAATGGGTTAATTGGCCCAGTCGACTCATTGTGTGGAAACTCAGCAGGCAACATGGCTAGCTATGGTACAGAATTATGACGACCAATTGTCACCAAACTCCACCATAATAAATTGTCACACCTACTATGCCATCGCTACTGTGGTACGTGTGTCCGCAGCCAATGAGACATTGAGCGTATATATATAGAGAGTAATCAATTGGTTTCGGGGAGCTCACTTGGGTTTTAGCAGGCCCGGCTCCCCATGTAATCATCGAAACCGATTGATTTTTCTGTTCATTACACACGTTCCACTACTAAAGGTGCTAATTATAAAGATAATATATGACAAAATAGCCACCAATTCAGCTGATCGTGTGCGCTCACCTGGGACGTAATTAACAGGTGTAACATAATCACTTTTAATTCACGGAGAATCCTTATATAAATCAGGGATAAGTGTTTAATAAATACTCAATACACGAATAATGGTTTCCGTGAGAAGGATCGACCATCGATCGTGGTTTTTTTTTTTAATATTATTTTTTGTTCTGCTCCTTGATGCCGTGCATGTCAAGATACGGGAGGGACGCTAACGTATTCATCAAATGCGATATATACATGTATAAATGCAGGAGTCGGCTAAATCAGGCGTCATAAGGATACCTAAACTCACGCGCTGGCAAAATTAGCTTGGGATTTAACGGGACATTCGTCGTAGAAGTCTCTATAGTAATATGGGAATACCAAACACTCACAAAATACACATACCTTACTATTTACTACATGCATGCACACATATTATACAGATGTTTCCCGCGCCTGAGTGAGACATTATACAGTTGTCGCCCGTTGTTGAGGGAGACATTGAGATTTGTCACCCGCTCGAGAACGGAATGTCTCCAGAGGAGCGCAGATAAAACACTTTTCAAATCAAAGTATCAACTTAAAAGTTCGAATATTATTGTTCACTAAATATATGCAAATTAGCAAACATCACAATTGGTGTTTTTGGCGAATCCGTGGGGTGTATAAGATTTATGATTATAGTACATCTTAGTACATCGTAGTGATGTGGATTAACTGAGTTATATACTACGCTGTGTGTTTGTAGATATGTTTGCAATATAGCATCAGGCGGGCGACAAAAACAATGTCTGCCGACAGTGTGATTTGTCGCCCAGCACGTGACAGGACTTGGGCCAATCAGAAGGTGATTAATCGCCCGCTCTCGACCTGGAATGCTAGCCGAGGGCTTTTACTTAAGTTACCCTCACACCATAGCGATCACCAGTTGCGTATGGTTGCGAATAAAAAATAGTGGTCATAAGTTACGAACGCAACTCACACGCAAATAATAAGTTTTATAGGTTTGAAGTACGCAACAAGCACGCAGGTGATCGCAGACACACGCAGAGTAAGTTAGGAAATTTTGAACATGTTCAATAATTCTCTGCGAATGCCTGCGATCAATTTATACGCAACAGGGACGCAACAGGTACGCTACGCACGCAACACGATCGCAACAGGTACGCAACTCATAAGTTATGAACGCAGGTGATCGCAGGTCCAAATTTGAGGTATCTGGCCAGGTTTTGGTACCGTACATGTTGCGAATGTGTTGCGTACCTGTTGCGATCATTTTACGTGTGTAGCGTACCCCAACCTATTGTGCTTACTCCCAGCGTATCCCCAACCTATTCCCTGCGTATCTAACCTATTAGTTCGTGTGAGTTGCGTGTTAGTTGCGTACTACATGCGTGTTGAGAAATGGTATAAATAGTGGACCTTTTCTAGATCCGTGTCAGTTGTTGGTGGACCTCCGAGGTGACAACATGGAGCTACCTCTTGCTGTTATTGGACATCCAAATCAGTACTGACGAAAATAATGAATCGGCTCAGCTTTTATAGGTTTTTATCACGTGACAGATATTCGCAAATACCACGCATCTAGCACGCAGGTCAAACGCAACTTGTAAGTTTTGAACGCAACTCAAACGCAACTCGTAAGTTCTGCACGCAACTCACACGCAACTCGTACGCCGGTGATCGCAGATATTGGGGGATCATAATGTTCAGTTCGCAACTCACACGCAACCCACACGCAACCCACACGCAACTCACACGCAACCCATAGGTCGAATAGGTTACAAATTGACAAAATTGTTGATTTCGCTTGTGTCTGGTGCGTATATACAAATAGTTTTTACACGCAACCCATAGGTTTCAGCATACGCTATGGTGTGAGGGTCACTTTACATGGACAGTCCCTCTGGTGACATTTCATGTCCGGAGCGGCGACAAATCCCCGTGTTCCACGAATACCAGGGCAACAACTGTTTTGTTATCCGTCAAAGGATTGCACACCTGCTCAATGGCATGCCTATAATGTTCAATTAAGGTGGGAATCGGTTGACGGAAAGAGGAGTAAAGCAATTTCGAAGTAGAGTACCGACACTAAAGTGACGAAATGTCCGGTTTCGTTTTAATTGAGTGTGGACGAAAGAAAGGAAAATGGTTAATTAATATAATACTGTGACAGTAAAGCGCGGCTATTTGAACATCTAGTTTAGTACACAACACACATCCGTATACGTGTGTACATCGGTTGTGCAATTGTCTTCAGTAGATATCAACTACATATTAATGTCTATTTGTCTATTTGTTCCACAGTATTGATATAAAAAGGCCCATCTTCAATACAAGATACAAGATACAAGATTTTATTGCAATAACACCTCAGTGGGCAGTTGCAAGCATATAACATATAATATAAAACATACATATACAATAATAGCATGAATTAAACAAAACCCGACTAAGTCAAAATTTATATTCAGTATACTCACTCACAAGTTGTTCTTATAATTATTATGCACTTGATAAAATCTGCCGTTTTTCAAAGAAGGACCGGATAATGTCGCATATGATATTTATGGTATGAACCTTATACCGCAGCACGGTTTTATCTCAGTCATATAACACCATTTATGCACAACGCATTTTAATTTCAAATTAAAACAATAATTATGCAAATTTTAGCAAACACCACAGTTCGCGATTTTTTAGTGAAACCGTGGAGTTTATAAAAGGAGAGAGTGCATGGTGGGCGAAATGTTACCCTCGAGGGCATATATATGTAATTTGCTGCCCGCCATGTGACGCACCCTCGGCCAATGAAAAAAAGAGAGAATGGTATGAAGAATAACGATGAGGTTTATGTAATTCCTTAAGTTGTTATACAGCTAAAATTTGCCCTAAATTAGCCTTCAAATATGTGTCAAGAATTAATCGTGTAAAATAACTCGTATCATTTCATCGCCCCAAATGAGCAATAAAACAATCGAATGTACATAATCTGTCATTCCAGAATTTAACAGTTGAAAGAATTGTGCAACGTATAACAAACTATGAAGAATTTCATGAAAGTTTGCCAGACAACTGTCTGACAGCTGCATGTATGGACGTACGTAGTAAGACAAACTTGTCCCCTTATATCTGCACTGCCAATATTTATACAGTTGTGGCCCTTTCTATAATTATGAACTGGTTCCCTGAAACCCTATTTACAGCTCGGTCATTTTGGGAGGTTCCCTGGCAAACCTTGTTGCACTCTCACGATATTTAAGATATTTTGAGCAATTAAAAGTGCGCACTCATCAAGCAACCAAGTCAACAAAGACACGCTATGCGTTCAACATCATGTGCAAATGTTGGCCCGTGAAGAACATACATATGTACATAAAGCAAGCTCATTTGCCAAACTCCTGTCCGTATACACAGATGTATATTATACACTTACAAAATAGACTTATTTCAGTGCAACGAAATCTAGCCCAAGGATAATTATATGAATTGATTGATTGATTGATTGATTGATTGATTGATTGATTGATTGATTGATGTTCAGTGAAGTATCAGTCACTAGGCCATATCACGAATATATATGTATATACAACATATTAATATAATCAGATATAGACCTATACACAGTGAGCTTTTAATTTACACACTTTTAAAGTGTTTCTCCAGTAAAATGTATACGACAACACAGTAGAATGTGGCCCGGGCACTATAGCTTACTCATGTCTTAACAATGTGTGTGCGAATTATTGCAAACCTATACCTCAATCTACATGGTTCTTCGATTGTTTTTTGCAACAACCAAGAGAGAGAGATTGTTTATTCCTCCATATAATGGAGACGTAGTATACAACATATATAAAATTACATAATAAAAAGACGATAATATTAACATGGTGTTACATACATGTTCTCAGAACAGACAATATTGCAGTTTAGCATTGTGTTATGCACATGCACGATTGCTCTGCGTTGCCTAAATTCATATGAATGAGAAACAGTAAAAACTATCTGATATTATCGTTTCATCATGCTTTCGGAAAATGAAGCTATTACTCTATTATGCAAACATGTATAGATAACAATAGTACTGTAATATTTATATACATGTATATATAACATGTATGGCGGTTGCAATTTCACATTAAATATGTTTTCACGCTATAATTTGTGGCATGTTCATCAATTTCAATGTATCTGAGAGCATATAACAAGACTTCGCAGTATGTTGGCATTACATATTTTATACAGAGATATGATGCTAGTTATCATTTCATTGTGATATTGATATACTATAATATACAGTATATTACTATATAGTGTTACATTTAATATATTGTTTCCCTACCAATTTAGAACTATACGGCTACATTAAAGATCATCATTATACATATATGTGTATTTATATAGCATGACCCTTTCCTTGTATCGCCCGGATTTGTCAAAGCCCGCGAAAATGACACTGTGATAATGACATTACCGCAGCACCACTTAACCGCCCTGGTTAAACGGACATGGTATTTTTTTTCTACATAATTCGGAGCCACGGAGACGATAGATCGATAAATAAACGAACTATTAATAAACCGACTTCATATGCTCTGAAAAACACTTGCCAAAGTCACAGGCGTTTTTCAGCCGTTTTTAACTTTTCGCCAGAAGTAAGATAAACGCTCTTTATTGCTACCATACCAGGAATAGACAACAACGGAACGCTCTTTTCTGTTCCATGTCGTGCAAATGGCTGTTCTGTGTTTGGGACCCAAACACCGTATTCACAATTCTATTGTTCATTACTTCACTGAGTATTTTTGGGTTACATGATGCTCGTAGAAAGGTAGTTCGGATATTTATCGACCTATTTCGATACTGAGAAAAATTAAAAGCGCATAATATTATGTGTATTTTAGAGCGCAAACCGCCATCTGGCTTTAAAGGCACGGGCGGTGTTCGTTGCAGAAATATTCATATTTGTTCAAATCGCCATCAACAGAAGGAATATTAAAATATATATAGTTTTGTTCACATGCCAAACATAATCAGCGCGTAAAGAGTATATTGTCGTCAAGACGTACGATGGTGTACGTAAACAAGAGCCTGCGTGTGTTACAGAAGTTTTGCGCAATTCTATTGGTTAATCACACACAAATGATATAATCGCTCTTTATTATTTCCATATCAGGAAAACAGTAACAAATAACGCTCTTTATGTTACCATATCCGGATCTAAACAAAAGCCAGGGTCTGTAACGTTTTTTTCTTTTGTTTACATAACAAAGGAAAAACATTTGACAATAGCATACTGTTTATGCCATATTTCTGATTGGTATAAGAACAAGGTATGTCTATATTTTACTATTCTTTCTGTTTTTGGCGGTTTTTGACGGAGTTAAATATTTTTAACAGCCTGTATCTTTAACCGCCCTGGTTAAACGGACATGGCTCATTAAAGCTTCCAAATGTTGTCTACGTAATTTAGAAGTAGGTGTATTTACGATAGATTGACAAATACACGAAATATTGATATATCGGCTTCAAATGCTCTGAAAAATAGTTGCCATGGACACAGCCATTTTCCAGATATTTGAAATGTTTCGCTCTTTATTTCTACCATATAAGGAATAGACTAACATGGAACGCTCTTTTTTGTTCCATGTCGTGCACATGGCTATTGTTTGTATTGGTCCCAAACACCCTGTTCAAAGTTGTATTTTGTGTGACTACAAATGCATCTTTCTGTGACATATATAGTGCCCATAGAAAGGTAGTGAAAGTATTTTTCGACTTATTTAGGGTACCGGGAAAAATTCAAAAGCGAATTTTATCAGGTGTGTTTTTGAGCGCAAACCGCCATGTGGCTCTAAGTGATCCTGCTAATTAACTGTGCTGTTGGTGGGTTCTGTGGAATTGCTATGATCCTGGTATATAGGGCTAATGATGCTGTAAAGAAAAAGAATCATTTGTTTTCTGAAGTTGTCATTTTCGCGGTGTTTGGCTTATCGGAACGATTTAAAATAAAGCCAGTGTCTGCATGAAACATTATGATAATATATATTATCTTTATTTATTAATGGCGACGCTAGTGTTTTTAAAACGACATAGCCATTTCAATTGCGACCGGGTTGCAACAACCATGCAACGCGGCCATAATTAAAATATTTTACAATACACTTGTTTTTGAATGTTTTATATACATTCGCTCGATTCGTTTAGTCCAGCCAAACACAGCGGAATTGAACACTTTAGACAAAATAACGGTAATAGTTCTTAACAGTATCACTTTCCTACCAGCATCATAGCAATTGAGCAGGCCCCACCAACAGCATAGTAAATTAGTAGGACCACTTAATAATGGGGACAATTTGTTTTTACATATATTTTAGTAATTCCTCAATCAAGCATCTGGTTGTCGATAGGTAATGACGTACCTTAGTAGCTACCATTGGAGCATCCCCATTGTTGTCAAACGAAGCTGCCGCACACCCCAAGAATACAAATAACATCGTGGACAGAAACTCGGCAAAAACGGCTCTCCAAAACCCGACATCTTTTAATTCAGCAAGTTTTACTGCTTGAAATCCACCATCATGTTTGTTTCCTTGCCGGTATTTGTCAAACTGGTTGGCAACATAAATGCACCACCCCTCCATTATATTAAGAAAACTTTTAAGATTCCACAAACTCAAAGACAGTTGTCATGCATAAATGTGGATCCTGTCTAGGTCTGTGGGCAAGATATGACGCGGCGGCCTGTGTGCTCCCAGCGAGTCGTTCGCGACACTTGATACACGACTGGTGTCTCTTGGTCCGTCGCATTTACTTTTAAACAACCACAAAGTGACAATCATCTGGATAATCTGGTTCACAAATCACTGCGGTAAAATAAACATATTCTACGATGTCGGTCTTCACAGTTGTGTCGCTGAATGCCATTCGCTATATTATCCGCTGTGCACGTGGATGATACATACTTGATTGCACACTCCGTAAAGCGCGTTACACCCGCCGCGATGGCGCACTAATTGATGTGTCTCAGCAATTTCCGCGATTGTCAGTTTTTCTGGGATGTTCCGAACCTCTGATGCACGTCTAAATAACGGACACAATAAGTCAGTTGAACGATCGATGTGACAGTGGGTTCACTGATTGGCAAAGCTTCCAATAACGACAGGACGTGTTTTACAACATCGCCATGTCAACAGAAATAATAACATCTCCGAGAACCACATGACATGGACGGTTACGTGTACTTTTTTCATCGATTTGCTAATTTCTGAAGTGAGGGAACGGAAATCCATTGTCATACTTCTGTCTATGATCGAAGATCCCATATTTCGATATCTTCATCACAATTATTGTTATCACACCGGGGTCGTCATCACGCCTACATAATTACCACAACCAGCACCGTATAGTTAGTCTACTGCATGCATGTCACCATCAATAAAATAATGTGTTCGCATCACCACAACATCACAAACATGTTATCACTTCTACCCCCTTTGAATTCAGAATACCAATTAACAGGGAGGTGTTAAATCCTGAGTAAAATTCAGTCAAGAACATGCGGATGGAATACAAGACATTGTAATTTCAACACTAATATGATATTGTTCTCACATTTGCTCAAGAAATATCCATAACTTCAGAATAACATGAGCTATTATATCAAAGTTTGTCATTTGGGTTGAACAATAATTTTTTAAGAAATGTGTCTATAAAAGCTACGTATACCAGCCTTTTTGATGAATCCCGAATACAAGTTCAGTTGAACAAATGAATCACGAAAACCAGTTAACAGGAGGTATACATCACTTAAAATCACCAGAACCCAGTAACAAAAAAATGAGGGTGACACCCTCCACCAACACCAAAACAACTTCCTTGGTAAGTAGGTAGTTAATTAGACACCCCCACCAACACCAAAAAACTTCCTTGGTAAGTAGGTAGTTAATTAGAGTATTATAACAACCAGCAGCTTCCGAATACGATTGGTTTGATCTGATCGACACTATACATAGACATTATACTCGTTGTGCTACCATCGCCCGTCGTATTCTGGATGTGTTTATAACCTTTGTTCGATCACAAAAGACGCATCAATGTTGAATATTTAATGTACAGTTATAAAACATTATTGACCAAAATTGTACATCTTTCTGATAAGAGGCCGATATTTGAAATCCCATCCATTGAAAGTGTTGTATGCAATGTGAAGTAGGATTGATCGTTTTAGAATATAACCGAAGTACGATGCCAGTTATAAATGGCACTCTCATGTGAAGATGGTAATTCCATATAAGGACACACGCTTCGTCGGTTAGGCTGGGCACAAATATCGTCAATTTGAGAAGCCAGGCCCCTATACTATAAAACGCAATTCTTGTAATATGAACGTACCTTTGTACTTTACTATTTTTGTAATATATATTTGTATTTTATAGTATTAAACTGCATTTCTACCAGTCTATGTCTTTAATTGTTGATTGTGATTGAGCATAGTGTGTCGAAAACTCTTAAAGGCCCACTTAATTTTCGAACCCCCAGATCACTTTATTATAAAAATATATGCCATATTATATACCATTTGAAAGAGGAAACCGCAAAACATTGTATTACCAACGTATATCCGGTGTAATAAAATGTGAACATGTTGTTTGTATTTTTTGCTTAAATTTCATCTGGTTTGTACTGCAAAGTCTATAATTTTCAATGGAATGGGAATAACTCTCTATCTTAGGTTGAATTATGTTACATTCTGGGAGCGAGACGGGGGAAATGTTTCTATGATTTCAGCTGTTTGCTATTACTCTACGGGCACCTTCTGAGACGTTCCAAATGGTGATGAATTATAGTATTTTAATCATATTTTATGTCATAGATTGTTATTAAAACCGCAAATCAAGGCACTATAAAAAAAATAGGTGACTCGAAAATTAAGTGGACCTTTAATTTAAAACTTGAATCGACGAGAAGCGAGTTATATGATCTTTTCGGCCAGTCAACTTTATATCAGAGTGCTAATTTTAGGACTATTATTTCACTCTTTATCTGCATTCGTTTGACTGTATCATCTGCGATTCGTTTCTAATTATTCGCATTTGGTTCGTTTCTTTGTTAAATCATGCTTTTCAGCATCGTCTTTGTATTAATCAGCTGGTTTTCATATACAACGTGTCAATTCTCGCCCAAGCGGGTGCTCATTAACTATCATTCATTGCACCTAATTCTAAGCTTTGCATTTAATAAATACTTATTTGTCAACAAATCTGTTAATCGATTTCCACGTCGTTAATTCACACCTGTGCCATGTTACCGTATGTTCCTGTATCTCCGTCGTTTGGTCATGTCCACGTATTACAACCGGAGTTCCGATTGTTGTGTGGACCGCTTGCTACTATAGCGGAATGTCCGATAGCTTTTATTGAATATGAATAAATGCTAATTCACCAGACGGACTAAACATTCATTCAACTCGAAATCGGCTGTATTAAAGGTACTTCGATGTCCCAATATCTGATTCCAACAACAGCAACATGTTTTTAAATGCCGCTTCGGTTATCAGAATCAATTAATTGCCCAAAAATAATGCTAACCACAGTCAACTATAGTATAAACTTGCGCGAAACCTGTTATTTGTCAACATTTTGTTCAACGAAATTTTGCCGATTTGTCAAATGGCTGACACAAAAAAGCCACTTGATTTTAAAGTTATCCATCTTCATCCGCAATTTGGTCCGAGACCGTCTTCTCGTCGAATGTTTACTGGGCCACTTAAAATTATCGGTGGTGAAAAACAATAGACTTCAAAAATAGACATCTAATCACTGTGAGCTTTGATGGATGTGTTCCTCGACTCGAATCAGATATTTCTTACACCCGAAGCCAAGGGAATGGTAATTTGCGAGCGTTAATTCGGATTATGCATATTTAATTGCTTACTGGAATTCACTTGAATAGGAAACTCTTTGCATTTGGGGGAGAATGATGGGCCTGAATGTTCCGTAATTTGGGGGAGAATGATGGGCCTGAATGTTCCATCATTCGGGGGAGAATGATGGGCCTGAATGTTCCGTCATTTGGGGGAGAATGATGGGCGTGAATGTTCCATCATTTGAGGGAGAATGATGGGCCTGAATGTTCCACCATTTGGGGGAAAATGTTGGGCCTGAATCTTCCGTCATTTGGCGGAGAATGATGGGCCTGAATGTTCCATCATTTGGGGGAGAATGATGGGCCTGAATGTTCCATCATTTGGGGGAGAATGATGGGTCTGAATGTTCCGTCATTTGGCGGAGAATGATGGGCCTGAATGTTCCATCATTTGGGGGAGAATGATGGGCCTGAATGTTCCATCATTTGGGGGAGAATGATAATTAATAAATATGAAGAGTAACACCTTTTAAGACCTATTTTATGTATTTAACATACGAGCTTTCGGGTTTCCCCTTCCTCGGGTATATATGCAAATGGAGTTACATCAAGATACAGTTGAACATATAGCTATGTAGAGTAAGCATTAGGCGGACCATTGACCATCATTAGGCAGACCGCGACTTTATGCAGACGAAATCCGGTCTGCCTAATTTTTGCATGCCTGTCACAACTAGTTATCTTGCGATTTAATTGTTAACACCTCTCCTTGTTCAACGGATTTAGGTTGTCTTTTGTTTATAAAATGATGGGATTGAACAAATTGTTGTTAAGGGCTTTTCCGCCCCGATAATTTTGAGACATGTATATTCGATCGATATACAGTTTCATCATTGTGCGGTCTTTGTTCAATCCCGAAATTTGTACTCAATTTCGATGTATACACCAGATATTTCGATGTTTTAATGACATTTGACATGTTATCTTCATTTCTATCCTATACATAAAAATGCAAAAACCAGAAAAGTTTATTTTTTCAAGACCGCTGTGGATGTTTCGACCACACAATGATGAAATTATATATCGACAGAATATACATGTCTCAAAACTAACGGGGCTGAAATGCCTTTAACATTTTTTTGTTTCAATCCCATCCTTTTATAGACAAAAGACAACCTAAATCGGTTGAACAAGGAGAGGTGTTAACAATTAAAGCACCAGATAACTAGTTGTGACTGACATGCAAAAAATAGGCAGACCGGATTTGGTCTGCATAATGTCACAGTCTGCCTAATGATGGTCAATTGTCCTCTTAGAATTAGGCAGACCTGAGAATTTGTATATTTCTTATTACTTGAGGAATCACAAATTCCAATTGATCACAGCTTGGTGGTCACTTTAGAACAAAACTAGAGAAAGAGTGTTTAAAATTGAGCGGTTTTAAAGTTTTTTGTATATGTCTGCCTAATGATGGTAATATGGTCATGACTGCCTAATGCTGAAAGCAGCCTTATATATACTAGCAGGTTCCACTGGCGGCAATCGTCCAGAAACATGACAATTTTTTATTTTTTTTATTAATTTTTTAATTTAATTTTTTGTTTTTCAATGAGTTAATTGTGCCTTTTTAATTTACTGGCTTTTTTAATAAATTTTTGTAATAAATTTTTTAATTTAATTTTTTGTTTTTCAATGAGTTAATTTTTTAATTTAATTTTTTGTTTTTCAATTTTACCCGATTTGACCTTGAATTGATCATTTTCAAGGTCAAGTCGGGGTCACAATTTAACCCGTCCATGACACTTCCCGTAGGTAGCAAGTTTGAGCTCAATCGGTTCGAGTCTATAAAGGACACACACATTTTATAATGTGTGGGTACCCGTTTCAAGGTGAAGATCACCTCGGGCGGAAAAAACTGACCCGATGAAAATCTCCCCCGTTGCTAGGAAGCAAAGAATCACACAACACGCTCATGTCTGGATACAGTCACGCTGACGCCCGGACACAGACGTAAGAATCACATTACACACATACGCTCTTTATCAACGACACTGCAGATACGAACGCTCTTTAACTATCAACGCGATTAACTCCACAGTGCCGTTTTTTGTGACTGAGAGTGGAGAACGGGTGCTCGGAGCTTCTCCAAAACGCCGCGACGACCATTCCCGTGTGATTTTACCCTTAGATGGGAAGTTTGGTCTCGATCGGTGCAGCCGTTTTCGATTCTATAGTTCTCAAAATATATAGTAGATATAGATCAGTGACTCCAAGCTATTGAAAAGGCAAGATGTGCCGAAACCGGTATAGCTGTGTGTACATACATGTAATAAATATTCAACAATGAACTTTTCTTAATTTTCAAACTATATATATATTTATATAGATAACAAAACGTTCAAATCATAAGATCAAAATATAATATAAACTAGAACAATGATACCTACCCTTTTATATCACATGAAACCCCTATAATATCATTGAAAAATCCATTAGATATATTCTCATCTCTCACTAGTGAGTAATCGCCGCGTGCATCGCCCCACGTAAATTACCGCGCGGAGTAACACTATTTAGAAAAGCCGCGCTTGACACCAATACCAGACATTACAAAATGATTGCTTTGTTCATTAAAGTTCAATTATTGTTCAACTTCGTTGCACTAACGAAAATACAAATACAAATAGGCAAATTGGGGGACTATATCTGTTTCGTCGCAAGAGCGCAATACTGTCGTATACGGTTGTGGGGCGTCTCACATGCGTCTTACATGCATATTTCAGCTTAATCAAGTTTCAAAATCTCGTTGGAGATGCTCTGTTTATTCAGAATATGATTAATAAAATATGATGTGAATCAAATTTATCAAACTCGTTTCATAAAATCTTATATCCCAGCAATTCGTTGGAGATCCTCTATATATATACACCTTAATTAGAACACCTTTATTCGTGTTTTATTATAATCTATATATATAAAAGTGTAGGATCTGTGTGTCTGTCCGTCTGCCAGCCTGTCTGTCTGTTCAGATTTTCTCTCAGACCCCTAGACCGATTTCAACCATTTAGTGTGGGGACTCTGGGTACCCTGGCGGAGGTTATAACGGCGTTATATTTTCAAAAAATTTATGTAAAAAATTTTAATTAAATAATTATAAAAAAACACACACAAATTAAATAAGCTCACTATGAGCCTATTTCAGAATCAAATAAATGTGAACATTTAGGTTCAGTATTTTCAGACCAGATTTACGCACTTTATATATGTGTGTTCATTGTGGCCCGCGTCATCCAACAGCATAACGGGTATAAGTCCACTATGGGCTTGGCTTATTTCATAATCAATTGTCGAATATGATCGAACGTACGTGAATATTTAGGTACAAATGTGCGCGAAGCGCACACTGCGACCACATGCCCGAACACATGGGCCGGATTCGTCATCTCCGGTTTAAACCTCCGAGTTTAAACCTGGTTTAAACCTACATTGGCGGTCCAGCCAAACCGGGTTTAAGGGGGCGTTTTTGTCGTTCAGTTACCAACTAATTGACAACTCGATTTGGTGATATGAGCATACAGTCAAACTACCCTCTTACCTATCGGACCAACAGACAAGCCGATATAATGGTTATTGACATGCCATAAATCATCGCGAACGCGTACACGATTTATTCATTGAGAAATGAGTATCGCTCATGAACCATTAATCCGATCTCTTTGTGTGTTTAAATCAATCTGACAAAGGGCGTGCCTCTCAACACGAGCTTCACGCGCTGTTTATCACTTTGTTTGTTATTGATCTTCTGCAAGATGCTTTACCCGCAAAGACAAAATTTTGTGTATTTACATGTATATATGTATATATCAAGGGGTGTAGGAGCTGTATATCTGTATGTCCGTTTGTCTGTTAGCAACTGTTCTAAAACTGATTTAGAAATAAAAACAAAATTATTTAGGAGTTGTATCTAACAAGAAACAATATTTAAAATGTATATTAATATTTGTTTGTTTTAAATTTAACTAAATTTTTTTTTTAATTAAAATGTTCAAATGATCAAAACGTTCGCAAATGTGACGCATGCTCCTGTCGCACGAAGGGGCCGCAGGCCCCTCTGACGCTGAATAAAGGCTCCATAATCGAGTCAATCCTGGACCAAGAGGTCAGTCAAGTAAAAGCAATTTGCTTATGATTACATATCAGAAGTGGCATCTGAACTGTTTGAAGTGGACAACTATACAGAGGCAGAGCTTTTGATAAAGAAATATATTACATGCGTTGCTTTTTTTCTATGTAATATATTTTCCGTCATGCGGGAAATCAAAAAGTTCCCAGGTTTTGAACTAGTGGAATATTATGGGAATTTATGGGCGGAGCCAGAGTAGAACTTTGTGGCTAGATCTACTTCAAAATAAGTTATAAAATTTGACTCATATATCAATATAAGTTTAGGATTGAAAACTATGTGTATAGCATATCTGGTCATGCAGTACCAGCGTGTTGGTGTCAAAATTAAAACGTTGAATCATTCAAATGAATTCGTAGATACACCAGTATTTGTGATTGCCACAAGCCAAAAAAAAACAACACCCAGAAGATAGTTGTAAAAATCATACTGAAGGAACATGTCCATATCTGAGCAAAGCTCGCGTGCGAATGAATCAACTGTGACATGATAACACCAGTCGGCAGCCGCCACTTAGACACGCCCTCACTCGAGATAATTTACTGCTCCACCCTTTGATTGATTGTTTGACAATTCTAAACCGCGATGAAGAAAAGACGGATTCGTCATCTCAAGTTTAGCCTCGGTAAACCTGGTTTAGCTGGACCGCCGAATTAGATGGTTTAGTTGTCGGTTTAAGCTTATAAAACGCAAAACATAAATAGAAATTGACAAAAACTTATCCCCACACGCTTTATAGGTGTGAGTGCTTCTCGCTTATAAATTTCCAATCAAAATATGGTTGCTGTCGTAATTATTGATTTTCGCAATCAATAAAACGAGGCGGTCCGCAGTAGGAAAGTACAAGTAATTATATCGACGATACAGAGACACTACTGCTAAACCACTGGTCTAGCTAGACCAGGTTTAAACCAGAGATGACGAATGCGTCACTTAGACCTGCGGTTGCGGGTTTAAACCACGGATTTTGCTGACTCACGGCGGTTTAAACCTAGAGGTTTACGTAGACCAGGTTTAAACCTGAGATGACGAATCGGGCCATACAGTCGATCTAGTTATCGTAACGCGATTTCTATATATCGAGTCAACTCGTACCCAGATGCTGGGATAGCTGATTCAATCATTGCAAAGTGTTAATAAACTAAGTGAACATGTACACTGGGGTGGGAGTTTCATTGTGCATGGGGCAAACTGTTTATGGACGATCGAACGTACGTTTAATTGGCCCAACGATTTTACTTCCAAATGATCAGACTGAGTCAACTCGTACCCAAGTCACAATTGCATAATGCCGAGTGCAACTATTCTATCATGGTAAACATAATTATCTTGAACCCTTTGGTGGACTCGTACCGTATATATTGGTGCACAGTTTTAACACCACGATTCAACTCATATATATATATATATATAATATAGACTGTCGCCGTTCGTGTGTGATATAAACTCTTTTGAACAACAAAGTCAACTCGTACCCTAAGTCACAAATTTTACAATTTCGTAGAATAGATATACATCTTGTACACTTATCCAAGAACTAAGTCAACTCATATACCCTGAGTCACTTCGAGTTTATCATTTTATTTTATGGACAGTTTTGCGTGTTTTGCACTTAGTTATAAAGTCAATATAGTCATCGTAACGCGATTTCTATATATCGAGTCAACTCGTACCCTAAGTCACGACATTTACAATCTCGTATAATATAAATACATCTTGTACATTTATCCAAGAACTAAGTCAGCTCATATACCCTGACTCACTTCGAGTTTATCATATTATTTTATGGACAGTTTCGCGTGTTTTGAACATATAAAGTCGATCTAGTTATCGTAACGCGATTTCTATATATCGAGTCAACTCGTACCCAGATGCTGGGATAGCTGATTCAATCATTGTAAAGTGTTCGATCGAACGTACGTTTAATTGACCCAACGATTTTACTTCCAAATGATCAGACTGAGTCAACTCGTACCCAAGTCACAATTGCATAATACCGATTGTGACATAAACTCTTTTGATCAACAAAGTCAACTCATACCCTGAGTCACTTCGAGTTTATCATATTATTTTATGGACAGTTTCGCGTGTTTTGCACTTAGTTATAAAGTCAATCTAGTCATCGTAACGCGATTTATATATATCGAGTCAACTCGTACCCTGAAACACTTTGGATTTATCATATATTTTATGAGTTTTTATTAATGGGACGTGAACTATCTAGTCATAAATAATCATCAGTTAACCATCCCTTTGTCCGTTTGAATTATGATGTCAGCGGTATATTACCAGCGAGTTTGTTTTGATAGTTAATCCCCCTTTGTCCGTTTGAATTATGATGTCAGCGTTATATTATCAGCGAGTATAAGACAATAGGTTAATCAGCCGCGATTGTGAATGACGACGGATTAATTTATAAGTAAGTAAGTAATGCTTTATTCTCAGCCATTATAATACATGGTACATGAGAAAACATATATACACTATATACAAATTAGAACTTTCCGGGGTATACATAGACAGAATAAAATGCAGATAATAATAAGTTACGGTCCAATATTGCATTAACATGTCCGGAATAGAACAGTACAGATCTCGATAGACTTATTTAAAGATTCTAAGCGAACCGGGGAAAAAAGAAGAAGAAATTACATAAATATACATCATGGTTAGTATATATAGTACTGTTTTCTCATTTTCTTTTTGGAAACCAAGTTGTTGTAAATAATGATGTACCAATATTACGTACATGATTATTATCTGTAATTAAATTGACTCATATAATGTTTACACACACTTATAAATACACACATATTATATACGTATACATACTCATGCATATACCTACACACACAAACATACATACATATGTATAAATATACATGCATACAAACACATACATACACATACACACTTATACATATATATACACATATACATATACAACATATATATATATATATATATATATATATATATATATATACATATACATACACACACATACATATATATACATATATATACATACACAAACATATACACATTGTATTATGGCACACTCGATATTCGTTATGGAATTTTGCATATCTAAAACACGTGGAAGCCATACAAATAGTAACATAATATGCATAGTTGTACTATGAATAAGGAATCTACGACGTGATCTTCACATATATGTATGTCTGCATGTTCACACATACAGACGCACACACATATAAGCACCACGATCGCCAAATATTTGAATAGTTATTTAAATTGTTTCAATCCGATTTTTATAAAGTTTGAAAGTTTGTTTAGCTTCATTGTGTCAGAAGAATTTAATAAGCCATAAAAAGACTCTCGCGATGGATTTTTCCAGATCGATTCGTCAATATATTTCATGCGGTATTCACGTAAATTTGGACAAACTATTACAAAATGATATTCATCGCACATGATGGCGCCACATAACTGACATGAGCCAATTCCAGATATCCCTTTCTTTTGGTTCTTAGATTTTGCCCACTTCATAGTTTCAACGCCTAATCTATGATTTGATGTACGAATTCTCTGTAGCGAGATAATTGAATTAAAGGGACATTCAACATAAAAACGACTAAGCGAAGGACATTTTTTCAGGTTACGATAAAATTCTCCTCGTGACGATTGAGAAACTTCATTATTCCACTGGAGAAAAAAATTGCCAAGTAGTTTTTTGTGCATATATTGAAGTTTAGAATTCGAAACGGGTAACTGTGTGTTCCAGTTGTCTTCGCAATCCGCACGCACAAAAATGTCTTCAAATGTCTAAAATTAACTTGTACAATATGAAGGGGTGATTACTTTGTTTTTTCGTCATTAGGCGGCTCCAAAATGAGGTCATTCTTTTGTCAATTTCAACACGCAATGGCCATCTTCCAAGCTCACCATAAACCATATAATTTGGAGTACTCATTTTCATGTTCGTTAGGAGCTTACAGAATTTGAGATGGACAGCCTCGATATCGCGAGTATTCTCAAAGCCCCATAATTCACATCCATATAACAGAATGGGTTGTATGAGGTAATCAAACAGTTTTAATGCTAAGTCTGCAGATAGGTGAAGATTTCTCACCTTGGACAGGAGTCCGTACATAGCTTTTGTCGATTTCATTTTTATCGACTTGATTGCCCGACAGAATCGTCCATTATAAAAAAATTCAATGCCTAAATAAGGAAACTGTTCGACTATATCTAATTTATCACCACAAAGCATGAAATTTGGGGGAGAACTCAATTTCTTGTTGGTGAAGATCATTACCTTAGCTTTTTGAGTGTTAATTTTGAGCTCCCAAGACTCTGAATAGTCAGAGAAGGCATCTAAAATTCGTTGCATCTCATAAGGATTGTCCGCAAACAAAACAGTATCATCTGCATATAAGATGCACCATAGTTTGAGATAAATCTCTAACTCATGGAAAACTCGATCGTTAAGATAGTTTAACCCCTCGGTAACGCAATTTTCTAGAAAATCTTCCAGATCATTTAAGTAAATAGAGAACAGGAGAGGGGATAGGTTTTCGCCTTGTTTTACCCCTACGTTACTTACTGGATTGTTGCTTTTCCAGTAGCTCGTTTTACGTCTGTGTCATTTGACTTTTATATACCGAGTCATCTCGTACCCTGTGCTCTTGGTGTGTTTGGAAGGTCTCTAAGGTGGAAATGTGGGTCTGTATCCTAAATAAAATAAGAGGGTACGAAATGACTCAGGAGGGTACGAGTTGACTCAGCTGGAGGGTACGAGTTGACTCAGAATAGGGTACGAGTTGACTTTTTTCGGAAGGTACGAGTTGGTCAGGGTACGAAATGACTTGTTCCCTGTAGATGGAGGGTACGAGTTGACTCAGAATAGGGTACGAGTTGACTTTTTTCGGAAGGTACGAGTTGGTCAGGGTACGAAATGACTTGTTCCCTGTAGATTGTAAAACAATATATAATACTATAACTACTTTACTGATATAGAAATGCGCAGTGGCTGCACATTCTAACTGGCATATAAACTAATGCTGCATTTTAAGTACCTGTATATAATGGGTTCACAGGCTTAAGTTGTCACTCTCACAATACAAATAATTATACGCGGCATGTATTCATCTTCAATAATAAAGTAACATTACACATTATATTTTCGAATACCAAGATGAGTATTCTATATGAATAGAAAGAGAAAATAATCGACTGTAACGATTTTGTTGCTCGAAATCCCAGCCCGTGATACCATCGGCCTTTGTAGACACCTGTGTGAGGGCAGTGCCTCGTCCAATATGGAACAAGAAAACCATAGACAGAAATGGTAACGCAAATACCTTTTCTAATTCCTATCGCAAAAAGGTCTGAATATTGCATGAAATTGCATGCAGAATAATAATCAGGCCAAAAGTGTCGATGTTCGTTACATTGTTCAAGTCTCCTACGACAGAGTCAGATATACTTGCCAATATACACAATAAGAGGGTGTAATGGTGATCTAAGAATGGCCTCAGGCAATGCACTACTGATATCAACTTTGAAAATATGGTCTCTCGTGAGGTTAGTTAAAATACATGTATAGTCCCATGAGGATTAATTAAAACATGGTCACACCCAGAGGGTTAATTAAAATATGGTCCAATGAGGGTTGATTCAAATATGGTCCAACGATGGCTGATTAAAATGGTACCATGGTTGTTAATTAAAATATGGTCCCATAACTGATCAGGCTTAATTAACATATGGCCCCATGAGGGTTAATAATAATATGGACCCTAAATTGTCTATACTACTGATTTGCATATAATATAGACGTATAGGTTCACACAAACCATGTCCGCTAACCCTTTCTTTACTAAATGCTCATTGTCGAGTAGTTCCCTTATGAAACGCTGAGAAAATAAGTTTAAAAAACGACCATGTGTCGTTTTTTTTAACTTAATATCTGACCATTTCCCACAATAATCAGGAATCCTTCCGCGCTTGAATTATCTATTTGCTTGTCCGTCGTCTATTTATTTTTTTGAAAACCCCTCCAAAATAAATAATAGGACATTCCAGTGTATAGTTTAATAATTATTTGGAGAATCCTTTTTAGTATATAATGGGTTAATTTCTATATAGAATATGCTTCAACAGAAGACTCGAATGGCGAAAAAATTTAAGAACCGGTGTTCACCCTCGTAATAGATGATTGCACAAGTTCATAGAAATCTTCTTGACCGAAGCCTCCAATTATGCAAGCTGAGAAATAAATGCTCTTTTTTGGCCTTTAAATTTCTATATAAATAAGAAGCAATCATACTCTTACTATTCTCCATCTTCATATAATTATAAAAAATGTTATAACTTTACCCAGTGCAAACACCATCCCCTCCACATAGTTCAGAATTGTGTATGTAGCCTCTGAACCCGCATAAATTGCTTAAGGGCAGAACATCGCTCGGGGTGTTCATGTCCTAAATTCAGTGAATGGTGGAAATGGTGGATGCCAATAGTAATTGTTCATGCCCTCTATTGACGTGATCTGATATCTAACCATTTTTCCAATGCGTTGGGTGCTGGCGATAGTTTCTACAGTTCGTCTTGGATTTCATGGACACCGGTTCTTTCCCGAGTAAACAGCATTGGAAGTGCCTTGTGAAATGCAACATAGAAATCGTATATCGGAAGGAATGGTTGGATGCTGTCTCTTTTTCTGGAGTGTCATTCTGACCCACTGTAACCGTGGAGTATCTGGTCTCTACTTTCCCACAACCGCCGAAATTCGAAAGAGCTGAGACATTTATCGTTGTTACTAAACAAAACAACATACGCTAATCACATAAATTGTTCTCAGTGCGGAAATGTCTACAACAACGAGAGAATGCATGCGCTGTTCCAATGCCAATCTCCTATTCTTGTTCAGCTTCGTGACATCTTCTGGGAAAGGGTTATCGACGCATTTGGGACCCATGCCTATGCGTCCCTGCAAGCCATCCCACAAAAAAGCGTAGTTGCTATGCTACTTGGAATCACAAGGATGCTACGACCGTCTGGATGCGATAAATAGTTTTGGGAACTTGATGCATCTGTTATCATGCTTCACTCATGTTGCGCGACGAAGAGACTCCGTGTCCGCTGACACACTACCTGTGCATGAAGCATCAGGAAACGTACATTTGTGTGTTCCATATGTGCAGCTTAGGGTGCGAATAGCACTAACGGAACACCAGTGTGCAACTGCGCATAACCTGTATATTATCATCAACTATTCACATATGTACAAATATTAATGTAATTTATGTATATACTATGTCTCCAGAATGGAGGTAATAATAAATCAATCAATGAGGTCATTCAAAATAACAATCTTGAATCAATGAATGCATTTTCTTGGTTGATTGATTGATTTATTGTATGATGATGATGATGATGATGATGATGATGATTGTTTATTTGTATAACATTTATGACAATGGTGATACTAAACAAACAAAAATGATATTATACAGGAGCGACATGGCCCAGATGGGCCGTCTTCCTGTCGCCCCTACGTATACAAACATGAAGTGGCAACTAATGAAGTGAAATGATAATGAAAAGGGTAGAATGTAGTTCATAATAGACAAATAAAGTATCCAAACCACTTATGGGATGCATCTACATGTATGTGTTAATACATATGTATTGGTTGTATTCATGGGCTTATAATAAATCTGTCACTAATGATGGGGGTATGGCCGGGGCTGTTTTGATTCTTCATTGGTTAAGAAAATAATGGCTTCCGATTATCAAATGCGTTGAATGATCGTTGTTGCTGAAGCAGATATTTGTTTCAGGTTATCGAGGAATTCATATATCAATATGTAGGAAGAAGTTTATCGTTTCGTCCCGCCAAAATGTTAAGGTGAACATACCAGACTGCATTACAATTACTACAATGATGGGAGGATTAGGGGTCAATGCTATATTAAGCCAATTTACAGTCTTGACAAAATGAGTTGTTGCATTTAACTTTTGTTGCATATTGCGATAAATATTTATTTTTCAATTCTTTTTAAAATCTATTTCGAAATCTGATATTTTTGAGATTTTTATCCAATAAGTTCCATATGCGTGTTTGGGTAGTATAGAAGTAAAAGTCGTTCTCGGGGTTAATGCTTTCAAATTGTCAGCTTGTCGAGTATTAGCGGTTGTATATTCAAACGAATTATCAAATGATTTCGGAAGGTTTCCTTTTGTCCAATCAAATACAAATGTAGCCGATTGTAACCGATACATGTCATAAAATTTTAGAATCTTTTCTTTGCGAAATATGGGCTCTGTGTGGCTTCTATACGTTCTGTTTGCCATGATACGGATGGCTTTTTTCTGTTGTTTGAAAATAATATTTCCAGTGTCAGCATTACCCCAAATTGGCAACACATATATAAGATAACTGTGGATTAGAGAAAAGTATAAGGTTTTCAAACAGTTTTTGGGAAGTATACGTTTAACCTTATTGATACAGTACATTGCACTGGATATCCTTGTTTTCATCATTGATATGTGATATTTGAAGGTGAGATTTTCATCAATATTAATTCCGAGGAAGTTCATACATTGTTCCGGTCTAACGTTTCCAATTCGTGTTAGTGGCTCGTTGTTCAGTTTTATTTTACGAATATTCCATTTAAAGTCATTATTTGTTGGATGTAGTAACATGTACTTACTTTTTGTTATATTAATAACCAAGTTATTGCTACAACACCAATTGTGAACTTTTTTCAATTCTGAATTAACTTGTTTTTCAATTTGGCGGTGGTCATTTCCAGAAATATGGAGGGTTGTGTCGCCCGCAAATGAAAGTATGTTCAAACACGTGCTATTGGGCATATCGTTGACGTATATGAGAAAAAGTATCGGTCCTAAAATGTATCCTTGAGCCACCCCACAGCTAACATTGAGCATATTTGATTTTTCATGTTCGATTTCAACATATTGCTGTCTTCCCTCTAAGTAACTCGTTAACCATTTCTTGGTTATGCCCCTAATACCATAATGGTCAAGCTTTTGTAGGAGTATGCCATGTCTGATTGTGTCAAATGCATTTGAAATGTCAATAAAGATTGCTAATGTAGAGTCTCGTGTCTTTTTGTCGTTATTTTCGGCAATATGATGTAATAAATGAAGTAATGGGTGGGTGGTTGAGTGGTTTGCTCTAAATCCAAATTGGTTATCGTGGAGGATATAAAAAAAATTTAAGAACGAGTTTAAACGTTTATGCATAAGTTTTCCCATAATTTTAGAGAAAGTGGGAAGAATACTGATTGGTCTATAATTTTTAATATTTTCACGGGCACTATTTTTGTATATTGGTACTACTCTAGAGATTTTCATTTTTTTTAGGAACGACACCTTGTTTGCTGTTTCATTTATAGTACTTCTCATTAGTTTGTTGATATTTTAGAAAAGTCTACACAACTTTTATTGGACATTTTGGTGCATGTATCTACAATCGTACAACCAATAACACATAGTATTATGGCATATTACATAATAATGAATATAACATACATTATTCAATAATATATATACATATATAAAAAAGCGTCTTTGATCCATGTGGTGTCAATTTTAATATTGCATTGTATGTTCCATGTGTAATATAAGTAGGTATCATATAAAATGTGTTCTACGTGGCACAGCCATTGAATTCTCGTGTATTGATGTACTAATAATTTGTATGTATGTATTGTGTATGTGTTAATGAACTGAATATTGTGCAATTGGGTTCAAGATGTAGCTTCTGTATACATCCCATGTCAATGGAAGCCAGGAGTACGAAATATTATAGAATGCTGACAAGGGATGTATTGCATTCTTTACATTTGGAACAGCATGAACACAAACAATCCAAACGATGCTTTATTTAGATAACAATTTGACGAGAACTACTCGTGGAATTTGTGGTTGATAAGTTCAATGCTGAAGTTACAATATGTATCGTATCAGGATTACCAAAACATTCCTGAGAAGAATTAGGAGATTGAAACTCTTCTGTGCAGACCAGGGGGGATTTGGAAGAAACTGGTACTGAAAACAGGAATTCAACAGTGATTCGTTGTTTCCGGGAAACATGTGAGCACTGAAGAGATTAAAATGAACAATGTAAATGGTAATGGGCGACTTAACCCTTCCCATTCTAAATACTCATTGACGAGTAGTGCCCTTGTGAAATGTTCAGATAATAAGTTAAACAAACGACCATAGAACTTATTATATGAACATTTCCCTGCAATAAATAGGACTCCTTCTGAATTTTTTGTTTAATCTGTCGTCAGCTTATTTTTCCTGGAAACCCCTCCAGATGAATAATATAGACCATTCCAGTGTATACTTTTATAAATGAGAGAATCAATTTAGTATAGAACGGGTTAACTGAGATTGATATATGATGACCGATGCAAGATCTTATCTGCAATTTCCGACCATTTCCTTTTCAGTTAAACCAACAGCAAGTTTGGCATACAAGTATACACACAGCTCAACGTGGAATAGAAGAACTGAGAGGTCATTGGGTTTGTTCAACTGTGGTTTAACTTTAACGCCGCTATACCATATCACGACGAGAAAGAACGGAGCAATTCCAATGGGACTGTTTTTCCAGGGCCAGGAGATCCGACCAATGTGCAGCACATCGTATACATCAAATACGCACTAGGATACAATCACAATCAGATGTGCAACACATCTAATACATCACACATGCACCATGATTTTAAAAAATCAATAAATCAAGTGATTTCATCTCAATTCAATCAGAATTGAGGATCAGAAAAATACAAAGATATTCTTTGTTGAAAATCCCTTGCAATTTTTGACTTGATTTATGTAAAACGTGCGTTTGCGCATTAAACAACGTAGCGAACACGTGCATGATCAAAACAACCGCCCGCCTTGAAGCGATGTACGACCGAAGTGAACCACGAGCTGCACCATGGCATCATACGCATATAACAGGGAATTTTTATAAGAACTGTATTTGTTATAATATTTTTTTGTTATGTATTGTTTATTTATGTATATGATACTCATCAGTATCTTGCAAATGCCCATTGAGGTGTTTTGCAATAAATTCTTTTATCTTGTATCATTCACGTGATGCCCCATGCGATACATGGTCGTCCGACCGGGAACTCTACATTACTACATGGTGCCACATCACGGGATTTTACCCATGGTAATGGGACTGCTGCCGTGACGAGTATCATCTAATTATGGGCTGCGAAAAATTCAAAAACTTGCGAGAGAAATATTTGCCGAGTTACTATTGGGAAGGTACAAAAAGGTTGTATGGGCTGCTCGCTGTTTAAAACATGGCGCTGCTGAAAAGAATTAGTACATTTCTGAAATTCGCTCAAAATGTTCTCATACTGTCGCGAATCATTGTCAGTCCAGCTGGATGAACCTGAAAATTGCAAAACCCTAACATCTAGTGGTCTAACGCCAGGCATATTCACACCCCGATTTGTTTTTCTTATAATAATTAGCATTAGTATAATTGACTGGCCACGAGGGAAGGACCATGACCATAGTTCTGCCTGGTGTGTGACAATTTTGAAATCTGAACATGAACATTTCTCAAACCTATCATTTAGACTGGCCTCAAGCTTTCCAATTGTTGGAAATTTCCAACCTGACATCCACCCTAAAGTTGGAAAGTGTCCAACTGATTGCCATTTCAATCAATCTTGACAAAAATTAGGAACATATGAAAATGTTGGTCTGAAAACAACAAATTCCACACAAATAAATTGTTGGAAACAAACTACGAGAACAATTCTACCTATATTTTTGTGCGAAATTTCACTAATTTCTACTAATGTTAAATTTTTTTAACCCGCCCATGTCGCCACTTCCCAGCACCCAATTCGTCATGTTCTTCGTATGCAGTCTAAATGACGATATTAGTGCTAACTTGTGTGGCGTTCCGTGCAATCTTGAACGGTATTGCGAAACTTCTTGAATCCTAAACCTTCAGGTATATGTTCGGTCCTTTACTATACTGGAGGTCGATATATTGCTTTATAAAATAGAAATCGTCCCGGCATCCGTGGTGGCATATATTCAACACACTACGGGTATCTAAAGTGTGTTTCTTCTTTTTGAACTGGCTTACTGTGTACATAAACAAGAGATTCATGGCCTGCGCCATATTTATTAAAACTAATTGCCTTAGTATTTGGCACAGTGCGTTGACGTGTACATAATCCTTACATGTCGTTGAGTTTATATTTTCATTTCTGGCTCCCATATATTACACACCATACAAGCGAGTTTCACCTGCCTGTGTGATTGCGAGTGTGGTTACAAAGGGGACGTGAGTGTGGTTACAAAGGAGACTTGAGTGTGGATACAAAGGAGTGTGGTTAAATTTATCATAAATTTTGACCTATACAAGAAATGGCAATAAACATTGTATACCGAAGTATATACTCTGTAGAGTGTATCTACAACGAGTCCCCAATTTATAGCGAAATTTACAGAACTAGTCCAGTAAAGTAGGTCTCGGCAGAGTATTTGGCGAGGTCCAGACATAATTTACTGGACGAATTTTGTGAATTTTGATTTATCAATGAAACATTTTGATTGGAAAAAATCATAAACCAGGTACCTTTAGTCTAGTTCCTCTGTATAATTTGGAGTTATATTTCACGTTCTATATAAGTTTTTGGGCCGTTGCCATGGATACATAGATATCAAAGGCACATGGCAGGATATTTGGACGTATTTCTTACCACCCACTGTTCAATTACAAGCGTAAGTATCCACCCATTTCATTAATTTAAAGGCACAGTCGGCGTTGGTTGCACAATTATTCATATTTGTTCAAATCGCCATCAACAGAAGGAAAATTAAAATATATATAGTTTTGTTCAAACATAATCAGCGCGTAAATAGTATATTGTCGTCAAGACGTACGATGGTGTACGTAGACAAGAGCCTGCTCGTGTTACAGAAGTTTTGCTTCTGTTTACATAACACAGCACAATTATATTGGTTAATCACACACAAATGATATAAACGCTCTTTATTATTTCCATATCAGGAAAACAGTAACAAATAACACTCTTTATGTTTACCATATCCGGATCTAAACAAAAGCCATGTTCTGTAACGTGTTTTGCTTTTGTTTACATAACAAAGGAAAAACATTTGACAATAACATACTATTTATGCCATGTTTTTGATTGGTATAACAACAAGGTATGTCTATATTTACTATTATTTATGTTTATGGCGGTTTTTGACGGAGGTGAATATTTTAACAGCTTACCCACCGCCAACGCCGCCCGTATATTTAAGAGATTGTAATATTCAAAAACCAATAAAAGTGTCCGAAATCACCCCATTTTACGGTATTTATTTATATTTCTTTTAGTTTTTCTTAATATGGGTATATTGTTCTTCATTGATTTAATATATATATACATTTTAGGGCATGTTTGAGTTGCGAATATCTAGGGCGTCTTAAATTTGATCATATTACAGTAGTACGGGGGGCTCGTCCGCTTCACATCTAAAAATAGATTTTTTGGCGGTAAAATTGTCTGTACTAAAATATTCACAAAAAAAATTCAAAAAAAAGTTTTACAAAATCTAAAAAATTTATGAAACTTTGAGTTTTCGGTCTCTTACTGAAAATAATCTCCTATTAAATGTCGAATGTTTTTAAATTATTTGCGTGTAATATCTTTTGTTATAGGCCAACTATTTTTGTTCAAACAAATTTTAAATATTTTTCATGAAACTTTGTTAATTTTATTAATCGATGTTTAGAAATAGCTTTATACCAATTATATGTGTATGGACTGGTCCGAGTCGCTGTAATTTTGGACATTGACACTATAGGTATGAATGCATACAGTCCAGTGTTTATCATCAGACGCAGTCTCGTCTATTACATCATATAATTGTCTCCACAATACCTGAAATAATTTGACGCCATTACTCTTACATAAATAATAAAGAGCGTTTATTCTTTACTTCTCTATCCCGATGAAGTTATTGAGTATATGACACACGTGCATTATCGCGAATTATTGGAAGAATTATTGAGATGTTGTACTATTTTGAAAGCAGTCACGCTCAGACGAAGAGCGTGATGCGAAATTACTACCCCGAATGAACTGACATATTCTATGGAACAAATTATGTACACACACATAATCACACGCGTCAATAGGGTAACACTGTATAGGTCGAAAAAGAGTGGCACCTTGGATAAATTGACCAAATGACTGCTATTATATCTGTTGACAGCTATGTGTGGTCCGACTCGTTCAATTAAGTTATCGATAGCTTGTCTGAACATCATTACTTGTTTAACGGGTTATGATCACGTAAGGTTGATAAGCTGTGGCATTGTTAGCATTAACGCGATAATTAGTTATCAAAAATATGCATACATAATACGTACATGTGATAAGACACTCAATAATAGAAGTTACCTTTGTGTTGTTGTTATAACAACCTTACGTAATAACCACTTATCGACCTATTCATACTTACGCTAAAGCAAGTAATCTGTACATATTAAGCTTATTAGCAGCTTATCACGTGATCAGTAAGTGTGCCAATCGGGTGTCACATATGTCCACAATGTTTTATTTGCAATAATTGGACATTATACGCTCACGTAAATAACAAGGAGCCTTTATTTATTACCTCTCTATCACGATGAAGTTATTAAGCATCGTGTAGCACTATTTCACCAAAGGTCACATGTTAGACGTGCACACGTATACATACGTAATATCAGACTAAACAAAGCTGTTGATATGTTTCTTTCATCTTTTATATGATGGCGCTATATGTTATATACTCGATAGACCTAGTTACCGCCTGTGCTCAATCGCACATAAGCGAAACAAACGCTCTTTATTTGAATAACAGGGAGGCTACTCTAACACTCTTAGTTTTTCCAACAAAATAGTTATCAAATTCGATCACCAATAGAACTGTCTGTGAAACAACGATGACTTATAACAATCTTTAACTTATTTATCGATCTATGCTAGAACATGGCCGCAACAAAATCATGACCATTACAAAAAACATTACCTTAACCTTACCATTACGCATGAACATGAATATAAATTTACCATGCGTAAATATTGTCAGATTATCGTCTGATGAGCAAATCCGATGTTTACATTATACTTAATCTCAGGTATGACTAGAATTGTATCATGTGTGCACATGACATAATTAAAGGGGCAATACACTCAAGGAGTTAAAGTGACACGAAACAAGGGACGTGATGCAATATTGGTGTTTGAATATTAAAGGAACACAATGCGTTCTAAAGGGACACACGGCACTCATTTTGAATGATTGTTAACAATACAAGTGCAGTGGGTGAAAGTTAAAATGACACAGAACAATATTTAAAGTTCAAATTTTCGGGCTCTTAATGTACCATTTATGTATCGTTTCTCGCTCTACAATTCCCAATAATCCACTCACTCTCTCCCCACTTATAGATATATAACGAAAACGAGAATATCATGTTGATGAAGTTTATTGAAATTTAATCGTCCGAATTGTCATCACTTTCGTCAGAAGTGTCATTTGTTTCGTCCATGAATTTTTCTAGCATCGGTTTGTACTTTAATATTGACATTTTCACTGCATCACATTCTCCATAACCATTATTCAAATATTTGTCGACTTTATCCATGACTCTGTTGTGCAGAGTCCCATTGCGCAGCTGCAGATACGCAAATATTGTCATAGCATAACCATTCATAAATTGCTTCATATCTTTACTTTTAAGGTCCTTGTAAGCTTGTTCTTTTGCTTCTGTTTCTTTCGAACCATTTTCCTTATACGTGTCCACTTTATCACTCCATTCCTCATGTGTTTTGTCTCTACTCTCATCACACAAACTTTTGAAGTATTCATCTTCATTCAATTTAATTTTCTTATTCTGACTATCATCCGTGTCCTCAGTTAATTTTCGTTTTAACTTATTTTCTTGACACCAGTTTTTTTACGTGTCTCTGAACATCATAATGATCTTCGAACAAAAGCCTGCAGTCATTACAAGGGTACGACATGTCTTCTCGAATGTCTATGTTTTGACGGTTCTTCTTATTAATTTCATCGAGCTCACCAGGTGGCCTTATGTCGTTAGTATAGTCATTATGTTGACCCTGGGGCACAATATAATTATATGCTATGCCCTTCTGTTGACCAGGGAGTTCTCTGTCATCGTATTTCATCGCATTCTGTTGACCCTGGGTCTCAGTGTCTTTTGTATGTTTTTTCATCCCATTCTGTTCATCTGGGTGTTCTCTGTCTTTTTGGAGATTATATTTCATGCCATTCCATTCACCCATATGTTGGTTCGTGTCCTCTTTTAGTACATTCTGTCGCAGACGTAATGTGTCCGGTGTTGCGGCTTTTAAATCCACCAGTAGGTAACCGTACGGTTCACTCGTCGCTTCACGAAGTACGTCTTCCCACTAGATGTCGGTCCACTTACACATGCCGTGAATGGATGCTTGAAAATAAAATCTTCCTGGATTTTAGCCATTGGATCATCAAATCAGGATGTTATGTCGCTTGGTGGCTGTTGTTGTTGTTGTTGTTGGTGTTGGTGTTGTTGTTGTGGCTGATGATACTGTTGTTGTTGTTGTTGTTGTGGCTGATGATACTGTTGTTGTTGTTGTTGGTGGTGTTGTTGTTGTGGCTGATGATACTGTTGTTGTTGTTGTTGTTCTCAAGGCGTGTGTTTAACTTTGATATGACGCTTCAAACTATCTTGCAAAGCATAGACACTTAAGCACTCTTCACATTGATACTTCATTTTCCTATATAATCAGTGAAATCGAGCGTTCTTCTATGCACCTATATTTATATAGAACAGAAACAAGGGAAACGTGGTGACTAGTTAACTAGTTCAGGCTGTCGTTCACAACGTCTCTTAGTGTTGTTTGTACTGGATACAAATTTATCACATTGGCTACAATACAACCTACCTATCCAAATGTCAATGCAATTATGAGTGATTTCAATATGAACACTCTATTATATAGATATGTGTAACCTGGTGACATGATGAAATCGATTGTGTACTGAGTTGACCTCCGGCTTCGTTATATATAGTCTGCCGGAGAAGCACTGTGTAGACGGGGAATCAACAGGTCTTGTCGGTAAGAGAGTCAGACGAGAAGTGAAGTCTCGGCTATTAAAACATAGTAATGCGATAGCGAACATCAAACGAGTCTGCGCACGCATATCTGTCAAAGGATACAATAGCAGTCATTGGTCAATTTATCCACGGTGTCATCTCAGTACACAATCGGCACGAAGCCGGACCTCAGTACACAATCGATTTCATCATGTCACCAGGTTACACATATCTATATAATAGAGTGTTCATATTGAAATCACTCATAATTGCATTGACATTTGGATAGGTAGGTTGTATTGTAGCCAATGTGATAAATTTGTATCCAGTACAAACAACACTAAGAGACGTTGTGAACGACAGCCTGAACTAGTTAACTAGTCCACCACGTTTCCCTTGTTTCTGTTCTATATAAATATAGGTGCATAGAAGAACGCTCGATTTCACTGATTATATAGGAAAATGAAGTATCAATGTGAAGAGTGCTTAAGTGTCTATGCTTTGCAAGTTAAACACACGCCTTCAGAACAACAACAGCAACAACAGTACCATCAGCCACAACAACAACAACAACAACAACAACAACACCAACAACAACAACAGTATCATCAGCCACAACAACAACAACAACAGTATCATCAGCCACAACAACAACAACAACAACAACACCACCACCACCAACAACAACAACAACAACAACAGCCACCAAGCGACATAACATCCTGCTTTGATGATCCAATGGCTAAAATCCAGGAAGATTTTATTTTCAAGCATCCATTCACGGCATGTGTAAGTGGACCGACATCTAGTGGGAAGACGTACTTCGTGATAACCTTGCTACAAAAGTCTGCCTCAAAAATATCACCCGCACCTGACAGAATAATATGGTTTTATAAATATTGGCAGCCCCTATATGACGAAATAAAGTATACCGTCACCCCTCATGTCAACTTTATACGAGGAATACCAGCAAACTTGGATTCTCTTATCAACCCCCGGTATAAAAATCTAGTTATACTCGATGACTTGATGCAAACTTCGTCAAAAGACCAGAGAGTTAATGATTTGCATTCCGAAGGAAGTCACCATTTGAACTTATCTTTGATAAGTTTGAACCAGAATTTCTACTACAACAAAGATCCAACGCAACGACGAAATTGTCAATATTTGGTATTGTTCAATAACCCAATCGACAAGGGATTAATTTCAACATTATCAAGACAGATGTATCCTGAATGTCCTCAGCGTATGGTTCGAGAGTTTTCGGAAGCGACGAGTGAACCGTATGGTTACCTACTGGTGGATTTAAAAGTCGCAACACCAGACACATTACGTCTGCGACAGAATGTACTAAGAGGACACGAACCAACATATGGGTGAATGGAATGGCATGAAATATAATCTCCAAAAAGACAGAGAACACCCAGATGAACAGAATGGGATGAAAAAACATACAAAAGACACTGAGACCCAGGGTCAACAGAATGCGATGAAATACGATGACAGAGAACTCCCTGGTCAACAGAAGGGCATAGCATATAATTATATTATGCCCCAGGGTCAACATAATGACTATACTAACGACATAAGGCCACCTGGTGAGCTCGATGAAATTAATAAGAAGAACCGTCAAAACATAGACATTCGAGAAGACATGTCGTACCCTTGTAATGACTGCGGGCTTTTGTTCGAAGATCATTATGATGTTCAGAGACACGTAAAAAAAACTGGTGTCAAGAAAATAAGTTAAAACGAAAATTAACTGAGGACACGGATGATAGTCAGAATAAGAAAATTAAATTGAATGAAGATGAATACTTCAAAAGTTTGGGTGATGAGAGTAGAGATAAAACACATGAAGAATGGAGTGATAAAGTGGACACGTATAAGGAAAATGGTTCGAAAGAAACAGAAGCAAAAGAACAAGCTTACAAGGACCTTAAAAGTAAAGATATGAAGCAATTTATGAATGGTTATGCTATGACAATATTTGCGTATCTGCAGCTGCGCAATGGGACTCTGCACAACAGAGTCATGGATAAAGTCGACAAATATTTGAATAATGGTTATGGAGAATGTGATGCAGTGAAAATGTCAATATTAAAGTACAAACCGATGCTAGAAAAATTCATGGACGAAACAAATGACACTTCTGACGAAAGTGATGACAATTCGGACGATTAAATTTCAATAAACTTCATCAACATGATATTCTCGTTTTCGTTATATATCTATAAGTGGGGAGAGAGTGAGTGGATTATTGGGAATTGTAGAGCGAGAAACGATACATAAATGGTACAATAAGAGCCCGAAAATTTGAACTTTAAATATTGTTCTGTGTCATTTTAACTTTCACCCACTGCACTTGTATTGTTAACAATCATTCAAAATGAGTGCCGTGTGTCCCTTTAGAGCGCATTGTGTTCCTTTAATATTCAAACACCAATATTGCATCACGTCCCTTGTTTCGTGTCACTTTAACTCCTTGAGTGTATTGCCCCTTTAATTATGTCATGTGCACACATGATACAATTCTAGTCATACCTGAGATTAAGTATAATGTAATAATCGGATTTGCTCATCAGACGATAATCTGACAATATTTACGCATGGTAAATTTATATTCATGCGTAATGGTAAGGTTAAGGTAATGTTTTTTGTAATGGTCATGATTTTGTTGCGGCCATGTTCTAGCATAGATCGATAAATAAGTTAAAGATTGTTATAAGTCATCGTTGTTTCACAGACAGTTCTATTGGTGATCGAATTTGATAACTATTTTGTTGGAAAAACTAAGAGTGTTAGAGTAGCCTCCCTGTTATTTAAATAAAGAACGTTTGTTTCGCTTATGTGCGATTGAGCACAGGCGGTAACTAGGTCTATCGAGTATATAACATATAGCTCCATTATATAAAAGATGAAAGAAACATATCAACAGCTTTGTTTAGTCTGATATTACGTATGTATACGTGTGCACGTCTAACATGTGACCTTTGGTGAAATAGTGCTACACGATGCTTAATAACTTCATCGTGATAGAGAGGTAATAAATAAAGGCTCCTTGTTATTTACGTGAGAGTATAATGTCCAAGTATTGCAAATAAAACATTGTGGACATATGTGGACACCCGATTGGCACACTTACTGATCACGTGATAAGCTGCTAATAAGCTTAATATGTACAGATTACTTACTTTGGCGTAAGTATGAATAGGTCGATAAGTGGTTATTACGTAAGGTTGTTATAACAACAACACAAAGGTAACTTCTATTATTGAGTGTCTTATCACATGTACGTATTATGTATGCATATTTTTGATAACTAATTATCGCGTTAATGCTAACAATGACACAGCTTATCAACCTTACGTGATCATAACCCGTTAAACAAGTAATGATGTTCAGACAAGCTATCGATAACTTAATTGAACGAGTCGGACCACACATAGCTGTCAACAGATATAATAGCAGTCATTTGGTCAATTTATCCAAGGTGCCACTCTTTTTCGACCTATACAGTGTTACCCTATTGACGCGTGTGATTATGTGCGTGTACATAATTGAAAATTTGTTCCATAGAATATGTCAGTTCATTCGGGGTAGTAATTTCGCATCACGCTCTTCGTCTGAGCGTGACTGCTTTCAAAATAGTACAACATCTCAATAATTCTTCCAATAATTCGCGATAATACACGTGTGTCATATACTCAATAACTTCATCGGGATAGAGAAGTAAAGAATAAACGCTCTTTATTATTTATGTAAGAGTAATGGCGTCAAATTATTTCAGGTATTGTGGAGACAATTATATGATGTAATAGACGAGACTGCGTCTGATGATAAACACTGGAATGTATGCATTCATACCTATAGTGTCAATGTCCAAAATTACAGCGACTCGGACCAGTCCATACACATATAATTGGTATAAAGCTATTTCTAAACATCGATTAATAAAATTAACAGAGTTTCATGAAAAATATTTAAAATTTGTTTGAACAAAAATAGTTGGCCTATAACAAAAGATATTACACGCAAATAATTTAAAAACATTCGACATTTAATAGGAGATTATTTTCAGTAAGAGACCGAAAACTCAAAGTTTCATAAATTTTTGAGATTTTTAAAAACATTTTTTTGAAAATTTTGGAGAAAAAAAAATTAGGTTTTGAATTTTTTTTTTTTAATATTTTAGTACAAACAATTTTACCGCCAAAAAATCTATTTTTAGATGTGAAGCGGACGAGCCCCCCGTACTACTTATTACATATTTGCTTTGTTGCAGAGAAGAATTTTTTGATCCAGTAGCATCTTGGAATTGTTATTGTTGTAACTCAGTTGAAATATAAAATATATGCTTCTCAAATCTTTACAATAGTATAAAACTGGATTTCGTCCTCAGTTTGTTTGGTACTAAAGTTGCACAATCTATCAGAAACGTCTTTTTGGTCTAGTTTATCTACCTGTTTCAATGTATAGGTCACGGGCACTAATAGTGTATATCCCTTACTTGAATTCACTGTATAGATTCCAGTACCCCAAACGTAACCGAAACTCTGTCCGCGTGTTTTGTGAAACCTCCATAGAATTCGTTTCGCAAAAATAAGGACGACGATTATGATTATCGAACACGGCAATGCATGGATAAAATCCTGAGCAGTGAGATAAAGTAGGGTAGTATTGGTTGAAAGATAAAATATATAGTAACAGTTTAGAGTGACCCCCCTTGTGCATGCAGTCGGTGAAAGACCGATCGGTCTATTTTAGACAGATCGGTCTAATAGAGCTGGATCGGTGGTTTACCCAGACCTGATAATTGGTGAAAAAAAGTGGGGGCACTTGCCCTTGTAGCCCTCACACATCCGTCGCGCCATTGCTAACATTTACTCTCCTGCATAATATTCACTTTGTCTGCGTCTCTTGTTTTTCTACTGAATGTTTTTGTCACTTCATCCAAGAAATCCAGATTGGACAATCTAGACTTATACAATTCAAGGAGATGTCGGACGAAATCAAGCCAGGTTTAAATCTCCACAAATTATTCTCTGTTCTTCCCACTCTTCCTATATATGCGTCGTCTGGATAAAATTCTGGTTTTATTGAACTCCTTTCTCTGCTCCTTTGCCGCCAATTTACTCAATTCTGCACTTAGGTGCCATGCTGTGTTCTTCTTATCAACGCATCCGGTTACCACAGGTAAACATATTTGTTTCTGTGAGTCCTGAGACGACCTTTACTTTTACCGACTGATCCTAACTTTTTACGGGCGCGGACGGGGCAGATGTGAAACACTCCCTTTAAAAACAACGCGCAAAATAATCTCCTATTCAATCGGCCAGTTGATGATACAGTAATGCTCTTAAGTAATCGACTTCTTAACCACAGCAGAATTATGGGTAACTTTTCAGGATTTAGTCGGAAAAAATATGGCTTGTTGCCATTCATCGGGAAGCTATCTGGGAGGGCTTTCCGATGAATGGCAACAAGCCATATTTCCGACTAAATCCTGAAAAGATACCCATAATTCTGCTGTGGATAAAAAGTCGATTACTTAGAGCATTACTGTAGTTGTCCGAAGATTAATAAGTGATGAATGTATGATAAACAATTAACTGAGTGTGTATATATGTGAGCGGCAAGGACCTAATATTTTTCGACTTAATGCACCCACCCTACACACGAGATTGTGATATAAAATTTTAACCCATGTGGCATGGGGCATGCATCTGATAGGCCGTGCTGTGGTTACCAAAAGTGGTGCATTTATGGTGAAAATCGCTGTTTCCACGGCAGCCACTAAGATTTCAATGAAATTATGGAAATGATCAATATTAGAGTTAAAATGAACCCGTGGCTTATTATATTGGTGCAGAATTATTGACGGGTATATGGCCTTTTGTTATTACCTACCGCTCGCCTAATATATTCAAATGAAGTTTTTGGTACAAATCGAATAAATTTATATAATATCATGTGTAGACCCCAAGACTACAGTTATGAAGTGCATACGTACGTGTCACTCACAAAAGGACTTTTCGTGATATAATATAATGTGTAAACTTCAATTGATTTACTCGGCAATTCTATATTGGTTTAAGAAAGCAGTGGACATTTATTCACAGAAAATAATCCGGTGTAATTCTGACGATAATATTAATGTAAACACAATCTATGGGGACATCGAACGTCGGCACACAAAGGTCAATACATCGCGTCTAGATGTGTATTTGCCTTTGAAAAGTGAAGAACCTCTATGTCGTCCTCTGTACATTATGAATAGATGTAGAGCACAACGTTAAACAAGCTTAGGGAGTATAACCACATATTTGAAGCGTCAACGTGCTGCCATTAAAAGTGCGATTCCCGGGGGCAACGCACCTTCCCATACATATAAACAGTGAAAATTCATATAACAGTTTTAGCCGTGCTCATATTATAAGTTACAGGGCGAGTTGTTGCCGGACACGGTGTCATATGAGGCGAAGTGAGATTAATATCGGGCGAGGCGCTAGCCGAGCCCGATATTAATCTCGCTGAGCCTCATATGTCACCGTAGCCGACAACTACGAGTCCTGTAACGATTTTATCATGCTTTCCATGTGAGAATTTGAAATATTTGTACGAAGTTCATTAGCTGCCAGTAAGTAAATTTGTTGTCTGTGGCCATTAACTTATGTAACGTCACAGTGACGCATCATGGGCTTTGAACGTAAACGTATTGAGTCAATGGCTAATCACCAGAAGCAGGACAACAAATTGAGTTTCATAGTTAATTTATGAGTGTTTAGAATTCCTCAAATATATCACATGCAGGTTTTGGTACATGGTAGGCCAACTATGTCTTTAAATTCACAGAACATGATTTCCGACAGATATCCCTTTTTCTTGGCGCCAAAATACACCGAAATTATACCCGAGGCGCAGAGTACCATGAAAAACAAGATGGCGTCTATCGACCCCATATGAATCCATATACCCCCTGGGGCTTTCAATATGGGGTCGGTGACAATCAACGTGAACCTAATATGACTCATCTCCTGTCAGTAGATCATCTCCATTCTCATTGGTCAATCTAATAGGCCAGCATGATAAATTTTTATATGCTGACCCGTATAGATCGTCGATTCAGGGGAGTACATAAAAGCTGGACATAAGTTGTAGAATTTACGTTGAAATTCTGGAACCTAAAATGTATCGGTAATGAATTAAAATCGAGAGCACTACAACTTATGTCCATAAATTGCTTAGAGTCCACCAGCATGCCCATATTGGCAACATTTGATTGATATATTAATGAATTGATGGCGTTTAATGTCGCTTAGCAACTAGGGTCATATCACGACATTGCCAGTTTTAGTGGTGATGGAAATCCGCACACTTACGGCTAATCTAATAGTGATTTCAATGGCTGATAAACTCGTCGACCATGTGCAGAAACCACCGGCCATCGGCGAGTAATTGGCAACTCCACCATGATAACGATTCCAAGTTGGAAACATGTGGATTTGAACCCTCATTGCCAGCGCTGGAGGGCGAGACGGTTTGCAGTTGTACAACGGACTGAGTGTAGTTCACGGTATTTACACACCCTTATGAGTCGCTCACGGTATTTACCCACCATTATGAGTGTGGTTCACGGTATTTACCCACCATTATGAGTGTGGTTCACGATAGTTGTCTCCAGTTCGCACAAATCACGTTGCCTCCAGACGAACTTGACATCGCCTGAGGCTTATGCATTACACTATAATGATTAGATGGTGAGAGGCCGCGCGTGAGCAATTGGGCAGTTTGAGTATATCAGAACAATTACAAACAGTTGAACATGTCCACTGTGACATACCACTATACCGGTCAATGACACTGTATCTCAACTTGGGGAGGCGTTAATTTTATGCTGAGCAGTCAATAGAATGACGAAAAAGGAAAGTCAAACAGTTTCAGTAAAGGGCGTGTATTGTGTATAGATGAAATTATTTCATTTCAAACATTTTCACAACAAATGTGGGCTGCATGCAGGTTGTGCCGATGGATTCACATGTAAAATCATGTAGGGTGTGCCGAATGATTTAGTCTAAAGACTAAAATTCAAGATGGCGGTTGGACGGAAGCCATATTTTTCCAGGAATTTCGGAAATAATCGATGGCTCCCATCTAGAGGTAACCCCGAAGATCCATATGAAGTTTGGTGACGCTCGGGTGGGGATGTGGCCTGTATGGTGTGCCGAATTATTTAGTCATGCTAAGAGTAAAATCAAAGCGGACCGCTGGCAGCCATGTTTTAAACGAATTTCGGAAACAATTGAATGCTCCCATCTAGAAGTCACACTGAAGATCATAATATAGTTTGATAATGATCGGACGAGGGGTGTCGGCGTACATTATCGTAAAATAAAGTATATTGTCTGGTAAGTCGTTGATATAGACAAGGCAGAAGAAATGTCCTAAAATTTAGCCCTATGCTACACCAGCTGGGATTATCTCATATTCAGAAAAGGTGTTATTTACTTAAAACTCTTTGTTGTCTTTTACGAAGGTAGTCCACTGTCCATCTCAAAGTTCTCACGCGAACTCCATAATTATATAGCTTATATAACTCCACTGTGCCAAACTCTCTTGAAGACTTTAGAAATATCACAGTAAACAGAGCATAGTCCTTTATCGAGAGATTGACATAGGTGATTGTAGAGGTCTATGAGTTGGTGAGATGTGCTGTGACCAGTTATGAAACCCGATTGGTTGGAATAAAGTAATTTATTGTAGTCAAAGAACGGACTTATTTGTTTTAGTATAATGTTTTCAAACACTTTTCCAAGACAAGGAAGAAGGGAGATAGAGCTCGATAGTATGAAACGCCACAGCTGCCTTAATGTATGTCGTAGCAATTATATGATGTGGTTTATCCATTGATTGCATTATATGAGAACTTTTTATCATTATATGATGTGGTTTCATCATTATGTGATGTCGTTTCAACATTATATTACGTCGGTTCATCATTATATGAGGTGGTTTATCCATTATATGAGGTGGTTTATCCATTATATGAGGTGGTTTATCCATTATATGAGGTGGTTTATCCATTATATGAGGTGGTTTATCTATTATATGAGGTGGTTTATCCATTATATGAGGTGGTTTATCTATTATATGAGGTGGTTTATCCATTATATGATGTGGTTTATCCATTATATGAGGTGGTTTATCCATTATATGAGGTGGTTTATCCATTATATGAGGTGGTTTATCCATTATATGAGGTGGTTTATCCATTATATGAGGTGGTTTATCTATTATATGAGGTGGTTTATCCATTATATGATGTGGTTTATCCATTATATGAGGTGGTTTATCCATTATATGAGGTGGTTTATCCATTATATGATGTGGTTTCTCCATTATATGATACTAACGGATGTACCCGGCGTCGCACGGGTAAAATGTGGCAAATTTAAATTTGAAAGCAACAAAATTATGCTTGTACAAAAGGTTCATATTGGACCTATGATTCTGAAATAAGACCATAGTGGACTTTTACCCGTTATTTCGTTGACTGGCGCGGATCACAGTGAACACACAGTATAAAGAGTGTACATACGGTAAGTCGTGGATTGATTTATTCGTGCTATTTTCAACCCACAATGAACTTATAATAAGTCAATATGGGTCCATAATGGTGCTAACATGACTTTAAATTTCAGTTCGTTACGGACTCAAAATGAGGCGATTCTAAGCCCATTATGCACCTAAATCAAATATATTATCTCGCAACATCCACCCAGTAACTTATTCACACTGTTACCACGAAACCACAGTAGCATCGATGTGATATATAACCATGATGCTTATCATATTCAGCAAGTCGGGAGAGTGGACATATTTTGTCTTAACCCAGCTGTTACAGGGCCAAGGTCTTTTCGCAAGATTCGAAAATCCGATAAAGTAGGTTTTTGATTTAAGCTCCCCTCCCATTCCCCTTTCTTTTTTTTACATTTGCAATTCACATGCCCATCATTCGGAAGACACCACTAACCGTTGTCTAGTATCTCATTTCAGATCCGTTAAGGACAGCATGTTTCCACGGGCTCAAATTGATATAAGTTGGCATGGTGCATGGTGGGCAACAAAAAAGGAGGAAGAGACTCGAAGCAAGAATTTGATAATTGAACAGTGAACACCCTACCAATAGTTTCGCGATTATCTTGTTCATTAACAATTCATTAAAGGTAGCCAATCTGGCAAACCTGTCTTTGTTGTGTTACGACCTTGTGGGATGAATGGCTATTGTGTTTTATATCTCATAGACGAGTCTGACCAACAGCTCAACCTGTTCTGTTTCGAGGCCCCCTACACTATTAGAAGTATTGAACACACCACGAACTGAAAGGATAACACCAATATTAACCGAAGATGTGGACAACGGATAGTTAGTTTAGTTTAAACATATTTATTTGTCTAATTCATACAACACATGATATATAACACATACATTTTTATACAGACAATGGGATTGGAGGACAAGTGCTGACTCACTTATGGGTACCCCCTCTCCCATATGTTATTACACTGAAAAATAAATAATAAGTAATGGCAAAGACATGACTACCAAAACAAGTTGAACATATATACATACATATCACCGGTCACCCCCACCACCGAGTTATCATAAGTTTTTATATATATATATATATATATATAGAGATCTTATTTGGTGATAGGTAGCCGCGACCCGCGACCACCGCGACCCGTTACCTACGTTACTGATATACGTTACTGTCCGATTTGAACGGTAATGCGCTTGAAATGGATCCAAATTTCAAATATTCATTCTCCAGACAATATACTGATGCTCTTCGTCCAAAAATATTAACAACATGTTCACAAGGTTAACCCCTTTTGTGCCGCTTCATCGTAATAGGTAACCACATTCAGCGCTACATGTGGGCATAGGGTACCCGAGTCTTACACAGAGATGCGCACAATCGGAAGAAATCAGGTCACCCCTCACGTTCTATATTGAAACAACATAGACTATTTTATCGCAATCTAACTGCAATAAGACTCAATTTTTGCCTATACGACTATCTAAATTTAACCACTTGCCTGCTAAAGTCGCTATATGCGACCAAATGGTACACAGGAATGAGCACAAACTAAAAGACAAGGGCATCTACCATCGCCTGGTATGATACACAATATTCTACTCTAGTCTGATATAACTGCAAATAGGCTGCCCTTTACAGTATAAGGCGCTTAACAAGTATTCGTTAACAAGCTAATTAAGTAACCGCATTTATCGCAGATTGCGCGAAAAGGGCACCCGATTGCCACACATAAATGCGCACATAGTAAAGAAACAGGGCAACTTATCATGACCTATTCTGATACATAATACATTATGCTATCATGATCTAACTGCAAATAGGCTACCCTTTTCCGTATAAGGCCATACAAACTTAACAATTGTTAGTTAATAAGTAACAGCATTTATCGCTATATTAGGGAAAGGGTGCCCGTTTTCACAAATAAATGCGCACAAAGTAAAGCACCCTGGGTACCAATCACGACCTATTCTAATACATATTGCACTACTCTATCGTGATTTAACTGCAAATAGGCTGCCTATACCGTATCAGGCCATAACGACTTAGCAATTGTTTGTTAATACGTAACCTCATTTATATATATATGCGTGAAAAGGGCACCCAATTGCCACACAAAAAATCGCACATACTAAACTTACTAAAGCAACAGGGCCACTGGTCATGACCTATTCTGATACATAATACTTTACGCTATTACGATCTAACTGCAGTTAGGCTGCCCTTTGCCGTATAAGGCCATACAAACTTAACAAAGTAACCACATTTATAGCTGTATGCGGGAAAAGGGCAACCGATTCCCACACAAAAATGCGCAAAAACTAAAGAAACAGGGCCACTTATCATGACCAATTCTGATACATAAGACATTATGCTATCATGATCTAACTGCAATTAGGCTGCCAATTGCCATATAAGGCCATACAAACTTAACAATTGTTAGTTAATAAGTAACCGCATGTATCTCTATATGAGGGAAACGGCACCCTTTTCGTATAAGGCCATACAAACTTAACAATTGTTAGTTAATAAGTAACCACATTTATCGCTATATGAGGGAAAGGGTGCCCGATTTTCACAAATAAACGCGCACAATGTTGAGCACCCTGGGTACCAATCACGACCTATTCCAATACATAATACACTACACTATCATCATCTAACTGCAAATAGGCTGTCTTTTACCGTACAAGGCCATAATAACTTAACAATTGTTTGTTAATAAGTACCCGCATTTATAGCTATATGCGGGAAAAGGGCACCCGATTGCCACACAAAAATGCGCACATACTAAAGCAACAGGGCCACTGGTCATGACCTATTCTGATACATAATACCTTACGCTATCACGATCTAACTGCAATTAGGCTGCCCTTTGCCGTATAAGGCCATACAAACTTAACAAAGTAACCACATTTATAGCTGTATGCAGGAAAAGGGCAACCGATTCCAACACACAAATGCTCACATAATAAAGAAACAGGGCCACTGGTCATGACCTATTCTGATACATAATACATTATGCTATCATGATCTAACTGCAATTAGGCTGCCCTTTGTCGTATAAGGCCATACAAACTTAACAATTGTAAGTTAATAAGTAACCGCATTTATCGCTATATGAGGGAAAGGGTGCCCGATTTTCACAAATAAACGCGCATAATGTTAAGCACGCTGGGTACCAATCACGACCTATTCTGATACATAATACACTACACTATCATGATCTAACTGCAAATAGGCTGTCTTTTACCGTACAAGGCCATAACAACTTAACAATTGTTTGTTAATAAGTACCCGTATTTATAGCTATATGCGGGCAAAGGGCACCCGATTGCCACACAAAAATGCGCACATACTAAAGTAACAGGGCCACTTGTCATGTCCTATTCTGATACATAATACTTCAAGCTATCACAATTTAAGTGCAAATAGGCTGTTTTTTTCCGTATGAGGTCATACAAACTTAACAAAGTAACCCAATTTTTCGCTAATTGCGGGAAAAGGGCACCCGATTGCCACACAAAAATGCGCACATACTAAAGCAACAGGGTCACTTATCATGACCTATTCTGATACATAGTACATTATGCTATCATGATCTAACTGCAAGTAAGCTACCCTTTGCCGTATAAGGCCATACAAATTTAACAATTGTTAGTTAATAAGTAACCGGATTTATCGCTAAATGAGGGAAAGGGTGCCCGATTTTCACCAAAAAATGCGCCCAAAGTAAAGCACCCTGGGTACCAATCGCGACCTATTCCAATACATATTGCACAACACTATCATGATCTAACTGCAAATAGGCTGTCATTTACCGTACAAGGCCATAACAACTTAACAATTGTTTGTTAATAAGTACCCGCATTTATAGCTGTATGCGTGAAAAGGGCACCCAATTGCCACACAAAAATGCGCACATACTAAAGAAACAGGGCCACTTATATTGACCTATTCTGATACATAATACATTATGCTATCATAATCTAACTGCAATTAGGCAGCCATTTGCCGTATAATGCCATGCAAACTTAAAATTGTTAGTTAACAAGTAACAGCATTTATCGCTATACGAGGGAAAGGGTGCCCGATTTTCACACATTAATGCGCACAAAGTAAAGAACCCTGGGTACCAATCACGACCAATTCCAATATATACATAATGCACTACACTATCATTATCTAATTGCAAATAGGCTGTCTTTTACCGTACAAGGCCATAACAACTTAACAATTGTTTTTAATAAAAATACCCGCATTTATAGCTATATGCGTGAAAAGGTTACCCAATTGCCACACAAAAATGCGCACATACTAAAGCAACAGGGCCACTGGTCATGACCAATTCTGATACATAATACCTTACGCTATCACGATCTAACTGCAATTAGGCTGCCATTTGCCGTATAAGGCCATACAAACTTAACAATTGTAAGTTAATAAGTAACCGCATTTATCGCTATATGAGGGAAAGGGTGCCCGATTTTCACAAATAAACGCGCACAATGTTAAGCACCCTGGGTACCAATCACGACCTATTCTGATACATAATACACTACACTATCATGATCTAACTGCAAATAGGCTGTCTTTTACCGTACAAGGCCATAACAACTTAACAGTTGTTTGTTAATAAGTACCCGTATTTATAGCTATATGCGGGAAAAGAGCACCCAATTGCCACACAAAAATGCGCACATAATAAAGTAACAGGGCCACTGGTCATGTCCTATTCTGATACAAAATATTTCAAGCTATCACAATTTAAGTGCAAATAGGCTGTTTTTTTTCCGTATGAGGTCATACAAATGATGATACCGGGCCTGTTTGGGGGTAGTCTAGACAGTTTGACCTACATTCTCTGCAGTACTACCGTTGGAGTTTGACCTATATTCTCCGCCCACGCGTCGGTCTATTTGTACCGGTTGGACATGTCCGGACATGACCCGCTGGTTATATCCAGATTTCTCCATATGAATGGTATATTATCTACATGTATATCACGTGATGATCTCGGTGGGGTAGCTTCAGTCTTGAATATTAAAGGGATACTAGTCTCTCACGGGGGATGATTATTAAAGTGACACTCACTATGGATGAATGTTAAAGTAACACATGGCGCACACTGTGGGATAATGTTAAAGTGACACTCGCATTGAAAACTTCCAAAAAGTTCAAAAAGGTCAAAAAGTTCAAAAAGTTCAAAAAGTTCAAAAAGTTCAAAAAGTTCAAAAAGTTCAAAAATTTCAAAAAGTTCAAAATTTTCAAAAAGTTCAAAAATTTCAAAAACTTACAAAATTTCAAAAATTTCGAAAAACTTCAAAAACTTCAAAAACTTCACAAATTTCACAAATTTCAAAAAACTTCAAAAAACTTCAAAAATTAAACAAAATTCAGGATTTAGTCATAAATGTGACCCGCTATATCAAATCCAGTCG